>CAWUFW010001543.1:1082500-2282500 GCA_963921515.1 Calotriton arnoldi | reverse complement strand
GCTGTACAATAGGTTAGTAGGTGACCCAAGATTAAAAAAGAACAGCTACAGTTCATTCCAGCAGGACTGCAAAGTATCTAGAGACTATCATTTTGAATGTCTTAATATATGCAGTAGTTACTTATATTAGCAAAAGTAGATTCATTGATTCTCTAAAAGTAATACATTTAAGAAAGACCACAATGGCCCATAGAACCATCAACACAGAAAAAGGACTACAGTGGCGCCTGCAATGAGTGACATTGTAGAAGGACCACAATGACACATACAATCAGTAACATAGAAGTAGGACCACAGTAAATCATACAATCGCATGAATGAAACGGGAACCTGAGTAAAGTAACAAACAGCTCATCAAGACAACTATGTAAATGCTGCTTGATATTCAAAATCTTTCTGTAGTTTCTTCACAAAATGTTTTCTTTAAAAAAACACACATGAAACAGCGCATTTACATACTTAATGTTTGGATTATAATTGATCTAAAGAATTGTAAATGACTGAGTAAACATTTTGCTTATAATACAAAAGCCATCTTTTCAAGATGGAGTATGTTTTCATCTTATGCATCACAATGAAAACACTTCCTAGAAGATGAAATGACACATCACACAGGCAGCAGCGACAGTGAGAGATGATTACTGCTCAGAAACCCTCTGTGTACAAACATTTTAGAAGAGAAGTGGCAAAAGGTCAGGCAGGCAGCAGAGCTGTCAAGCCACGCCAGGCAAGGACACACCTCCTACTGAGCGAATTGCTAAACTGTAGCCTTTCTGAACGTTCAAACAGTTGTTTTTTGGTGTGATTTGATGTAAATCCGTTCAGCAGTTTTTGAGAAATGAAGGCTCAAATTTAGAGATATTTCATGCCGTGGAAGAACCGCTGAGCCAACACATTGCAAGATGAGATCTGATTAGCTGTTACCACATCACCAATGATGTGGTAGCCGCCATCTTAGGACTCGGGATGCAGTCCTGCGTTCTGGAAAAAATGTAAAAAATAGATATAAGCGGTCAGGGTAGGGATGCCCTGGGGGAAGGGGAGGGGGGCAAAAACTGTTTTTTTAATTTTACAGCAAATTCACAGTGGATCCGCAAATCTGCTGTAAAACGATAAAAAGTGGGGGTTCCCATGTTTCAAATAAATGAATCACATGGGGTGGGCCAAGGCCTGGGGCGGGGCAGCGCAAAGTTCCAAAGGGGAGCAGGGAGAGTGGCCCCCCCTCTCTGTGCCGCTTTGAGGCCTCAGGTGACCCTCACCCGAGGCCAATTATAATTTAAAGGTGAGGAGCACATGGCCCCCGTCCCAAGCCTCTCTGAGGCTCTGGGGACCACATCCCCCCCGGGAGATACTAAAGTAAAGGGGAGGGGGCGCACAGCCCACCTCTTTGAGCCTCCAAAGGCCAAAATTCCTGAAGGGGGGGTGTTCTGCCCCCTACCAAACCCTCACGAGGCCCGAGGACCCCATCCTCTGGATCCAGGTATATTATTTTTTCCTGGGGAGCCAACCCCTGGGGCACTGTTTCAGTAGCGGCTGGCAGGGAATGAGAGTGGAGAGGCAAGCGGGGTGGGGTGGTGGGGGGGACAAAAAAAAAATACTACTTACCTCTTCTGCTGGACGTGTCTCTCCTCTGCTTTTCCAGCGAGTCCCAGAATCAGGAAGCACCCAGGCTCCCTATAGCCAATCACAATGCTGCAATGCAGCGTTGTGATTATTCTGAGCGCCGTGGATCGGCGCTCCGATGGGGACTGGGGGCCTGGGCATGTTCCTCACCAGGCTGTGCATTACAGCCTGGTGGGGACCATGCAAAGTGCGCATAACTGTTTGGCCGACCGGAGACAGCCTGCCAAACCGTCATGTGCACTTGGAGTGTGCAAACCACTCCCCACCCGTGCCACCAGCCCCGCCCTAACCGAGCCCGGACCTGCGGGAAAAAAATGATAATACCTACATTATTATCATTTTATTTTTCCTGCTCAAAGAGCAGTGGGGCGACGCTCTTCCTGCCTGCGAGGGAACAACATTTGTGCTCCCACCCGGCGGCAGACTCAAAGACGTGCTGGTATTTTTGTTAAGAAAACTTTATTATATTTTTTATTGACAATCACTTTTATTGAACATTAAACTATAGGAATTAATGAAATATACATTTTGCTATAATGATTAGTCATTTTCTGACTAAGACAGTTCATGTGCTCTATACATGTTGTTATTCTGACCCCTTCATAAAGCTAACAGTTGGTCGCCTTGTGGCCAGGCCCAGTCGAAGGCCGTGCGTGGCGTGGGGTTGGCGTTACATATGCTAATAAAATATGACTTTCATATAAAAAAAATCCTTGAAATTCACTGAAAAAAAACAAAGGTAAAAGTGATGGTGCAGTTAGGCATAGTAATAATATCTTACTTTGCATTAAAAAAAACTTAGAAATTCACTGAAAAAAACCAAAGGTTAAAGGGACATTATAGTTTGGTGAAAATGTCAGATAAAACATACTGTTTTAAACTAACAAAACCACTGAAATTCACCAGTCATAGTTATATCAAGTAACTGTAACTTTTTCCCTAAAGTAACCATAACTCGTACCCTCACCATGCACTCTTGGTTACCTCCTGTACTACATAACCTGTGACATCTGTAATGACATTATTGATGATGTGACTGTAACATCTGAGATTACGTCATTGATGACAACACTGTGTATGTCAGGGGCGTGGTTAGAGTTTCTTTAGGGTACGATTTACAGTTAGTTGAGAGAATTATAACGGGTACATTTCAGTTGCTTTGTTTGTTTAAAACCATATGTTTTAACTGATATTTTCCCCAAACTATAACGTCCCTTTAACCTTTGTCTTTTTCAATGACTGCATACATACAATACATCAAAGGCAGCTGTGTAACATGGTCCAATATTCCCAACAAGGGATTTTGGTGACATCATACACCGAAGGCCTGGTGCTTTGAGAATGTCACCAAAAAACAAGAGATGGCAATATATGTTAGCCTTTATGTATTTTTTTAATCATGTGTTTATTTTGGGGTACTTAGCTTGAAAAATCAGTTTTCTCCAAAGTGCAGCTAACAATGGACACTGATTGGAATTAGAACGCTTAGGTTTGATCTATCATGATTAACAAACTGTATAATGGCGAGGGTGAATGGTTTTATGATATTCTAACTAGCTATAAAGATAGAGACAGAGAGAAACGTTTACCACATAATTATGAAGTTATAGCATTTGCCACATATATATCTTTATGTACGTTTTAGGATATTTTATACCATAAGAGAAAGTACTTTTTTATTTTAAGTAGCAGTACTGCCTGAAGAATGATTTATTCATTATTATAGGCTTGATTGAGTTCTGGATCTCCAACCCCAAACCACCTCCCTGAGTAAGCCATAGACCGCTCTGTCTTGCTCCCTGAGGGTCACGTGCTAAAGTGGCGTACTTTGTGACCTGCAGAGATTTGTGTCCTGCAGAGGGTGAAGTTGTTACAATCAGAGCTCAGTAACCCCTGAGAGAGTGCCCACATCCTCCCTCTACAGCATATACCACCAGGACTGTTTCTGCATCATTAATGTCTGCAGAGGGGGCACTAAGCCCTCCATGGGATGTGACAGCACACGCTAGCGGTGCAGACAGCCTCCGAGGAGCCGCTGCTGGGTCTGCGGTGATCGGCATCTCTGCTTTTGTAGATTGATCTTGACCCTGGTGGTCTTTATTAGACCCAGATTGTCTCACTCAGCTGGAGTTTACCTTCTTGGTGGCCTTGGGGTCTCCTAAAAGGTGATCCAAGTTGTCACTGAAAATGAAATAATTCATCTCTTGGGTCTTTACCTCTGATTGTATCACCTGATGAGTCTACAGGTCTATTATGAAAATTGTTACTTACACTAAAAGTTGCATGTTCTGGAACCTTCTAGTGCAAGGCTTGCTGAGACTGCCCAAAACCTGGCCAGTTACCACAAGTACAAATCCAAGCAGGTGGCCAATTCTTGGTGAGAACAGCCTGGATCACACCACAACATCCAGTGATGTTTCTCTTGTTACGTCAAGTAGATCATCACCTGAACTTTCCGGACCACTCAGTATGAAAATGATAAAAATAAAATAAATTCATCTGATGCTCAGTCTGACGCGGATCTAGAGGTGTGCCCAGCATCTTGAGGTTCCTCAGTGTGAGAAGTTGGCCTGGCATATGCTGTCCACTAATTATAGTGGGCACCTTGCACCAGTCCAAACAACCCCTTATTGGAGATAGGTTAAAGACAACCTTATTGAAAGCTATCCTAGTGGTAGCTATGGAGAGCAGCCTTCAGGCTAAGTCTTGAAGGAATGTAAAGCAGCTTGTTTTACCAGTCTATAATCTCTTGAGTGACCAAATGAAAGAGCACCACACCAGGTATATATTCAAAATATATGTATTTATTGCTAAACACACCCCTCTAGTCTCTTTATGAGGCTAGAGTTCGAAGTACATAAGTTAGAAGTTATTTAAACACAGTAATAGCACAAATACACGTTTGGGCCCTAGGGGCGTACCAAACCATATACCAATAAAGTGGTATGCGAACCACGACTGAACTAGACACTAGGCCTAGAGCCTCTAGAAGTGCTTGGACCACAAGGAACCACCCAAGGTAGTGACACAGGGGACCCACGGGAGACGCGTGCAGTGTAAATACACAACCGCGATACGCCGTTGACTTCTATGGAGAAAGTCGTGATCGGGAAATTAGAGAAAAGGGACACTTAAAAGAGGACTTGGACCAAACCCTTTGAGATCTAGGACTTTGAAGAGTCTCTACCCACGGGAGCACCGGAGTACTCGTGTTACCTCACCCAGGGAAGCCGGGTGCATAGGTGCCTTTCGGGGTCGGGTTTCGTCGTCGATTTGAATGGCGATCTGCTGCAAAGTGCTGCTGGCGACCAAGTGAAAAGTGTCCGGGTGGATCCAAGAGTGGATCGGAGTTCTGAAGAACCTGAAAGCAGAGGGGACAGAGTCTGGGTCACTAGCCAGTGACCAGGAAGGCGATGGACAGATGCCCACCGATGTCGAGTGCTTCAGGTGCGTTGACGGTCGTCTTGACTCTTCAGCCACGAGGTCCAGGAGGCGTTGTCGGCAACCAGGAGCAGGATTCGGAATGGTACACGATGTCTGTCGAGTGCTGAGGTGTCGGCGACCGGATTGGACCCAACAAGCCTTGGCAACGGCAAGTCTCGTTGCAGAGGAAGATCGTCGATGGTGCAGACCAGCAAGGTCTGGGGAACTCACCCAGCAAGGGTAAGTGAGGGCAGGCCTGGAGCAACCAGGATGCCAAGTTAGAAAAGATTGGCCTTCGTTAAGGGCTACTAGCCAACGGGCTACCGACTGCAAAGGAGCCTCGTGACGCCGCACGTGGAGCTAGCTTACAGGACACTCGTGGAGTGGGGGCCAGTGATCTTCGGTGCAGGTGGTGCTGGAGGCTAGGGCTACTGGGAGCCCAAAGCACGACTTCTTGGGAGACCCAGAAGATGATGCACTTGCAAATGTGCTCGGTGTCCAGGGGTCACGGTTTCAAGTCACCCACGATAGCCACGGGCCTTAGCTTTGCTGGGGACTCAGGGTAGCCTCGGGGAAGTCTGAGAATCCACCTCTGGTGATGCGATGACTTCGGCGTCCGACGGGAGCTTCAGAAATGCGAACCGGACAGATGCTTCTTTGGTGCCTGCCAAGCAGGGGAGTCACTCCTTGACCCCAAGGGAGATTCTTCTGTCCTCTAATCGTGAGTAGAGCGTCGAAGGTCCAGGATTCAGTTTCAGAGTTTCGTCCAGGGATAATCTAAAGTCCTAAGGACTGGGTTCCTATCTTTATACTAAAGATAGGGGTTGGACTACTCTGTGGCCCCACCTATGGGTGGGTCAGGGCAGGGGGGTGGCTACACCCCTTTCCCTTTGTCCAGTTCACGCCAAAGCAGGGGCTGGAAGCCCTTGATCCGGTTTGAACTGGGGTATGCACAGGGACACCAAATGTGCCCCCAGTGCAGGACTTCAAAGCACACAGATGGTGCTCCCGCCCAGCCCCAATACACATTATCCTGTCTGGGGAGGTGGTCACACCTCCCTGGGACAGGAAACCTATTGTCCAGGCCTCCCCTGCCGGAGTTTCGTCCAGCAGCAGGAGGCCAGACTCGTGTCTGTGGCAGCAGCATCCATTTTGTGATGCCAGGGCTTTGGAGAGAAGTTACCGGGTTAGTCAGAGTTAACATGTCTTTCCCTCTAGAAGGGTGGAATGCTACCCCCGCCGCCAGAATTGGCGGGGGGGTAGTATTCCAAGATGTTTGACACCAAACACGACATGTTTAGGTGCAGCCATTCCAAAGTTAGCATTTTACCGCGAGGATATAATGCGCTTAAGAGTATATGGTCAGGCTGCACTACAAACAGCATCAGAGATGGTCTCCGAACGCTGCAGAGGGGCCCTGCTCATGCAGGGGCACCCTCTCACATAGGAACCATGCACTCTGCCTTTAGGATTGATAAGGCCTGCCTTAGGAGTGACTTATAGGTTTATATGTGTGTATGTATTTAGTGATATAGGTAACCTATATCACAGTAAGGGGTGCATGCACCACCTTACCCAGGCTGCAGTAGCAGACCTGTGGTGTCAGTTTGGATGGCCTTCCAGGGGTGGCATAATACATGCTGCAGCCCCTGGCAGGCCTCTGAGGTACCTATGCCCTTGGTACATAGTATACCATATACTAGGGACTTATAAGGGCACTCCAGATCCCAATCAGTGATGTGCCTAAGGCACATGGAAACCATTTTAGAGAGGAAGCAGCTAGGCTGGGGTTCTGATTAGCAGGGCCCCAGCCAGACTAATGTCGAAAAACAGTGAAGCATCAGCAAAAGTGGGGGTACCCATGTGAAGCAGATCCTACTCTCCTACACAACCCCCCAAACGTAGGGACATTAAACTAACCTTGCCCAGTTAAGTCTTCATGTTCTAAGTGGAAATACCTAGAGAGTCCATCTGCATTCGCATGGTTACTCCCAGGCCTATGTTCCACTGTAAAGTCCATCCCCTGTAGGGAAATGGACCACCTAAGCAGTTTGGGGTTTTCACCCTTCATTTGTTTTAGCCATAAGAGGGGCTTATGGTCTGTCTGAACCAGGAAGTGTGTACCAAACAAGTATGGCCTCAACTTCTTCGGAGCCCAGACCACAGCAAAGGCCTCCCTCTCTATGGCTGACCAACGTTTCTCTCTAGGGGTCAGCCTTCTGCTAATGAAAGCTACTGGCTGATCCTGACCTTCTTCATTCAATTGTGACAGTACAGCCCCTACCCCCAATTCAGATGCATCAGTTTGAACAATGAACTTCTTGGAGTAATCAGGACTCTGCAGAATGGGAGCAGTGCACATGGCCTGCTTCAGGTCATCAAATGCCTTTTGACAGCTAACTGTCCACTGAACCTTTTTGGGCATTTTCTTAGAAGTTAAGTCATTCAGGGGTGTCACTATTGATCCATACCCCTTGACAAATCTCCTATAGTACCCAGTCAGGCCTAAGAAGGCTCTCACCTGAGTCTGGGTAGTGGGAGCAGTCCAGTCCATGATGGTCTGGATCTTGCTCTGCAAAGGTTGAACCTGGCCTCCACCCACAAGGTGGCCCAGGTACACAACCTGACTCTGCCCTATCTGGCACTTAGTGGCCTTGATAGTCAGGCCTGCCTTTTGCAGGGCCTGTAAAACATTCCTGAGGTGGACCAGGTGATCCTCCCAGGTGGAGCTAAAGACAGCAATATCATCTAGATATGCTGCACTATAGGCTTCCAGACCTGTGAGAACTGTATTCACCAACCTCTGGAAAGTGGCAGGTGCATTCTTCAGACCAAAGGGCATTACCACAAATTGATAATGCCCACTAGGGGTTGAGAATGCTGTTTTGGGCTTTGCAGTATCAGCTAGTCTGATCTGCCAGTAGCCAGCTGTTAGGTCAAATGTGCTGAGATATTTGGCAGAGGCCAAAGTATCTATGAGCTCATCTGCCCTGGGTATTGGATGAGCATCAGTCCTAGTGACTGCATTGAGACCCCTGTAGTCCACACAAAACCTCATCTCTCTTTTTCCACCACTGGTGTGAGGTTTTGGTACAAGGACCACTGGACTAGCCCAAGGGCTATCTGAGGGTTCAATAACTCCCAACTCCAACATTTTCTGGACTTCAGTCCTGATACAGTCCCTGACATGGTCAGGTTGCCTATAAATCTTGTTTTTAATAGGCAGACTGTCCCCAGTGTCCACTTCATGAGTGCACCAGGTGGTCTGACTGGGTGTCAGCGAAAACATATGTCTAAACTGATTGAGGACTTGCCTGCAATCAGTTTGTTGCTGGGTAGTGAGGCTGCCTGCCAAGGCTACACCATCAACTGACCCATCGTCAGGGTTCTGTGAGAGCAGGTCAGGGAGTGGGTCACTCTCTTCCTCCTGCCCTTCATCAGTAGCCATGAGCAAGCCCATGTCTGCCCTGTCCACATATGGTTTTAACCTGTTGACATGGAGAACCCTGTGGGGACTCCTGGGTGTTCCTAGGTCCACTAAGTAAGTGACCTCACCCTTCTGCTCAACAATAGTGTGGGGTCCACTCCATTTATCTTGGAGAGCTGCTGGGGCCACTGGCTCCAACACCCACACCTTCTGTCCTGGCTGGTAAACAGTCAGAACAGCCTTTTGGTCATGCCAGGCCTTTTGAAGTTCCTGGCTTGCCTCAAGGTTTTTGGTTGCCTTTTTCATGTACTCAGCCATCCTGGAGCGGAGACCAAGTACATAGTCCACTATATCTTGCTTTGGGGGCTTGAGAGGTAACTCCCATCCTTCCTTCACCAAGCACAGTGGACCCCTCACAGGGTGGCCAAACAGAAGTTCAAAAGGGCTGTAACCAACCCCCTTCTGAGGCACCTCCCTATATGCGAATAAAAGGCAGGGCAAGAGTATGTCCCATCTACGCCTAAGCTTTTCTGGGAGCCCTTTAATCATGCCCTTCAAGGTTTTGTTGAATCTCTCAACTAAACCATTGCATTGTGGGTGATAGGGTGTGGTGAACTTATAAGTCACTCCACACTCCTTCCACATTGCTTTTAAGTACCCAGACATGAAGTTAGCACCCTTGTCTGAGACTACCTACTTAGGAAAGCCCACTCTTGAGAAAATTCCCAGGAGGGCCCTTGCCACCACAGGTGCTGTAGTGGTCCTGAGGGGAATAGCTTCTGGGTACCTGGTGGCATGATCCACTACCACCAGGATAAACCTGTGCCCAGAGGCTGTTTGGGGATCCATGGGACCAACAATGTCAATCCCTACCCTTTCAAAGGGCACCCCCACCACAGGTAGTGGTATCAGGGGGCCTTTGTAGTGCCACCTGCCTTGCCACTGGCTTGGCAGGTTACACAGGAGCGACAAAACTCCTTGCTGTCTTCAGACATGTGGGGCCAGTGAAAGTGAGGGACAATTCTGTCCCAAGTCTTGTTCTGGCCCAGGTGACCTGCTAAGGGAATATCATGGGCTAGGGTCAATAGGAAGCCCCTGAACTTCAGAGGTATTACCAACCTCCTGGTAGCACCAGGCTTGGGGTCTCTACTCTCTGAGTACAGGAGTCCATCATCCCAATACACTGTATGGGGACCACTAGCTTTCCCAGCAGCCTCAGCAGCAGCTTGCTGTCTGAGGGGTTCAAGGGAGGGGCAGCTCTGCTGCTCCTGGCTCAGATCTGCCCTAGAAGGTCCCCCTGTCCCCAAGAACTCAACCTGGTCAGGTTCAAGTTCCTCTGGGACAGTTCCTTCTTCAGGGCTGAGATCATCCCCCTCAAGGGACTGATCTTCCTCCTGAGCCAAGGGGGAAGGCACTGCCTTAACCCTACTACTCCTCCTCTTGGAAGGCACTTGGTCCATTCTTCCAGAATCCAAGGCCTGTTCAGTGCTAGACATTTTGGCTTGTGACCTGGTCACAGCAAACACATCTGCAGGGATCCCCAGCATTTCTGCATGGGTCCTGAGCTCCACTTCTGCCCAAGCAGAAGTCTCTAAGTCATTGCCAAGCAAGCATTCGACTGGTAGGTTTGCACTTACCACAACCTTCTTAAGGCCAGTTACCCCTCCCCAGGAGAAGTTAACAACTGCCAGAGTATGGTCTGTTCTGACATTGCTAGCATTGGTCACTTGGTACATCTCACCAAGTATAACTTGCCCAGGATTCACAAGGTCTTGTGTCACCATTGTGACACTTGCCCCTGTGTCCCTAAATGCCAAAGCCTCACGTCCATTGATTAAAGGCTGTTGTCTGTACTTGCCCAGATTACTGGGACTCATAGAGGAGGGCACATCCATGCCTCCATCACAGACTAACACAGCCTGAGTCAGTTCTCTGACTAGGTCAGAGCCCAACTCAGTACCCAGGGTGAACCCTACTAAACCCTTGGCTGGAGCACTCCCACCAACTGTAACTGTACTAGGGGGAACAGGTGCCTTAGGGGCATTGGTGGGTGCTGGACTTGAGTCTTTGGACTTGGTGCAATCACTGGTCCAGTGGGTCTTTTGCTTACAGACCTTGCACCATGGTTTTCTTTGGCCTTTCCCTTTGGTAGACTGTGAATCCCCACCAGAAGAAGATTTTTGGGGGCCTGATGAAGACTTTTGATCTTTACCCTTCTCCCCACCCTTTTCAGAGTTCTTAGCATCTTGCTTCTTGGTTTCCCCACCTTGGTTCTGTACCTTCTGCTTCACCCTGGTTCTGACCCATTTGTCTGCCTTCTTTCCCAATTCTTGGGGAGAGGTCAGATCAGAGTCTACCAGGTATTGATGCAATCAGCTGATTTTGACAGTTATTAAGAATCTGCTCCCTCATTATCAGATTGTACAATCCTGAGAAGTCACACACCTTACTGCCCATCAACCAGCCTTCCAGAGCCTTGGCAGAACAATCCACATAGTCTACCCAGTCTTGAGTCTGTGCTTTTTGGGTATCTCTGAACTTCAACCTGTACTGTTCAGTGGTTAGGCCAAACCCATCAATAAGAGCACTCTTCAAGACCTTGTAATTGTCAGCATCCTCCTCTCTAACAGTGAGGAGCTTATCTCTACCTTTGTCAGCAAAGGAGAGCCACAAGATTGCTGCCCACTGCTCCTGAGGGACCTTCTGTACCTTACAGGCCCTCTCTAGAGCAGTTATCCACTTGTGGATGTCATCCCCATTCTGATAGGGAGGGACAATCTTGCTCAGGTTCCTATGGTCATAGGACCTTTCCCTATCTCTAGGGATATGGCTGCCACCATGGGACTCTAGTCCCAACTTTCTTCTCTCTCTAAGGAGATCTAGGGATTCCCTATCTAAAGCCAATTGCTTTTTTCTGATTTCCAGCTGAGTTTCCTCATACTGGACCAGTCTGGCTCTTCTCTCATGAGAGGATTCCCTCCTGTGAGAGGAGATAGAGCTCCCTATAGAGGTGCCAGAGTGGTTAGACTCCTGTGAAGGAGATCTAGACTTCCTGGGCACACTCTTAATCCTTCCTGGGGGACAAAGAGGGCATCATTCTGATCATCCTCATCATCTTCCACAGGGGGATTGGGTTATCCAGGTCAGGGTCATTGTCACCCTCCTGGCCAGTCTCAGAGGGGGGGCTGGGGGTATTGGTACCCCTGGCCTCCTCCTCTTCCTCTGCCCCACCCTCAGCTCCTGCCCCTTCAGTCCCCAAGGGCCTACTAAGGTCATAAGCCACCAACAACTCCTTGAGGTGTTGGGTGGTGGGGCTTTGGCCTGTCCTTATTTTTCTCAAGTTGCATAAAGCTCTCAATTCCAAGAATGGGAGTGTATCATACTTGGAGGGTGGAAGCTCAATGGCTTCCTGCAAGGATTCTTTGGATCCTGCCCTTAAAGACATTACTAGTGTGGTGTGGTGTATGCACTACCTACTCTAGTGTGGCCTACTAAACTCTCTTGAGTTGTAGAAAGGGTTGTGCTATCCCTTAACACACAACTCTAAGTTCAGTAGAACTTACTGTATTCTAAGCTTATTATATGTACCTTAGGTACCTTTAGTGGTTTTCAGTTGATCAATTCAATTGAGATTATCTGGTAAAACAATAGCAAGCTGGAATCCCACACGCTGCACACCAATGTGAGAAGTTGGCCTGGCATATGCTGTCCACTAATTATAGTGGGCACCTTGCACCAGTCCAAACAACCCCTTATTGGAGATAGGTTAAAGACAACCTTATTGAAAGCTATCCTAGTGGTAGCTATGGAGAGCAGCCTTCAGGCTAAGTCTTGAAGGAATGTAAAGCAGCTTGTTTTACCAGTCTATAATCTCTTGAGTGACCAAATGAAAGAGCACCACACCAGGTATATATTCAAAATATATGTATTTATTGCTAAACACACCCCTCTAGTCTCTTTATGAGGCTAGAGTTCGAAGTACATAAGTTAGAAGTTATTTAAACACAGTAATAGCACAAATACACGTTTGGGCCCTAGGGGCGTACCAAACCATATACCAATAAAGTGGTATGCGAACCACGACTGAACTAGACACTAGGCCTAGAGCCTCTAGAAGTGCTTGGACCACAAGGAACCACCCAAGGTAGTGACACAGGGGACCCACGGGAGACGCGTGCAGTGTAAATACACAACCGCGATACGCCGTTGACTTCTATGGAGAAAGTCGGGATCGGGAAATTAGAGAAAAGGGACACTTAAAAGAGGACTAGGACAAAACCCTTTGAGATCTAGGACTTTGAAGAGTCTCTACCCACGGGAGCACCGGAGTACTCGTGTTACCTCACCCAGGGAAGCCGGGTGCATAGGTGCCTTTCGGGGTCGGGTTTCGTCGTCGATTCGAATGGCGATCTGCTGCAAAGTGCTGCTGGCGGCCAAGAGAAAAGTGTCCGGGTGGATCCAAGAGTGGATCGGAGTTCTGAAGAACCTGAAAGCAGAGGGGACAGAGTCTGGGTCACTAGCCAGTGACCAGGAAGGCGATGGACAGATGCCCACCGATGTCGAGTGCTTCAGGTGCGTTGACGGTCGTCTTGACTCTTCAGCCACGAGGTCCAGGAGGCGTTGTCGGCAACCAGGAGCAGGATTCGGGCTGGTACACGATGTCTGTCGAGTGCTGAGGTGTCGGCGACCGGATTGGACCCAACAAGCCTTGGCAACGGCAAGTCTCGGTGAAGATGTAGATCGTCGATGGTGCAGACCAGCAAGGTCTGTGGAACTCACCCAGCAAGGGTAAGTGAGGGCAGGCCTGGAGCAACCAGGATGCCAAGTTAGAAAAAGATTGGCTTTCGTTAAGGGCTACTAGCCAACGGGCTAGCGACCGCGAAGGAGCCTCATGACGCTGCACGTGGAGCTGGCTTACAGGACACTCGTGGAGTGGGGGCCAGTGATCTTCGGTGCAGGTGGTGCTGGAGGCTAGGGCTACTCGGAGCCCAAAGCACGACTTCTTGGGAGACCCAGAAGATGATGCACTTGCAAATGTGCTTGGTGTCCAGGGGTCACGGTCTCAAGTCACCCACGATAGCCACGGGCCTCAGCTTTGCTGGGGACTCAGGGTAGCCTCGGGGAAGTCTGAGAATCTACCTCTGGTGATGCGATGACTTCAGCGTCCGACGGGAGCTTCAGAAATGCAAACCGGACAGATGCTTCTTTGGTGCCTGCCAAGCAGGGGAGTCACTCCTTGACCCCAAGGGAGATTCTTCTGTCCTCTAATCGTGAGTAGAGCGTCGAAGGTCCAGGATTCAGTTTCAGAGTTTCGTCCAGGGATAATCTAAAGTCCTAAGGACTGGGTTCCTATCTTTATACTAAAGATAGGGGTTGGACTACTCTGTGGCCCCACCTATGGGTGGGTCAGGGCAGAGGGGTGGCTACACCCTTTCTCTTTGTCCAGTTCGCGCCAAAGCAGGGGCTGGAAGCCCCTGATCCGGTTTGAACTGGGGTATGCACAGGGACACCAAATGTGCCCCCAGTGCAGGACTTCAAAGCACACAGATGGTGCTCCCGCCCAGCCCCAATACACATTATCCTGTCTGGGGAGGTGGTCACACCTCCCTGGGACAGGAAACCTATTGTCCAGGCCTCCCCTGCCGGAGTTTCGTCCAGCAGCAGGAGGCCAGACTCGTGTCTGTGGCAGCAGCATCCATTTTGTGATGCCAGGGCTTTGGAGAGAAGTTACCGGGTTAGTCAGAGTTAACATGTCTTTCCCTCTAGAAGGGTGGAATGCTACCCCCGCCGCCAGAATTGGCGGGGGGTAGTATTCCAAGATGTTTGACACCAAACACGACATGTTTAGGTGCAGCCATTCCAAAGTTAGCATTTTACCGCGAGGATATAATGCGCTTAAGAGTATATGGTCAGGCTGCACTACAAACAGCATCAGAGATGGTCTCCGAACGCTGCAGAGGGGCCCTGCTCATGCAGGGGCACCCTCTCACATAGGAACCATGCACTCTGCCTTTAGGATTGATAAGGCCTGCCTTAGGAGTGACTTATAGGTTTATATGTGTGTATGTATTTAGTGATATAGGTAACCTATATCACAGTAATGGGTGCATGCACCACCTTACCCAGGCTGCAGTAGCAGACCTGTGGTGTCAGTTTGGATGGCCTTCCAGGGGTGGCATAATACATGCTGCAGCCCCTGGCAGGCCTCTGAGGTACCTATGCCCTTGGTACATAGTATACCATATACTAGGGACTTATAAGGGCACTCCAGATCCCAATCAGTGATGTGCCTAAGGCACATGGAAACCATTTTAGAGAGGAAGCAGCTAGGCTGGGGTTCTGATTAGCAGGGCCCCAGCCAGACTAATGTCGAAAAACAGTGAAGCATCAGCAAAAAGTGGGGGTACCCATGTGAAGCAGATCCTACTCTCCTACACTCAGATCCAACCTCAGTCCAGACGTGTTGTTCAGGGCAGTGGTCCAACATGCTTTGTTCATGCTTGGAGCCCGTAAATGCGATTAAAGTCTTCACGTGTGACTTTGTGTACGGGCCGGACGACATGGTGTAAGAACGAACCTTCGATAGTCATCTTAGGTTTTGTCTCTGTACCGGACTGTTCTCGCCCTGTCCCTACTCAGCACCTACATTACACCTGAGAACAGAACAAGAACAGCCTCTTACTCACGCTTGAGTTGTCCTATATGGACAGAGCGTGCCTGTGTCTTTGTTGACAAAATGGTTGATTATCATCAAAAAAAGAACAATAATATGGCCCTGATATTATTATGAGTTCCTGATGTACAGAGCCCTTTATGGTTGCAAATGGAAGGTTTCACAAATTTGCCAGGTTTGCAACCACACGTGGGCTTTTTACAATATTTCTAAGTCCTTTCCGATTTGTAAAAGGGCTTTTGCGGCTCTTTCTGAACTGCAAATAGGACCCAACAACAAAACATATTTACAGCGCTTAGAACCGGCAAGTGTGTGATATTAAGCGCTATATAAGAAAGTTATTGTTCCATTTACTTCTTTTTGCAAATGAACCATTTCTACCCCTTGAAATGTGTTCCGACACAAGGGTAGACCTTTTTGCCAGTCTAAAGTAGTTCCAGAAAAAATCAATATATCTCTGATTTACACCGAGGGCTCTCACTGTTTTGTGCAAAATACACGTTTCTATCAACTGTAAGACAGGAGGTACGTGTGAGAATTGGGCCAATGAACTATAATTTCCCTCGACTGACACTATGGTGGAAGTTCTGTTTCTGCGCGAGAGGTGTGGATTGACAGGGTTCAGACGAGTGGAGCTGTTCTGCTCTCCCACCCACAGTGGCGTAGTAAGGCCTTTTGCCGCCCGTGGCGGTCCCAGCGTTTGCCGCCCGCGGCGGCCTTAAGTGCGGGGGTGGGGGGTGCTGGGGATTCATGCACTTGCTGCCGTGTGGCGGCCGCAGGTAAGAGCTGGGGGCGGGGGGGGGTGAGGGGCTGCTACGCCACTGCCCACCCAGAGAGCAAATGTCCAGGTTAAAGCAGTTGTGACATGAGTGACTGTTTGATCATCGGCTTGGAAACCTAGTGCACTGCGTGATTGCTACCTTAAACCTTGACAGTCCATATGATTTGTGAACCTCGATCTATAAACCATGCACTCTGGCATGCCTTAGAGATGTATATATGGTGCCAAGGGTCTTGAGTCGTGTGAGCCCTTTACCTTGGGACCTACGGCAGGCTGTGGATAGCTGTGTACTGTTTTTACCACAAGTGTCTGAGGTACACCCCTAGGATTAACAAGTTATTTCTTTTGAGATGAAACATGACATCAAAATTGTCTTTTTCATAAAGTCCTTCACAATGCTAAGTGCTGTAAATAACAGGGTAACTATTTAATAGCAATCTATTTACTGACCTAGGAAGGATGGACGCTGAGTCAGCCTTGCCATAATTTGTGGGAGGAGAGAGCACACTGCCTCTCATCCCAGCAAAGTTCACCCCATTGCATTCTGGTGAATGCAGTACGTTTATTTCAAAGTTGCTGTAGCTTTTCACCAAAGTTGGTGCAGGTAGTGCTGTTATCTCCAGACGCGTGTTTCTGGGTTTAGCCCTTCATCAGTAGAGAGCAGACGTAGTACAGAGCAGAGAAAAGTCATCTGGGGTTGCTGAAATGCTGCCCAAGTCTTCACATGTCACAGTACCACTCCACAGACACACAGGTGCGGCCCAGGTGAGCTTGTGAGCTCAAGGGAGCCTTTTAAAAACAAGGGGAGAGGGAGCACACTGCCTCTCATCCCAGGACAGTTCACCCCATTGCATTCTGGTAAATGCAGTACGCTTACTTCAAAGTTGCTGCAGTTTTTCATCAAAGTTGGTGCAAGTAGTGCTGTTATCTCTAGACACATGTTTCTGGGTTTAGCCTTTTATCAGTAGAGAGCAGAGAAAAGTCATCTGGGGTTGCTGACATGACAGAACATAACATGGGTAGCACATGGATGGGAAATGATAAGAGAGGCAGAACCAGCATAGAACGTTAGTGGAGGGGGCAGGGAGAGGGAATAGTGAAAGGCAGGTGTAAGAGGGGAGAAACAATGGAAACGTAAGAGTCAGGCAGAGAGTTGTATTGTAGGTTAGAGCAATGAGGAGAGAGATGGATATAAGAGAGACAGAACCAGCAAGAGAAGGGATGAAGCTGGGGCGTGGGAGAGATGAATGTAAGAGGGGCAGAATACACAAGGTAAGAGTCTGGGGAAACTTGAGAAGAGGGGTGTAGGAAAGTGGGTTTCTGTTGCAGTAACCCCCCCACATTTTGCCTGATATCTGATGCACTTTGACTGAGTGTGCACTGGGTCCCTGCCAATCAGGTTCCCAGTGCCTGTGTTCTTTCCCAAACCTGAACCTTTGTTTCCACAATTGGCACAGCTCTTGTCCCATGTAAGTCCCTTGTGAAAGGTACCAGTGGTACCAAGGGCCTTGTGACCAGAGAGGGTCTCTAAGGGCTGCAGCATGTATTGTGCCACCCTCAGAGACCCCTCACCAAACACATACACACTTTCATTGCAGACTGTGTGTTTTGGTGCAGATGGTTAAGAGCCGACATGGCGCACATCCCTGTGTGCCAGGCCCACCAACCACTGCCTGTGGCATAGGTAAGTCACCCCTCTAGCATGCCTCACAGCCTTAAGGTAGGGTGCACTATACCACAGGTGAGGGCATAGCTGCATGAGTAATATTCCCCTACGGTGTCTGTGCCCGTTCACAGACAATGTAAGTGCAGTGGAGCCATGGTGAGAACATGGGCTGGGAGTTTGCCATTGCGAACTCCACAGCTCCATGATGGCTTTACTAAATGCTAAGGAGATTGATATCAAACTCCCAGCATAATAATCCCACTCTGATGCCAGTATTGGATTCATTGCAAAATGCACTCAGAGGACATCTCAGAGATGCCCTTTGAAAAACGATCAACTCTCTAGTGTGCAGCTGACTGGTCTGCACCAGCCTGCCACACACAGACATGTTTCTGACCCCCTGAGGTGGGAGCCCTTGTGCCCTCGTGGGTCAGGAACAAAGCCTGCTTGGAGTGGAGGTGCTTCACACCTGCCCCCAAGCTGGAACTGCATTCAGGGCGGTGAGCGTCAAAGGCTTCCTGCCCTTTGATATGCTAGCCAGGGCCTCTCCAGCTAGTGGAGATGCCTGCACCCTTGTCAAAGCCCCACTTTTGGCGGCAAGGCCAGTGGGAAAATTAGTAGTCAGGAGAGGTATGTCCCCTCTCTGCCAGGACCCCCTTAGGGTGCCCTGGACCGAGGTGACCGGTTCCTTAGGAAATCCTCTATCCTGAATGGAAGGATTCTACCCAATCAGGTTAGGGGGGATGCCCCCCCCCAAAGGGAGGGGACATTCTAAAGGTGTAGTCACCCTAAAGGCAAGTAGCCCATTGGCTACCATCTGCCAGACCCTGTAACACCCCTAAATTCAGTATTTAGGGGCACCCTTGAACCTTGATCCTCAGATTACTGCAACCTAAGAAGAAGACGGACGAATAGGATGCTGTGCAGCAAAGCAAGAAGACAGCTACTGCCTTGGCCCAAGCCCTACTGGCCTGTCTCCTGCTTCTCGAACCTACAACGAAGACGACACCTGTCCTGTGGCCAGTGACTTCCAAGAACCCAAGGAAGACTGCCACTCTTCAATAAAGACTAGATCTCCCAAGGACAGCTGTCCTGTCCAGAAAAACTCCATCTTCAAGGATTACGTATCCAGGCAGATCTGAGACCCCTGCCCACTCTACACCCGATGCCCACGGCCCAAGTTCGAGTGGCTCACCTGTCCTGTGAAGTCTCCCCAGCGATCCTGACCTTCTCTTCATCGGTGGCTGACCTCTCCTGGACCCCACAAAGTCGCTTGCAGCCTCAACACCAAGGGTCCCCCCTGACCGTGACGTGCTCCAACCCAGAAGATCCGACACCAAAAGGTACTCCTGCATCCTCAGCCCTCTGGCCTTGGGGAGCTCAACCAATGGTGCATCGACCTCCCCCAGCTATCCAACTTACCTGCCCAGCTGGTGGTCACCTTCAACCAGCCTCCTGGTCCGAGCCTGCAGCCTCTTTGTGCGACCAACAACCTCTATTGAAACGCATTGGGCGCCCAATGCTGATTTTGCACCCTGCACCCGGCCGCTCCTGTACCACTGGTGGTGTGGCTTTGGTGCTGCTTTGTGGCCCCCCTGTGCTGATCTTAACCTCCGGAGCCTGTGCCCTGAAACCGTGGGTACTTACCTGCAAACCGTGCCTCTTCGAGATACCCCCAGCCTCTATTGATTTATATTGGGTCCAGTGACCTCTGGACCCAGCCGCTCCAGTCCCGCTGGTGGTGCAGTACCTACCTGAAACTGAACCTTGCCCAGTGTTGATCAAAACCCCTGGAGACTGGGATTGTAAGTTGAATACTCACCTGCAATGCATACCACTGTTTTCCTCCCATAGGATTGCATTTACAAATCTATTTCATACAAAAGTCTATCTATTTCTATTGCAAAGTTCTACTGTTCCAATCTGATTCTACAAAAGTATTTCTAATACTGTAAAGCATTTTCTACTGCCTTGCAAAACAATTCTTACTGCATTTGAAGAGTACTACTACTTTTGCAAATTATTTCCTCTTGGTTCTAGAAATAAACTAACAAAGTAATACTTTTTTAAACAAACTAATTGGCCTGGATTCAGTGTTTGAGTGTGTGCTATCATTTGCAGGAGCAACCTGTGCAGGTAAGAGCGGTGTGGCCGGGTTGGGGGGGATTTGACAGACGACGAGGAGAGAAAATTAAATAATTAATTTTCCCTTGTCGTCGTCTGTCGAAATCCCCCCCTTTCCCCCAACCCGGCCTCACCACCCCACCGCTCTTACCTGTACGGGCTGCGTCTGATCATTTCTTGACTGAGTGAGTGTATACAATAAATGCTTAACACAGCCCTCTGATAAGCCTAACTGCTCGATCACACTACCACAAATAGAGCTTTTGGTATTATCTACGCAAGCCTCTGTAAGCCTCTGGGGATCCACTGGACTCTGAGCACACTATACCTTACTTTGGTATAGTATATACAGAGCCAGCTTCCTACAAGGAGTAAAGCATGGAGGGGGAGGGGGACTTAAGAGGGGCAGAAACGAAAAGAAAAGCTACTTTGGGAGGATGGAAGGGGAGAGGTGGATATACATTGAATAGACCTAGGAAAGAAGTTATGAGGATGGGGAGACATAAGAAATGAAGGAGAGCGTATGGATAAGAGACGTGGATGTAAGCGAGAAAGAACCAGCTAGAGAGCTTAAGCAGAGTGGGGAGGGAAGCAATCACGAGAAGTGGCTTGAAGAGTGCAGAACCACCAACAGATGGTAGGAAGTTGGGTGGGAAGGGAGAGAAGAGGGGACAGGTGGATGTTACATGGGCAGAAGCAGCGAGAGAAATGTAAAGACTTGGTGAGAGAAGAAGAGTAGATTAGAGCAATAGAAGTTGATTCAACAGAGTCAGAACCAGCAGAGAAGATAAAAGCAAAGGGGAAAACAGATAGGCTGATTTAGGAGTGCAGAACTAGCAGAGAAGATAAAAGGCTCAGTGGAGAGTTGAGAGGTGGAAAGTATAGAAGGGAAGGGAGGTATGGATTTAGGAGTGCAGAACTAGCAGAGAAGATAAAAGGCTCAGTGGAGAGTTGAGAGGTGGAAAGTATAGAAGGGAAGGGAGGTATGGATTTAGGAAGAGCAGGACTAGCAGAGAAGAAAAAAGGCTCAGTGGAGAGTTGAGAGGTGGAAAGTACAGCAGGGAAGGGAGGTATGGATTTAGGAGGAGCAGGACTAGCAAGAGAAGGTGAGAGGCTCAGTGGAGAGTTGAGAGGTGGAAAGTGTGGCAGGGAAGGGAGGTATGGATTTAGGGAGGAGCAGGACTAGCAAGAGAAGGTGAGAGGCTCAGTGGAGAGTTGAGAGGTGGAAAGTGTGGCAGGGAAGGGAGGTATGGATTTAGGAGGAGCAGGACTAGCAAGAGAAGGTGAGAGGCTCAGTGGAGAGTTGAGAGGTGGAAAGTGTGGCAGGGAAGGGAGGTATGGATTTAGGAGGAGCAGGACTAGCAAGAGAAGGTGAGAGGCTCAGTGGAGAGTTGAGAGGTGGAAAGTGTGGCAGGGAAGGGAGGTATGGATTTAGGAAGAGCAGGACTAGCAAGAGAAGGTGAGAGGCTCAGTGGAGAGTTGAGAGGTGGAAAGTGTGGCAGGGAAGGGAGGTATGGATTTAGGAAGAGCAGGACTAGCAAGAGAAGGTGAGAGGCTCAGTGGAGAGTTGAGAGGTGGAAAGTGTGGCAGGGAAGGGAGGTATGGATTTAGGAAGAGCAGGACTAGCAAGAGAAGGTGAGAGGCTCAGTGGAGAGTTGAGAGGTGGAAAGTATAGAAGGGAAGGGAGGTATCGATTTAGGAGGAGCAGGACTAGCAAGAGAAGGTGAGAGGCTCAGTGGAGAGTTGAGAGGTGGAAAGTGTGGCAGGGAAGGGAGGTATGGATTTAGGAAGAGCAGGACTAGCAAGAGAAGGTAGAGGCTCAGTGGAGAGTTGAGAGGTGGAAAGTGTGGCAGGGAAGGGAGGTATGGATTTAGGAAGAGCAGGACTAGCAAGAGAAGGTGAGAGGCTCAGTGGAGAGTTGAGAGGTGGAAAGTGTGGCAGGGAAGGGAGGTATGGATTTAGGAAGAGCAGGACTAGCAAGAGAAGGTGAGAGGCTCAGTGGAGAGTTGAGAGGTGGAAAGTGTGGCAGGGAAGGGAGGTATGGATTTAGGAAGAGCAGGACTAGCAAGAGAAGGTGAGAGGCTCAGTGGAGAGTTGAGAGGTGGAAAGTATAGAAGGGAAGGGAGGTATGGATTTAGGAGGAGCAGGACTAGCAAGAGAAGGTGAGAGGCTCAGTGGAGAGTTGAGAGGTGGAAAGTACAGCAGGGAAGGGAGGTATGGATTTAGGAGGAGCAGGACTAGCAAGAGAAGGTGAGAGGCTGGGTGGTAAGAAGGGATGTAAAGAGCCAAACAAGAAGGGGAGAGTTGGATGCAAGAATGACAGAACCAGATAGAGAAGATAAGAGACCGGGGAAGAGTTGAGAGGTGAAGAGGAGAGCATGCACGAGTGAGGTGAATGTAAGAGGGGCTGAACCAACGAGATAAGGTAAGAGGCTGGGCAAGAGATGAGGTGAAAAGTAGAGCCTGGAGAGGACAGGTGGATGTAAGTGGGCAGAATCATCAAACAAGTAAGAGGTTGTAGGAGAACTAAAACATGCCTTTAAACCAGCGTGTGCTGCTGGGTCCATTGAGCCTTCTGCCGAAGGTTGCAATTCCAGATCGCCATATTTTCCATGTAAAAAAATGATATTAGTTTTGAGAGATGTGTGCCTTCCTTTGGAAAGGGTTGTGATATTTAACCATCCTCGGTGTTTCTGTGGAGTTTTAACCTGCTCTGTGTACTCTGTTACTTCTCTTGAATTTTCAATTAAATCTAGCTCCCAGAGGGACCCTTTTCTGTCCATGTCCTGATCACTGATTTAGACATCAAAGTTCCTGTGCTGGCCTCCCTTTGGAATATCACCTTTGCCTTGTTGTCGGCTGGACCAATGTAAAAAAATGAAAAAGCTGTGGTCGCTCCTACGCTCAAAAAAACATCAGCAGGTTCAAAAGTTCTCAGCATCTTCGGACATATCTCTTTGGTCCTCGAAAACCCTTGAAAAAGAAGCCAACCTCCAAATTTCCTTCATCATAAGCAATTTACTCATTGAGCACGTGCCGGCTGGCTTCTTAGCGCTCCGTGAGTTAGAAGTAGCATTTCTTGCAGTGCCAGACGATTAGCGCCTCTTTCTTGATCAATGGGGTAGAGCAGCCTTAATATAACCTAACCATAGTGGCGCATTTGACCCTGTTTCAAAACGGTGCTTAGAAACCAACTGGTACAACCTGGAGTTTAAGGTATTCTGCTCCTGGTGCGGCTTACCACTATACTATTTGAGAAATCGGAAATAGTCCACTCAACAGTTATTTCTGTTATGTACTAAACCTCTGTCTTGTGGAATTTATCGGGTCTCCGCTGTTTAAACTTTATCTTCCCCCGTTAGCCTCACTCATACAGTCCTTTGGTTTCTTGCTGAAATCTCACGCATATTGATGGTACCAAAATTATAATTTCCCTTGATGACAACCTCGTCTCTGTCCAAGAACATTTTTGGACTTGCACACCAGCAGTTGAGTCTGGATGAAGACAAAGGGCCTATCCGCAGATGGGTTACTCCGTCCCAAAGGATTTAATGGAGTTTGTATTTCGGTGTCGTGACAGAGTAACCCGTCTGTCAAAATATATCAGGCCCAAATTCATTAAAACCTTCTAGCGGCAAATCAAGGGTCCTCATCTTAAAAGGATCTCATACAAGATGGTGTTCTCTTTGGTGGCAGGTGGAGCAGGGTCCATCGTCCACCGTGGCTCAGTCTGCAAAACAATGTTACATTCATTTTCCAGCATCTTCTCTCCTTTTCAGAACAGATCAACCATGTTTCATCCATTTGCTTTTACTACATTCATATGCAATTAAAAAAAAAACATACGTTTTTTCCTCTCCCACTACCTTAAGGCTGTACAGTCATTTATCTTCTCACTACATTATGCAAATGCTGTCTACCATGGGCTTCCCGCCTTTTTGTCTTCGGTACCCTTCAAATCATTCAGACGTGTGCTGGCCTCTGCATCTATGACTGCCCGATCCTTACGCCATTGCTTCTCAGCTTTCTGCCGGTTTCCTCTTGCTAAACCCTCTATCTGCAAAGCATTGTCCATTTGTCATTGTGCACGGCATAGAATGGTCTTCTCTTTCTTCCGCTCTCCTTAACGTCATTCCAGAAGCCTATACTCTGGGACAATCAAGCCCCTGTGCCCCCCTAAAATTACGAGGGCGCGTATTGGAGCCGGATCCTTCGTTCTACCTGTGCAGGGCTGGAGCGCTCTCCCCGTTGAGCCAGGGTGTAACTCCAACCTTCTGGAAAAACACTTGGCCATGTTAGGAATATCTGCCCCTCTCCTTTGGGAATCCCTTAGTGCCAGGATGCTCCGTTAACATATCATTTTCATTCATCCCATTCAATAGAACAATAAAGATATGTGCTTAAACTGCACTATTTGCTGCTGGTTTACAAAAAGTCCTGTCGAAAGAGGGAGGTGAGGCAGCCCAAATATCTTCTAAATGTATTTTGAAGGCCTAGTTGGTTGAGGCCAATGCATCTGCCCCAGTGTGTTAAACTGCGCATCATTTGTCACTAACTGTCCAGTTACACTGTCCCAAATCATGCAGTAATCTGGAAACAATTAGTGGACATCGGAGTAATTGCTTTTCCATCTCGTTTAATTCATTGAATGTATTTCAACCCAATATCATTATTTGTATTTTTAACCATTTTCCTGCTATCCAAACTAGGTAAGTAGTTTCTTGCAAAATTGCCAGGTAATTAATAGTCAATTGATATTACTTCCTGTGATGTCACTTCCTGTGAGGTTACATATTATGCAAATCCTAGGGGCCTCGCATGTTCCTGTTCTGCCCGGGGCTCCACATATCCTAGAACCACCCTGAGGTGCACGGGGGCGGAAGTGGGGCAGATAAATGAGCTGTCACGTACAAAAACTGAGTTTGTTGCTGTGCAGACTCAGAGTCACCGAGGTAATTCAGTCGGATGTTTGCAGACACTCACTGTGAAGGGGGAACAGCTGTTCCCAGTTTCCATCAGGCCATCCAGGCGGTGCCAGAGAGGGCTCCATGAAGACGGGACGGAGGTCAACATTGCTATTTCAATCAGCTGCAATGCTTGCCTTTTATGAACAATGACCTCTGACTTACATCAGTCACACTTCAGTTTATTAAATGTGCTCTAACAGGGCCTGGCCTGGGCGAACTGGGCCCAGGGCCAGGGCGGCAATCTTCAGAGGGACAAATAGAACTGTCTGCATTAAGGCCACGCAAACAGAAGCGCCCTTTCACTTGGCACCAATTATTCTGTTTAAAGTGCTATGCTTTTAATCATTGTTAAACATGTGGCATGTGTTGTTTCTAACACTCGCTCAGCTCCTTTCCTTGCTCTCCCATCTCGCGTCCAGCCCTTGACGCAGCATCGCCACAAGCCAGCGCCCTCCCTCCCAACAAACAGTGTGGCACCACCGCTACCGAGCTAAGCTGTGAGTGTAAGGAGTGAGTTGGGGGAGCTGTGCCTATGTTTGTGTTCAGAGGCCAGTCACTCCTAACTGCTGGCAGAATGTCTGCCAACAAATGTTGGTGTGCATGCTAGAGGGGTCTCATAGTTGGCCTCCGTGACATGCTGCAGATGTCGCCCAAATGTTAGAGACACTATGTTCGTCATTCATGAAAGACGCCACACTTTCCGTGCCAGTATTTCACTGCGCTAACTCCGCTAGCCATGGTGGCATCTCCGCCACTCTAGAGCAAATGTCTGATCCACAAGTGTCTTATCCACAAGTGGGTGATCCAGAAGTGTTTATCCAGAAGTATCTGATCCAGAAGTGTCTGATCCACAAGTGTTTATCCAGAAGTGTCTGATCCACAAGTGTCTTATCCACTGATCCACAAGTGTTTATCCAGAAGTATCTGATCCAGAAGTGTCTGATCCACAAGTGTTTATCCAGAAGTGTCTGATCCACAAGTGTCTTATCCACTGATCCACAAGTGTTTATCCAGAAGTATCTGATTCAGAAGTGTCTGATCTAGAAGTGTCTTATACACAAGTGTTTTATCCACAAGTGTTTATCCAGAAGTGTCTGATCCACAAGTGTCTTTTACACAAGTGGGTGATCCAGAAGTGTCTGATCCACAAGTGTTTATCCAGAAGTGTCTGATCCACAAGTGTCTTATCCAAAAGTGGGTGATCGAGAAGTGCCTGATCCACAAGTGTTTTATCCACAAGTGTTTATCCAGAAGTGTCTGATTCAGAAGTGTCTGATCTAGAAGTGTCTGATCCACAAGTGTTTTATCCACAAGTGTTTATCCAGAAGTGTCTGATCCACAAGTGTCTTATACACAAGTGGGTGATCCAGAAGTGTCTGATCCACAAGTGTTTATCCAGAAGTGTCTGATCCACAAGTGTCTTATCCAAAAGTGGGTGATCCAGAAGTGTCTGATCCACAAGTGTTTATCCAGAAGTGTCTGATCCACAAGTGTCTTATCCAAAAGTGGGTGATCCAGAAGTGTCTGATCCACAAGTGTTTATCCAGAAGTATCTGATCTAGAAGTGTCTGATCCACAAGTGTCTTATCCAGAAGTGGGTGATCCAGAAGTGTCTGATCCACAAGTGTTTATCCAGAAGTGTCTGATCCACAAGTGTCTTATCCACTGATCCACAAGTGTTTATCCAGAAGTATCTGATTCAGAAGTTTCTGATCCAGAAGTGTCTGATCCACAAGTGTTTTATCCACAAGTGTTTATCCAGAAGTGTCTGATCCACAAGTGTCTTATATACAAGTGGGTGACCCAGAAGTGTCTGATCCACAAGTGTTTATCCAGAAGTGTCTTATCCAAAAGTGGGTGATCGAGAAGTGCCTGATCCACAAGTGTTTATCCAAAAGTATCTGACTCAGAAGTGTCTGATCTAGAAGTGTCTGATCCACAAGTGTTTTATCCACAAGTGGGTGATCCAGAAGTGTCTGATCCACAAGTGTTTATCCAGAAGTGTCTGATCCACAAGTGTCTTATCCACAAGTGGGTGATCCAGAAGTGTCTGATCCACAAGTGTTTATCCAGAAGTGTCTGATCCACAAGTGTTTATCCAGAAGTGTCTGATACACAAGTGTCTTATCCACAAGTGGGTGATCCAGAAGTGTCTGATCCACAAGTGTTTATCCAGAAGTATCTGATCTAGAAGTGTCTGATCTAGAAGTGTCTGATGCACAAGTGCCTTATCCACAAGTGAATGATCCAGAAGTGTCTGATCCACAAGTGTTTATCCACAAGTGTCAGATCTACACGTGTCTTATCCACAAGTGGGTGATCCAGAATTGTCTGATCCACAAGTGTTTATCCAGAAGTATCTGATCCAGAAGTGTCTGATCCACAAATGTTTATCCAGAAGTATCTGATCCAGAAGTGTCTGATCCACAAGTGTTTATCCAGAAGTGTCTGATCCACAAGTGTTTATCCAGAAGTATCTGATCCAGAAGTGTTTATCCAGAATTGTCTGATGCACAAGTGTCTTATCCAGAAGTGGGTGATCCAGAAGTGTCTGATCCACAAGTGTGTATCTGATCCAGAAGTGTCTGATCTAGAAGTGTCTGATCCACAAGTGTCTTATCCACAAGTGGGTGATGCAGAAGTGTCTGATCCACAAGTGTTTATCCAGAAGTATCTGGTCCACAAGTGTCTTATCCACAAGTGGGTGATCCAGAAGTGTCTAATCCACAAGTGTTTATCCAGAAGTATCTGATCCAGAAGTGTCTGATCTAGAAGTGTCTGATCCAGAAGTGTTTATCCAGAAGTGTCTGATCCAGAAGTGTTTATCCAGAAGTGTCTGATCCACAAGTGTCTTATCCAGAAGTGGGTGATCCAGAAGTGTCTGATCCACAAGTGTTTATCCAGAAGTATCTGATCTAGAAGTGCCTGATCTAGAAGTGTCTGATGCACAAGTGCCTTATCCACAAGTGAATGATCCAGAAGTGTCTGATCCACAAGTGTTTATCCAGAAGTGTCAGATCCACACGTGTCTTATCCACAAGTGGGTGATCCAGAATTGTCTGATCCACAAGTGTTTATCCAGAAGTATCTGATCCAGAAGTGTCTGATCCACAAGTGTTTATCCAGAAGTATCTGATCCAGAAGTGTTTATCCAGAAGTATCTGATCCAGAAGTGTTTATCCAGAATTGTCTGATGCACAAGTGTCTTATCCAGAAGTGGGTGATCCAGAAGTGTCTGATCCAGAAGTGGGTGATCCAGAAGTGTCTGATCCACAAGTGTGTATCCAGAAGTATCTGATCCAGAAGTGTCTGATCTAGAAGTGTCTGATCCACAAGTGTCTTATCCACAAGCGGGTGATGCAGAAGTGTCTGATCCACAAGTGTTTATCCAGAAGTATCTGATCCACAAGTGTCTTATCCACAAGTGGGTGATCCAGAAGTGTCTAATCCACAAGTGTTTATCCAGAAGTATCTGATCCAGAAGTGTCTGATCTAGAAGTGCCTGGTCCATAAGTGTCTTATCTACAAGTGGGTGATCCAGAAGTGTCTGATCCACAAGTATTTATCCAGACGTGGGTAATCCAGAAGTGTCTGAACTAGAAGTGTCTGATCCACAAGTGTCTGATCCACAGGTGGGTGATCCAGAAGTGTCTGATCCACAAGTGTCTTGTCCACAAGTGGGTGATCCAGAAGTGTCTGATCCACAAGTGTTTATCCAGAAGTGGGTGATCCACAAGTGTCTGATCCACAAGTGTTTATCCAGAAGTATCTGATCCAGAAGTATCTGATCCAGAAGTGTCTGATCCTCAAGTGTCTTATCCACAAGTGGGTGATCCAGAAGTGTCTGATCCACAAGTGTTTATCCAGAAGTGTCTGATCCACAAGGGTCTTATCCACAAGTGGGTGATCCACAAGTGTCTGATCCACAAGTGTTTATCCAGAAGTGTCTGATCTAGAAGTGTCTGATACACAAGTGTTTATCCAGAAGTGTCTGATCCACAAGTGTCTTATCCACAAGTGGGTGATCCAGAAGTGTCTGATCCACAAGTGTTTATCCAGAAGTATCTGATCCACAAGTGTCTGATCTAGAAGTGACCGATCCAAAAGTGTCTGATCCACAAGTGTTTATCCAGAAGTGTCTTATCCACAAGTGGGTGATCCAGAAGTGGGTGATCCAGACGTGTCTGATCCACAAGTGTTTATCCAGAAGAATCTGATCCAGAAGTGTCTGATCCAGAAGTGTTTATCCAGAAGTATCTGATCCAGAAGTGTCTGATCTAGAAGTGTCTGATCCACAAGTGTCTTATCCACAAGTGGGTGATCCAGAAGTGTCTGATCCACAAGTGTTTATCCAGAAGTGTCTGATCCACAAGTGTCTTTGCAGAAGTATCTGATCCAGAAGGTTTTATCCAGAAGTGTCTGATCACAAGTGTCTTATCAACAAGTGGGTGATCCAGAAGTGTCTGATCCACAAGTGTTTATCCAGAAGTGTCTGATCCACAAGTGTCTTATCCACAAGTGGGTGATCCAGAAGTGTCTGATCCACAAGTGTTTATCCAGAAGTGTCTGATCCACAAGTGTTTATCCAGAAGTGTCTGATACACAAGTGTCTTATCCACAAGTGGGTGATCCAGAAGTGTCTGATCCACAAGTGTTTATCCAGAAGTATCTGATCTAGAAGTGTCTGATCTAGAAGTGTCTGATGCACAAGTGCCTTATCCACAAGTGAATGATCCAGAAGTGTCTGATCCACAAGTGTTTATCCAGAAGTGTCAGATCTACACGTGTCTTATCCACAAGTGGGTGATCCAGAATTGTCTGATCCACAAGTGTTTATCCAGAAGTATCTGATCCAGAAGTGTCTGATCCACAAATGTTTATCCAGAAGTATCTGATCCAGAAGTGTCTGATCCACAAGTGTTTATCCAGAAGTGTCTGATCCACAAGTGTTTATCCAGAAGTATCTGATCCAGAAGTGTTTATCCAGAATTGTCTGATGCACAAGTGTCTTATCCAGAAGTGGGTGATCCAGAAGTGTCTGATCCACAAGTGTGTATCTGATCCAGAAGTGTCTGATCTAGAAGTGTCTGATCCACAAGTGTCTTATCCACAAGTGGGTGATGCAGAAGTGTCTGATCCACAAGTGTTTATCCAGAAGTATCTGGTCCACAAGTGTCTTATCCACAAGTGGGTGATCCAGAAGTGTCTAATCCACAAGTGTTTATCCAGAAGTATCTGATCCAGAAGTGTCTGATCTAGAAGTGTCTGATCCAGAAGTGTTTATCCAGAAGTGTCTGATCCAGAAGTGTTTATCCAGAAGTGTCTGATCCACAAGTGTCTTATCCAGAAGTGGGTGATCCAGAAGTGTCTGATCCACAAGTGTTTATCCAGAAGTATCTGATCTAGAAGTGTCTGATCTAGAAGTGTCTGATGCACAAGTGCCTTATCCACAAGTGAATGATCCAGAAGTGTCTGATCCACAAGTGTTTATCCAGAAGTATCTGATCCAGAAGTGTCTGATCCACAAGTGTCTTTGCAGAAGTATCTGATCCAGAAGGTTTTATCCAGAAGTGTCTGATCACAAGTGTCTTATCAACAAGTGGGTGATCCAGAAGTGTCTGATCCACAAGTGTTTATCCAGAAGTGTCTGATCCACAAGTGTCTTATCCACAAGTGGGTGATCCAGAAGTGTCTGATCCACAAGTGTTTATCCAGAAGTGTCTGATCCACAAGTGTTTATCCAGAAGTGTCTGATACACAAGTGTCTTATCCACAAGTGGGTGATCCAGAAGTGTCTGATCCACAAGTGTTTATCCAGAAGTATCTGATCTAGAAGTGTCTGATCTAGAAGTGTCTGATGCACAAGTGCCTTATCCACAAGTGAATGATCCAGAAGTGTCTGATCCACAAGTGTTTATCCAGAAGTGTCAGATCTACACGTGTCTTATCCACAAGTGGGTGATCCAGAATTGTCTGATCCACAAGTGTTTATCCAGAAGTATCTGATCCAGAAGTGTCTGATCCACAAATGTTTATCCAGAAGTATCTGATCCAGAAGTGTCTGATCCACAAGTGTTTATCCAGAAGTGTCTGATCCACAAGTGTTTATCCAGAAGTATCTGATCCAGAAGTGTTTATCCAGAATTGTCTGATGCACAAGTGTCTTATCCAGAAGTGGGTGATCCAGAAGTGTCTGATCCACAAGTGTGTATCTGATCCAGAAGTGTCTGATCTAGAAGTGTCTGATCCACAAGTGTCTTATCCACAAGTGGGTGATGCAGAAGTGTCTGATCCACAAGTGTTTATCCAGAAGTATCTGGTCCACAAGTGTCTTATCCACAAGTGGGTGATCCAGAAGTGTCTAATCCACAAGTGTTTATCCAGAAGTATCTGATCCAGAAGTGTCTGATCTAGAAGTGTCTGATCCAGAAGTGTTTATCCAGAAGTGTCTGATCCAGAAGTGTTTATCCAGAAGTGTCTGATCCACAAGTGTCTTATCCAGAAGTGGGTGATCCAGAAGTGTCTGATCCACAAGTGTTTATCCAGAAGTATCTGATCTAGAAGTGTCTGATCTAGAAGTGTCTGATGCACAAGTGCCTTATCCACAAGTGAATGATCCAGAAGTGTCTGATCCACAAGTGTTTATCCAGAAGTGTCAGATCCACACGTGTCTTATCCACAAGTGGGTGATCCAGAATTGTCTGATCCACAAGTGTTTATCCAGAAGTATCTGATCCAGAAGTGTCTGATCCACAAGTGTTTATCCAGAAGTATCTGATCCAGAAGTGTTTATCCAGAAGTATCTGATCCAGAAGTGTTTATCCAGAATTGTCTGATGCACAAGTGTCTTATCCAGAAGTGGGTGATCCAGAAGTGTCTGATCCAGAAGTGGGTGATCCAGAAGTGTCTGATCCACAAGTGTGTATCCAGAAGTATCTGATCCAGAAGCTGTCTGATCTAGAAGTGTCTGATCCACAAGTGTCTTATCCACAAGCGGGTGATGCAGAAGTGTCTGATCCACAAGTGTTTATCCAGAAGTATCTGATCCACAAGTGTCTTATCCACAAGTGGGTGATCCAGAAGTGTCTAATCCACAAGTGTTTATCCAGAAGTATCTGATCCAGAAGTGTCTGATCTAGAAGTGCCTGGTCCATAAGTGTCTTATCTACAAGTGGGTGATCCAGAAGTGTCTGATCCACAAGTATTTATCCAGACGTGGGTAATCCAGAAGTGTCTGAACTAGAAGTGTCTGATCCACAAGTGTCTGATCCACAGGTGGGTGATCCAGAAGTGTCTGATCCACAAGTGTCTTGTCCACAAGTGGGTGATCCAGAAGTGTCTGATCCACAAGTGTTTATCCAGAAGTGGGTGATCCACAAGTGTCTGATCCACAAGTGTTTATCCAGAAGTATCTGATCCAGAAGTATCTGATCCAGAAGTGTCTGATCCTCAAGTGTCTTATCCACAAGTGGGTGATCCAGAAGTGTCTGATCCACAAGTGTTTATCCAGAAGTGTCTGATCCACAAGGGTCTTATCCACAAGTGGGTGATCCACAAGTGTCTGATCCACAAGTGTTTATCCAGAAGTGTCTGATCTAGAAGTGTCTGATCCACAAGTGTTTATCCAGAAGTGTCTGATCCACAAGTGTCTTATCCACAAGTGGGTGATCCAGAAGTGTCTGATCCACAAGTGTTTATCCAGAAGTATCTGATCCACAAGTGTCTGATCTAGAAGTGACCGATCCACAAGTGTCTGATCCACAAGTGTTTATCCAGAAGTGTCTTATCCACAAGTGGGTGATCCAGAAGTGGGTGATCCAGACGTGTCTGATCCACAAGTGTTTATCCAGAAGAATCTGATCCAGAAGTGTCTGATCCAGAAGTGTTTATCCAGAAGTATCTGATCCAGAAGTGTCTGATCTAGAAGTGTCTGATCCACAAGTGTCTTATCCACAAGTGGGTGATCCAGAAGTGTCTGATCCACAAGTGTTTATCCAGAAGTGTCTGATCCACAAGTGTCTTTGCAGAAGTATCTGATCCAGAAGGTTTTATCCAGAAGTGTCTGATCACAAGTGTCTTATCAACAAGTGGGTGATCCAGAAGTGTCTGATCCACAAGTGTTTATCCAGTAGTGTCTGATCCACAAGTGTCTTATCCACAAGTGGGTGATCGAGAAGTGTCTGACCAACAAGTGTTTATCCAGAAGTATCTGATCCAGAAGTGTCTGACCCACAAGTGTCTTATCCACGAGTGTTTATCCAGAAGTATCTGATCTAGAAGTGTCTGATCTAGAAGTGTCTGATGCACAAGTGCCTTATCCACAAGTGAATGATCCAGAAGTGTCTGATCCACAAGTGTTTATCCAGAAGTGTCAGATCCACACATGTCTTATCCACAAGTGGGTGATCCAGAATTGTCTGATCCACAAGTGTTTATCCAGAAGTATCTGATCCAGAAGTGTCTGATCCACAAGTGTTTATCCAGAAGTATCTGGATCCAGAAGTGTTTATCCAGAAGTATCTGATCCAGAAGTGTTTATCCAGAATTGTCTGATGCACAAGTGTCTTATCCAGAAGTGGGTGATCCAGAAGTGTCTGATCCAGAAGTGGGTGATCCAGAAGTGTCTGATCCACAAGTGTGTATCCAGAAGTATCTGATCCAGAAGTGTCTGATCTAGAAGTGTCTTATCCACAAGTGTCTTATCCACAAGTGGGTGATGCAGAAGTGTCTGATCCACAAGTGTTTATCCAGAAGTATCTGATCCACAAGTGTCTTATCCACAAGTGGGTGATCCAGAAGTGTCTAATCCACAAGTGTTTATCCAGAAGTATCTGATCCAGAAGTGTCTGATCTAGAAGTGCCTGGTCCATAAGTGTCTTATCTACAAGTGGGTGATCCAGAAGTGTCTGATCCACAAGTATTTATCCAGACGTGGGTGATCCAGAAGTGTCTGAACTAGAAGTGTCTGATCCACAAGTGTCTGATCCACAGGTGGGTGATCCAGAAGTGTCTGATCCACAAGTGTCTTGTCCACAAGTGGGTGATCCAGAAGTGTCTGATCCACAAGTGTTTATCCAGAAGTGGGTGATCCACAAGTGTCTGATCCACAAGTGTTTATCCAGAAGTATCTGATCCAGAAGTATCTGATCCAGAAGTGTCTGATCCTCAAGTGTCTTATCCACAAGTGGGTGATCCAGAAGTGTCTGATCCACAAGTGTTTATCCAGAAGTGTCTGATCCACAAGGGTCTTATCCACAAGTGGGTGATCCACAAGTGTCTGATCCACAAGTGTTTATCCAGAAGTGTCTGATCTAGAAGTGTCTGATCCACAAGTGTTTATCCAGAAGTGTCTGATCCACAAGAGTCGTATCCACAAGTGGGTGATCCAGAAGTGTCTGATCCACAAGTGTTTATCCAGAAATATCTGATCCACAAGTGTCTGATCTAGAAGTGACCGATCCACAAGTGTCTGATCCACAAGTGTTTATCCAGAAGTGTCTTATCCACAAGTGGGTGATCCAGAAGTGGGTGATCCAGACGTGTCTGATCCACAAGTGTTTATCCAGAAGAATCTGATCCAGAAGTGTCTGATCCAGAAGTGTTTATCCAGAAGTATCTGATCCAGAAGTGTCTGATCTAGAAGTGTCTGATCCACAAGTGTCTTATCCACAAGTGGGTGATCCAGAAGTGTCTGATCCACAAGTGTTTATCCAGTAGTGTCTGATCCACAAGTGTCTTATCCACAAGTGGGTGATCGAGAAGTGTCTGACCAACAAGTGTTTATCCAGAAGTATCTGATCCAGAAGTGTCTGACCCACAAGTGTCTTATCCACAAGTGGGTGATCCAGAAGTGTCTGATCCACAAGTGTTTATCCAGAAGTGTCTGATCCACAAGTGTCTTATCCACAAATGGGTGATCCAGAAGTGTCTGATCCACAAGTGTTTATCCAGAAGTATCTGATCCAGAAGTGTCTGATCTAAACATGTCTTATCCACAAGTGGGTGATCCACAAGTGTCTGATCCACAAGTGTTTATCCAGTAGTGTCTGATCCACAAGAGTGTTATCCACAAGTGGGTGATCCAAAAGTGTCTGATCCACAAGTGTTTATCCAGTAGTGTCTGATCCACAAGTGTGTTATCCACAAGTGGGTGATCCAAAAGTGTCTGATCCACAAGTGTTTATCCAGAAGTAACTGATCTAGAAGTGTCTGATCCACAATTGTCTTATCCACAAGTGGGTGATCCAGAAGTGTCTGATCTAGAAGTGTCTGACCCACAAGTGTCTTATCCACAAGTGGGTGATCCAGAAGTGTCTGATCCACAAGTGTCTGATCCACAAGTGTCTCATCCACAAGTGGGTGATCCAGAAGTGTCTGATCCACAAGTGTTTATCCAGAAGTGTCTGATCTAGAAGTGTCTGATCCACAAGTGTGTTATCCACAAGTGGGTGATCCAGAAGTGTCTGATCCACAAGTGTTTATCCGGAAGTGTCTGATCCACAAGTGTCTTATCCACAAGTGGGTGATCCACAAGTGTCTGATCCACAAGTGTTTATCCAGAAGTATCTGATCCAGAAGTGTCTGATCTAGAAGTGTCTGATACAGAAGTGCCTGATCCACAGGTGGCTGATCCATAAGTGTCTGTTCCACCTGTGTCTGATCCACAAGTGTCCTATACACAAGTGTCTGATCCAGAAGTGTCTGATCCAGGAGAGTCTGATCCACAAGTGTCTGATCCACAAGTGTCTAATCCAGAAGAGACTTATCCACAAGGATCTGATGCATAAGTGTACTATCCACAAGTGTCTTATCCACAAGTGTCTGAACCACAAATGTCTGATCCAGAAGTGTCTTATCCCCAAGTGTCTAATCCACAAATGTCTGAACCACAAGTGTCTTATCCAGAAGTGTCTTATCCACAAGTGGCTGATCCACAAGTGTCTTATCCACAAGTGGCTGATCCAGAAGTGTCTGATCCACCTGTGTCTGATCCACCTGTGTCTGATCCACATGTGTCTGATCCACAAGTGTCTTATCCACAAGTGGCTGATCCACAAGTGTCTGATCCATAAGTATATAAAAAAAACTGGAGAGACATGTGGGCCAATTCTCCTATTCAGAAAAAACCACAAGGCTTTTTTTTGTATTACCCTCACCCACCAGGGTTACACGTTGGTGGCATGCTTCCTCATTTGGTTCTTACCGTTCCGCTGCAGAATGGGGTGTGCTGCTACATGTTACTTACACGGGAGCACTGTATAGTCTACACAAAAGGATGGGGTAAAGGAGTTGGAGTGGTTCTTTAGAGTTTAAAAATACCTGTCTGGTAGGAAAACTTTGTTTTTTTCTGTCCTTCAGACAGTATGCTTAAACGGGGAAGAACAGTAGAAAGTGTGTTTGGATTTAATGATCCTACTTTCTAAACGGTCTACATGTTTCAAGCCACCCTTCACTGTGGCTTTCGTCAGGACCAAGGCATATACTCCCTGAGACCACTCCTAATTCAAGTTCAAACTCATTAGAAAATGCTAAGTGTTATGACTTCACACACTCTGCATGCGCAAATAAATCTTACACGTACTTTGTGTTATGCTCTGAGTTATATACAAAAAGAAATACTATTGCTTCATAGCTTCTCCGGTGGCAGAGCCAGCCTTAAGTCACACTTGCATCAAGCTCTCGTCTGGTCTAGTAACCTGAGATTGCATCACAGTGCTTGATACACAAGTGGCTGAGCCACAAGCCCCTGATCCACAAATGACTCACCACAAGCGGCTGATCCACAAGTGGCTGATCTGCAAGTGGCTGATCCACAAGTATCTGATCCAGAAGTGTCTGATCCACCTGGGCCTGATCTACAAGTGTCTGATCCAGAAGTGGCAGATCCACCTGTGCCTGATCTGTAAGTGTGTGTCTGATCCAGAAGTGTCTTATCCAGAAGTGGCAGATCCAGAAGTGTCTGATCAACAAGTGTGTGAGCCACCTGTGACTGATCCACAAGTGTCTGATCCGCAAGTGGCTTATCCACAAATGACTCGCCACAAGTGGCTGATCCACAAGTGGCTGATCCACAAGTGGCTGATCCACAAGTATCTGATCCAGAAGTGTCTGATCCACCTGGGCCTGATCTACAAGTGTCTGATCCAGAAGTGTCTGATCCAGAAGTGGCAGATCCACCTGTGCCTGATCTGTAAGTGTGTGTCTGATCCAGAAGTGTCTTATCCAGAAGTGGCAGATCCAGAAGTGTCTGATCAACAAGTGTGTGAGCCACCTGTGTCTGATCCACAAGTGTCTGATCCGCAAGTGGCTGATCCACAAGCGGCTTATCCACAAATGACTTGCCACAAGTGGCTAATCCACAAATGCCTGATCTGCAAGTGGCTTAGCCACAAGTGTCTTATCCAGAAGTGTCTGATCCACCTGTGCCTGATCTACAAGTGTCTGATCCACAATTTTCTTATCCACAAGTGGCTGATCCACAAGTGTCTGATCCACAAGTAGCTAATCCAGAAGTGGCTGATTCAGAAGTGCCTGATCCACAAATGTCTGATCCACAAATGTTTGATCCACCTGTGTCTGATCCACAAGTGTCTGATCCACCTGTGCCTGATCCACTTGTAGTTGATCCACAAGTGTCTTAGCCACAAGTCTCTGATCTACCTGTGCCTGATCTACAAGTGTCTGATCCAGAATTGTCTTATTCACAAGTGGCTGATCTATAAGTGTCTGATCCAGAAGTGTCTGATCCAGAAGTGGCTGATCCAGATGTGCCTGATCCACAAGCATCTGATCCACCTGTGCCTGATCCACTAGTTACCGATCCACAAGTGTCTTAGCCACAAGTGTCTGATCCAGATGTGTCTAAGCCACAAGTGGCTCATCCACAATTGACTCACCACAGGTGGCTCATCAACAAATGGCTCATCCACAAGTGGATCACCACACATGGCTGGTCCACAAGTGGCTCGTCTACAATTGGCTCATCTACAAGTGGCTTATCCTCAAGTGGCTCACCACAGGTGGCTGATCCACATATGCCTGATCCACCGTCATTAAAGAAGGACTTAACACCAGACTCTGTAATAATACCCCTCAGCTTGTTCAGCCATCTCTACCCCACATGAAGCCTAACTCATGCAAGTTGTCCACATTCTGCCTCCTGCCTGAAGCTTGCCTCTACGCACTGATTTTAGCCACTGTCCCATACTTTCCTGTTACCTCGGTTGAGTCTAGGGAACAGCTAAAGCATAAAGCTATCCATTGGCTAGCTGAGAACTTGAACTTCAATGTGTGCGATTCCAGCCACATAATCCTGTGAGATCATTGCCAAATCTTTTAGCAACCATAATTCACTCGAAGCTCTGATTCTCCCACTGCGCCTAATTTCGATTGTGTTTCGAAGGACAACCTTTCAGTTCCTGCAACCTCTGATGGGCTGAGATTGGTGTGGAAGATGAATGACTCCGGGGGCTTTTTAAAACTCCTCAGTCGTGATCTCACTGTACTATTGAACGTATGTTTGTCTGATCAAACTAAGGGGGATTGACCTCATTCGATTTTTTGTAGATATTTGTTTAAAAATCTAATTATCTTTGCTTAAGCCAGCTTGTAATTGTCTTCATTCAGCAGCTAAGTGGTTTGATTCTTCATGTTCGGCAGCTAGGGGACAGTTGTGGAAATCCCTGACAATTAGACGAAAGGATACTACAGTGATTACAGTGTCTTGGGCAGGTCATAGAGCACATATTAAAGTTAGGGAAAATGTCTTCCGTAAACAGTAGTGGGATTCTATAAGGCTTGCCTGCGACTCTAAGAATGTTGAATCATTTTGGAGCGCTCTTAGAGCCATCAGGGATAGATCTGTACACCACGCTTGTGGTACTCTTAAGCCATATTGTACCTATTTTGAAAAAACAGATTGACAACAGCCTAGCTGTTATAGACCGATCTCCCTCACTACCTCATCCATGAAAATGTTGGTAAGGGTGATTTACAACAGGATTAGTGGCAGGACCTTAAAGCACAAAGTCATCGGCCCGTGCCGATACAGATTCTGCAGAGGTCTAGGTATACTGGAACAGTGACTGAACCTTCCTCTTAAAGCTGGTAAATATGTTACCACTAAGTGCTGCTTGGTGTAACTGGCCTTCATGGACTTATCCTGTCAATTTGACCATGTCAATTGGTCGAAGATTTGGCAAATCCTTCTTGGGTAGGGTTTGGACGTGCCTCTGGTATGTTTTCTGACTGACTTACATTGTATCCTGGATGCCAGGGTGCGTTTTGGCCTGAATTTTGAGCTCTCGGACCCTTTTAAGTTACAACGTGGACTGAGGCAGTGTTGTATCTTTGCCTCCATTTTGTTTCTTCTCTACATCAAAGATCTGAATAAGTTCTTAGTGGAGCAAGGGCTTCCTGATAACTACAGCTCGTACTCTAAGGTATCCATAACTCGTGCCCTCGCCATGCACTGCTAATTACCCCATATATTACATCACTGATGACATCTTCTATGACATCACTGATAATATCACTGCAACATTTGCAATGAAGTTATTGAGGCGAAAACTGTGCCTGGTGGGGGTGCAAGTTTTTGCTACCTTAGGGCATGAGTTATAGTTACCAGAGCTAACTATAACTGGTGAATTTCAGTGGTTTTGTACGTTTAAAACATTCCGTTGTCACTGAAATTCTCAACTAACTATATTGTTATTTTAACATTTGTTTTTTTCAGAGAATTTCTACTTTCTCTTTTAAAGGTAAAGTAAAATATAATAACAATTCCTAACTATGATATACCTTTAACATTTGTTTTTTTCAGTGAGAATACATGTATGTACACACACAACCTATGTAGGTGGGCCCGCCAGTTTTATCTGTGGCCCAATGTGTAAATATATAGCACAGCAAATTGTATGTGTCTGTTCATTGCGAGTAGTGTATGTGGGCGCATAACATTATGAAAATGCAAACAACTCCACAAACACGATGTCAATTTATATGTGGCTTGGAAGTTCAGTTATGTATATGCACGGTCTGAGTTGTATTGCACAAACTGGTGTTTTAAATATGAGGACCCGACACTTGTCTTAGGTATTATACCGGAGGTCCTCTTTGGTACTAAGCATCAAAGCGTGCAGTCACAAGATTAAGTGCACTTGCGTGATGGTATTGCATCCAATGTTCAAATCATGATGCTTAGATAAAAAAAGTGTTCAAATATTGCAGTTAGAAAAAATTAAAGCAGTTGTATATATTTTTTCTGTTTTATATATCCATACATCACGTGTTTTGTGTAGAGTTTAAATAAGGCAATCAATATGGCACTCGACTTGTGTGAGAAAGGCCCGTGCCTCGGCCGAAACGTGTCACAATGGCTGTTTTAATTGGATTAACTTGGCGTTTTAAATTTGATCCTGGGCAGCGTCAGAGCCTGTTTTATTTTGAACGGGTTTTGGAGGGAATATATATATATATATATATATATATATATATATACAACCAAGATCCTGTCCCTCTGATTGCAGCCCAGAGGGAAACACCACAGGTACGGACCACCGACGTAGTTCAAAGAGGTTCTAGAGACGCGGGTTCACAGTTCCATATTTTTATTCCATATACACCCAAATGGTACAGACAAGTGTCCGCCCCAGACGCGTTTCGATCGTCACAGCGATCTTGATCACCTGACGCGCTGGTGTTGCCGGGTCCATTAATCTCGTAAAATATTATCCACAGTGGGTTGATTAAAAGCAGGAAATACTGAGTGTGCTGCCCATAATATGCACTCAAAAATGGGCCTTCCGTTCAATCGGCGTGTGGGTGAAGTTTCTGTGTGAGCGTCCTCAATAAGGGCAACCTTTTGGGTTTTGGTGTTTAGCGGCTGGTCCAGTCGCGAGGACGCACCGCCGCTGAAGAGCGGATCTGCGGTGAATTGAGGACTTGACGCCGATTGAACGGAAGGCCCAATTTTGAGGGCATATTATGGGCAGCACACTCAGTATTTCCTGCTTTTAATCAACCCACTGTGGATAATATTTTACGAGATTAATGGACACGGCAACACCCAGTGGGGATTTAAGAAATTGTAGAAACTGCAATTACCAGCATGCATTGTAGCATACGCCCACTGGGGCGGGATTTGATAAATTAAAACAGGTGTTCTACATTGTTGTTGCTGTTTTTCCTTCGTATTGGCTTGTGAACAAGGACAAAGATGTCCGAAACGCGTAAAGCCTCCCTCGAATGGATCGAAGGTGGGAAACTGACTCTGCTGCAACCTCAACAAGAGAGGGTGAACTTTCTGTGTGAGCGTCCTCAATAAGGGCAACCCTTTGGGTATATATATATATATATATATATATATTTATATTTAACACAGTGGCAGTCCCCACTGTGTAGTTATAGTTAGGACCGGGTTCCCATAGAAAATAGATTTTTTTATTTGCTTATAACTTTGGCTCCGTTTGATGAATTTTCACGAAACCTTCCAAAAAAAGCTTTATACACCTCAGCTCCTTCCTGGAAGGTTTATTGCGCTCTTGCTATGAACTGCTTAGGGACTCAGATACTACATATGATATCATATTCTATGGTATTATTGATAACAGCATCGATGACATCTGAAATTACATAATTAATGACATCACTGTGCATGGCAAGAGCACAAGTTATTGTCACTTTAGTTAACTATAACTGGCGATTGCAGTGTTTTCTTTTAGTTTAAAATGTAATTTTTAGCTGAACATTGACCTAGCTATAGTGTCACTTTAACCTTCATTTTCTTAAGTGAATATATATAATATATATAATTTTAAACTGAAAAAGAGAGGTTAAAGTAACATTATAGTTAGGTGTTGAAAAGAGTTAAAACTAAAGCTTAAAAACAAAATAACCGCTGAATTTCACTAGTTATGGTTCAGTGAGCTAACTCTAGCTGGAGTCCCTGTAATTTACTTCTTATGACCGCACATAGACCGCAGATAGATCACTCATGATGTGTTAAATTACATCACTGATGACTTCATCCATCAGTTGTGACGCTGTGCACTAGGCTTTGAGGTATGGTAGTCATTTAGCAATCTGCATATGGGCCCAATTTGGGAAAGCAAATAATTGATAATGGGCATAACTCAAAGAAACGCTTGGAGGATGTCACCCTATTTCTGTTAGTATTCACTCAGCTAGCAAACAAAATGCCTCAATAGACTTTAAAGAGGTCAACCGTATTTTAAACCTTAAACACCTTTGAAAGAAGGGCTCATTCTATGTATAACATAAGGGGATCACCCTCTTACACACCTCTCAAGAACCACAATTGTGAGATGAAGGCGTGACAGGTACGCATTGGCCACTCAATCAATCAGGGGGTTTATAAAGCGCGCTACTCACCCGTGAGGGTCTCAAGGCGCTGGGGGGTGGGGGGCAGCGGCTCCGGGTCAGACGAAGAGCCAGGTCTTGTGGTCTTTCCTGAACGTGTGCAAGGTCGGGGAGCGTCTGATGTTCACAGGGAGCTCGTTCCAGGTTTTCGCTGCGATGTAGGAGAAAGCTCTACCGCCGGTTCTGTTTCTGCGGATGCGGGAGACCTCTGCCAGGGCGAGGTCGGCGGAGCGGAGGTTCCTCTTGGGTACGTGGAAAGATAATCTCTCGTTGAGGTATTCGGGTCCGATGTTGTTGAGGGATTTGTAGGCGTGGGTGAGGAGTTTGAAGGTGGCCCTCTTTTCGACGGGGAGCCAGTGGAGGCCTCGTAGGTGTTGGGTCATGTGCTCGTGGCGCGGTGTCCCGAGGACGAGTCTGGCTGCGCCGTTCTCGATGGTTTGGAGTTTGTGTAGAAGAGTTTTGTTGATTCCGGCATAGAGGGCGTTGCCGTAGTCCAGTCTGCTGGTTATGAGTGCCTGGGTGACGGTCCTTCTGCAGTCGGGGGGGGGTCCATTTGAAGGTCTTACGGAGGATGCGAAGGCAGTTGAAGCTAGTGGAGGCGACGGCGTTGATCTGGCGGTTCATGGAGAGGGAGGAGTCAAGGATGATGCCGAGGTTCCGACCGTGGTCTGGTGGGGGGGGTGGGTTCCCGAGGGCGTCGGGCCACCAGGTGTTGTCCCAGGCGGAGGTGCGGGGTCCGAGGATGAGGACCTCGGTTTTCTATGAGTTTAGCTTCAGGCAGCTGTCCTTCATCCAGGATGCCATGTTCTTCATTCCTTCCTGAAAGCAGAGTCTGGTGTCTTCGGGATTCTTCGTGAGCGAGAGGATGAGCTGAGTGTCGTCGCGTAGGATACGATGCTGAGCCCATGCTGTCTGACGATGGCGGCGAGGGGGGCCATGTAGATGTTGAAGAGCGTGGGGCTGAGTGATGATCCCTGGGGTACTCCGCAGCTGATTTCCGTGGGTTTGGAGAGGAAGGGAGGGAGTCGGATCCTCTGGGTTCTGCCGGAGAGGAAGGATTGGATCCAGTCGAGGGCGGTTCCTTGTATTCCCGCGTCGTGAAGTCTGGCTGCGAGCGTGCGATGTGAGACGGTGTCGAAAGCTGCGGAGAGGTCTAGAAGGATGAGGGCCGCGGTGTGTCCCTGATCCAGTAGCATGCGGATGTCGTCGGTGGCAGCGAGGAGGGCGTTCTCGGTGCTGTGGTTGCTGCGGAATCCAGACTGGGAGGCGTCCAGGATGGAGTTCTCTTCTATGAAGGCGGTCAGCTGGGTGTTTACGAGTCTCTCGTGACTTTGGCCGCAAAGGGGAGGAGAGGGATGGGCCGGTAGTTTTTCAGGTCCGTTGGGTCGGCCGTTGGTTTCTTGAGGAGGGGTTTTACCTCCGCCCGTTTCCAGTCGTCTGGGCAGATGCCTGATCTGAGGGAGGCGTTGATGGTGTGTCCTAGTTCGGGTGCGATGACGGCGGCGGCCCTGTGGAATATGTGCGGTGGGCAGGGTCCGTTGGGGCTCCTGAGTGGGTTTTCTTCATGGTCGCGGTGATGAGTTCGACGGTGGCGGGATCCCAGGACGTGATGGTAGGCTTATCGGCGGCGGTGGGTATGGGGGTGGTTCGTCGTTGGTTCGCTGAAGTTGTCGTAGAGGGCCTTGATCTTCAGATGGAAGTAGGAGCTGAGCTTGTCGCAGAGTTCCTGGGAGGGTGTGACGTCCGTGGCTTCGCAGGTGGGTTTGGCGAACTGCTGTATGACGTTGAACAGTTCCTTGGCGTTGGTCACGTTGGTCTTGACTTTGTCTCTTATGAAGGTCCATTTGGTGTCTCTTATGCGCTGGTGGTATTCCTTCAGGGCGCTCTTGTGGTTGTTCCGTGATTCCGCAGTTTTCAGGTTTCGCCGGGTTTTCTCTAGGCGTCTGCAGGAGCGTCTGGCTTCTTGAAGTTCTGTGGTGAACCAGGCGGCTTTTAGAGGGCGTTGTTTGGCGGGGGCGGAGGGGTGCGAGCTTGTCGGAGCAGCAGGAGACCCAGCGGTGAAATTCCCTGGCTGCGGAGTTGGTGTCGTTCGTGGTGATGAGGGGGTTTTGACGGAGGGTGGTGCTGAGGTGCTCCTCTGTGACCTTGCTCCAGTTCCGTCGTGGCGGGTGCGGGGCGGGTTTGGGTGCGGTGGTGGTGTTGAAGGTGAAGTGGACGCAGTGGTGGTCAGTCCAGAGGGGCTGGGTGGTGTGGCTGAAGCGGATGTTAGTTCCTCCCGCGAAGATGGGGTCGAGGGTGTGACCCGCTCTGTGGGTGGGCATGTTGACGAGCTGCTTCAGTCCTAGGTTGGCGAGGTTGTCGAGGAGAGTGGTGGAGTCAGGGTCGTTGCCGTTGTCGAGGTGGAAATTCAGGTCCCCGAGTAGAATGTAGTCCGTGGAGGTGATGGCGTGGGGTGCGGCGAGCTCGGCGATGGTGGTTGCGTGGTGAGTGCGAGGTCCTGGCGGTCTGTAGATGAGGGTGCCGCGTAGCTTGGTCCTGGGGCTGGTCTGGATCTGGAAGTGGAGGTGTTCTGTGTTGGAGTGGGGGTCACTCGTGCTGGATGTGGAGAGTCGGAGGGGGGTCTTGTGTGCCATGGTGAGTCCTCCTCCTGGGCGGTGCGGGCGGTCCTTTCTCTGGATCTTGTAGTCGTCGGGGATGGCAGTGGCGATGTCGGCGCCGGAGGTGGCGTTGGTCCATGTTTCTCTATGGAGCACCTTGGTGCGCAAAGTACACATAGCCTCCTGTTCATTTATTTATTTATTTTTGGGCAGCTGGAAGTTTGAAAAACTGACATAGCACTGATTTTTTCTCAGGCCTCGATTTTTGTGGTGCTGCAGAAGTAGATGGAATAACACTAATGTTGTCATCTTCTGATGCTGCACCTGTTATAGGCCTGGTGGGTGGTGTGCTAGGGGGTCTCTTTGTGTCTAGATTTGTCTGAGGCTGTGATGGACTGCGAAATGATGTTAAGGAAAATCCTTTGGGGCTGTTTCTAAAGGCTGTGGACTTATTTTTGAGTAGTGTTCCCTGTGTGGCCAAACAGATGGTTGCTTTCATTTTGAAATTTTTTGGGGTGTGTCCTAGGTCCCACTGTACTCCAGCGGGACCATAGAGCCAGTGATAGAGTGCTGTATCACTCCCACAAGGCCTTTACGTCCTTTTCCAGGATCAACGCAAGTTCCGTGGGGACCAGTAGTTTTAAAAAAACGTTGTGTTTACGATGAAAAGGTCATTTTATTTTAGGTTTGAGCCATGGGAGTTTCCTCATAGGCACAAATAACCAAGATATCTTGTAATTTCTAACAACATATGCACATTTTAGATGTTGCTGTACCACAAGAACTGAACACAGTACCTATGGCTCAGAGAAACTACATCCTATTGGCTAGATCTCATTGTACTGATGTCATTTGAGGGAGGTCCCGCCCTGTTACTTTTGTTAGGGAGTGACAATACAATACAATGCTGCCAAGAAAAGACGAGGGGGCCTTGACATCGTCTGCTCCACTTCAAGCTCTCCAGATGGCGATTCTCTTACTGATGCACTTGTTGGTACCCTCACCCAAGATACCAGCCCTCTGTATGCAGGTATTGTTTCATATTGTACAAAATGTGCATGTTAGATTTGGGGGTCTCTAGTTGGCATAGGTAGGTACCTGTGACAAATAGGGACCCTTGCGTCTAGTCAGGGTAAGGGGCTACACTCCTAAAATAACCCCTGCTCACCCCCTTGGTAGCTTGGCACGAGCAGGCAGGCTTATCTCAGAGGCAGTGTGTAAAGCATTTGTGAACACATACAGTAATATAGTGACAACACTACAGATGGACACCACACAGGTTGTATTTATAAAAATAAGTATTTTTATATAGACTTAACACAAGACCAAACGACAAAAATCCACGATACTGTACTCAAAAATAGACTTTAAAATGTTATCAAATAGTTCAGTTCTCTCAAGTTGTAGATGCAACACTTTACTCTCAATGTACCTTGAATGCGTAACGCAAAGAAAACAAAAGGGTCGCAGGGAAGGTGATGCGTCGGTTCCTTACACTCAGGGGAGTGGATGCGTCGGTTCCTTACTGCTGCGCAGGGGAGTTGATGCTCGCTTCCTTACTGTGTGGGGAGGTGATGCGTCGGTTTCTTACTGCTCTCCGGTGCGATGCGACAAGCTGGCACCTCGATGCGATACTCTTCTCCGGTGCGATGCGACAAAGTGGCGTCTTGGCTGCGATGCGACAACTTTGGTGCGATGCGTGCACGCCCGACGGCCGTGCGGCGACTCGATGATCTTTGGAGCCGCGACAGGCCCTGCGACGCGCTTCTCCGGTGATGCGACGATGTCCTCTGTGGCAGCGTCCCGCTTCTCCGGCGATGCGCCGCGCTTCGGCGATGCGATGATGACAGCGGCAGCGGCGTCTCGCTTCCTCGACGATGCGATGACAGCGGCTGCGGCGGCGACACGCTTCTCGTCGTTGCGGTCGCGCTTCCAGCTCCCAGCGACACGCAGTCTCTCAGAAGGCCCAGCACAACAGCAGGCACTTCAATTCCCAGCAAGGGAATTCAGGGGGAGCTGGTTGGTGAAGTCTTGTATCCCTGAGACTTCAGGCAGGAGGCAAGCTCTAGTTCAAGCCCTTGGAGATTCTTCTTCAAGTTGATAGAAAGCACACTCAGTCCTTTTCTCCTTTCTTTGGCAATGAAGCAACCACTGCAGGCCAACCCCCAAACACACAGCACAGGGGTAGTCTCCTCCTTCAGCTTCCTGGTTCTTCTCCTCAGCAAAGGTTCGTCTTGATTCCCAGAAGTGATCTAAAGTTCTTGGGTCTGGGTCCCAATATTTATACTACTTTTCTCTTTGTTCTCTGAAGGCAGAGAGGCCTTTGCCTAGTCCAAAACCAGTTCTGGTCAGTCCTGGAGCACTTTGTTGACAAGACTCCTTCTTTCCTTTCACAGTGTAGGCCAGGGACATCAGACACACCACAGGAGGTGGAGCCAGCATTGTGGAGAAAAGGCACAGCCCTATTCAGGTCCCAGGTGCAACTCCTCCCTCCTATCTGCATGCAGATCTCTCTATTCAGCCCTGTGCTGACTCACCCTGTCTCCTGGAAGCCCCCCACCCCTGTCACTCAAACTCCAGACAAGGAATACACAACCTAGCAGAGGCAGGCTTGGCCTGACTAGCGCCTCCCCTCGGATTAACTAGTCACCTCTCCTAGAAACCTGGGGACTCGTTTTGAGCAACTATAAAACGCAAACCGTACATTCGTGTCCACCATCTTTCATATATCCTGCACCCTGCCCTCTTTTACCTTTTGTATATTATTGTGATTCCAAGCCTATTGTACATTTCTATGTTTCCTGTAAAGCGCTCTGATACCCTAACGGGTCAAGTTCGCGCTCTATAAAACACAAAAATAAAAATAATAAATAAATAAATAAAATAAGAAAATACCCACTTTCTAAAAGTGGTATTTCCAAACACAGAATGTTAAAACCAACTACACTAAAAGATGTATTTTATCATTCTGAGTTCAGGCATACTAAACTCGAATTTCTACCTAGTTCCCTGAGTCAGTTAGGATTATAAGATGTTATAATCTAACTGCCCATACTGGCCTATGGGAAACAGGTAGCCTTGCAATAGTGAAAAACGAAAATGGCTGTAATTCACTATTAGGACATGCCACACACACCAGGGCATGTCCTACCTTTTACCTACAATGCACCCTGCCCATGGGCCTACCTTAGGGGTGACTAATATGTATAAAAGGGAAGGTTTAGGGACTGGGCAAGTGGGTACACTTGCCCAGTCAACATGGCAGTACCAGACTGCCCACAGGCTCTGCAATGGCAGGCCTGAGACACACTTTACAAGCTGCTCCGGTGGGTGGCACAACCCGTTCGGCAAGCCCACCAGCAGCATTTGATTTACAAGCCCTGGGCACATGCAGTGCACTGTACTAGGGTCTGACAGTAAGCCAAACAAGCCAATCATGGAGTCACTAATCCATACATCAATTTACCATAGGGAGCACTTGCACTGTGGCACTGAACAGCAGTGGCACAGTGCCCAAAAGCATCTAAAACCAGCAAAAACATAAGAGGCAACAGCAAAAAATGGAAGGGAGACCCACGCCAATGGTGCCAGGTCTAACACGTGTCCCCTCCAGCTGAAATGTGGGGAGAACTACCCTACCTCCGGTGAGTTCTCATCACTAAGGCGGAAAATCTGGACAGACCATCAGCATTGGCGTGTTCTGTACCAGGGCGGTGTTCCACCGTGAAGTCCATCCCCTGTAGGGATATGGACCACCTCAACAGCTTTGGATTCTCACCCCTCATCTGTATCAGCCATCTGAGGGGCCTGTGGTCTGTCTGAACCCGGAAGTGAGTCCCAAACAAGTATGGTCTCAACTTCTTCAGTGCCCAGACCACAGCAAATGCCTCACGCTCAATTGCACTCCACCTCTGTTCCCGTGGAAGTAACCTCCTACTGATGAAGGCTACAGGTTGGTCTAGGCCCTCCTCATTAATCTGTGATAGAACAGCCCCCACACCATGCTCTGAAGCGTCTGTTTGCACAATAAACTCTTTTGAGAAGTTGGGTGCCAGGAGCACGGGCGCCGTGCACATGGCAGTCTTCAGGGCATCAAAAGCTCTCTGACAGGTGTCAGTCCAAATCACTCTCTTGGGCTGCTTCCTGGAAGTCAGCTCTGTCAAGGGTGCAACAATGCTGCCATACCCCTTGACAAACCTCCTGTAATACCCAGTGAGTCCTAAAAAGGCTCTCACCTCTGTCTGGGTCTTGGGGGTTCCCAAGTCAGGATGGTCTCAATCTTGGGCTGTAGGGCGCCACCTGGCCGCTCCCAACCTGGTGTCCCAAGTACACCACGGAACCCTGCCCGATCTGGCACTTACTCGCCTTGATCGTGAGGCCTGCTCTCCGCAGCGCCATCAACACTTCCCAGAGGTGGCACAGATGTTCTTCCCAACTGGCGCTGAACACTGCAATGTCATCCAGGTAGGCGGCACTGAACTCTTCCAGTCCAGCCAACACCTGGTTGACCAACCTCTGAAAGGTGGCAGGGGCATTCTTCATCCCAAAGGGCATAACCCGGAATTGGTAGTGCCCATCTGGTGTGAAGAATGCTGACCTCTCTCTGGCCCCATCAGTCAAGGCGATCTGCCAGTACCCAGACGTTAAGTCAAACGTGCTGAGGTACCGGGCAGCCCCTAACCGATCAATGAGCTCATCAGCTCTGGGGATGGGGTGCGCATCAGTCCTGGTGACTGAATTGAGCCCTCGGTAGTCCACACAGAACCGCAGTTCTGGTGAGACACCCGGTGCGGCAGCCTTTGGGACCAAGACCACTGGGCTGGCCCAAGGACTGTTAGAGGACTCAATCACCCCTAACGCAAGCATCTTGGAGACCTCCTCCTTGATGCAAGCTCTCACCCTGTCAGTCACCCTGTAAGTTTTGTGCTTGACAGGAGGACTGTTCCCGTGTCTACATCATGGACGCACCAATCAGTGACACTGGGAATCAGGGAGAACAGGTCAGAAAACTGTCCCAGCAACTGGTGACAGTCATTCTGCTGCTCAGGGGTCAGGGTGGAAGAGAGGTTCACTCCATCCACTGACCCATCTTGCTCTGTTGCAGACAGGAGGTCAGGAAGAGGCTCAGTCTCCTCCTCCATTCCAGCATCTGTTCCTAGGAGCATGCCCACTTCGGACCTCTCTAAGTGGGGCTTCAGGCTGTTGACATGCAGGACCCGCAAGGGGTTCCTGGGAGACCGCAAGTCCACCAAGTAGGTAACCGGACTCTTGCGCTCCACCACCTCAAATGGTCCGGTCCACTTATCCTGGAGCGCACAGGGCTCCACTGGGGCCATGACCCACACTTTCTGACCAGGCTGAAGCTCAACCAGAGTGGCATTCTGGTCGTACCACCGCTTCATCTCCTCCTGGCTGGCTTCCAGATTCGCCTCAGCGAGTTTTCTGAATCGCCTAGTTTGGTTCCTAAAGGCCAGCATGTAGCTATATACATCCTGGGGAGGTTTCCTGGGAGATTGCTCCCAGCCTTCCTTTACCAAACTCAAAGGTCCTCTCACGGGGTGTCCATAGAGAAGCTCAAAGGGACTGAACCCTAGAGATTTCTGTGGCACCTCACGGTATGCAAAGAGAAGGCATGGTAAGAGGACGTCCCACTTACGTCTCATGGGTTCCTCAAGACCCATAATCATGAATTTGAGGGTCCGGTTGAATCTCTCAACCAGCCCATTACCTTGGGGGTGGTAAGGAGTGGTGAACTTGTAGGTTACACCACACTCCTGCCACAGGGACTTCATATACTTGGAAATGAAGTTGGTACCTCGGTCTGACACCACCTCTCTGGGAAACCCCACGCGGGAGAAAATCCCCATCAGTGCACGTCCCACCACGGGGGCCGTCACTGTCCTGAGAGGGATGGCTTCCGGGTACCGGGTGGCATGGTCCACCAAGACCAGGATGAACCTGTTGCCCATGGCTGTCTTGGGATCCAGAGGCCCCACAATGTCAATGCCCACCCTTTCAAAGGGGTGCTGACCACAGGGAATGGCTGGAGAGGAGCCTTGCACTTCCTCCCACTCTTTCCACTTGCCTGGCAAGTCTGACAGGTCCTGCAATGAGTGTCTGAACTCTTGCGCATTTGGGGCCAATAAAAATGGGTGACAAGCCTTTCAAAGGTCTTGTCCTGCCCCAAATGTCCTGCTAAAGGCACATCATGAGCCAGCCCCAGTAGGAAGGCTCTGAAGCGCTGGGGTACCACCAGCACACGGGCTGACCCAGGCTCAGCAACCTTAGGCTCACTATACAGGAGACCATTCTCCCAGTAGATCCAATGTGATCCAGACTGATCACCTACTGCCTGGTTTGCAGCCTGCTGCCGCAAACCCACAAGAGAAGGGCACTTGTTCTGCTCCTCGCAGAGCTCTTCCCTGGAGGGACCTCCTTCCTGCTGCCAATGGGTCAGCTCAGGCAGGTCTCCCAGTTCAGCAATCTCTTCCCCGGTAGGCTCCAGGGCATCCCCCTCAGGGTCCGCCTCCTCCTGGGCCGTGGGAATCTCAGGGGCCGGTTTCCCGTGCCCCCTACCTCTTCTCTTTAAGGCAGGCACCTGGGCCATTTTCTCAGGCTGCAGGTCCTCTTGAACACCCTTACTGGCTGCCATAGATCGAGTGGTCACGCAGGCCCACTCAGGCAAACCCAACATCTCTAAATGAGCTCTCCGCTCCACCTTAGCCCAAGGGGAGCTCTCCAAATCGTTACCTAACAGACATTCAACAGGCATGGCTGGCCTCACAGCTACTTGAAGAGTCCCTGAGACCCCCCACTCAAAGGGAACCTGTGCCACCTTGCAGTGGCTCTCTGTGTTGTCAGTGGCAACAACTGGGTAAAATGCATTTGGGACTACCTGCTCTTCAGACACCAACCGACAACTGACAGCTGTCACACTGGCTCCGGTGTCTCTAAGAGCTTCCACCCTCTTGCCATTGATGGTCACCCACTGCCTGTATTTTTTAGTGTTATCAGGCAGTTGGGTCCTGGGGACCACCTCACAGTCTCCTAAAGAGACAAGGGACATCTCTGCGGGACCCCACCCACCCTGGGCACCCATCTCCCCCCCCAGGGCTACACTAGCCAACTGCCGGGGTGGTGCACCAGTGGGTGCTGTCTTCCCATACAAGGGACATCTAGCATCATAAGAACAGTGGCCTACTAGACCACACTTAAAACAGGTCTTGGGCCCCTTGTGAACAGGCTTATCTGTCGGGGCCACTGCCTTCTTCTCAGGGGAGGCTGGTAACCCTTCCCTTGGTTCCCTTGGGGATTACTTTGGGGCCCTTTCTGGAACTCCCTCTGTTTACCCTTGTCCCCCCACTCTTCTACTGGGGACCCTGCCCACCTTTGGCGAAGTCTCCCACATGACCCTTCTGGACCCGGGTGCTCACCCAGCGGTCCGCCTCCTCAGCAAGCTTCCTAGGGTTAGTCAGCTTGCTATCATTAAGATGCTGGCGTAGCTCTGGAAAACAGTTATTTGACAAATGCTCCCATGCAAGCAAATCATAGAGCGCCTCAAAATTATCCACTTTGCTACCCTTCACCCAACCATCCAATGCTCTGCAAAAGAAAGACACATATTCCACCCAAGTGGTAGACTCCAGTTTTTGCAATTTCTAAACCTCTGTCTGTATAGCTCTGGGGTCAAACCAAATCTGGATATTAGGGCACCCTTCATGTGGGTATAGGACATCTGCTCCTCTGTAGGCAAATCCAACAAAGTGTCCCTCCCATCACTAACAAAGCGGCCCCACAACCCCGCTCCCCAATCCTTCTCAGGGACCCGGTGGGCCAACATTGCAGCTTCATAAGCACTAAACCATTGACCAATATCCTCATTCTTGTGGAAATCTTTAACTACATCTTTGGGAATGTAGGTTCTTGCTTCTACCTGCACTGGTGGTGTGCTACCACAAGAGGGAGGAACCTCTAACTTTTTGGCCTTGAGTTCCAATTCCCTCAATCCTCTCTCATGCTCAAAATGCATTCTCTTTTCCTCTAAGGCTAACTTCTTCATTTCTAACTCCATCCCAAGCTCTATTTTCTTGCTCTCTATGTCTTTCTGACCATCCATTTTGAGCCTAGCTAGCTCCAATTTATGCATCCTCTCCCTTGCTCTGTCCTCCAGCTCTCCTGGGGACAATCCCTTGGAAGAAACACTGCTGCCCGCCCCTGAAGGTGCTTTCCCTCCGGTTGGGCCCACTGGCCCCTCAAGTTGCTCATTTAAATCCTCTGCCTCTACCACTGGCTCCTCAGGATGCTCACTGGCATTCCTAGATTCTACCCAGGCCCTCAGCGCCTTTTGGTATTCCTCTTTCCTGGTGAGGCCTTTCACAGAGATTTTAAATTTCTTGCACAAAGCTTTGAGATAAGGCACAGTGTAAGTATCAATTCTCTCTTCTTCCAAAACAATGTCTATACTATACTATGGATGCTGACTTGCTCATGGTAGCAAAAAGACTGGCAGTTCTCAAGAATCAAAAATAGAAAAGAAGTTCCAAGGAAAAATTCTCAAAAAGTATGTGGTTGCGTTATGGTCTGCACTCACTAGTAGTGTACACCAATCACTGTATATGAATCACAAATTCAAGTCCAAATCCTCACCGCTGACCACCAATGTTAGATTTGGGGGTCTCTAGTTGGCATAGGTAGGTACCTGTGACAAATAGGGACCCTTGCGTCTATTCAGGGTAAGGGGCTACACTCTAAAATAACCCCTGCTCACCCCTTTGGTAGCTTGGCACGAGCAGGCAGGCTTATCTCAGAGGCAGTGTGTAAAGCATTTGTGAACACATACAGTAATATAGTGACAACACTACAGATGGACACCACACAGGTTGTATTTATAAAAATAAGTATTTTTATATAGACTTAACACAAGACCAAACGACAAAAATCCACGATACTGTACTCAAAAATAGACTTTAAAATGTTATCAAATTGTTCAGTTCTCTCAAGTTGTAGATGCGACACTTTACTCTCAATGTACCTTGAATGCGTAACGCAAAGAAAACAAAAGGGTCGCAGGGAAGGTGATGCGTCGCTTCCTTACACTCAGGGGAGTGGATGCGTCGGTTCCTTACTGCTGCGCAGGGGAGTTGATGCTCACTTCCTTACTGTGTGGGGAGGTGATGCGTCGGTTTCTTACTGCTCTCCAGTGCGATGCGACAAGCTGGCACCTCAATGCGATACTATTCTCCGGTGCGATGCGACAAAGTGGCGTCTTGGCTGCGATGCGACAACTTTGGTGCGATGCGTGCACGCCCGACGGCTGTGCGGCGACTCGATGATCTTTGGAGCCGCGACAGGCCCTGCGACGCGCTTCTCCGGTGATGCGACAATGTCCTCTGTGGCAGCGTCCCGCTTCTCCGGCGATGCGCCGCGCTTCAGCAATGCGATGATGACAGCGGCAGCGGCATCTCGCTTCTCCGGCGATGCGCCGCGCTTCGGCGATGCGATGATGACAGCGGCGTCTCGCTTCCTCGACGATGCGATGACAGCGGCTGCGGCGGCGAAACGCTTCTCGTCGTTGCGTCGCGCTTCCAGCTCCCAGCGACACGTAGTCTCTCAGAAGGCCCAGCACAACAGCAGGCACTTCAATTCCCAGCAAGGGAATTCAGGGGGGAGCTGGTTGGTGAAGTCTTGTATCCCTGAGACTTCAGGCAGGAGGCAAGCTCTAGTTCAAGCCTTTGGAGATTCTTCTTCAAGTTGATAGAAAGCACACTCAGTCCTTTTCTCCTTTCTTTGGCAATGAAGCAACCACTGCAGGCCAACCCCCAAACACACAGCACAGGGGTAGTCTCCTCCTTCAGCTTCCTGGTTCTTCTCCTCAGCAAAGGTTCGTCTTGATTCCCAGAAGTGATCTAAAGTTCTTGGGTCTGGGTCCCAATATTTATACTACTTTTCTCTTTGTTCTCTAAAGGCAGAGAGACCTTTGCCTAGTCCAAAACCAGTTCTGGTCAGTCCTGGAGCACTTTGTTGACAAGACTCCTTCTTTCCTTTCGCAGTGTAGGCCAGGGACATCAGACACACCACAGGAGGTGGAGCCAGCATTGTGGAGGAAAGGCACAGCCCTATTCAGGTCCCAGGTGCAACTCCTCCCTCCTATCTGCATGCAGATCTCTCTATTCAGCCCTGTGCTGACTCACCCTGTCTCCTGGAAGCCCCCCGCCCCTGTCACTCAAACTCCAGACAAGGAATACACAACCTAGCAGAGGCAGGCTTGGATAGTTAGGCAAGAAAATACCCACTTTCTAAAAGTGGTATTTTCAAACACAGAATGTTAAAACCAACTTCACTAAAAGATGTATTTATCATTCTGAGTTCAGGCATGCTAAACTCGAATTTCTACCTAGTTCCCTGAGTCAGTTAGGATTATAAGATGTTATAATCTAACTGCCCATTCTGGCCTATGGGGAACAGGTAGCCTTGCAATAGTGAAAAACGAAAATGGCTGTAATTCACTATTAGGACATGCCACACACACCAGGGCATGTCCTACCTTTACCTACAATGCACCCTGCCCATGGGCCTACCTTAGGGGTGACTAATATGTATAAAAGGGAAGGTTTAGGGACTGGCAAGTGGGTACACTTGCCCAGTCAACATGGCAGTACCAGACTGCCCACAGGCTCTGCAATGGCAGGCCTGAGACACACTTTACAAGCTGCTCCGGTGGGTGGCACAACCCGTGCGGCAAGCCCACCAGCAGCATTTGATTTACAAGCCCTGGGCACACGCAGTGCACTGTACTAGGGTCTGACAGTAAGCCAAACAAGCCAATCATGGAGTCACTAATCCATACATCAATTTACCATAGGGAGCACTTGCACTGTGGCACTAAACAGCAGTGGCACAGTGCCCAAAAGCATCTAAAACCAGCAAAAACATAAGAGGCAACAGCAAAAAAATGGAAGGGAGACTCACGCCAATGGTGCCAGGTCTAACAGTGTAACAATGGGATGTGTTGGAGAACAGAGGACAGATGTTCAAGACCAACTGCTGGCTGCTCCCAAGCAAACTGCAGAAACTCATTTCTCTTTTATGTTTTTTCCATGCAAGTTCAGATGCCGTTTTCTTGTTGTTTTCTGTTAAGCTGATAATTTTTTTTTCTGCAATTACATTTTTTTTGTCTAAAAAAAACAAAACAATACAGATTTTCTTCTTAAAACCACGTTTTGGTTAAAAAAAAAAAACAAATAGAAAAAATTACATTGTTTGTCAAGTGTGTGTCAATGTTAAATTGTATTAATATATTTACATGGGCCAATTTAATATTCATATGCACAATGTTGTGCAAAGTACAAACATGAGCCCAGATTTAATAACACTTTGCATAGGCTTTGTGATACTTCCATAACACAACCTAGCTCAAAACATTGTGGCAGTATTTACTTTCCAACCTAAATCAAAACTCCCTGAGTGACTGCCAACCCAAGCCGCGCCCAACTGAAAGAGCTGGGCACAAGGCCTGGCCTGAGGCCAGACCCTGCGCTCAAGCCCACCACGGCGACCATACCCCCTGCTGCACTTTGCGCAACAAGTGGTTAGCCGCAGTGCCTGACATCTGCCCAGTCCCTGTACCCAACCCAACTGCGGATAGCCAACCCCACCGCTGTGTGTGGCCTTTAGTGGAGCGCTGCAATGGTTTGGCTGCAGAATCTGCACCCAGCCCCACTGTGGGCCGCCATCCACCTGCTGTGGACAGCCAAACATGCTGCACACTGCCTTTGGCCATGCGCAGCAGGCGGCCCCAGCGTGATGATGCATGCGCGTGCATACATCATAAAGTGGCGGACATTTTGGCTATTTTTTTGATTTGCTGTTTTCAGATGTTAGACGCAGATCTTGGAGCTGCAAATTTGTTTTTAAAAGAAAGTGTGTAAATGTGCATTTGCAGGGCAGAGTAGCGGGTAGCAAATTGCAGCTGCTAGGCCCTCCCAAAAAATGAAAAAGAAATTTAAGTTTCAGGAAAGGGAAGGGCAATGGAGGGAGAAAGTGCACGCTGCCAACAAGTGGCAACAGGAAGTAGGGAGGGGTGAGGAAGCAATGGGGGCATTACAAATAAAAAAGGTGAGTGGGACGGGAGAGTGATGGGAGAAGCAAACTACGTGAGCATGGAGGGGGGGAGGAAGGATGTGAATAAGGGAAGCAGTACACAGGAAAGTATGGGAAAGAGCAGGTAAGTACCTGCACTCCCATGGAGTCCTGAAATAGAATGCTCCCTGATGTGAGCAGTGGAAGGATACAAAGCATCCGATCAAACTGATGGTAAAGTCGCCATGCTCCAGGGAGGGACATCCATAAGAAGAGGAAGGAAACCCATCCAATAAGAAGCAAGCAATTGAGATTGACAAGAAAGCCCACCAATGATAAGCAGTGGACTGGCCCAAAGCTCAGTGTGAGTATATTGTATTGTAGACATTAAGGGCTCAGAGAGACCTGTTTGGGGTCTGTAGTTTCCTCCCTGTGGCTTCCCTGGTCAATCAGCTGCATAGAAAAGGCAATTGAGGGGCTAAAGGTGGGGCAAGGGATCAACCCTGTGATGTCACTGGGGCGTCAAAGTGTGTATATTGTCAGCTCCACTACCCTTGGCATTTCAGTGAATCAACAAGTTGAGGTGTCTTGAAGATAAGGAGGTTTGGTGCAGTCTTATTCAGAGTTGGCCCTCCTGCAAGGACAGATCCGATGTAAGCACAACGCTCACTTCTTTGCTCGTTCATCAGTTTCGCTTGGAGAGTGCTCGCGTGTCTCTTTGCAGCCACTTAAGCAGGGGCGGCTCCTCCTTTGGAGCGGAGGATCGTCGCCCAGTAAACCCCTCCCCCCCCCAAAGCCCCGGAGATGAAAAATAAAATCCCCCGTCCCGAACCGAGCGTTTGGACGGGGGTGGGCCGCTGCTGAGTGACAGCAGCGGGGAGGAAGGTGTACTGGTTAATGCACTGTTTAACGTGTGCATGTCTTTTTGGCCAGCCGTCTTGGGACGGTCAGTCACACACGGGGCCGGCTTTAGCGCTGGTGGCGCCCGGTGCGACAATCACTTTTGGCGTCCCCACATCCCATGACCGCCTCCTCGGATTCTCTCACTACCACCTGCAAAAGTGCCCCCCATCTCTCCTGTCATAAGATATTGCTAAACACAGCGCCCCCCTTAGGTCACAGCGCCCGCCTCCACAGGTCAGCGCCCAGTGCGGCCGCACCAGTCGCACTGCCCTAAAGCCGGCCCTGGTCACACATGCACACTTTAAACCTCTCAACCCAGATGCAGGCCTCCAGAGCACTGTGGCGCACCGAGTGAGGCCGCTACCACCAATCCTTGTGCTGCTTACATGCTCCATGTGAGCAGCGCCAGGATTGTGCGAGGGAGTCCCAGCAGCCGGTTCCAGTAAAGAAGAGTTCTGGAGCGAGGACGTCACGTGAGGTACTTTTTATTTCATTTATTTTTTTTATAATATTTTCCGCACGCGCCCCTTCTTACCGCCTGTACATGCCAGCCACCACTGCACTTAATGGTACATGTGGAGTGACAGATATAGGATGAAAGTGTGCAGGAGGGTTAGCGGTGGCCTCCTCTCCTCTGTTCATATATAGGACACATCATTCTCGGATGGAAGAAATGGAGTAGGAAACAGGTAAAATCTAAGGGTTACATGAAATATTGATAGAAAGGGTGAAGAATAAAGTAAGTGGGGGGCTGAAGTTAAAAACAAGGCAGCATGAAGAGCAGGTTCTATAAAGAAAAAAAGAAAAAACATAAAACAAAGGGAAATGGTTAGATTTTAGGATGGTGGACAAATGGAAACAAATGGTAAATGGTAAGGTATAGGGAATGGAGGTAGGGTACTGCGGTTTCTTACCTATATTTCAGACAAGTAACAAGCATTCACGAAGCCAACATGTCTCATCCTTGGGTCCTGTCAGCTTTGCCAATTGTTTTTAGCAGTGCTGTACAGTATGGCTAAAGAGTAAGCCAAAAAAAGACACTATGACACGCCCGTATGCCTCATTTTGTGTGTGCGCACAAAACGCATGCACACGGCTACAAAAAGACGTTGATGCTTTTTTTTCTTTTTATTTACTAATTTGAATTGGATTGATAAATAAAAAAAACAAATAAAAATTAGTACGGGAAAGGCAAGCTACATAGAGAGTGTGGGAGAGGGGAAGAAACACTGAGGGTGCGGGTGGCAAAGGAAGCAATGGGAAGATGAAGCAAGAAGCGTTGGAAGCAACAAGGAAAGTGGGGGCGTAGAAGCAACTGTAGTGTGGTTTGTGGCCTCATTGCCTACATTGCTAAGTTAGCCTAGGCCTGGCTGCCATGATACCTTTTTGCACACATTACTCTGTGACTTTGTTTGTTCAGTCCCTGCTTGTGCCCGTCTATTTTAGAACTGTCTGCCTTTTTTGACTTTCACCTTTTCTCCTGTTCCCTGTGGGTTTCGCTCTGCACATCATGTACAAGGTCGAAAAACAACGTCCCTTGTTCTTGCTGATCTGGTCAGCCCCTCGCACTTAGACATAACACATAATGCAGCTGCCCTGGAGAAATTTGGGTGCTTTTAATATTGTGATCTCGCTGTTTGGGAGACTTGGAGAAAAACCTTTCCAGGGAGAAGAGCTGTGCTTGTCTGATGATGTAAACCTTGCATCTAGATATTGAGGTATGGGGGTCCGCCAGATAAAGCCCAGAGATCTTCTGTTTTTATAATAAACTAGTTATTAGCACGGGGAGGGTGGTAAGGCCATTTAGTCCTATATCCACTGTCTTTATAAAATGCTGTCCCCGTTTGTATTCTATGGAATTGTAACCATGCTTATTATTTTATCATTATGCATTATGCTGATAGTACTGGCACGTGTACTGTATCTTAGAGCACGATAGTTGAAATAAACATTTTAAACTATACTGTGTCTCTTATTACGCGTTGTGGACAAGTATGAGTGAGTTATGAAAGAGTGTTCTTGCTCCCGCGATTCCTGAGAGAAACCGTGTTCTGGGTTGTCTAATCATTGGTAGCTGTGCTGCGAATGAGACGCTAAAGCTAGTCGGATTGAGATTGTGGGTACTAAGGGGCATGGTTGGCTCACCACTATACTCCGAGGTCCTATTATCCTGTGCATAGCTCTGTGTATGTGCAGAATCCCTACAACATGGCGCCCAACATGGGGCTGACCAGATCAGCAAGAACAAGGGACGTTGTTTTTCGACCATGCAAAGTCCATGCAAACTGCATCACTGAACGCAATTGATATTGTACAGGATGATGTGTCTGTGTTATATCATGGTCAGAATCAATTGCGTTCAGTGATGCAGTTTGCATGGACTTTGCAGACACTCAAAATGGGTAAAGTTCCTTGGCATTTTTTAAACACGTCTGCCTTGTTCTCACCATTTAATTTAACTGACAAACAGCAATTCATGTCCATGAAAGATGCAACATACACTCTCTTACATATCGAAAAGATAGAACCGTTGCCATTCTCTGTGGCGGAGTTGGACTCTGCAGTGTGGCTAGTTCACGGGGTTATCGCTTTGCCTTTTTCTTTATTTGAGTTCAGTTCCTGCATGAAACATTATCCTGTTGGCCGTTTTCAGCCTTTAGGCAGTGCCTTCTTGCATGAACTATGGTCCCTGCCTTTCATGTACAAGTGCATTAGGGACGGAAAAGAGGTTTTTCTCACAGGAGAGTCTTGCGATTCTACGGTGGGTCATTCCCTCATTTGTAAAAACATTAAATTGCACGGGGCTTGTAACGTTTCGGCTCCAAATCTTGCTTGTGTTTTAAAGGGCATTCCTGCTCCTGCTATATCAGATACTTTCACTGTGCTTGCAAATGTTAGCTATCTCCTTCTGAATAATCAGGACTGCTGTGGAATGCTAGCCGGCATCCCCTATATTGTAACAGTTTCCCACCGGGTTGTGTGCTGCAAAAATGTGCTTTTTCCTCCCCCGCACAACATAATAGATAGTTCCATTTGGCCTTCCATTCCAACTTTGAAGGCAGATTTCAATAAATTGAGCAGAATAAAGGCGCTATTATTAAACCAGGAGGTTATGCTCACGTCCGCACGGGAGACCTTCATCCTCCAGGTGGCTAGTACCCACAGTGAGATACAGGCCCTTTTGAACACAAACCTCCCACAACATTTCGGTGAGCTGATTCACCGCGTTTTCAATGCATCTCGCACCGAAGGTCTTGTGCACTTTTTTAAAGTTGTGGGCTCTGGCCTTGTTACCTCCTTTCAAGCTATCTTTGGTGTAATACCGGCTTTTATTCATTCTATTTTTTCCAGCGGCTTTCCGTTGATCCTCGCCTTAGCGGCTGGTATATTGCCTTTGGTCTGTTTGCTGCGCAATGGCTGCACTTCCTGGGGGCCTACTCGAACAAGGTCGGCTTCGGCTGCTCCGTGAACGAATGCTCCTCAGCTTCGGCATCCTGCCATTGGCGACACTCAGCGTGTCCTATCGACTTTCTTTTCGCATTGCGTATTTCACTTGCGTGCAACCTGTGATGTCTTGCTTAAGATGTCCGTTCCCATGGTCCTTGGATGTTTGCCTCTCCAATGCGTCTCTGTCGGACCCGGATTTTGCCCAGTTGATGAGTCCCTTAGTGACCCATGAACAGGAATGTTCCGGCACTGGTTTGATGGCGCGTGCGGCTGCACTTGGAGTTTTGGCGCAATGGGATATCTGGGCGGCTGCTCAGAATCTCCTACAATGAAGTTATATTGAGTAACACGCAAGTTGTCCCGCAATGCTGATCACTGCACCCTCTTCTGAGGAACATGAATGCAGTTTTGATTTGTTGAACTGGATGGCATCTCTTTTTTCAGACAATGCCAATGATGTCCTCTTGGAAGGTGTGGCGTTTTTCTGCACTTACACTCTATTGGATTAGAGAGCTTTGCTTTCTGCATCCTGCGACTCTGGATTTTTCTTTTTGTCCTATAATGATTTTTTCTCATTTGCTGTCCTTCATGGGACCTTTTGACAAATAGACGTTTACATTCTGCTCTATTTATTTGAACTCTGTTTTCATCCTATGTCTTGGCATATGGACTGACCAGGGGAGGGTGTAGTGTGGTTTGTGGCCTCATTGCCTACATTGCTAAGTTAGCCTAGGCCTGGCTGCCATGATACCTTTTTGCACACGTTACTCTGTGGCTTTGTTTGTTCAGTCCCTGCTTGTGCCCGTCTATTTTAGAACTGTCTGCCTTTTTTGACTTTCACCTTTTCTCCTGTTCCCTGTGGGTTTCGTCTGCACATCATGTACAAGGTCGAAAAACAACATCCCTTGTTCTTGCTGATCTGGTCAGCCCCTCGCACTTAGACATAACACATAATGCAGCTGCCCTGGAGAAATTCGGGTGCTTTTAATATTGTGATCTCGCTGTTTGGGAGACTTGGAGAAAAACCTTTCCAGGGAGAAGAGCTGTGCTTGTCTGATGATGTAAACCTTGCATCTAGATATTGAGGTATGGGGGTCCGCCAGATAAAGCCCAGAGATCTTCTGTTTTTATAATAAACTAGTCATTAGCACGGGGAGGGTGGTAAGGCCATTTAGTCCTATATCCACTGTCTTTATAAAATGCTGTCCCCGTTTGTATTCTATGGAATTGTAACCATGCTTATTATTTTATCATTATGCATTATGCTGATAGTACTGGCACGTGTACTGTATCTTAGAGCACGATAGTTGAAATAAACATTTTAAACTATACTGTGTCTCTTATTACGCGCGTTGTGGACAAGTATGAGTGAGTTATGAAAGAGTGTTCTTGCTCCCGCGAGTCCTGAGAGAAACCGTGTTCTGAGTTGTCGAATCATTGGTAGCTGCGCTGCGAATGAGACGCTAAAGCTAGTCGGATTGGGATTGTGGGTACTAAGGGGCATGGTTGGCTCACCACTATACTCCGAGGTCCTATTATCCTGTGCATAGCTCTGTGTATGTGCAGAATCCCTACAACACAACATAGATTGTGCAAGTGGGGGAAGCAATACAGAGGGTGGGTGAAGCAACAGAAAGGATGTGGAGCCTGGGGTAATAGAAGCACACAAGGCTAGAGAGAGGAACGTGGAGCTGTTGGGGGAAAGCACACGGGCAAGAAAGCAACGCGGTAGATAAGCATGCGGAGATAAGCACAACATAGAGAGGAGCAGGGAGAAGCATACAGGCAGGAGAGACCAGCACAGAGTGCAGCAGAGGGGAGAAGAGCAGTACACGAGGGAGACAGATGGAAAACACAGGCACTCTCACTGAGTATTCAACCAAAAATAGAAAAGTAGTGCTTCAAAAGTGAGCAGTGGAAGGATACAAGTAATGTGTCCTTGCTCCAGGGGAGGGGCAAATACAAGAAGAGGAAGTAAAGCCTACCAAAGCTGACAAATAGAAGTAAAAAAAATGAGAGTGGCAATAGCCAATGGTAAGCAATGGTTGGGCTCTAAGCCAACAGACAGCTTGAGCTGTCTGGTAGACGAGACCTGAAAAGGATTTCTGAGATTTTTGTTGGAGTTTCTGATATAAAATTGAAACTTTATGATTTTTCAAAAATGAATACTAAAAATAGAAGCCCGGGATTAATCATCTCTGATTGATCTCAGTTATTAATCATCCGCAGATAACCTCCCTCCTTTGAGGGCCGGGTGATCCCAATAAAGGCTTCAGTGAGCTGGTACTCTCCAGGATCTTGATTAGGAAGTGGGAGACAAAGAAGAGTCTTGAAATATGGGGTTCAATGTACCCTCGAGGGGTGCACCCTGCACCTGATGGTCTTGCGTTCATGCTTTTTTACCATGGATGTTGCTGGTGTAATCAATCAATAGATTGTTCATCTGAGTTTGTGAGTAAGGAATGTTTTTCACATGTGCTGCTGTTTGCTTCTCTTGTTCACTTTGTAAGTTCTACCCAGAGAGTTTGCTCCCTCCTTTCGCTGGGAGTTTGAGGTTTTTTTTCAGATTTGTTGTGATTTCATAGATGGTCCACTGCTATGCACCAGTAGCCAGCACCTTGCCACGGGTGCTCAAAGCATGCCATGTATGGGCTGCTGTTATTGGGGGTAGCCAGGATGCTGCCAGGAGTGCCCACAACATGTCATGGCAGTGATGAGACACTGTACATAAGAGCAGCCTGTACACTACCAACAGTGCCAAGAAGGTACAGGCAGAATTGGGGAACCCCTGAGCCACTCCATTGAACAAGCACACACACACATGAATTTATTTATTTCCTGGTATTTATAGCACAAACAAGGCCCAAAGGGTATCTGAGCGCTTTACATAAAAACTTTATCAACCTGTTAAAAGCAGTTTACACGTTGAAGCACAGGCAGTGACGGGTGCATCACAGAATGGCACCTGCACCCTGCTTCTCTGACCCTCCCTCCTCCGAGGACGAAGACCCCCTTCCAGCCCCCCAGGCTCCCTCTCCTCTTTGCCATCTCCTTCGGCCATGTTGGCAGCCAGGCCGGAGACTCACAGTGTAGTGCACCGTCCCCCCTTTGTTGTGCCGTCTTCCCCAGCATTCAGTGCTTAATTTGTAAAACAATAAGTGCCAGGGCCCTCGTCAGGAGGCCATTGCAGCTTGCACCACCAGTTGCCTCTGTCAGAGCTGCCAATGACAACACCAACATACTACTAATCATCACACTCTTAAAAGTGTGACAATTCCAGGCCCCCAGAGCAATAAAAATGGCATGGGTGGTAGGTATTATTTATTTTTCTTGTGTATTGAATTAATTTTAAAAAAACAGCTGTAGTACCCATCTCTAAATTCGACTGACAGTGCCACCGTGTGGCAGAGTGTCATAACTGCCGGTGCTGAGAATTAAATGCTGGTGCCGAGCACCAGAAACCACCGTCTCAAATTAAGCAATGTCAGCATCATCTCCCGCCCACTACTAGCTGCCCCGGGGTGTAGTCGCATGCTTTGAGGCACAGCCCCATCTCATCCATGCCACTTGTCAGGAGGAGATCCATGTTGGGAGCTTCTGTGTCTCGTCCCCCATCTTCCACCACCAAAACTCAGGGTCTTGGCAGTACCTGACAGGCAGAACTAGAAGTGAGTCGAATCGACAGTAGGACAGACCCCAAGACACCAGAGGCAAATGACCCCAGCCCCCAAGGCTGTGACCCAAAAGCCGACCGTCTGCCCAGTCGTCAACTTAACAAGGTCTGACTACTACACTCTCATTGCTAGCGGCGACTGAACATAAAAATAGGGGAAAAACTTGAGATTTATGCGAAACCGATCCCACCCAAGTGATGAGGCACTCTCAGGAGATTAGAAGCCTGGTCTTGCATCGCCTGGTGGGATTTAGAAAGAAAGCAAGGAGTGTCCTTCAGGTATTCATTGTTCAGGCTCTACCAGCGCTGGACAAATACTCCAAGAGAGCCCCTGTCTGTGGTTATTGTAGACCATAGCTCAATCAATCAATACAGCATTTGTATAGCGCTACTAATCACTTGTGAGGGTATCCAGGCGCTGGGTTGCGGGTTCAGTCGAAAAGCCAGGTCTTGATTCTCTTCCTGAAATCCGCCAGCGAGGGTGATGTCCGGAGGTGGAGGCTGTTCCAGGACTTGGCGGTGAGGTGGGAGAGGAACGACCTCCGCTGTGGCTTCGGCGGATGCACGTGTCTGGCAGAGGGTGGCGGATCGAAGGGTTCGTCCATTACTTCCGCCTTTGTCAATGCTCTGCAGCACTTTCTTTGGTGCTTGTTCACTGAGATGGCTATTCTAGTAGATCTGTTGAGTATATTGATAACATTACACAAGGAAAAACAAGCCGTGATAGCGGCGGGTCCAATAGCGAGAAAAATAAGGGCCACATCTGCTAAAATCCCACTCGCAAATTGTGACCAACATTTTGTACCAGTAACTTATTTTGCCAACAAACATATGTACTAATAGGTCAATTTGCAAAATAAGGAATTATAGTGCGTCAAAGACTGACCTGCCTAATTAATGTTAATTAGGCTGTTCGCAATTTGCAACCCATTGCGATTAACTACAATCACAGGGATGGTGGCCTAGAAGGGTCTGTAGACCACCAGACTTGGGATTGCTTTTCAAAATTAGAAACTTTTTGAAAGCAGCCTGATTTCCTAAAGGAAACAGGACTACTTAAAATTTAAAAGATTTCAAATTTTGAAAAGTTTTAGTGAGAGTGGGCAGTTGTGCCCTGGACCCTTCCCTACTGTCCACGAAGCTGCATCCAAAATCTCAAAGGGGAAGGTGTCCAATGAGGACTGTTCCCCCTGCGATTCAGTTACCAACACAACCTGGGAGTCAGTGAGGGGTCAATAGTTTGTGACTGGAATGCCAGTCGCAAACCATTGGAACATATAGTATTGAATCGCGATTTGAAATGGATGCCCACAACACGTCCCTTCCAAACTGCAATTCAGTATCCATTTCTGAACCCAATTTAGGGGTCAGTAAAACTTTATTGACTCCTTAAATTAGTTTAACATTGCAAGTAACTTTTTAGCAGTCACAAGCCATTGTTTTTGTGAATTGGAGAGTATTCCGACAGGAGTGTTCACTGACCCCGCTGTTGTTTACTCTGTAGATGAACCTGTCCCAGTTTCATAGCCGTTGTTGTACCGATGACGCGCCACCGAGGGAGACTCTACGACAGCGACTCTACTTTTTTAAGATGATACAGAGTTAGTGTCTAAGACTACTCCGGGCTTGGAAAATTTGTTATCCACATTTGATAAGCTCTTCAAAAAGGAGAAGGCCCTCAATCGACTCCCCAAAAGCAAAACTAATGGTGTTCAAACCACATAAGGGCTCTCTAAAATAAAGGGGTGCCGGGTGGAACCCGTCTGAAGAGGAATACGAATCTGGGAGAAGAATAACAAGTGGCAAGAACATATATCCAAGTGCCAGAGTACTCTGGAGCTGCAGGCTGGTGCACAACCCGCTGTGCTACCGAGGGGGTGGTCACTAGAGGGGCATCCGCTGCAGGGATAAGACGCGTCCATCACCGATGTGCTGCTCGCCTCTCTGTCCCCCCTTAGACTCTTCTGTCCAATCATGGCTGTCGTTTAAAGATCTGTGAGGGTTCACTGGCACGCGACAAGGAACTTCAAGCTTTGGTTCCCACAAAGCAACACCTCAGAGAACTGGTTTTTGCCAGAAGTGTGAGCCTTAAACAGGAGCTGCATGGGTGAAAACACAGAATGTGCCAGGGAAGTGCCCTGGGCTCAATTAAAGAGCAGGTCAGATGATCAGTTAAAATCCTGAACCCCCAGGACTCCTGACCTCCTCCACTCTTGACTCAAGAACTATGTGAGTCAGAGGCTGTTTTTTCTGCTCTCCAAAGTCTGCAGAATGGCCGCAGCTGCACTTTGTAGCGCCTCGTGGTGGTGGTCTGTCTCCACGCGCTGCAGCCAGCTTCTCTTCTCAGCCTGTGTAAAAGGTAACATTAGTCCGCCGGATGGTGACACGACCCCGCTCCTAGGTCACCTCTGAACCAACTTCCTTAGTGCCAATATCGGCAACTCACCCCACCCGCAAACACAGCATTACCATAATAAAGAACACACAAGACACATTAGTTGTTGGAGAAAATATTGCTGCAGGTTTATTTTGCATAAGAAATATGCCAACATGGTGGGTCAACTTACGGGCGATCCAAGGGCAGGCAGCCCCTATGCTGCCCTGCCCACCTGAAGAGCCAAATTGCACTGTGGCCTAACCAATCGGTGCTGAACCATTTTGGGGGATTACCCCTTACATCCTGTGGACCACCAGTCCACCCATTTACCCACGCCCCTTGAGGGGGCGGAGTGTATCCAGGCAAGCTCCCGGTTGCTCAGGTTTACAACCGCCCGAAGGACTAACGGGGCACCGTCGTTCCTCCAGGGTCCTGCCGTAAGGACTTCCTGGGGTCGTTTGGCATTTGCACCCTTCTTGTGCTCCTGAAAAGGGTACCCCTCTGTACTATTCAGCCTCTGGATCGCCCTGTAACTCCGCCTGCAACACAAAATAACAAGTTAACAGCCTTCCTACCCTATCCACCCTTCCAGCCGACACTCTGGGTAAGCAGTAGGGAGGGAGACGGCGTGCTCCCTCGGCACGAAAAGGATCGCCGGATGGGCGGGGGAGGTGGATATACCTAGCCCTCTGCCCACCGGTGCGCCGGAAATGATGGCATGTAGCGCCGGACCCCGGGGGGTCCAAACACTAGACTCATCGGGTTTGTGCCCAATGTTCCACTAAGGTGGCCGCCCTCCTATGGGGGCCCCCTGCATGGGCCGCGGGCAGCCTCATAGTGCCAATATCGGCAACTCACCCCACCCGCAAACACAGCAATACCATAATAAAGAACACACAAGACACATTAGTTGTTGGAGAAAATATTGCTGCAGGTTTATTTTGCATTAGAAATATGCCAACATGGTGGGTCAACTTACGGGCGATCCAAGGGCAGGCAGCCCCTATGCTGCCCTGCCCACCTGAAGAGCCAAATTGCACCGTGGCCTAACCAATCGGTGCTGAACCATTTTGGGGGATTACCCCTTACATCCTGTGGACCAGCAGTCCACCCATTTACTCACGCCCCTTGAGGGGGCAGAGCGTATCCAGGCAAGCTCCCGGTTGCTCAGGTTTACAACAGCCGAAGGACTAACAGGGCACCGTCGTTCCTCCAGGGTCCTGCCGTAAGGACTTCCTGGGGCTATTTGGCATTTCCACACTTCTTCTGGTCCTGAAGAGGGTACCCCTATGTACCATTCAGCCTCTGGATCGCCCTGTAACTCCGCCATAGCTCTGGGTGTGTCCCCCGTCACACCCAGGGCCCCCCACCAAGGCAGGCATTCTTACTTACACCCTGCTGATTCTAGGGCATCACCCAGGTCCAACAGAAACAGGTCCATGCCCACTCTAGACAAATGGACCCCATCCACATCGAAACATCCCGAGGTCTTGGCATGCAAAAGTCAGTGTCTGATAAAGCCAAAACCCCTCTGTTCTGTGAATTTGCGCATGGCGATGTTTACCCTCCTGCGAGAAATTTCAATGGCCTCTCCAGACCTGGCCCCATGCAAACTAACCGTGGAGTGATCTCGGACCACCATAATTCACATGCACCTAATTGGATATTTAACTTACTCATTGTGGATTTCATTGTTTGTAGCAGAACCTTGCTACCCATGAAAGTCAAGTCATTGCCTCCCTGGTGGATGACCAGGGGATCCGCCTCCCGCTAGTCTGTGCCGCAGCTTCTTCAGCAAGCTGTGCCAAAGCATGCCTGGGAACCCCAACCAGACTATCTCAGTGAGGAAAAACCCATGCTTCCAATTCCTGCTTTCGGCCCATTGCGCCACTCTAGCGATGCAAGAATGGCCGGTCACCCACACCTTTGATCCTGGCAAAATAAAGAAATGCAAAGTTGAAAACACCTTTTGATCCACTGACCTCCCTATGTGGAGGACAGCGCCGGCCAGGACTAGGACCCCTTGGGGATATAAAGCAGCTCTCTTCCTAACCACAGATCTGCGTGATACAATCCATTGCGCACTGTGTGAAAATGTGTGCATTCCATTGGGGGTTGGTTAAGCCCTTGGTTCCCCCCATTGCTTGGATGATCCCAATTATCAGGGTTCAGGCTGATTACCAAGTGCCACGCCAGCAAGTGAACATGTAGATATGAATCGGATTTAAGCTGTCTCATGTCCTTACGAGGACGCCCGGTGAGCCTCCTCACCAAAGCCCAGACAAAGGTGGATCTAACCACAGAAGGAAAAGCCTGAGGTCCCCTAATGCTACCCCTAATATTCTGCTACCTTTCATGTCCTTATTGCCTACGAAACCCATCATTCTGACTGCGATGACGGATGCTGTGTCGCCATGCTGGTGTCCCCCATGCTGGCATATGCAGCCCAACAACAGCTTTTGCTAGCGGTATCCCTGAGTGTCAAAAGGTTAGCCAATGCTTTTAAATTTGAGGACATGGAGTAAAACATATGAGCAAATATACCTGCACCTTCTTAAATATGAATGCAAATGTGTTCTGGTAATTGTCAGCATTTGTGTTCCAAACCCATATTTTTAAACACTATTGGAGCAACCACACCTCTTTTGGAATGTCAAACTAACTCAACCCACCTGGCTGACTGGCGGCTTTAGCGTATGTAGCCCATAGCCCACCTATTGCAGAGGTATCCCAGTGTGCCAAACAGATGTCCATGCTTTTGGCTAGTGAGAACCTGGAGTAAAACATACAAACAAATTTGCCTGCTCCTTTGTGAGAAGTTGGCCTGGTATATGCTGTTCACTAATTAAAGTGGACACCTTGCACCAGAACAATTCGACTCTTATGGTAGATAGGTTTAAGACAACCTTTATAGAAAGCTATCCTAGTGGTAGCTGTGGTGAGCAGCCTTCAGGCTAAGTCTTGAAGGAATGTAAAGCAGCTTGTTTTACCACACAATCTCTTGAATCACCAAATGAAAAGACACCACACAGGTATATATATCAAATAAATATGTATTTATTAATAAACACTCTCTACTAATCTCTTTATGAGATTAGAGGATAGGAACATATGTACAAGTCAAATATTTATCAGGATAAGTTTAGCACAATTGAATATTACAATCTTAGTTTGCTAGACCTAGGTCTAGGGCATCTAGAATCGAGGGACCCCCAAGAACCACCCCAGGTAGTTGTAGGAGACCCACAGGGGACGGACGCGGTGACCTGGCACCGATGCGAATCCTGTACAAGTCTATGCACTCAGAAGCGATTGAGATATCAATGTTCAAGGTCCCTTGCGTGTTCGAGGCGAACACACCGATCGGACTCAGTACGAGTCGAAGGATACGGTCTACAGATAGGATTTGCAAGGGAGTCGGACGCGGTGTGTCTAACACAGACGCGAACCAGGTATCTGAGTCAGTGCGAGAATCGCACGGGGAAAGTAAGAGTTTTAGGATACTTCTGGTGAACCTACAAGCAAGTCACTTACAGGGTAAGTAGTTCGAGGGCCCACACCTACAGGAGCACCGTAGTGCTGGAGTTACCTCACCCAGGGAAGCCGGGTGCACAGGTGTCCTTTGGTGTCGGGTCGCGGCGTCGTTTTCAATGGCGAACAAAGAAGACTTGCTGCTTGTGATGGTGTGAAGAAGTGTCCGGTGGAATCCAAGCCTGGATTCGGTGGAAGGATGACCTGAAAGCAGAGGGGACAGTGTTCAAAGTCACTTGGCAGTGACTCGGGGCAAGGAAGATGAATGCCCACCGTCGTCGCAGGGTTCAGGTCGTTCACAGTTGCCTTGTCTCTTCAGCCCGAGGTCCAGGAGGCGTCGACGACGACCAGGAGCTGGATTCAGCGTGTCCCACGATGTCTGCGGCTTACTGCGGTGTCGGCAACTCGATCGGAGCCAACCAGCCTTGGTAACAGCAAGTCTCGGGGAAAGTGTAAAGAGGCAATGGCGCAGACCAGCAAGGTCTGTGGAACTCACCCAGCAAGGGTAAGTCAGGGCAGGCCTGGAGCAACCAGGGGAGCCCTTTGGTTTCTTTGGAAAGTCTTCTGGGGACCCACAAGCAGGCTGGCAAGGGATCGCGAAGACGCCTCGGGAGGATTCTCTCACAGGGGCCCACGGTCACTCGGGATGTGGTAGGCCGCTGATCTTAGGAGGGATTCCTGCTGGAGGCTGGGACCATACGTGGTCCAAAGCACACGTTCGTGGAACGTTGTGAAGGGGTTGCACTCGACAATAGTGCACGGTACCCAGGGGTCGCGGTTCCTCGTTACTCTTGGGGTCCACTGGCCTCAGCTTCGCTGGGGACTCACGATGGCCTTTGAGAAGTCAGGAAATCCACTTCTTGGGCTGCAGGGACTTCGGACTCCAGCGGGAGTGGCGTAGTTTGCGACCGTCGTTTGTAGTTTTTGGTGCCTGCCAAGCAGGGGAGTCACTCCTTGACTCCAAGGGAGATTCTTCAGTCTTCCAAAGGTAGTGGAACGTTGAAGGTCCGGGATTCTTCTTGTAGAGCGTCGTCCAGGGAAATCTAGGGTGCAATGCACAGGTTCCCCCTCTTATACTAAAAGGAGGGGAGGGACTAGCTCTATGACCCTACCTATGGGAGGGTCAGGGGAATGGGTGGCTACACCCACTTCCCTTTGTCCAGTTTCGTGCCAGAGCAGGGACAGGTAGCCCCTGAGCCGGTTTGAACTGACATATGCACAGAGGAGCCTTCTGCCCCCCCAGTGCAGGACTTCAAAGCACTCTAAGAGTGCACCCACCCAGCCCCAATACACTAAACCCTGTCTGGGAGGTGGTCACACCCCCTTGGGACAGGATATCGATTGTTGGGCTCCCTCCACTGCGAGTGTTGGTCATCAGCAGGAGGGCAGCCCAGTGTCTGTGACTGGTGGCATCCATTTTGTGATGCCAGGGCTCTGTCGGATTCTACCGCGTTTCCACAGTAGGGACATGTCTATCCCTCTAGAAGGGTGGAATGCTACCCCCGCCGCCAGGACTGGCGGGGGGGGGGTAGTATTCCAAGGTGTTTGACACCAAACACGACATGTTTCGATGCAGCCATTCCAAAGTTAGCATTTTACCGCGAGGATATAATGCACTTAATAGTATATGGTTTAACCGCATCCACAAACAGCACCAGACGATGGACTCTGAGAGCTGCAGAGGGGCCCTGCTCAGGCAGAGGCACCCCCTCACATAGAAGCCAAGCACCCTGCCCTCAGGATTGATAGGGCCTGCCTTAGGGGTGACTGATAGGGTTATATGTGTGTGCAGGAGAGATATAGGGAACCTATATCTCAGTGAGGGGTGCTAGCACTTCCTCACTCAGGCTGCAGTAGCAGGCCTGTGGTGTCAGATTTAGTCTGCTTCCCAGGGGTGGCATAATACATGCTGCAGCCCCTGGTAGGCCTGTGGAGTACCTATGCCCTTGGTACCTAGGGTACCATATACTAGGGACTCATAAGGTACCACAGTATCCAATCACTAGTGCACCTAGAGTGCACTCCAAATCGTTTAGAGAGAACAGAGAGGCTGGGGCCCTGATTAGCAGGGTCCCAGCCTGACTATAACCAGAAACAAGTGTAAACATCAGAAAAAAAGTGGGGGCAACATAAGAGGCAGATCCTACTCTCCTACACAACCCCCCCCCCCAAACGCAGGGACACTAAACTAACCTTGACCAGTTGAGTCTTCGTGTTCAAAGTGGAAATACCTTGAGAGTCCATCTGCATTGGCATGTTGGGTCCCAGGTCTATGCTCCACTGTATAGTCCATCCCCTGTAGGGAAATGGACCACCTCAAAAGTTTTGGGTTTTCTCCTTTCATTTGTTTAAGCCATAGGAGGGGCTTGTGGTCGGTCTGAACTATGAAGTGAGTACCAAACAAGTATGGCCTCAGCTTCTTCAGGGCCCATACCACAGCAAAGGCCTCCCTCTCTATAGCTGACCAACGTTTCTCTCTAGGGGTCAGCCTTCTGCTAATAAAAGCTACTGGCTGGTCTTGACCTTCATCATTCAGTTGAGACAGTACAGCTCCCACACCCAGCTCAGAAGCATCTGTTTGGACAATGAACTTTTGGTGTAGTCTGGACTCTGTAATATGGGGGCAGTGCACATGGCCTGCTTTAGGTCTTCAAATGCCTTTTGACAGCTAGCTGTCCACTGAACCTTTTTGGCATTTTCTTTGAGGTCAGATCATTCAAGGGGGTCACTATAAATCCATATCCCTTGACAAACCTCCTATAGTACCCAGATAGGCCTAAGAAGGCTCTCACCTGTGTCTGGGTGGTTGGAGCAACCCATTCCATTATGGTCTGGATCTTGCTCTGTAAAGGCTGAACCTGGCCTCCACCTACAAGGTGGCCCAGGTACACAACCTGACTCTGCCCTATCTGGCACTTAGTGGCCTTGATAGTGAGGCCTGCCTTTTGCAGGGCCTCCAAAACATTCCTGAGGTGGACCAGGTGATCCTGCCAGGAGGAACTAAAGACAGCAATATCATCTAGATAAGCTGAGCAATAAGTTTCCAACCCTGTCAGAACTTTATTCACCAACCTCTGAAAAGTGGCAGGTGCATGTTTCAATCCAAAGGGCATCACCACAAAGTGGTAGTGCCCACCAGGGGTCGAAAATGCTGTCTTAGCTTTTGCATCATCAGCTAATCTGATCTGCCAGTAGCCAGCTGTGAGGTCAAACGTGCTTAGATACTTGGCTGAGGCCAAAGTATCAATCAGCTCATCTGCCCTTGGTATGGGATAGGCATCAGTCCTAGTGACTGCATTGAGGCCTCTGTAGTCTACACAAAACCTCATTTCTTTCTTACCACCCTGGGTATGAGGCTTGGGTACCAGGACTACTGGACTAGCCCAAGGGCTATCTGAAGGCTCAATTACACCTAGCTCCAACATTTTCTGGACTTCAGTCCTGATACAGTCCCTGACATGGTCAGGTTGCCTGTAGATTTTATTCTTGACAGGCAGACTGTCTCCAGTGTCCACCTCGTGGGTGCACCAGGAAGTCTGACTAGGGGTGAGGCTAAACATATGTCTAAACTGCTGCAGAACTTGTCTGCACTCAGTTTGCTGATGGTCAGTGAGGCTGCTTGCCAAAGCAACACCATCTACTGACCCATCATCAGGGTTCTGAGAGAGCAGGTCAGGGAGAGGGTCACTCTCCTCCTTCTGGTCCTCATCAGTTGCCATGAGCAAGCCCATGTCAGCCCTGTCAACATATGGCTTTAATCTGTTGACATGGAGCACCCTCAGGGGGCTCCTGGGAGTTCCAAGATTCACCAGATAGGTGACTTCTCCCTTCTGTTCAACTATTGAATGGGGGCCACTCCACTTGTCCTGGAGGGCTGCTGGGGCCACAGGCTCCAACACCCACACTTTCTGTCCTGGCTGGTATACAGTCAGTACAGCCTTTTGGTCATGCCAAGCTTTTTGTAATTCTTGGCTGGCCTCCAGGTTTTTGGTTGCCTTTTTCATGTACTCAGCCATCCGGGAGCGGAGACCAAGTACATAGTCCATCACATCTTGTTTGGGGGCTTGAGAGGTAACTCCCAGCCCTCTTTACCAAACACAGTGGACCTCTCACAGGATGCCCAAACAGAAGCTCAAATGGGCTGTAGCCAACCCCCTTCTGTGGAACCTCTCTGTAGGCAAACAACAGGCAAGGAAGAAGAAGGTCCCATTTCCGCCTAAGCTTCTCTGGGAGTCCTTTAATCATTCCTTTCAAGGTTTTGTTGAAGCGTTCAACTAAACCATTGCATTGTGGTTGATAGGGGGTGGTGAACTTGTAAGTCACACCACACTCCTTCCACATTGCTTTTAGATACCCTGACATGAAGTTGGTACCTCTGTCAGAAATGACCTCCTTTGGGAAACACACTCTGGAGAAGACTCCAATGAGGGCTCTTGCCACCACAGGGGCTGTGGTGGTCCTCAAGGGAATTGCTTCTGGGTACCTGGTGGCATGATCCACTACCACCAGGATAAACCTGTGCCCAGATGCAGTTTGAGGGTCAAGGGGACCAACAATGTCAATCCCTACCCTTTCAAAGGGTACCCCCACCACAGGTAGTGGTATCAGGGGGGCCTTTGTTGTGCCACCTGCCTTACCACTGGCTTGGCATGTGACACAGGAGCGACAAAACTCCTTTGTGTCCTCTGACATATGTGGCCAATGAAAATGTGGAACAAGCCTGTCCCATGTCTTGTTTTGGCCCAAGTGTCCTGCTAAAGGGATTTCATGTGCTAAGGTCAAGAGGAACCCCCTAAACTTCTGAGGTATTACCAACCTCCTGGTGGCTCCAGGGGCTGGGTCTCTACCTTCAGAATATAGGAGTCCCTCATCCCAATAAACTTTATGGGACCCACTAGCACTCCCAGCAGCCTCAGCAGCAGCCTGCTGTCTGAGGGGTTCAAGAGAGGGGCAGCACTGTTGCTCCTTCCTCAGATCTTCCCTAGAAGGGCCCCCTGCCCCTAAGAACTCAACCTGATCAGGCTCAAGTCCCTCTGGGGCAGTTCCTTCTTCAGGATCTGCTTCACCTCCCTCTGGGGGTGAATCTGTGATCTGAGACAGAGGGGAAGGCACTGCCTTTACCCTACTGCTCCTCCTCTTGGGAAGCATCTGGTCCATTGTTCCAGGATCCAGAGCTGGTTCAGTGTCATGCATTCTTGCTTGTGACCTGGTCACAGCAAATACCTCTGCAGGGATGCCCAACATCTCAGCATGAGTCCATAACTCTACTTCAGACCAGGCTGAAGTCTCTAGATCATTGCCCAATAGACATTCGACAGGGAGGTCTGCACTGACTACAACCTTCTTGAGGCCAGTTACCCCTCCCCAGGAGAAATTCACAACTGCCAGACTATGGTTGGTCTTGGTGTTGCTTGCATTGGTCACCTGGTACATTTCGCCCAGGATGATCTGTCCAGGGTCCACAAGATCCTCTGCCACCATGGTGACACTAGCACCTGTGTCCCTAAATGCCAAAGCCTGTTTGCCATTTATTACAGGCTGCTGTTTGTATTTGCCCAGATTACTGGGACTCACTAGGAAGGACATATTAAGGTCTCCCTCACAAATCAGCATTGCCTGAGTGGGCACTCTGACTAGGTCAGAGTCCACTTCAGAACCCAGGGTCAACCCTACTAAACTCTTAGTCTGTGTACCACCTCCACCAGTATCTGAACTAGGGGGAACAGTTGCCTTAGGGGCAGGAGTGGTGGTGGTTTGGTCTTTGGACTTGTTACAGTCAGAAGTCCAGTGCCCTTTCTGTTTACAGAATTTGCACCAGGGCTTCTTTGGCCTTTTCCCTTGTTGGACTGTGACTCCCCACCAGATGCAGATTTTTGGGGCCCTTGTGAAGACTTCTGGTCTTTTGACTTATCCCCACCTTTCTCAGAGCCCTTAGGATCTTGCTTCTTGGTGTCACCCCTTGGTTCTGGGGTTTCTGCCTCACCCTGGTTCTGACCCACTTGTCTGCCTTCTTTCCCAATTCTTGGGGAGAGGTCAGATCCGAGTCCACCAGGTACTGATGCAACAACTGGTTCTGGCAATTATTAAGGATTTGTTCTCTCATCATCAGATTATACAATCCCTTGAAATCAGTAACCCTACTGCCAACCAGCCAACCCTCTAGAGCCTTGGTTGTACAATCAACAAAGTCAGTCCAGTCCTGAGTCTGTGCCTTCTGGGTGTCTCTGAACTTTAACCTGTACTGTTCAGTGGTTAAGCCAAACCCATCTATCAGTGCACTCTTCAGGACTTCATAATCATCAGCATCCTCTTCTCTAACAGTGAGGAGCTTGCCTCTACCTTTATCTGAAAAGGAGAGCCACAAGATTGCTGCCCACTGTTTCTGGGGGACCTGCTGTACTCTACAGGCCCTCTCCATAGCAGTTATCCACTTGTGGATATCATCCCCACTCTGGTAGGGAGGAACAACCTTGCTCAGGTTCCTATGGTCTGGAATAGATTCTCTGCCTCTAGGGACACTGTTGCTGCCACCAAGGGGTTCTAACCCCTCTCGTCGAGAAGCTCTCTGGATCTCCAGGGCTTCTCTATCCAGTGCCAACTGCTTGGTTCTGAGGGCAACTCTTGCTTCCTCATACTGCAGCAGTTTGCACATTCTTTCAGAGGAGGTCTCTCTTATGGGAAAGTATGAGTTGCTCTGGTGGACAAGTTCTCTGCCAGAGTGATAAGAGTGCTCAGATTCCCTGGAAGGGGACCTATGCCTCTCATCCACTCTGTCAGTTCTCTTAGGGAGAATTCCTCTGTCCTTTTCAGGCCCCTTGAGGCCTGGCCCTTCAATCACAGAGTCCTGGTCATTCGGATTTTCATCGTCTGACCCAGATACTGTAATTGACCCACCCACTGATTCAGACCCATTGGCTCCTAGAGCCAATCTAAGATCATCTGCTGTCAGCAGATCTATCAGGTGCAGGGTTGAGGGACTCTGTCCTAGTCTCAGGTGTCTTTCAACACACATGGCTCTCAAGTCAGAGAAAGCCATGTCCTTGTACTGAGGCTGAGTGGATCCACTGGTTCCACCCTTTAAGGACATTCTAGTGTTGTGCAGTGTTGTACTACCTACACTAGTTTGTGGCCTACTGATACTAGCTTGAGCTGTAGAAAGGGTGTGCTATCCCTTGGCACACAGCTCTATGTTCAGTAGAACTTATCGATACTAAGCTTGACTTTATGTGTACCTTAAGTACCTATAGTGGTTTTCAGTTAGTAATTCAAATAGAGATTTTCTGGTAAAACAATAGCAAGCTGGAATCCCACACGCTGCCCACCAATGTGAGAAGTTGGCCTGGTATATGCTGTTCACTAATTAAAGTGGACACCTTGCACCAGAACAATTCGACTCTTATGGTAGATAGGTTTAAGACAACCTTTATAGAAAGCTATCCTAGTGGTAGCTGTGGAGAGCAACCTTCAGGCTAAGTCTTGAAGGAATGTAAAGCAGCTTGTTTTACCACACAATCTCTTGAATCACCAAATTAAAAGACACCACACAGGTATATATATCAAATAAATATGTATTTATTAATAAACACTCTCTACTAATCTCTTTATGAGATTAGAGGATAGGAACATATGTACAAGTCAAATATTTATCAGGATAAGTTTAGCACAATTGAATATTACAATCTTAGTTTGCTAGACCTAGGTCTAGGGCATCTAGAATCGAGGGACCCCCAAGAACCACCCCAGGTAGTTGTAGGAGACCCACAGGGGACGGACGCGGTGACCTGGCACCGATGCGAACCCTGTACGAGTCTATGCACTCAGACGCGATTGAGATATCAATGTTCAAGGTCCCTTGCGTGTTCGAGGCGAACACACCGATCGGACTCAGTACGAGTCGAAGGATACGGTCTACAGATAGGATTTGCAAGGGAGTCGGACGCGGTGTGTCTAACACAGACGCGAACCAGGTACGAGTCAGTGCGAGAATCGCACGGGGAAAGTAAGAGTTTTAGGATACTTCTGGTGAACCTACAAGCAAGTCACTTACAGGGTAAGTAGTTCGAGGGCCCACACCTACAGGAGCACCGTAGTGCTGGAGTTACCTCACCCAGGGAAGCCGGGTGCACAGGTGTCCTTTGGTGTTGGGTCGCGGCGTCGTTTTCAATGGCGAACAAAGAAGACTTGCTGCTTGTGATGGTGTGAAGAAGTGTCCGGTGGAATCCAAGCCTGGATTCGGTGGAAGGATGACCTGAAAGCAGAGGGGACAGTGTTCAAAGTCACTTGGCAGTGACTCGGGGCAAGGAAGATGAATGCCCACCGTCGTCGCAGGGTTCAGGTCGTTCACGGTTGCCTTGACTCTTCAGCCCCGAGGTCCAGGAGGTGTCGACGATGACCAAGAGCTGGATTCGGCGTGTCCCACGATGTCTGCGGCTTACTGCGGTGTCTGCAACTCGATCGGAGCCAACAAGCCTTGGTAACAGCAAGTCTCGGGGAAAGTGTGAAGAGGCAATGGCGCAGACCAGCAAGGTCTGTGGAACTCACCCAGTGAGGGTAAGTCAGGGCAGGCCTGGAGCAACCAGGGGAGCCCTTTGGTTTCTTTGGAAAGTCTTCTGGGGACCCACAAGCCGGCTGGCAAGGGATCGCGAAGACGCCTCGGGAGGATTCTCTCATAGGGGCCCACGGTCACTCGGGACGCGGTAGGCTGCTGATCTTAGGAGGGATTCCTGCAGTAGGCTGGGACCATACGTGGTCCAAAGCACAAGTTCGTGGAACGTTGTGAAGGGGTTGCACTCGACAATAGTGCACGGTACCCAGGGGTCGCGGTTCCTCGTTACTCTTGGGGTCCACTGGCCTCAGCTTCGCTGGGGACTCACGATGGCCTTTGAGAAGTCAGGAAATCCACTTCTTGGGCTGGAGGGACTTCGGACTCCGGCGGGAGCGGCATAGTTTGCGACCGTTGTTTGTAGTTTTTGGTGCCTGCCAAGCAGGGGAGTCACTCCTTGACTCCAAGGGAGATTCTTCAGTCTTCCAAAGGTAGTGGAACGTCGAAGGTCCGGGATTCTTCTTGTAGAGCGTCGTCCAGGGAAATCTAGGGTGCAATGCACAGGTTCCCCTCTTATACTAAAAGGAGGGGAGGGACTAGCTCTATGACCCTACCTATGGGAGGGTCAGGGAGTGGGTGGCTACACCCACTTCCCTTTGTCCAGTTTCGCGCCAGAGCAGGGACAGGTAGCCCCTGAGCCGGTTTGAACTGGCATATGCACAGAGGAGCCTTCTGCTCCCCCAGTGCAGGACTTCAAAGCACTCTAAGAGTGCACCCACCCAGCCCCAATACACTAAACCCTGTCTGGGAGGTGGTCACACCCCCTTGGGACAGGATATCTATTGTTGGGCTCCCTCCACTGCGAGTGTTGGTCATCAGCAGGAGGGCAGCCCAGTGTCTGTGACTGGTGGCATCCATTTTGTGATGCCAGGGCTCTGTCGGATTCTACCGCGTTTCCACAGTAGGTACATGTCTATCCCTCTAAAAGGGTGGAATGCTACCCCCGCCGCCAGGCCTGGCGGGGGGGTAGTATTCCAAGGTGTTTGACACCAAACACGACATGTTTCGATGCAGCCATTCCAAAGTTAGCATTTTACCGCGAGGATATAATGCACTTAAAAGTATATGGTTTAACCGCATCCACAAACAGCACCAGAGAATGGACTCTGAGAGCTGCAGAGGGGCCCTGCTCAGGCAGAGGCACCCCCTCACATAGAAGCCAAGCACCCTGCCCCCAGGATTGATAGGGCCTGCCTTAGGGGTGACTGATAGGGTTATATGTGTGTGCAGGAGAGATATAGGGAACCTATATCTCAGTGAGGGGTGCTAGCACTTCCTCACTCAGGCTGCAGTAGCAGGCCTGTGGTGTCAGATTTAGTCTGCTTCCCAGGGGTGGCTTAATACATGCTGCAGCCCCTGGTAGGCCTGTGGAGTACCTATGCCCTTGGTACCTAGGGTACCATATACTAGGGACTCATAAGGTACCACAGTATCCAATCACTAGTGCACCTAGAGTGCACTCCAAATCGTTTAGAGAGAACAGAGAGGCTGGAGCCCTGATTAGCAGGGTCCCAGCCTGACTATAGCCAGAAACCAGTGTAAACATCAGAAAAAAAGTGGGGGCAACATAAGAGGCAGATCCTACTCTCCTACATCCTTCTTCACTAAATTGCAAATTTTGTTCTGGAATTGAGGCATATGTGCTCCAAAACCAACTTCTCAACCTATTGACCCCACAGCACACTTTTGGAATGACGAACTAGCGCAACCCACCTGGCTGAAGGGCTGCCGGGGTTTATGCTGAATTGCAGGAACCCTTTACCCACACTGACCTTTACAGTATACTGCTTCCTTTCGTGTCCTCCTTGCCTGCAAGCCCCTCACTGTCCGACTGCGATCTTTAGATGCTGAGTCACCCTGCTGCTGTCCCCACCCTAGCGTGAGTAGCCCAGTGCCAAGCATCTGCTAATGTGTACCTAAATACAGACAGGGGTGAAAAAACTTTTGAATGGAGAGAACAGGAGTAGGTCAGTGTGTACAGCATCCAACCCCATTCTAACTGCAGACTTTTGATGGATGCCGAGCAGCCGTGCTGCTGCACCCACCCTGTCGTGGTTTTCCCAGCACCTGAATTCTGATACAGATATTGCCAGGATGTAACTTAAGCTCCAACCTTGCCTGCTCTCTCATAACTTATAGAATTGTGAATTGCTTAATACACTTTGACAGCCAATGTCCTCCACACAAGTGTTCCCCGCACCTTGAGCCCTGCCCTCTTTCTAGGGCAACCACTCCTAAACCACCTGGCTGCACCCGCCATGGGGCAGTCTCTAACCTTAAGCGAAGTGTCCTGTGGTACACTCTGGTTTTGCTGAGCGCTCATTCCCGTTAAATGGCCACTCAGTTTTGCACCTCAACCGTATTATTGCTGCGACTCTATTGAACCAATATTGTGTCATATCCAGTACCAGTGGGTACTTGTTTTATGTGCCTCACCCAGTCAGTCCCTTGGTTAGTTTAACCGTATTAAACTCATGTGGTTTCTATACCCTTTCTTTTCCTTCTCAGACTGCACCATGGAAGGAGTAGTGGCCCCAGTCCCAGTGTTGAGATTAACTGAGACTAAAGCAGTATTAGTCTGGGCATGTCCTCCCATTCGACCTCTCCAGCTGGGGACCTAACTTGATCTGCTACCTGTGATGCCTAAATTGCTCCTCATAAGTGGTAATTTGTAGTAAATCCCTGAATTGTCAACAGCGAGGACCCTGCGGCAAGAAAACCCATTATGTGCCCCATGGTTCCATCTTGTGACACCTCTGCTAGCTGGGCTAACCCCTCTGCTCCTTTTCAGTTTACAATCCTATTACCGGGCTGTGATATGCGGCCCAGGCTGAACTTAAACAATCGGCTTGGTGTGGATGGGTTGTCAACGTTGCCCGGCTGTAGTGCATTGCCTTTGCCAAAGCAACTCCTGACAAGGTGTGACGGTGCAGGAAAAAGTACGAGTTATATCCAGACCACCTTACTTTCCTCTCATCCGTTATCTGTGTATAGGGTTGTTGGAGCATAACATAACTTGTGAAGTGCAAGTGCTCCCGTAGGCATGTAGGCGCTGAATAAGATATTTGTTACCCCGCTCACCGATACTCATTTTAACAACCTCAGGAGGATGAAGGATGACTGAACCCAACGGGGTTAACTCCTATAACCATGGGGTCGAACGCACCGCCAGACCCAGTGGATAAATCGGTCCCGATTTTCTTTGCCATTGCCAAGACCCCTCCTGTGCCCTTTGAACTCCCCTTTAACCCGCAAGTGGCCCTTTGGCACCCTCCCCAGCTGGGCCTGGCAGTCCTATTTAAACTTCGTATCCTTGCAGCATAGCATCACTCACCGCTGCAGATGCCTTGTTGCGTGAGCCTCCGCTGGCCGCACTAGTTAATACAGTGATTTTTTAACTTAATTTAATATAGTGTTTATGAATCCAACTATGCACGGGCAATTGAAATTTTCACACGTTCTGTAAATGTGACACATTTTGGACTCGTCCGTCAAAATTAAGCAAGTAGCCTTTAGATCAATTTGTGTGAGCAGAGCAAGTGCCTCAAACTTCTGACTGGACTTTTTTGAGTTGTGCCATCACCTTATAATTTTTCTGCATACAGCAAGTCGTGAAGATTGCTTCCTTTCACAATAAGAACTCTTCTGACATAGGCATTCTGCACTTGCTTCACCTGTACGATACAAGAGTTGTTAACTGTGGTGCTCTTCAATATCGACATTAGTCCGCCGGATGCTGACACGACCCCACTCCTGGGTCACCTCTGAACCAACTTCCTGATCTCTTTGTCCCTAAGAGTGCGGTACGGTACTGGGGACTATCCACCCTAAACGGTACAAAATTCCAGAATCGGCGACTCATTTAATTTTATCCAGTTTATCTTCTTTACTTTCTGTCACTTTTTTTCGGCTACAACAGCAGAAAGGTTCCACAACCACAACCACAACTGCCCTGACCTCTGCCCAGGACCCCTCTGCTTCAGTCCATCCTTCCTGCAGGAGGTTAGCATCTCCTGCTGAAGGTTTGGAAAACAGTGACTGAGAGAAACATGTAACACATGAGATATGAATATAAGATGATCATTCCTTAAAGCGTCTCACCACCCCCATCCAGCGCCAACAGTGCCCGGCCGAAGAATGCCCCATGACGTGTTCAAATTCCACACCACCTGCTACCCTTCTACTCTCACCTGCGAGATCTAATTATTACACAAATTAATAGGATTATATCACTGTAAAGAAAAGTGGGGCAGGGTCCGCCCCGTCTTTGGCCAGTAGGACCTCCTTAGAGACGTACAGCGCGGGATGCTGACTCAGGCTCACTCACCTCCATGAAGTAGTGAAACGTGTCGAGATTTTATGATTCTTCTATAAAACAAGCTTTTTGAGAGGCAGGTACATTAAAAATGAACTCTGTGTAAGTGACAGTACCCCTGTTAGGAGGCTCTTTCTCCGGGTGCTGGAGGTTTAGATCTGCCTCATAGTGTCACCCCACTAAGTGTAGGGTTCAGCACGGAACAGGGAACTCCAGTGTAAGAAGAGCTGCTGGAATTATGCTGTTCGCTGCCAGTGCCATTTTCCACATACATATGGAGTAGCCGCACATACTATCTGCTACATCATTTGTAGCTTCCATCTAGAAAGCAATTGTTTCTAGCTCAGTGGTTCAGCTGATTAGCTGACCCTTTACAAAGGTGAACTGGTCAACTTGCAGTGACCTATTGCTGTAATCAGGAGTTAAACTGGTACTAATGAGGGGCACCTTTGCCCAGAGAGAGTTAACAGCTGTAAAAATGACAAAATAATTCTGCTTCGGACTGCGCCACATAATTTGCCTCTTCTTGCTGGATGGTTTTGTCTTCCTTGCTGTATAATTTGGTCTTCCAATGCCGCATAATTCCAGTGGCCCAGAATATAAAGCAGTAACACAACCTGGCGCTCTTGCCTCAGGGGCTGTGATAGGAGTTAGCCTTTGATCTAGGACAGGAATAGAAACAGGAACAGCTAACATAAAACCGCAGTTTTTTTTGTTTTGAGTTTTACTCCGAAGATGAGCAGTGTGGGGGGGGGGGTGGAGGTGTGTGTGTGTATTTAACAGCTCTCGCGCTTGGAGCTCCCATGAGGTGCTTTTGTTGGACTAGAAAATACTTCCGGTCGACTCCTCCTATTAGCAGTATGCTTAAGTTAGCATTTGCGGCACCATTTTGCTCTTAGCCGCCATTTTGTGTAATGATCGAAACTAACTTCTGTCTCATTTTGCCTGCCTCAGCGGAAAGCAGCTTCGATATTTTTTTTGTATTTCTCCAAGGTTGAGCTTTGCTGTCAAAATGAATGCATGAATGTGCCTTCGCATACCTTCCTTGTTAGATAGGCCCGTTCTCATGCTTACAGTGGTGGGCACGGACAGAGTAACCTTGAGGCAGAGATAACATGTACCCGATCCCAGGAGTGTAGCTCATCTTCTGTGTCTCCTTTGTTAACCTGCTCCAACTGGAAATTTCCAGTTCTGGGCGGATCTTGCTGGGCATTGGAAATGTATAACAACTGATGTAATGTTGGTGAGGGTCAGTCCCCTCGGTAGCATCTTAGGAGGCTAGTCAGACTGGACTCCGCTCGAGCGAATACTAATAAATAACTTGGTTTGTATTCTCTACTGTCTGACTGACTCTTCATTTGTATGGAAGGCTGAGAGGTGGTCGCGAGTGACCCGGGTAGGGTCACTTCCTTCACTTTCTAACTTTTTTATACATCTTTTTTTAGATACTTATATTTCACCAGAATTGGAGCAACATAACGCCACAGTGACTAGTAAATTCACCTTTTCTACTCACCCTTAGCGTAGATAGTTACTAGTGGTATAGGAGGCCCAACATTAAGTGGAAAAGGTTTATAATTACTCCTCGCAAAAGCTGTACATTTGTACTGTGCCACACACTCACTGATTGATGAGTGTCTGCACTGCATAACCCTCCCATGAGGTCACCACATACAGCACCTAGACTCCCTGATCGATGGGTGTCTGCACGGCACAACCCTCCCGTGAAGTCACCAGACACACAACACCCAAGAAAGATTCCCTTAAACTTGATTACGAAGCATAAATTGACCAATGGAGAATAAATTCACACAACAGGTCACTGGCAGAATATATTCTATATTTCCAAACCCAACACTAGTAAAAGACACACAACAGTGAGTACTAAGTCAAGCACACCTGGGAGTACAAAGCCATATATTATTGTTTACAGGCTGGTCACAGGTAAGCCTGGGCGTAGTTCGAGAAGTAGCGCTACGCGAAGCTACGCAAAGTGCAGTTCGCACTACGCAGCTACGCGTAGCACTACGCGAACTGCGTAGTGCACTAGCTCGCAATGATTGCACAGTGCCGGATGCTTGTCCGCACTGTGCAATCATTGAAAACGGCATCTTGCACAGTGCAAGCTGTCTTTACTGCCGCCGAGTAGATTTTTACTCGAGCGGCAGCTTCTCAACGCGGACTGGTAGTTTCTCATCGCGAGCGGTCGCGAGCATACGCGACCACTCGCAATGAGAAACCTGACCTCCCGCGTTGAGAATCTCGGCCGGGAGGTTTATTTTCCACGCTCGCGATCGGCAACTTGATGTTGCTGATCGCGAACGAGGAAAAGTCTCGCCGGATAGTCATTTTGCTTGCTTGCGGTCGCCAACTTGACGTTGAGGACCGCGAGCAAGCAAAAATGACCGCTGCACTACGCTACGCTACGCGTGTTTGCACTGTGCTACGTGCAATTCGCGTTGTGCGAAGTAGCGCAAACTTCGCAAACTACGCGAGCGTAGCGTAGTGCTTTGCCCAGGGTTAGTCACAGGCAGCCCTTCCTCGCAGAGCACGTGGGGTCGGGTCGAAGAAGGCCCAGGCTGGTACTGTGAGGAGGGGCAGACAACAGCCCCCTCCAGATGTGAGCCCTGGACCAAGAGAGCTTCTCTGCCTTGCAGGCCAAGCTGTACTTCTTGGGAAACCCACCCACACCCCTCAGAAATCCCTCCCTAAGGGAGTTCCCAACACTACAACACCAACACCCACCTCTGGAAGGTGCCACTGAGTGCAACATAGGATTGGCTCATGGGCAGAATGATCTCCCGAAGACCGAGCGTGACAGGAAGGGTCTGCCAACCCCACTCCTGCATGGGCTCCATTCTATTACCCCAATGGAAAGGGGATTTTGCAGACCCAAATGGAGTCCTGGTTCAGAATACAAATCCGACTTAACCAGCCACAGACAAACTTTCAGTCATCCATTTTCTGAACAACCACTTCACCTTTCTCTCTCTCTCTCTCTTTCTCTCTCTTTCTCTCTCTCTCTCTCTCTCTCTCTCTGTACATACACTCCCAAAAGACCCATAATCCTTACCCAGTCCACAGAGAAAAGAGCATCTTCTGGAGAGAGCTCAGATTTACAACCCGCCGTGGTCTGCCCTGACATGTACTTTCTAGCTCAAGTCCTGCAGTTGTCCTGAACAGTTATTGGCTGTGCTGAGTGCACATGCGCGGTGCTTGCTTCCATGAACCTGCCCAGAAGGATCACAGGAGATATCTCTGCTTTGCAGTCCAATAGACACCACCATCCAGTCTCCAACAATATCTTTTTTTTTTTTTTTGTGTCCTCATTCTGCCAATTCTCTTGTTGGTGATACCCTATTCCCATTGCCAGATATCATAGCCAGGGATAGGGTCGCTCCATCCAAGAAAAAGCTGGTTCCACAGTCTCCATCAATATCTTGGTTGCTGCCTTTCTGTGGCTGCAAAAGGTCAACTGATGTCCCTTCCTGGACGACCACTCGAGTAGAGCCTTATCAATGGAGTTGTGTGATGTGGCCCTGGCCATCAGTACTCCACTCAATCTTGTGTTCTCAGTTTCCAAACTACTCACTCACACAAAGAGCATTCAGTTCACTGTAGCCTTCTTGGATCTGTACTTTTCTTCCCTAGAGAGTCAGTGCATCAGAGGAAGGCAGACCCTCACACACTCCTGCTGGGGACCTCAATGCAGCCTCACTCCTGTAACTGTCTCACCCATGAACGTGTGCTCGGAAGACACTGGGACCAGGGACTGAGGTATCGTAGAACTGACCTGTGAGCCACCAACACAGACGTTCGCTTGCACTGCTGACTGTGAGCCCGCACCAGTGAGTTTATTCTAATCCTGATATATTGTCCCTGTAGTGCCTGTTATAGAATCCTAGACCCTCACGCACATTCTTTTGTGTAGTGTTTCATTTGGGATAATAAAGTACTTCTCTTTTATAAAAGATGTCAACACTGTAATTAAAATAATGAAGAGGGTTGATGCGTGGAATTGGGACTATCTGAGACTTCATAAGACTGAGTCCAAGCCAATAAAACAAACCTACACAAGACAGGAGTCAATGCTACATCTTATCAATTTATTCAAAATTAAGATAATTACAGAAGGCAACAAAGTTGTTAGTCAATTGTAAATAAGCTCAACAAAACAGCCAAAGTCATAATCTGTGAGAGGACGACAATAAGGTCATCTGAATCAAGCCAAGAACCAGAATCAAATATAAAACAAATATACAGACTGACATAGAGTCTGCTCAGGTAGAAAGGCGAAGAAAATCTAGCACATATCCCAAAAATATCATTGTTTATAGGGTTTTAGACAGGAAAGCCACACACACTCAGTGGTGAGATAGGGTTGAACTAGCAATATATCATTGTAATGAGATAATTAGCATCCTAATACCTGATACATTCAATATGATACATCTAAAAATGCCTACTAATTCCCTACTAATGCAATCTACCTCATAGAAACTGGAGTAAAGGCATGGAATGGTTCCTATAACCACAAGACTAATACCAGTAATTACCACACAAAAAACAAGCATTGGCAAAGCCAATAGGTCGCGCCTAAGCAAGAGCTATTAGCTTTGCCAATGTGTTTTGGCCATGTTGTAAACCACCATGGCTGCTGTTCAGCATGACTAGAAGTTAATGGCGCAGAGGAGAGTGGTGTGGAGTGTCGTGGAGTGGAATGGCGTAGAGTGGAGCAGAGTGTTGTAGAGGGTAGTGGCAGAGATTGGAGTGTATTGGAGTGGAATAGGGTGGAATTGCGTAAAGTGGCATACACTGGAGTGGCATAGAGTAGAGTGGACTGGCGTAGAGTGTTGCAGGGAATAGTGGCATAGTGTGCAGTGACACTGAGTGCAGTGGCATTGAATTAAGCAGCGTGCAATGCAGCATTGTAGAATGCAGTAGCGTAGATTAGAGTGGTGCATAGTAGAGTGCAGTAGCGTAGAGTGGAGTGGTGCAGAGTAGAGTAGCTTAGAGTGGAATAGAGTGCAGTTGTGTAGAGTGCAGTGGCATAGAGTGCAGTGGCATAGAGTAGCGTGACGTAGAGTGGTGCAGAGTGGAGTCGCATAGAGTTGAGTGATGCAGAGAGCAGTGGCGCAGAGTAGAGTCTATTGGCATAGAGGGTAGTGGTGTAGAGTGCAGAGTAGAGTTGAGCGGCATAGAGTACAGGGGCGTAGAGTAGAGTAGCATAGAGTGGAGTAGTGTAGAGTAGAGTAGAGTGGCGTGGAGTTCAGTGGCGGAGAGAGAAGTGTTGCAACGTAGAGTGGAAGAGTGCAGTGGTGTAGAGTGGAGTAGAGTGGCAAAGAGAGAAGTGGCGTAGAGTACAGTGATGCAAAGTAGCGTGCAGTGGCATAGAGTGCTGTGACAGAGTGCAGTTGTGTAGAGTAAATTGGTGTAGATGGCTGTGGTTAAGAGTAGAGTGCAGTGGAGTGCAGTGGCATAGAGTAGAGTGGTGCAGAGTGGCGTAGATTGTTTCAGAGTAGAGTAGATTGTTTCAGAGTACAGTGAAGTGGCATAGAGTGGAGTGGTGCAGGGTAGAGTGCAGTTGCATAGAGTGGCATATAGTGTAATGGTGTAGAGTAAAGTGGTATAGAGTGCAGTGGAGCAGAGTAGATTAGAGTGGCGTACAATGGATTGGCGTAGAGTGCAAGGGCATAGAGTTAAGTGTTACAGAGTAAAGTGCATTGGCGTAGAGTGTATTGGCATAGAGTGCAGTGGGGTAGAGTGCAGTATCGTAGAGTGGAGTTGTGCAGAGTCGATTGGTGTGGACTAGACTGAAGTGGTGTAGGGTATGGTGGCGAAGAGTGCAGTGGTGTAGAGTGGTGAAGAGTGCATTGGCATAGAGTAGAGTGGTACAGGGTAGAGTAGAGAGGCGTCGAGTGCAGTGATGTGGAGTGCAGTGGCATAGAGTGGAGTGGTGCAGAGTGCAGTGGCGTGGAGTGGTGCAGAGTACAGTGCAGTGGAATGGAGTGGTGCAGAGTGGAGTGTGGTAAAGTGGAGTATGCATGGTGTGGTAGCACACTGTCATTACAGACAACACATTTTCAATTGAAATGACCATTACATTTGCACAGACATACAGTTTTACTCATAAAACTATACACTGCACAACAAAAATATGTGGAAATTGCGTCACCGAATGTAATGATTTGTTTTCATCATATTAAAGTATTTGTTTTCAACACACTTCAGAAATAACAAAACATGTGCTTCAATTGTGTTCCTAATTCTGATATATTCTGAAATACTTACACAGTTCATTTAAATGTTGTGCTAGAAAAACTATGTCCCAGCCCCAATATCCAGCAAGTTTGTCACATAAATTCTCTCACTTTGAAGTCTGAGAAAGGAAAGTAAACAAGCTCCCTTGGAAGAGAGAGCCTCACATTTGACCTCAGTCTTTTAATGCACCGCAAACGAGATGAGAACAAGATTTGGGAGCACTCGGAAGGGTACTGTAAATAAGGTTTGGGCAAGGGAAGGATAGGAACCCGAGCTGGACAGCTGAAAAAACTATTCGGAAAATGGAAAGCAAGAAAACGTGAGTTACAAACCGCAAACCCAACGGCAAGCAACGGGAAGAATGCATTCCTAGGTCAGCTTTCTGAATGTCCCCGAGATGTCTTAAGCAAACCAGATAACTGCTCGGTCTAGGAGGCTGTGACCTAAAACGTAACTGTGAGACCTGTAGCAGTGTGATGCACAGTGTAAAAGCACAACAATGCACACCCTACACTGTGCAGCGTGCTACCCATCTATTGTGTTGTATTGTATTGCAAAATTTATAGAGCACTTACTACACCAATGTGGGGTGCTGAAGTGTTTGCCTAGATGGGAGGCATACTACACTGTGTAGGGTGCGCAGTTGGAAGGGTCTTGCCTTTGGTTTGATCCTATGTGGGAAGTGTTTCCACGTTGTGCATGATCACCACTGAGGCACGGTTATCGTCTTATGGGACGCAGCGCGTAGAAGTGTGGTGAGTGATGAAGTGTAAGAGACAGATGCACAGTTTATGTTTTTTGGTAAGTCAGCAGCTTTGAGCAGCTCTGCAGGTCCCTTTATGGTATTTATTTTGCACTGGGTTGTCCATTCTGAAATATCTTGATTAAAGTTTATGGTCTTCAGCAGGCGTAGGTTGGAGGGTGACATGGATGAGAGATTTGCTGGAATGGACTTTGTTACTGTCATCGCATATCTGATTGCCATGGTGATACATCACGAAACGGTCACAGTGTATAGCAAGTTGGGACTAAATCAAAGTTCTCTGTTGACCAACAGCATGTAGGCAAGCGCTTCAGCACCTCACATGAGGGTAGTAAGCGCTATATAAATGTTGCAATGTAATACAGGGTAATACTCTTACTGCATATTAAGGAATGAGGTGTGGAAATCGATGAAATGACATCACGTGTATAATACAGAAATACAATAGACAGTTCAGCTAATGAATGGCCCTTCGAAACGACTCAAACAAAGGACCTTGAAAGTTACAGACAGGACCATCTTGAACATGGCTTCCTTGAAAGGAACAAAAATTAATACAATTTATTAATACAAAGACCATGGATTTGGCTTCTACTTCGCTGATTTTTTTAAATAGAAAAGCACACAAAGAAAATGCAGAAAAAGGAGAGTGCACATTTCTTTCGCCAAACAGGAATAGATGTCAATGCAGACTGGTTTCCGCCTTGCTGTGCTGACTTAAGCTTAGCTGAATAAGGCATTCTTTTTCCATTAAAAACACTTTAACAAAGATAAGCACTGGGTTGGACAATAGTTAGGATACACTATCTGGTATCTGTTGAGCTCCGAGACTCTAAATCCTAGGTTACCTCCGTTGGAAGATTTGGACTGCTCGCTCCTCTAACCGGATGGCCAAGCGCAACACCGTTGGTAAAAGGCCCCCCCGAACCATCACGGCTTTGCTCCACTAACACCTACTTGCCCCATGGCCCCTGGACAGGTGCTGACAGTAGGTACTTCTCTTGTCCTCAAAAGTGAGTTTCTTTAGATGGTCCTGGACCCCATCTTAGGGAAGCCCTGTGACTGACTCCTTCTCACCAGCAGGTGTGAACAATTTGTGACCTGGGTGGATGCTGCAATAGTCCCTCATGAGACAGCCTGGTGTTGGAGTGAGAGAAACATTCCTGTATCTTTCCTCTGACTCCTGCGATTTGGAGGCCTGCGGGTGATCAGAGAGACCACCATGCAGCCGGACCCGAGCCTAGCTTCAGCAGAGCCTAGCTTCACCAGGCCTGGTTCTTGGCGCATCAGCCTCTTTTTCAGAAGATGCCAATCAGCCTCCCTCAGATAAAAGACCTCCTGTGCATGGAGGGAGGGAGAGGCCTCTGCCCCACCCTACAACTGCCAGGTTCCTGCAGCACTAACCTGTGCCCACTGTGACTTCTCTTCAGAGAGTCTGGGTGGCAACTCACAGAGGTTGCTTTACCCGCCCATCCCTTGCTGCTCCTCATTAGGCCTGGGTGGAGTTCACGGAGTTCCGTGTAGTGGAACTACGCAAAGTGACCCAAAAACTCTGCCGCGCTACGTGGAGTTCCGCAAGTGGCAGAGTGCATTTGATCATGCCGTTCGCGTTGATTTTCAGCGCCGGGTGTTTGTCCGGTGCTGTAAAATCAGTGGAAACGGCACCATGTGCAGCACATGAGGGCGCTGCTTCCTTTTTGCTGCTCGAGTAGATTTTCTTCCCGAGCTGCAGCTTTCTCAGCGCGAACGGAAGGTTTCTCAATGCGAGTGGTCGCAACCGCCCGTGTTGAGAAATCTCGCTGGGAAGTGGATTTTCCTTGCTCATGCTCGCCCACGTTGGCAAGCACGAGCGAGGAAAAAACTCTCCTTCACGATGCGAGCGGAGTTTTTCGGAAATCCACGTGCTCTGTGGAGCGCGGAGTGCGGAAAACTCTGTAAATGCCACAAACGGAGCGGAGTTCACCGCCCAGGCCTACTCCTCATTAGAAGTGAGCAGAAGTCGCAGAGTTTCATTCCATTGAGTTCGCCGGAGTTATAGAAAAACTGTGCAAGATTACGTGGAATTCCACCAACTGCACCATGCGTTGCACAAGAGTGTGCGGCCCTTTAAGTTGATTTTGCTGAAAATTCACTCGAGCAGCAGCAAATCTACTCGAAAGGCGGCCCTCTGACTGCGACCCTTCGCGCCCGCCAGCTTTATAAAATGACGCTGGAAGGCTCCATCGCAAACGGAAATCGCACCAGGGGCCGGCAAATCTCGCTCGCGCTCACAAGCACACGTCGTGGAGCCTCGCGTTCATGCGAGGCGCGAACGGCAGAATAGTTCCGCCACACACCTGTTGGCAGTATTTGGCAGGAACTGCGCATTGCAAGCGTTACGCAGTTACCCAAATTACGCCAATTTTGCGAACAGAATGATAATTCCGCCTCACAGCGTCTTCTGCCCTTCGTTCGAGCTCCTCCCCCAGCGGGTCGCTGCGCCGTCCCCAGCTGCAGCGACACTTGAGGAGGGATGGGGCAGAGTTTCCAGCCCAGATGCCCCACACGGACATATCTCTGGTTACTGGCCGGCCCCCAGGCCCCTCCTGCACATGTGTGCTTCCCGTGGCCGTAAAGTTTGGCTACCTTCATGCTGGGGAGGGGAGACAGACTGCCCCCTCCCTCGAGGAAACACGTGTGTTTCCTACATGTGCTGCTGGCCTCATCTGATGCCGTCTCGGGATTTTCGCTTCTTGCTCTTTTTATTGGAATAGAAATATCCGGTTTCCATCTGGCCGGCTCCAGGCGGCTCCTTACACTCCGGGGGACACGTATGTCCTCGGAGGAGGGGTGTGCAGGGGAGGACTGCACGCCTGAGACTGCACACGCGACAGCTCTTCAGGAGAGTGAGTGCCGACTGACATGCACAGCGCCGCACACCGCACCGAGCGCCACTTGGCACATGGCCATGCGCTGACGTCAGCTCCCACAATGAGTAACTCCCAGACTCCCTCGGGCCAGCCGTGTTGTGCACCTTCCTGGCCCTTGGCCAGTCTGGTCTCCTGCTGGGCTCCGGCGCCGCTGCTGGCCTTGAGTGAGCCGGCCCGAGCAGGCAGGGAGTGTCAAAGAGAGGGGGGAGGAGAGGAGGGCCGGTGGGGCTGGAATTCCAGTCACAGAGAGGAGAGAGGTCTCTGCAGGCCCGGGCAGGAGAGAGGTCTGCAGGCCCGGGCAGGAGAGAGGTCTGCAGGCTCCGGCAGGAGAGAGGTCTCTGCAGGCACAGGCAGGAGAGAGGTCTCTGCTGGCGCAGGCAGGACAGAGGCCTCTGTAGGCACAGGCAGGAGAGAGGCCTCTGCAGGCACAGGCAGGAGAGAGGTCTCTGCAGGCACAGGCAGGAGAGAGGTCTCTGCAGGCACAGGCAGGGGAGAGGCCTCTGCAGGCCCGGGCAGGAGAGAGGTCTGCAGGCACAGGCAGGAGAGAGGTCTCTGCTGGCACAGGCAGGAGAGAGGTCTCTGCGGGCACAGGCAGGAGAGAGGCCTCTGCAGGCACAGGCAGGAGAGAGGCCTCTGCGGACAGAGGCAGGAGAGAGGTCTCCGCAGGCACAGGCAGGAGAGAGGTCTCTGCAGGCAGGAGAGAGGCCTCTGCTGGCACAGGCAGGAGAGAGGCCTCTGCAGGCACAGGCAGGAGAGAGGCCTCTGCAGGCACAGGCAGGAGAGAGGCCTCTGCAGGCCCAGGCAGGAAAGAGGCCTCTGCAGGCACAGAAAGGAGAGAGGTTTCTGCAGGCGCAGGCAGGAGAGAGGTCTCTGCAGGCGCAGGCAGGAGAGAGGTCTCTGCAGGCGCAGGCAGGAGAGAGGTCTCTGCAGGTGCAGGCAGGAGAGAGGTCTCTGCTGGTGCAGGCAGGAGAGAGGCCTCTGCAGGCACAGGCAGGAGAGAGGCCTCTGCAGGCACAGGCAGGAGAGAGGTCTCTGCAGGCACAGAAAGGAGAGAGGTCTCTGCAGGCACAGGCAGGAGAAAGGCCTCTGCAGGCCCAGGCAGAAGAGAGGTCTCTGCTGGCACAGAGAGGAGAGAGGTCTCTGCAGGCACAGGCAGGAGAGAGGCCTCTGCAGGCAGAGGCAGGAGAGAGGTCTCTGCTGGCACAGAGAGGAGAGAGGTCTCTGCAGGCACAGGCAAGAGAGAGGCCTCTGCAGGCGCAGGCAGGAGAGAGGTCTCTGCTGGCACAGGCAGGAGAGAGGTCTCTGCTGGCACAGGCAGGAGAGAGGTCTCTACAGGCACAGAAAGGAGAGAGGTCTCTGCAGGCACAGGCAGGAGAGAGGTCTCTGCAGGCACAGGCAGGAGAGAGGTCTCTACAGGCACAGAAAAGAGAGAGGTCTCTGCAGGCACAGGCAGGAGAGAGGTCTCTGCAGGCATAGGCAGGAGAGAGGCCTCTGCAGGCACAGGCAGGAGAGAGGTCTCTGCAGGCACAGACAGGAGAGAGGTCTCTGCAGGCTCAGGCAGGAGAGAGGCCTCTGCAGGCTCAGGCAGGAGAGAGGCCTCTGCAGGCAGAGGCAGGAGAGAGGTCTCTGCTGGTACAGAGAGGAGAGAGGTCTCTGCAGGCACAGGCAGGAGAGAGGTCTCTGCTGGTACAGGCAGGAGAGAGGTCTCTGCTGGCACAGGCAGGAGAGAGGTCTCTGCTGGCACAGGCAGGAGAGAGGTCTCTGCTGGCACAGGCAGGAGAGAGGTCTCTGCGGACAGAGGCAGGAGAGAGGTCTCTGCAGGCGCAGGCAGGAGAGAGGTCTCTGCAAGCCCGGGCAGGAGAGAGGTCTGCAGGCTCAGGCAGGAGAGAGGTCTCTGCTGGCACAGGCAGGAGAGAGGTCTCTGCTGGGACAGGCAGGAGAGAGGCCTCTGCAGGCACAGGCAGGAGAGAGGTCTCTGCAGGCTCAGGCAGGAGAGAGGTCTCTGCAGGCACAGGCAGGAGAGAGGTCTCTGCAGGCTCAGGCAGGAGAGAGGTCTCTGCGGACAGAGGCAGGAGAGAGGCCTCTGCGGACAGAGGCAGGAGAGAGGTCTCCACAGGCACAGGCAGGAGAGAGGTCTCTGCAGGCAGGAGAGAGGTCTCTGCTGGCACAGGCAGGAGAGAGGCCTCTGCAGGCACAGGCAGGAGAGAGGTCTCTGCAGGCAGGAGAGAGGTCTCTGCTGGCACAGGCAGGAGAGAGGCCTCTGCAGGCAAAGGCAGGAGAGAGGCCTCTGCTGGCACAGGCAGGAGAGAGGCCTCTGCAGGCACAGGCAGGAGAAAGGCCTCTGCAGGCACAGGTAGGAGAGAGGCCTCTGCAGGCACAGGCAGGCGAGAGGTCTCTGCAGGCAGGAGAGAGGTCTCTGCTGGCACAGGCAGGAGAGAGGCCTCTGCAGGCACAGGCAGGAGAGAGGCCTCTGCAGGCACAGGCAGGAGAGAGGCCTCTGCTGGCACAGGCAGGAGAGAGGCCTCTGCTGGCACAGGCAGGAGAGATGTCTCTGCAGGCAGGAGAGAGGTCTCTGCTGGCACAGGCAGGAGAGAGGCCTCTGCAGGCACAGGCAGGAGAGAGGTCTCTGCAGGCGCAGGCAGGCGAGAGGCCTCCGCAGGCGCAGGCAGGAGCGAGGTCTCTGCAGGCCCAGGCAGGAGAGACGTCTCTGCTGGCACAGGCAGGAGAGAGTTCTCTGCTGGCACAGGCAGGAGAGAGGTCTCTGCAGGCACAGGCAGGAGCGAGGTCTCTGCAGGCACAGGCAGGGGAGAGGTCTCTGCAGGCAGGAGAGAGGTCTCTGCAGGCACAGGCAGGAGAGAGGCCTCTGCAGGCACAGGCAGGAGAGAGGTCTCTGCTGGCACAGGCAGGAGAGAGGCCTCTGCAGGCACAGGCAGGAGAGAGGTCTCTGCAGACACAGAAAGGAGAGAGGTCTCTACAGGCAGGAGAGAGGTCTCTGCTGGCACAGAGAGGAGCGATGTCTCTGCAGGCACAGGCAGGAGAGAGGCCTCTGCAGGCACAGGCAGGAGAGAGGGGGGTCTCTGCGGACAGAGGCAGGAGAGAGGTCTCTGCAGGCACATGCAGGAGAGAGGTCTCTGCAGGCACAGGCAGGAGAGAGGCCTCTGCAGGCACAGAAAGGAGAGAGGTCTCTGCTGGCCCAGAGAGGAGAGAGGTCTCTGCAGGCACAGGCAGAAGAGAGGGGGGTCTCTGCGGACAGAGGCAGGAGAGAGGTCTCTGCAGGCACAGGCAGGAGAGAGGTCTCTGCAGGCACAGTCAGGAGAGAGGTCTCTGCAGGCACAGAAAGGAGAGAGGTCTCTGCAGGCACAGGCAGGAGAGAGGTCTCTGCAGGCACAGGCAGGAGAGAGGTCTCTGCAGGCACAGAAAGGAGAGAGGTCTCTGCAGGCACAGGCAGGAGAGAGGTCTCTGCAGGCACAGAAAGGAGAGAGGTCTCTGCAGGCACAGGCAGGAGAGAGGTCTCTGCAGACAGGAGAGAGGTCTCTGCAGGCACAGGCAGGAGAGAGAGCTCTGCTGGCACAGGCAGGAGAGAGGTCTCTGCTGGCACAGAAAGGAGAGAGGCCTCTGCAGGCACAGGCAGGAGAGAGGTCTCTGCAGGCAGGAGAGAGATCTCTGCTGTCACAGGCAGGAGAGAGGCCTCTGCAGGCACAGGCAGGAGAGAGGCCTCTGCTGGCACAGGCAGGAGAGAGTCCTCTGCAGGCACAGGCATTAGAGAGGCCTCTGCAGGCACAGGCAGGAGAGAGGTCTCTGCAGGCAGGAGCGAGGTCTCTGCTGGCACAGGCAGGAGAGAGGCCTCTGCTGGCACAGGCAGGAGAGAGGCCTCTGCTGGCACAGGCAGGAGAGAGGCCTCTGCAGGCCCAGGCAGGAGAGAGGTCTCTGCTGGCACAGGCAGGAGAGAGCCCTCCGTAGGCGCAGGCAGGAGCGAGGTCTCTGCAGGCCCAGGCAGGAGAGAGGCCTCTGCAGGCACAGAAAGGAGAGAGGTCTCTGCAGGCACAGGCAGGAGAGAGGTCTCTGCTGGCACAGGCAGGAGAGAGGTCTCTGCTGGCACAGGCAGGAGAGAGGCCTCTGCAGGCCCAGGCAGGAGAGAGGTCTCTGCTGGTACAGGCAGGAGAGAGGCCTCCGTAGGCGCAGGCAGGAGCGAGGTCTCTGCAGGCCCAGGCAGGAGAGAGGCCTCTGCAGGCACAGAAAGGAGAGAGGTCTCTGCAGGCACAGGCAGGAGAGAGGTCTCTGCTGGCACAGGCAGGAGAGAGGTCTCTGCAGGCCCAGGCAGGAGAGAGGTCTCTGCTGGCACAGGCAGGAGAGAGGTCTCCGCAGGCGCAGGCAGGAGCGAGGTCTCTGCAGGCCCAGGCAGGAGAGAGGCCTCTGCAGGCACAGAAAGGAGAGAGGTCTCTGCAGGCACAGGCAGGAGAGAGGTCTCTGCTGGCACAGGCAGGAGAGAGGTCTCTGCTGGCACATTCAGGAGAGAGGTCTCTGCTGGCACAGGCAGGAGAGAGGCCTCTGCAGGCACAGGCAGGGGAGAGGTCTCTGCTGGCACAGGCAGGAGAGAGGTCTCTGCAGGCACAGGCAGGAGAGAGGTCTCTGCAGGCAGGAGAGAGGCCTCTGCAGGCACAGGCAGGAGAGAGGCCTCTGCAGGCACAGGCAGGAGAGAGGCCTCTGCAGGCACAGGCAGGAGAGAGGTCTCTGCAGGCACAGAAAGGAGAGAGGTCTCTGCAGGCCCAGGCAGGAGAGAGGCCTCTGCAGGCACAGGCAGGAGAGAGGTCTCTGCTGGCACAGAGAGGAGAGAGGTCTCTGCAGGCACAGGCGGGAGAGAGGCCTCTGCAAGCACAGGCAGGAGAGAGGGGGGTCTCTGCGGACAGAGGCAGGAGAGAGGTCTCTGCAGGCACAGGCAGGAGAGAGGTCTCTGCAGGCACAACAAGGAGAGAGGTCTCTGCAGGCACAGGCAGGAGAGAGGTCTCTGCAGGCACAGGCAGGAGAGAGGTCTCTGCAGGCACAGGCAGGAGAGAGGTCTCTGCAGGCACAGGCAGGAGAGAGGTCTCAGCAGGCACAGGCAGGAGAGAGGTCTCTGCAGGCACAGGCAGGAGAGAGGTCTCTGCAGGCACAGGCAGGAGAGAGGTCTCTGCAGGCACAGGCAGAAGAGAGGTATCCGCTGGCACAGGCAGGAGAGAGGTCTCTGCTGGCACAGGCAGGAGAGAGGTCTCTACAGGCGCAGGCAGGAGAGAGGTCTCTGCAGGCGCAGGCAGGAGAGAGGCCTCTGCAGGCACAGAAAGGAGAGAGGTCTCTGCAGGCACAGGCAGGAGAGAGGGGGGTCTCTGCGGACAGAGGCATGAGAGAGGTCTCCGCTGGCACAGGCAGGAGAGAGGGGGGTCTCTGCGGACAGAGGCAGGAGAGAGGTCTCTGCTGGCACAGGCAGGAGAGAGGTCTCTGCTGGCACAGAGAGGAGAGAGGTCTCTGGAGGCACAGGCAGGAGAGAGGCCTCTGCAGGCGCAGGCAGGAGAGAGGTCTCTGTAGGCACAGGCAGGAGAGAGGGGATCTCTGTGGACACAGGCAGGAGAGAGGTCTCTGCTGGCACAGGCAGGAGAGAGGTCTCTGTAGGCACAGGCAGGAGAGAGGCCTCTGCAGGCACAGGCAGGAGAGAGGTATCTGCTGGCACAGGCAGGAGAGAGGTCTCTGCTGGCACAGGCAGGAGAGAGGTCTCTGCTGGCACAGGCAGGAGAGAGGTCTCTACAGGCGCAGGCAGGAGAGAGGGGATCTCTCTGGACACAGGCAGGAGAGAGGGGCTTCTGTGGAGAGAGAGAGAGGCATGGCCAAGGAAGAGCTCTGCAGGCACAGCCACGAGAGGGGACCTTTGTGGGCAGAGTCAGGAGAGAGGGGACCTCTCTGGAGAGAGGGCTAGTGCCTAGGAAGAGCTCTACAGGCGCAGGCAGGTGAGAGGGGATCTCTGTGGACACAGGCAGAAGAGAGGGGACCTCTGTGGAGAAAGGGCTAGTGCCTAGGAAGAGCTCTACCAGCGCAGGCAGGAGAGAGGGGATCTCTGTGGACACAGGCAGGAGAGAGGGGCTTCTGTGGAGAGAGAGAGAGGCATGGCCAAGGAAGAGCTCTGCAGGCACAGCCAGGAGAGGGGACCTCTGTGGGCAGAGTCAGGAGAGAGGGGACATCTCTGGAGAGAGGGCTGGTGCCTAGGAAGAGCTCTACAGGCGCATGCAGGAGAGAGGGGATCTCTGTGGACACAGGCAGAAGAGAGGGGACCTCTGTGGAGAAAGGGCTAGTGCCTAGGAAGAGCTCTACCAGCGCAGGCAGGAGAGAGGGGATCTCTGTGGACACAGGCAGGAGAGAGGGGCTTCTGTGGAGAGAGAGAGAGAGAAGCATGGCCAAGGAAGAGCTCTGCAGGCACAGCCAGGAGAGGGGACCTTTGTGGGCAGAGTCAGGAGAGAGGGGACCTCTCTGGAGAGAGGGCTAGTGCCTAGGAAGAGCTCTGCAGGCACAGGCAGGACAGAGGCCTCTGCACGCACAGGCAGATGAGAGGGGACCTCTATGGAGAGACCGAAAGGCGCGGCCAAGGAAGGTCTCTGCAGGCACAGGAAGGAGAGATGGGAACTCTGTGGAGAGAGAGGCAGTGCCAAGGAAGAGTCTGCAGGCACAGAGAGGAGTGGTCTCTGCAGGCGCAGGCAGAAGAGAGGGGGGCTCCATGGACACAGGCAGTGCTAAGGACGAGCTCTGCAGGCACAGGCAGGAGAGAGGTCTCTGCAGGCACAGAGAGGAGAGATATCTGCAGGCACAGGCAGGAGACAGGTCTCTGCAGGCGAAGGCAGGAGAGAGGTCTCTGCAGGCACAGGCAGGAGAGAGGTCTCTGCAGGCACAGGCAGGAGAGAGGTCTCTGCAGGCACAGGCTGGAGAGAGGTCTCTGCATGTGCAGGCTGGAGAGAAGTCTCTGCAGACGCAGGCAGGAGAGAGGTCTCTGCAGGCGCAGGCAGGAGAGAGGGGGGCTCCATGGACACAGGCAGTGCTAAGGACGAGCTCTGCAGGCAGGAGAGAGGTCTCTGCAGGCACAGGCAGGAGAGAGGTCTCTGCAGGCACAGGTAGGAGAGAGGCCTCTGCAGGCACAGAAAGGAGAGAGGTCTCTGCTGGCACAGAGAGGAGAGAGGTCTCTGCAGGCACAGGCAGGAGAGAGGGGGGTCTCTGCGGACAGAGGCAGGAGAGAGGTCTCTGCAGGCTTAGGCAGGAGAGAGGTCTCTGCAGGTGCAGGCAGGAGAGAGGCCTCTGCAGGCGCAGGCAGGAGAGAGGCCTCTGCAGGCACAGGCAGGAGAGAGGCCTCTGCAGGCGCAGGCAGGAGAGAGGTCTCTGCAGACGCAAATCAATCAATCAATCAATATGGGGAATTGTAAGCGCGCTACTCACCCGTGAGGGTCTCAAGGCGCCGAGGGGGGGGGGGTCCGCAGATCTGTTTAGCCGAAGAGCCAGGTCTTGAGGGTCTTCCTTAAGGTGTTCAGGAGGGGGCGCGTCTGATGTCTGCCGGTAGCTCGTTCCAGGTCTTGGCTGCGATGTGAGAGAATGATCTTCTGCCTGCCCTGGCTCTGTGGATGCGCGGGGTTTCGGCCAGTGCGAGGTTGGAGGATCAGAGGTTTCTTTTGGGTACGTGGAAGTTGATTCTGTCGTTGAGGTATTTGGGTCCGTTGTTGTGTAGGCATTTGTAGGCGTGGGTGAGGATTTTGAAGGTGACTCTTTTCTCCACGGGGAGCCAGTGGAGTCTTCGTAGGTGTTGGCTGATTTGTGCATGCCGGGGGATGCCGAGGACGAGTCTGGCGGCTGTGTTCTGTATTGTCTGTAGTTTGCGGTTAAGGGTTTTGTTGATGCCGCCGTAGAGTGCGTTTCCATAGTCCAGTCTGCTGGTGATCAGTGCGTGGGTGACTGTCTTCCTTGACTCAGGGGGGATCCATTTGAAGGTCTTGCGGAGGATGCGGAGGGTGTTGAAGCAGCTGGAGGTGACGGCGTTGATCTGTCGTTTCATGGTGAGTGATGAGTTGAGTACGATGCCGAGGTTTTTGGCGTGGTCTGAGGGGGTAGGTGGGCTTCAGAGGGTGGCCGGTCACCAGGTGTTGTCCCATGCTGAAGGGGTGGTTCCAAGGACGAGGACTTCTGTCTTCTCGGCGTTGAGCTTCAGACAGCTGTTGGTCATCCAGACTGCTACGTCCTGCATTCCTTTCTGGAAGTTGAGTTTGGCGGTGGTGGGGTCTTTTGTGAGGGAGAGGATGAGCTGGGTGTCGTCGGCGTAGGATACGATGTTGAGGCCGTGTTGTCTGACGATGGCTGCGAGGGGGGCCATGTAGATGTTGAAGAGGGTCGGGCTCAGAGATTTCCCCTGTGGGACTCCGCAGGTGATTTTCGTGGGATCGGAGAGAAAGGGTGGTAGTCTGATCCTTTGGCTTCTTCCGGTGAGGAATGATCGGATCCAGTCCAGGGCTGTTCCTTGTATGCCGGCGTCGTGTAGTCTGGCGACTAGTGTGCGGTGGGAGACAGTGTCGAAGGCCGCGATAGGTCGAGTAGGATGGGGGCTGCAGAGTGGCCTTGGTCAAGGAGGGTGCGTATGTCGTCTGTGGCGGCGAGTAGGGCGGTCTCGGTGCTGTGGCTGCTTCTGAATCCGGATTGGGACGGGTCGAGGATGGCGTTCTCTTCGATGAATCGTGTCAGTTCCCTGTTGACTGTCTTCTCTGCAACTTTGGCTGCGAAGAGGAGGAGCGAGATGGGCCAGTAGTTCTTGAGGTCGGTGGGGTCAGCTGTGGGCTTCTTGAGCAGGGGCCTGACTTCTGCGCACTTCCAGTCGTCCGGGAAGGTACCTGTTTTGAAGGTGGTGTTGATGGTGCGTTGTAATTCGGGTGTGATGGCGGCCGCGGCTCTGTGGTAGATGTGAGGAGGGCAGGGGTCGGTGGGGGCCCCCGAGTGGATGCCTTTCATGGTCGAAGCAGTGTCTTCGGTCGTGATTTGTGTCCAGACGGAGATGGTGGGTTGGCTTGTGTCTCTGGGGGGCGGGTGACCGGCTGTGGCATCTGGTGGATGGTCGACGAAGTTGTCATAGAGGTTTTTGGTCTTGAGGTGGAAGTAGGTTCCAAGCTTGTCGCAGAGGTCTTGGGACGGGGTGATATCTGAGGCTTCGCTGCGTGGGTTGGTGAATTCCTGAATGACACTGAAGAGTTCCTTGGAGTTGCTGGTGTTGGCAAGGATTTTGTTGTGGATGAAATTCCTCTTGTTGGTTCTGATTTGGTTGTGGTAGTCTGTCATGGCGTCCTTGTAGGTGGAGTAGTTTTCGGTAGTTTTCGGTAGTCTTGGTGTTTCTCCAGTTCTCCAGGCGTCTGCAGGTGCGCCTGGTTTCTTGGAGATCGGTGGTGAACCAGGCGGCTTTCCTGGGGCGTTGTTTGTCTGGGTTGGGTAGCGGGGCGAGTTCGTCTGCGCAGGTCGGGTGCCCAGGTGAGGGTGTCTCAGGTGAGGGTGGAGTTAAGTTGCTAGTCGGTGACCTTGTTCCAGTTACTTCGTGGTGGGCGTGGGGCTGGTTTGGGTGCCTTGGGTTTGTCGACGGCGAAGTGAATGCAGTGGTGGTCGGTCCATGGCGGTTGCATTGTGTGGCTGAAGTGAACGCTGTCTCCTGCAGCGAAGATGGGGTCGAGGATGTGCCCTGCTCTGTGGGTCGGTGTGGTGACGAGTTGTTTGAGTCAGATGTTGGCGAGGCTGTCACGAAGGATGGTGGAGTTGGGGTCACTGGGGTTGTCGAGGTGGAAGTTCAGGTCTCCAATCAGTATGTAGTTTATTGAGGCGATGGCGTGGTGTAGTGTAGCTCCTATTTTCCTAATAGGCTCTGCGCATTGGAATAATATATCCTATAGGTTTGACATAGGACTAAGGTCAGTATGTCCCTATAGAGTATATTAAACTTAATTACTTGTGCCAGCTAGCTCAGAGGCCACTAGAAACTCCTTGACAAACAAGAAGGGAGTAGTTTCTGGCAGCCGCAAAACATGACCACTATGTTTCCCTTTAGAATCAGAACGTGTCCCAGAGTCGTGGAAACAATAGATAACTATTTCACTCAGCTCAATCGTGCATGCTTAGTTTTCTCCAAGTTACACAGAAAGAACAGACGGGCGTTTCAATAAAAGATTTATTGAACAGTCTTGTTTCTGGTGTAAGTAAAATGTGCTGTTACGATCACAAGACAGTATGCGAGATAAATAATGTACAGTGTGAGCAGTAGAAATAAATAATACTGCGATAGCATTATCTTTTAGTACATATGCCTTTACATAAATAACACAGACTAAAAATGCGAGTACTCATACGATGCGTTTCTAAGCTAGTTCTAACCCAATGTACCTAACCTAACCTAGGTGTAGGGAGAGGTATGAAGTCGGTGAAGTATTCCTTACTATGGTATACTAAGAGTATGTTAAGCCTAGTATGCCTAGTATGCCAAGAGTCCCTCTAGGATCTTGTCAGCTCCATACCTGAAGAATGAGAGAGGTAGGAATCTCTTTGCCAGACTCGAACTCCAACACCCCGCAAGGGAAGTCAGATCACTGGAAGCTGGACTCTCTGCGTGCAGGGATGACAGCGTCTTCTCAGTGCGTCAGGCCGGGAAACGGGCTCCTCTGAAGTCGAGGTCTCCTCTAGTTTACAAGGGCTAGGGAAGGTATATTTATACCTGAGAGTACCTAAAAATGTTAGTATTGACGTGAGTCGGACAGCGAAAGACATCATGAATGAACCCCTAAGGAATAATGGTTCATGCATAATATATGAGTCCTTGAAGAAATCAATAGTCCTGGGCTAGGGAAACTCCCGCAGCCTAAGGGTCTGTTCTTCATGAACTCGTTGTGACGTTAGGGTGGACGGATGTCAGAGACCATGCCTGTATTTGGAGTGCACGGTTTAATGCCTAAATAAGGGCTGGGATTTTATGCCTATATAAGGGCAGGGCGAATTGTGCCTATATAAGGACATGATACTGGAAAGCTCGTTATGGACACCCTAAGAGGAATACAACACCCACTCCACTTTCGTGTGTACGATAATACTAAAATGCTAAATATTTAAAATGCTAAACATAAAATGGAGTAACGCATATTTAAAAATATTTCTTAAAAGCATTAAAAAACATAGTAAAAAATGCAAAAGGTACTGTACATTTGAAGCAAATGCTTTTCATTTCAGGCATAAAGTTCGAAAATAAATGCAATTGGAATGAAAGAAGCAGTAATATTTACATGTGACAGAAAATGATCGATAAGTTGTTCAAAAATCAAAGTCATTTCATGTCATGAAAATTAATGAACTGTTTTAGACACACAAGATGACTAAGTGTCCGTGGAAGTACCGCCAAGTCTGTACTATAAGGCTAGTTCTACTTTAAGCAGATTGAAGTGCCATTTTCGTTCGAAAAATGGGAAAAAGTTCAATTTTGGTAAAGTTCCAAGTTTTTGTAGAATGAAGGCCAAATTGTTACTGCATCTCTGGAACACTGTATGCTGAATCAGAGTCAGATTACGGGTCTGGTGTAAACATGAGATCATCTATTTCTATAGACAAAACATCATTCACTGTAGTTGGTGTCAGTAGGAACACCTCGTGAAGCAGATTGATTGCACAGAGATGTGAAGCATCGCTGTCAGCATTGGTCGCAGCAGCAATGTTCGCGTCCGTTGTTACCTGTGTGCCTGTAGATCTTTCTCGTACCTCAGCAGCAGCCGGAAGCGTCTGTGAGATCTCAATGAATGCTGACATCAGGATTGGCAGCCTCTGGGGACAACACAGAGCATGGGCCGTTATCTGGTCCAGCAGAGTATCGATATCCGTTGGCGTATCCGATGGATATGTTAGACAGGTGTCCAACACGCATTCTACACCGCATAGTAGGCATCGTAGAACAGGTAAGATGCAATCTTGCCAGATTGGTCTGAATGACAGGAACCACGTGGTATTAAGGTCCCGTAGACGAGTCATGCCCAATAGCTGTACTATTCGCTCACGGCACTTTCGTTCAAGGAGAGCTTTCTCCATTTCGCTCGGAGTGATGTCTGCGAATAGGCTGGCCATAGCGCAATAGCAGGAAGAGAAATAGAATTCCGGCAACAAGTGCTAGAATTAATGGTATGCCACCAAACACCGAATGTGCAAAGTTCGGGATGATTCCGAGTATTGCCTGGAAAGGTGCTAACAGACCGGAGCAGATGCTCTTAAATACATGTACAATTCCGGTTGTATCAGACATATTGAAGATACGTCATATGTATAGGGCAGTTTGTACGTATTAAAGTCTGTATCTCAGCCGAAGTCCTTGCTACTTGTAGATCATAGGTTTCTTTGGCCGAGGTCAAAGGCACTGTTTGCTGTAAAAGCATGGCTTTCATTCTGCTCAAAGTATCAAATCTTATAAAAGAGACGTTCAGCGAAGGCCATATAGGCGACTCCCTGACTGTGTCTATTGGGGCAAACAATACTTGCATAGTGACCCTGGAGTTGACCGTTACTAGATATGGGATGCCTGGCAACATGCCACAGCAACTTTGATCATTCAACATGAGGTAACTCCCATTCGAAAGTTGTCCAAACGTTGGATTAATCACAGTAGCTGGTGTACCCTGCTGATGGCAAGACAAATTTGCCACAGAACCATTACAAGCCCTGTGTAAAGAAATGTCCTGACATATAAGCGAACCGCTTAGTGCACGTTTACAGTTTGTACCGCTCAAAAACACTTCACGATCCCCACTCCAACATCTATATGTATACGGTAAATCCCAAGATGTCTTAATGTATTCCTTACCCAACCTTTCATATTTGCCTGCTTGCATTTGTTTGAGGCAATACTGAAACTGAAAAGTAGTCACAGGTAGTGAGATTTTGCCATGAATAAGCCATTCTGTAGCTGGTTTTTCTGCCACTGTGAATGGTAATTTTTCCAGTTTTTCAATGCTCAGCACTGTATACCTTGCTCCTCTTTGTGCCAATTCAATCTGTTTATCAGTGAGATTGTATTCTGCAAACAGAGCCGTTGTGTTGATAAAACGCCAAGGCACATAGCCCGCTCGCAAAGATTGCAGCGTCCAGCTTAGTAACACAATAGAACGTAATTGAGACTGGCCTTGTTGTAACATCGCCAAATCTTGTTCTAGTATGTCGATAGCAGAGGATACAATGCCATCCAATGAATATATTCTGGAGGACAAAGTTGTTAACCCATTGTCGACCACAGAGAGTGTTTTCTCTAAATTAATACGATCAAGTTCACGTATTCGTTCTGCAGCCTCCATCTGTGATACTTTCCATGCTTCATTATAGGCAGCATAAATGCCGGCATATATGAAACGTTTTTGACACGGTTTTCTTGGTCCAAGCAAGAATTCCCTAAGGTCTGCGTCCTTTTTAAGTAAGGTTAAGTGTTGTTTCACATCCTGTAGTGTAGACTTATGCAGCCAATCGAGGCATAATTTTCCTACACTGTATGTTGTTACTACCCCCGGATGTTGTCTTTGGACGTATCTTGGGTCTGGCCTATTAATAGTAAAGCCCTGAGTTTTATTCAGGAATCTTTCCTGACAGTTATTCGTGTCTGTGGGCCAGATCAACCATTTTTTCCAATCAGGATTAGATCTGTTGAGTTGTAGTATATTGTCAACTGTCACCACTGCCTGTGTATCGTTATCACTTGCAGGTGCTGGTACAGAAGGTGTGTTTATCTCTTTGATCTTGGCTAATCCAAGACAAGATGTTTGTTGGATGGTTTCATTCAAAAACATTATTTGTTCAGGGTTGATACAGGCTCTAAATAAAGCTTCTATCCCCTGCACTTGCCAATCTTTAGTGCCCCACACAGTTTTTGTGTCTATTGTGTCTTTCCAAAAGTCGAAACCCTGTCTAGACAGTTGGGCATTAAATAATGCAGAATAAATCTGTTTTGTATTTGTTAACATAATTTTCAGTCCTGTCTTGTTTACATTTTTATAGTAAAACATTTCTGGATCAGATGTATTGTAACCTGAAAAATATGGAAATTTACTAGCAAATGTTTTTGAACTACCTCTAGGTGGTGTAGGACAATGTTCCCATTGGTTAAACATAAACACATTTCTTGGATATGCAGATTTATGCAAATAATGATGACCATAGTGGTTATAACAATACAGTTGTTCATAGTCTGATGAACCCTCTAAATATTCATTTTTAGAAAATGCAGCAGATTTTTCTAGGTCATACATTATGTCATTAACAGTCTCAAAGACCCAATCATCAGAATAGGTACTGGACGAAATTAGATCACTTAGTGAAATTTTAAACAAATGTGGACTGTTCAATTGTTCCGTCGGACCGAAGATATCAAAATCTGTTTTGTCCCACACTATACCATCCTGTATAGGAACAGCTGTGATGTTCACTGATGACAAGTCTCTTGCTTCACGATGGGAAGATTTATGAGGTTTCAAAAGTACGTTCACGCCTTTTCCTTCAGTGTTCACATGGATGTATCTGCCACTTATAAGCACGCTCACAGATGTAACCAAAGCTAGCCAGAGCAGGAAAACAAAAAGTCCAGATATAATCCAGAGTTCAATCCATGGAGAAACCAAATAAGTCTGTTTCAGAAAGTGAATAAAGTCTTGTACTTGCTGCTTGAATTTGAATGATGCTGGCGTCGTTTCAGGTTCACTCGGATCTTCTGAGAACGTATCAAAGTTAATGAAATAGCCAGAAGCAGTTCTATCAATTGTTGAAATTGCATCAGGATGTGTAGAAATCACTGGAACCAGTCGATCACTTGCTACGTTGGTGTAGACAGGTGTATTTGTACGAACTGTTGCTTGGTGTTCAAGAGGAATGAGTTCCATAGCGTTGTTGCTTAGTCCTTCATCTGTTACAGCTGAATTCTCGATTGTTATCAGTCTTTCAGTCTGAACCTCTTGGATAGTAGCGAGAGGAGTGCGTCTGCTACTAGGTCGGAGTCCACGAGGCCTACTATTTAGTATTGGCCACATACTGTGGTTTGATCAGGTCGATGGACACAAATCTTTTCTCCTTTCTTCCAGCAAGGGGCGGCAGAAGTACTGTTCTTGTTCCTTGAACTGCTAGGACAGGTACTGGTTGTCTGTAAAAGGTCCAAATTCCTTCTTGTCCGCAATTTTTTCTCTGACTAGATCCCCAACTTTTGGAATCCAGACAGGCCTTGCTGGGACCGCCGATTTTTCCCCAGTGGTGGTTGGCTATAGGAATACGTTGCTTTGTTTCGTTCTTAACTCATTGAGTTCCTGTAAAACAGCCAAACGATCTTTGATATCAAACGGTTTATTTTCCACCACTGTGCCTACGTGTTCAAGGTCTGGTACCCACATTCTTGTCCCAAATAGGACCTCATATGGAGTGACCCCCCCTAGAGAACTTCTTGGCAGATTATTCAATGAGCGTTGGACCCCACTAAGGTGTTTGACCCACCCATCACCCGAACCTAATACCCTAGCTGTTATAGACTGCTTTATGTCCCGGTTTTTCCTTTCCACAACCGAATTTCCCTCAGGATGGAATGGAGAGGATTACCGCAATGCAACGCCCAGACTGGCCATGGCTTCTTTGTAAGCCCGAGACCTAAACGCAGGACCCTGGTCAGAATGTAACGTGCCTATTGCGTATGTGCCGATAAAGACTCGCAAATCTTTTATAACAGTTCGAGCGTCAGCTGAGCGCTGAGGCCATAACCATAGGAACCTAAATTCATGATTTGTGGGAATGCCTTTGTCCAGTAGGACGCAGGTGCGTAGATAGTCTAATGCTGTCTAACAATGGTGTCTGTACTGGGTTACCGCATTCGCAGCATGGTGTCTGGTGGCTCTCTCGCTGTAATTTACAGTCTAAGCAGTTGTTGATGAATATGTGAATTTCTGTATTCATTCCAGGCCACCAGTACATCTCTTTTAACGTCAAAATTGTTTTAGAGATCCCTTGATGTGACAGACCTTCCCCCAAATGTGTTTCATAAATCAAGGCTGCTCTACGTTCCATGTTTGGGATTACCCTATCCCCCACTCCAGGGATTCGAGCAAAAGGAACGTTGTTCGCATCAATTACATAAGAGTACTTGAGTGGAAACTTTTTTGGTAACGCTGCACTGCTGCCTTTGCTTGAAGCATTGACAGCCAACATTATCTCACCGTCTATTTTTGTTTTTGAACGAGTGATCGCAGCTATGGAAGCCGTCTACACAGCCCCCTTTGCGGCTTCATCAGCCAATGAATTCCCTGCAACGTGAACGCCATCACGTTGATGACTCAGTGTGTGGATCACGTGAGCCTTTGGTAGTTCGTTTTTCAACTGAACTACTTGTTCCCAAAGCATTTTGTGCTTTATTGTGCCACCTTTCGCATCTTTGAAACCATTTTCAAGCCAGTTTTGTATATAGTCATTATACGACTGAACACAGTAAAAGGAATCGCACACTATTAGTGTGGGGAATTCTCGATCTGTACTTTCAAGTGCCATTTTGAATGCTTGTAGTTCAGCTCGCTGAGCTGTACAATCTCCTAGAGACTGAGTTTTTGTGACCATAGGTCTGAAGATGCCATTTCGCATGCGACCTTTAACGATTGCACACGCTGCACTGTAAGCTTGCTTACTCCCTATTGCGGGTTGTGCAGATCCGTCAGTGTAAATTATGAATTCGTACTGATCGAGAGGCAGAATTTCAGTAGGCAGAGGACATTCATGTTCATATTGCAGGAATGCTTGTGTTTTTAAATCTGGATCAAAAACATATTCAACATCTGTTGCAGCAAGAGAATTAACCCATTGTATCCATCTTGGATGTAATGCTTTAGCATTTGGAATGCTTGCTTTTGTGACCGCTTCTAAAGCTGGTACCGGGGTTACGACAATAATGCGTTTCCCTTGGGCTAAGGCTCTTTCTTTTGCTACAGCGGTTTGAACTGCTGTTAGAATTTTTTCAGTTGAACTGAAGCGCATTTCCGCTTGTGTGTACAAATGAGATTTGTATGCTATTGGTATTTTCTCACCCTCATTGAAGGTTAAGTATGTGAATCCACATTGACCCGAAATTATTCGGATCACCAAATTGCGTTGACTTACGCGTGTTTGTAAGTGATTTGTTGCTAACATGTTAGCCTGTAGTGAACGCAAGATTTCTGTGTGTTCCTGTGTCCAGTTTCTGATCGAAAAATCAGGTTTGATTAATGCATAGAGAGGTTTAACCCTTTCTGCGTAATTTAGAATGTATGTTCTTCCAAAATTTAGGAAACCCATGATGGATTGTAAGTTTTTTTGCGTTTTTGGAGGTTGGAGCAGCGCACACTTTTCTAAAAAGTTAGCTGCCAAGCTCTTGCCTTCACTTGAAAGCTCATATCCTAGAAATAGGACATTGAGATGGGCAATTCTGGACTTTTTAAAGTTGAATTTGTAGCCCTCAGAGACGAAACCCAATATAATGGTGCTCACCCTGTTCAAGTGTTTGTCCAGGTCATCGTCTGTCAGATAAATGTCATCGACATAGGACAATGCCTCATTGTCATAAATTTGTAGTAACTCCGTTACCCTCACTGAGAATAAACCTGGGCTGTTCTTGAACCCTTGTGGGAGTCGACAAAAGTGACGCTGGGTCCCCATTATGGAGAATGCTGTTAAGTACCTGCTTTCAGGTGCTATGTTTTGACAAAAGAAACCATTTGAGATGTCTAATGTTGTTTTATATTTTTTACGCACAATGTTATTCATTAATGCTGTGCTATGTGCATTTTGCACTGCAAAAGTTTTAGAACAAGTGTTTAGGTGTCTGTAGTCCAAAACTAGACGATATGTATTGTCTGGTTTGGAGACAGGAAACAAAGGATTGTTCATTGAGGAGGTGCATGTTTCAATCACCCCTTGGTATTCAAGTTGATCTAAGATCTCCCTGACCTGTTTTTTAGCTTCTTGCTTTATTGGGTACTGCCGTTGTGCAGTTGGTTCATGTTTCAGATGTATTTTATGGTGAGGTGAGTCCTCATCCCATCCTACATGATTTTTATATAATGCTGGGGCCTGGGCTACTGCCCATTTCCTGGCATATATATATTTTAGGTGAATTGGAATATGGTTGGAGAAGGCAGGCATAATAATGTCCTCGCCATGTGGGCACTCCCTGACAAATTGTGGTGGCCAGTCCTTTTCTGCTAGAAGTATGTCATAGCCCTTTGATAGTCTTTCCCAAAAAAGTGCTTTCACCTGTCTAGGTTTGTCTCCCTCCATCCGGAGTGTTATTTCATATAACTTTTGTGGAGTACTAACCCTGGTGTCTACAGTCTCTACTTTAATGTACTCATTCAAGTCCACTATCTCCAGAAGTTCCTTCAGGTTCTGGCGAACTGTTGTGACTTCTGCTGCACTGTCCAGCATTGTCTGAGCCCATTCTCCGTTCTTGAGTTGTGATCTCAGTATTCTCGGCATGTCTGATCTTTAGACCTGCTACTTTCTTTTTGGAGAATTGAGGTTTTACTTTAGTTTTTGGAGCGTGTTTGTCATCTTTCGATTTCACGCGTTCTTCTCTATGTTCCGATCGTCCTCTTCTTTCCGAAGTCTGTGATGAGATCTGAAAGGGACGAGAGGAACGTGTATCAGTATCTTGATACCTGTCAGGCTTTCTCAAATTATCCCTATTCCTGAGGTTATACCTCCTTTCAGAGGGCTCCTTTTGAGGAGACCTACCTCGGGATTGAGAACGTTTCTCGTTTGATTTTTGTTTAGTAGACTCCCACTTCTTTTTAGAAGATATAGGAGTTTGTTTAATTGAGTCCTTCTCAGGACTTTCAGATAGCTTCGGCTTCACTGGTCTTCCACCCAAACTATCTCTGCCTAATTCTGCATAAGATTGTTCAATTATTCTGGGTAGCTCAGTTTGATGTTCTGTAACATCAAATTCCCTTAATTTTTGGCGGATCGCAACTGCTGCTGCCTCCCCTTTAATATTAGATAATATTATTGTTGAGACCTGGTCGAAATTTTTCAGTAACTTCATACCTAAATTTAGAGCAGGCTCTGCCCCGTATTCGTTTTGAATTTGTTTCAGGACATCAGGTATTACCGCAATTGACGGAATGCCATGTGTTTTAGTATAGATGGCAGCACAGTCTTCCAGTTGTGGTGTGATCCCCATTGGCAAACTGATTGTTAGTATTCTGTGTTTCTCATACGGGCTAGTATTTGGAAATACTGCTTCGATTTGAGTAATTTTTTAGCTATCCAGAACGGAATTTGCTCACGTTTTGTGGGCATTTTACCCATGACTGCGTATAGAGTCTGTGGTGTAATTTTTAGTGTATTCCCCTGTTGAGGAGTTTGATTTGGAATTGTTAATGGTTGCTGGACTGTAAAAGTCTGCATGACATATTGGACCAATTGTCTGTAGATTTTTATTAACTCTGTGAGTTGAGTAAGTAATTCCTCGTCTGACATCTCTTCAATGTCAGGATGAGGAGTGTAGCCGGCTAGAATCGGCCATGTTGCTCCTGGTCTACCTAGTGGACCGAGCCTAGTAATGTTTTTGTGATGTTTTAGGGCGCCTTTAAACCAGAGCTGATGCTCCTGGTATGTTAATGGAATTTCAATATCCTCGAAAGGAATGTATTCCTCTGGTGGATCATCTTCTTTGTAGAAGTGAAACATGTGTGTTACTGAATTGGATTCAGGAAATATTACCCATGAATAGAATACCTCTGTCTGAAAGGATTCATGTGCCTCTATCACGAAAACTGCTCTACCTCCTCTTGGTGGTAGGCCATGTTTTATGAGTTTTAGAGTGATGGCTCTTCTTAAGTTTTGAGGGATGTCTATAACACCCTCCTCGGTTTCAATAAAACCTGTGATATTATAAGCTGCTGCTTGGGCTGGATCAGCCGCAGCTCCACCGTTTCCGGCGTCATTGTCGGAGTCAGGCATTTTGTTTTTTGAAAAATGTAGAACAAGTTTCAAGGAAACAAAGATAAGGTGCACAATATTTTGGAACACTGTATCCTTCAACGTTGAGCAAACCAAACAGCTAATATATAGGGTGTTTCCCTATATAGCCAAGGTGGATACTTAACCCTGCCCACTCCAGACGTCTTTTGGAGTATATGGGTAGGGGTTTCTGAGAGAAAAAAGCACGGCTGAGTTACTCAGTATCTAACGTTGAATTACCGCCTTACCAAACCGTTGGGCGCCATGTAGTGTAGCTCCTATTTCCCTAATAGGCTCTGCGCATTGGAATAATATATCCTATAGGTTTGACATAGGACTAAGGTCAGTATGTCCCTATCGAGTATATTAAACTTAATTACTTGTGCCAGCTAGCTCAGGGGCCACTAGAAACTCCTTGATAAACAAGAAGGGAGTAGTTTCTGGCAGCCGCAAAACATGACCACTTTGTTTCCCTTTAGAATCAGAACATGTCCCAGAGTCGTGGAAACAATAGATAACTATTTCACTCAGCTCAATCGTGCATGCTTAGTTTTCTCCAAGTTACACAGAAAGAACAGACGGGCGTTTCAATAAAAGATTTATTGAACAGTCTTGTTTCTGGTGTAAGTAAAATGTGCTGTTACGATCACAAGACAGTATGCGAGATAAATAATGTACAGTGTGAGCAGTAGAAATAAATAATACTGCGATAGCATTATCTTTTAGTACATATGCCTTTACATAAATAACACAGACTAAAAATGCGAGTACTCATACGATGCGTTTCTAAGCTAGTTCTACCCCAATGTACCTAACCTAACCTAGGTGTAGGGAGAGGTATGAAGTAGGTGAAGTATTCCTTACTATGGTATACTAAGAGTATGTTAAGCCTAGTATGCCTAGTATGCCAAGAGTCCCTCTAGGTTCTTGTCAGCTCCATACCTGAAGAATGAGAGAGGTAGGAATCTCTTTGCCAGACTCGAACTCCAACACCCCGCAAGGGAAGTCAGATCACTGGAAGCTGGACTCTCTGCGTGCAGGGATGACAGCGTCTTCTCAGTGCGTCAGGCCGGGAAACGGGCTCCTCTGAAGTCGAGGTCTCCTCTAGTTTACAAGGGCTAGGGAAGGTATATTTATACCTGAGAGTACCTAAGAATGTTAGTATTGACGTGAGTCAGACAGCGAAAGATGTCATGAATGAACCCCTAAGGAATAATGGTTCATGCATAATATATGAGTCCTTGAAGAAATCAATAGTCCTGGGCTAGGGAAACTCCCGCAGCCTAAGGGTCTGTTCTTCATGAACTCGTTGTGACGTTAGGGTGGACGGATGTCAGAGACCATGCCTGTATTTGGAGTGCACGGTTTAATGCCTAAATAAGGGCTGGGATTTTATGCCTATATAAGGGCAGGGCGAATTGTGCCTATATAAGGACATGATACTGGAAAGCCCGTTATGGACACCCTAAAAGGAATACAACAGTGGGGTGCGATGAAGTCGGTGATGGTGGTGGCGAAGGGTGGCCGGGGGGTCTGTAGACGAGGGTTCCTCGGAGTGTGGCGTTGGGGCTGGTCTGGATCTGGAAGTGCAGGTGTTCGGCGGAGGGGAAGGTTTCGCTGGAGGTGGTGAGGCGGAGGGTGCTCTTGTGGGCGATGGCGAGGCCCCCTCCGGGTGGTTGGGGCGGTCCTTACTCTGGATCTTGTATCCGTCTGAGATGGCGGTGTTGATGTCGGGGGCGGAGGAGGTGTTGGTTCAGGTTTCCGTGAAGAAGGCGATGTCAGACGAGAGAGAGTCTAGTAGGTTCCAGATTTCCATGGCGTGTTTGTGTACGGAGCGCACATTGAGGAGGATGCATCGTAGGGTGCCGTTGGTGTTGGCGTCGGTGGTGCTGGAGGCCGGGGTGGTAGTGAAGGTCTGGCGGCAGTGGAGGCAGGAGAACTGGCCGTGGGTTGTGTTCGGCGAGGCCTGTTGGCAGTCTCTGCGTCTTCCGGGGTTGAGTGCGCGGAGGGTGGTAGTGTCGTAGTGATGGCTGGCTGGAGATCCAGGGTTCCTGGCGCTGGCCGCGGTCGGGTGGCGGACGGGTGCAGACGGGCTTGCCTTAGGCGCGCCTTTGACTGGGAGTGAATGTTTTGATTTGTTCTGCATGCCGTCCATCAATTGTGTGTCTTTTGCTTTCTCGCCCTAAGTGCGCCGGGTATGCCCAGACGTGGGTCCCGGGCTCACTGTGCCACTGGAATCAAGCTATCCTGGCTGAAGAGGGGTGAAACCCCGAAACCGGTCCTAGGATGTTTGTTTCCGGTCCAGGGAGGACCTGGCTTGGCAGTTCGGACTGGACTGTTCCCATGAGGCACAGGGTCAAGACTGATTTGCATATGGCCAGGTCTAAACTGGGGTGGCATGGTGAGCAAAAGAATGATGGATTTAACCCAGATCTCTTGACTGGGAGTGAATGTTTTGATTTGTTCTGCGTTCCGTCCATCAATTGTGTGTCTTTTGCTTTCTCTCCCTAAGTGCGCCGGGTATGCCCAGACGTGGGTCCCGGGCTCACTGTGCCACTGGAATCAAGCTATCCTGGCTGAAGAGGGGTGAAACCCCGAAACCGGTCCTAGGATGCTTGTTTCCGGTCCAGGGAGGACCTGGCTTGACAGTTCGGGCTGGACTGTTCCCATGAGGCACAGGGTCAAGACTGATTTGCATATGGCCAGGTCTAAACTGGGGTGGCATGGTGAGCAAAAGAATGATGGATTTAACCCAGATCTCTTGACTGGGAGTGAATGTTTTTATTTGTTCTGCATTCCGTCCATCAATTGTGTGTCTTTTGCTTTGGCGTGCCAGCGGCGCACCCGCTGCGCGTCCGCTGCCCGACCGCGCAGCGCCCCCCCCATTAAGTAGGGGAGGGACAAGCAGCTGGGAGGCGGGAGCGGGGGCGGTCAAGGGGGAGGGGTCCCGGGGGTAGCGGTGGTGGCGGGAACGGGGGGAAACTCGAACAGATCAGCAACAAGGAAGGGCACAATACAGGGCGAACACAACAAGTACGAACTCAAGCTATTTAGTGAAATACAACAAACAGTGGGGCACAAAATGCAACAAGCAGGCAAAAAACGGGCACAGAGTTCGTATGAACGAACTGAAGCAGATTAAGGAAAATACCCAACAGAGGGGGCAGGCGCAGTCACGAGAAGGCGCTGAGAGGTCTCGAACCCTGCCTGGGCGGAGAAGAGCGTATCAGCGGTGGAGCACACCAGAGCGGAGCTGCTGGGGAGAGAGCAGGTCCTAGACCGAGGCCAGGAGAGAGGTCTCTGCAGGTGCAGGCAGAAGAGAAGTCTCTGCAGGTGCAGGCAGGAGAGAAGTCTCTGCAGGTGCAGGCAGAAGAGAGGTCTCTGCAGACACAGGCAGGAGAGAGGTCTCTGCAGGTGCAGGCAGGAGAGAGGTCTCTGCAGACACAGGCAGGAGAGAGGTCTCTGCAGACACAGGCAGGAGAGAGGTCTCTGCAGGTGCAGGCAGGAGAGTGGTCTCTGCAGGCGCAGGCAGGAGAGTGGTCTCTGCAGGCGCAGGCAGGAGAGAGGTCTCTGCAGGCGCAGGCAGGAGAGAGGTCTCTGCAGACGCAGGCAGGAGAGAGGTCTCTGCAGGCGCAGGCAGGAGAGAGGTCTCTGCAGGCGCAGGCAGGAGAGAGGCCTCTGCAGGCACAGGCAGGAGAGAGGGTACCTCTGTGTACAGGGGCAGTGCCAAGGAAGAAGTCTGCAGGCACAGACGGGCAGACCATACATAGGGAGGACTGTAGTCACCAGCAGGAGAGGGGTTGGCCTCTGAAAGGAGAGGGGGGAGGGCTCTTTTGGCAGACACATACTAGAGATATGGAAGCCTCTACAGGCACAGACAGTCACAAAGCCTATGGCCTCTGGAGGCACATGCAGACCATAGGGGTGCAGGTAGTCGCATGCAAGAGAGGAAGGCCTTTATAAGCACAGGAGGCAGTCCCACGGCGCTGCAGGCACAAGCAGACCAAAAGGAAGGGCTCTGAAGGCACATGCAGGCCCAAGATTTCGGTGGGCGCAGGCAGCAGAGTGGGGGGGGGCTGTGCAGGCACAGATAGAGTCAAGAAAGGCTCTAAGGCTACACACTGGAGAGGAGAAGGCATCTCCAGTCACAGGCAGGCTAGCTTCTGCAGTCACAGGCAGGCTAGCATCTGCAGTCACAGGTAGGCTAGCATCTGCAGTCACGGGCACGCTAGCATCTGCAAGCACAGGCAAGCTAGCATCTGCAGTCACAGGCAGGCTAGCATCTGCAGTCACAGGTAGGCTAGCATCTGCAGTCACAGGCACGCTAGCATCTGCAAGCACAGGCAAGCTAGCATCTGCAGTCACAGGCAAGCTAGCATCTGCAGTCACAGGCACGCTAGCATCTGCAAGCACAGGCAAGCTAGCATCTGCAGTCACAGGCAGGCTAGCATCTGCAGTCACAGGTAGGCTAGCATCTGCAGTCACATGCAGGCTAGCATCTGCAAGCACAGGCAAGCTAGCATCTGCAGCACAGGCAGGCTAGCATCTACACTCACAGGCAAGCTAGCATCTGCACTCAAAGGCAGACCAGCATCTGCAGTCACATGCAGGCTAGCATCTGCAGTCACGGGCACGCTAGCATCTGCAAGCACAGTCAAGGTAGCATCTGCAGTCACAGGCAGGCTAGCATCTGCACTCACAGGCAAGCTAGCATCTGCAGTCACAGGCAGGCTAGTATCTGCACTCACAGGCAGGCTAACATCTGCAAGCACAGGAAGGCTCTGCAGGAACAGGCAGAGGAGTGGAGGCCTCTGTAGGTACACAAAGGCCCAAGGAAGGCCTCTGCAGGCATATACGGAGCCAAGGAAGAGCTGTGCAGGCACAGACAGTCCAAACCAATGTCTCAGCAGTCACAGGCAGCAGCGGGAGAGGCCTCTAAGCACAGGCAGGCCCAAGAAAGGGCTGTACAAGGCCAGGCAGGGGTGAATGAGTCCTTATTGGACACAGGCAGACCCAGGTTGAGCTCTGCAGACACAGGCAAGCTTAGTGCCTCTAAATGCACAGGCAGGGGAGCGCCTTCTGCTGGCACAGGAAGGTCCAAGACCTCTGCAGGCACAGGCATGAAAGAGGGATACCCTTGCAGGCACGGGAAGACCCTGCAGGCAGAGGCAGGCGAAAGGGAGGAATCTGCAGGCACAGGTATGACAGAGAGATGCCTCTGCAGGCCGCAGTGTGAAAGAACATAGACAATGGAGAAGGCTAATAGCCTAACACATGTTTAATGCAAAAATAGCCAGCAAGCATCAAAATATTCGAATGCAAAATTGCTGTTTCCATGGACCAGAGCTTCGCCTCCTGGTCAATTGGAGCACATAATGCTAAATTCCATACATTTTGAGGTTTCATTTATGCGTTTTTCCTCAATGCAGTTAAATTGAGTAAAAATGATCCAGTGCAGTTGTAACCACAGATGGCACCAGAGCGCAGGCAGGTGCAGGGCTTTCCTAGTGGGCAGCACGTCAGGACATCTGGGTGGCTTGCCGCGGGGCAAACCCTGACACTCTTAACACTGGTGCTTGTCCTGCGGTGAAAGCTGTTCTTGGGATGGGTTCTATAGGGGGTGCCCCCATTTCACCGCTGCCCTTCCCACCCTGCCCATTTCGCCACCTAGCACTGCAGCGCTGTTTCATTAGGCGCTACAGTGCAGGCGGTGAAATGCCCGTCGTTATTAAACACGCGCCTCAAGGTCCGCCTTGCATGGGAGTGTTCTGTGTTCCTTGTGGGGCATACCAATGTGGTTAGTCGCCCGAGGGGTGTTTGTGTAACTCCCCCTCTCGGCGTAAGTCCCTATAGTCATGACTGTGACGTAGGGACGAGGAAGTAAAATAAAGAGGCTCGGTGTGTAGCACTACCTCATTGTGTCCGGGTGTGCTTAATTGATAGATTCAACGTACGTTCACCATCTGGAGAGGTGAACATAACAATTGGTGACGAAGGTGGTTCCCGCGTCTCCTTCTGTTTGGAGTCCCGTTGCCTGTGGATGTGTTGTGGCGGTCGGGGAGCGAGCGTGTCTGTGCTCCGTCCCTGTGGTGCGGCCTGTGTTGGCGTGTGGATCGTGCTGGTTTTCTGCTGGGCCTGCGCTCTTTATGTGGCACTTGGCTACGCCGGTGAGATCCTCTGGTGGTCGTACAGCCCTGTTCGGTGCAAGGGGGCGTGGCCCGTTGTCCTGTGCAACACGGCTGCTGTGGTTGAGCCGCATCAGCTGGGATTAACGTCTGCTCGTGCTCGTGCTGTGAGGGACTGCGGGAAGCCCGGTGGTTGTGGCGAGCATTGAGGACTGCGGGCGTTTCCTTGCACGGGGACGAGGAGTGACCTTGCTACACACTGCCCTTCGACCAGCCATCGAGTGCAGGACTTGGTCTCTGTTTGTCAGGCAAGTGCTTTCCGGTTTCCAGTGGGGGAGGTGTGCACGTTTGTTTGGAGCCCCCTCATACTTCAATACGGTGGTCAAGTGACCATGTTTGATTAGAGCAGCCAGGACCTGGGGGAGGGTCATATTGGTTTACCCATTAACTGTGACACCCAGACATCGGAGCCAAGTCTACCACCGGCGCTATGTCAGCCATTCCCCCTGTGGAACCGTTTCTGCTTGATGGCCCTCCTTCAGCTCACGCAGCTAAGTGGAAGGACTGGGTAGATCGCCTAGAGACTTACTTTGCTGCCATTGACCTGGATGAAGAACGAAGGCGTCCCATGCTATTACACTTAGGGGGACCAGCTATCCACAGATTTGGTAAATCGGTAGTTGAGGCGGGCCCGCCACTCACATACTTTACATTGAAACGAGCACTCACAGCCCATTTTGAACCACTAGCGAACCCCGATTATGAGCGGTTTCTGCCAGGCAGCTCCCAGATGAGTCAGTTGACGTGTTTTATGCGCGACTGAGGGACTTAGCTAGCACATGCACGTTGCCTGATGCGGCGGATGAGATCAAAGCCCAATTTATACAAGGCTGTTTGTCTACTAAGCTACGTGAAGCTATCCTGCAGGTCCCGGGCATGTCAATGGCCGACATGCTGACTAGGGGCAGATCCAAAGAACTGTCGAGGGTACGGGCGGCCCATATGGAGGCGGCACTCCAACAAGTGGTAAAAGTGGAGCCAGTCAATACTGTTACTGCCAGGACCCCGGACAGGAGGTAGCAGAGGAATAAAATATCGTTGGAACCAAGAACTTGTTATGGCTGTGGAGGATCATTCCTTCACAAAGGTCTGTGTCCTGCATATGGAAAAAGATGTTCAAATTGTAGTAAAATTAATCATTTTGCGAAGCTTTGTCACTCCGCACCGCTGCAAAGGTATCCTCGACCTAAACCGCTCAATCAGGTGTATGTCACTCATAGTCCGGTTGAGGAAGGAGACATGGACGACAACGTGGAGGGAGCTGTTCACGTTATCCATGCCTTGCAGCCGGAAAGCTATCTGCGGAAACATATCCCAAAGTGCAGCGTGATGGTGGAGGGCCACCAGGTGCAGGCCCTGATTGACACGGGGGCATCTATCAATATAATGGCCCGTTCAATGATGCTCACGTTACCCGTTTCACCGGTCCTGAGCCACACTTCCACCAGAGTCTATGCCTATGGGTCCACTGATCCTCTTCCGCTGGCAGGAGTGTTCATCGCTGAAGTGGTGCATGGAGCTCGATAAACGAAGACTAAAATATGTCACAAAAGGGGGCCAAGGCATGCTGCTGAGTTGCCGGATGGCAGAACTACTCCAGTTGGTTGCCTTCGCACTCAGTGTGCATCAGGAGAATGTAGAGGACATGATGGCACAGTTTGCACCGCTGTTTGAAGGAATAGGCTGTTTAAAGGATCGCCTGATAAAACTTTATATTGACGAGTCGATTCAGCCTGTGGCATTGCGACACAGGAGGGTGACATTCCATCTTCGGCCAAAGGTGGAGGAGGAACTGCCCAAACTTGAACAGGCGGGTATTATTGAGAGGGTGGACGGCCGGATTCCCTGGGTGTCTCCGATTGTAGTGGCCCGAAAACCCAAGCAGCCAGGAGAGGTTCGGATTTGCGTGGACATGCGCCTACCTAATCTCGCCATTAAGCGCGAACGACACCTTACCCCTACAGTAGATGACATTGTGGTCGAGGTTAGTGGGTCGAGATGGTTTTTGAAGATGGATCTATGTGCCGGTTACCATCAGCTGATGCTTGACCCTGCCTCCCGTGCAATCACCACGTTTTCCACCCATGTGGGATTAAGGAGGTACAAATGTTTAAGTTTTGGAATCTCAAGTGCGGCAGAGGTCTTCCAGGACACCATCAGGGGGGTCCTTTCCGGCCTCGACGGTGTGTTCAATGTCAGTGATGACATTCTGGTACACGCCCCCACCCTGGAGGACATTTTTCCCGCCTAAAGGCTGTATTTCAACGATTGATGGAGAACGGACTTACCCTCCATAGAGAAAAGTGTGATTTTCTTAAGAAGGAGATATCGTTTTTTGGCTACCACTTTTCACAAGATGGGGTGTCACTGGACACTCAAAGTCCAGGATATACGAACAGCTCCTGCCCCACCTATGTAACTGGCGTAAGAAGCTTTATGGGAATGGTGAATTACTGTGGCCTTTTCATCCGCAACCTAACCGATCTTACTGCTCCATTGAGGGAATTAACTAAGTCCAATGTTGCCTGGAATTGGGGACCGGAACAGGAGAGCGCCTTTCAGGCCACTAAGCAAGCCCTTTCGTCAGATACGACATTGGTGTATTTCGATCCAGCAAAGGAGTCAGGGTTGTCGGTGGATGCCAGTCCCATCGGACTGGGGGCGGTGCTTTCTCAACAGCAAGGCAGTGGGGAATGGGCCCCGGTGGCATATGCCAGTCGAGCGTTAACGGCGACGGAACAGAGGTACTCGCATATTGAAAAGGAGGCCATCGCCATCCACTGGGGGTGCCGCCATTTTCATTTATACCTGTATGGACAGCCGTTTACTGTGCACACGGATCACAAACCGCTCATTCCATTGTTCATGGGGTCATCATCTAAGCCCCCACCTCGCATCGAAAAATGGATTCGTCAATTACAAGACTATTGTTTCACTGTGGTATTCCGTCCTGGAACTCAAAACCCGGCAGACTATCTCTTGAGGCACGCCCGTCCAGCCACCCAGAGCAAGGAAATGGAGGCAGAAGAAACCGAGGAATACGTTAGCCTGGTAGTGGAACGGTCCAGGCCCCTTCCTATATCTTTGGAGGAGATCCTGGAAGCCACAAATAGGGATGAGTGCCTTACACTCTGCCTCTCCGCTGTGAGATCTGGAAAATGGGGCATCTTGTTGGGCAAAACGGTGTATCGCACTGAGGACGCAAGGTCTACACTGGTGTCCCTTCACAATGTGAGGGGTGAGTTGATAATATTCCCAGAAGGGTGCTTGATGAGAGGTCCGCGAATAGTGATTCCTGGATGCCTGCAGCAGAGGGTGGTGGACTTGGCAAACTTAGCTCATCAAGGGGTCATCAAGACAAAATCCAGACTAAGGTGCAAGGTGTGGTTTCCCAGTCTGGATGCTCTGGTGGAACAAACGGTGAGGAGGTGCTCACTTTGTCAGGCGGCCGAACTTGCTGACCCAATAGCACCCATCATTACGGAAGTGATTCCACCGTTTCCCTGGCAGCGAGTAAGCGCAGATTTCGGAAGTCTCCCAGATGGGCGTCATATGCTGGTGGTCATTGACGATTTTTCCAAGTATCCCGAAATTGAAATCATGGAGTCCACCACGGCCAGCCAGACTATTCCTCGTTTTGAGAAAATGATGGCAACCCATGGATTGTTTAAAGAACTTTGCACCGATAATGGCCCTCCTTTCTCAAGCCAGGACTTTGCAGAGTACCTCAAGTGCAGGGGAGTCCGTCACCGGAAAGTTACACCCCTATGGCCTCAGGCCAATGGAGAGGCGGAGCTCTTCATGCACACTCTTAACAAGGCCATCAGGATTGCGGTGTCAGAAAGGAAGGAGTTGGATTGTGCTTTATATGGCTTCCTAAGAGAGTATCGAATGACCCCTCACCCAAGTAAGCCCTATGTCCTTGTGCATGAACAGACCAATGGGTGATGGGATTCGGCACCCCGAAGTTGTATCCACCGAACAAGAGCTGGTGGCAGACAGACTGCAGCAATGCAGGCTGAAAAATGACAAGGTATCAATTAGGCGTGGAGCGAGATCCAGCTCCCTAAAAGTAGGGGATGCCGTCATGGTGAGGCACAGATACCCTAAAGGAAAGTTTAGCCTGCCTTTTGAGATTGAGCCATGGATAGTCAAGAAAGTGCATGGGACCAAGGTCACGGCGACGAAGAACGGAGCAACCATCACAAGGAATGTGTCATTCTTTAAGGCCGACCGGAATCCTAGCAGCAGTCAAGCAGGGGACTGTGTGATCCCGAGTGAGCTAGATCTGGGATCCGATGATGAGTCTGGAGCTGGTGGGGAAAGTGAATGTGTCGGATCTCCTGGTCGAGGGTTGTCACTGTCTGGACAGGCAGATGCCTGTCCGCCGGAGAAGTCGCCATGTGGAGCACCTGAGCGTGAGCTTTTGCCCCGCCCCGAAGAACCCCAGGGGCCTGCGGCTGGAGTACTGCGTGGGGGTGCTGAGAGGAACCAGCTTCCACCTTGCCCCGCCCGGTCGTCGCCTGTTAGAAATGGGATTTTTGGTAGGCTAGGGCTTGTGCCAAAGCCAGGCAGAAACCACTACTCTAGTCAGGATAAGGGAGTTACACTCCTAAAATAACCCCTGCTCACCCCCTTGGTAGCTTGGCACGAGCAGTCAGGCTTATCTTAGAGACAGTGGGTAAAGCATTTGCACATAACCAACAGTAATACAGTGTAAGCACTACAAAAGGACACCACACCAGTTTAGAAAAATATCTAATATTTTTATATACTTAAGACAAGACCAAAAACGATAAAAATCCACAATACAGTACTTAAAAATCTTCAGTTATCAAAATATGCTTGAAAAACAGTTCCTTGATGTCGATAACTCCGTCCGGGGCTATCACGGCGTCATGAGCAAACAAATCCAAACAGTTCTGGCTGACCGCGGCGTCGCGGGCCAGCTACGGTGTCGGGAAGACCCGCAAACAGTACCTTTTAGAAATGCAGGGCGTCGGCGACCTCACGTTGAGCTTCCGAAAGCACGGCGTCCGCAGGCGTCGGCTCCGGAGGTCGGTGCAGGAGTCGTCGGGGCCCTCAAAGTCACACGCGTTGCAGATCGAACTCCTCTCTGGCATCGGCAGGTGTCGGGTGCTGCGGTGCGAAGTGCAGCAGTGCGGCGTGCGGTGCCCTCAGGAAGCGGTGCGAGCAGCGACTCAGTGGCGGCGTCAGATGGCGTCGTCGGTGAGACCAGGGTCGCGGTGCGAAGTGAATGTGGTGCTCGTCGGGGTGCTGGCAGGTCGCGGTGCAAGCTGCGTCGTCGTCGTTGCTGAAGCGCTGTCGTCGGCTGACGAACTGGAGTCGATAGCGCCGGCGTCGGTAGGCCAAGGCTGCGGTGCGGGAGGAGGGCGGTGCGTCGTGTAACTTTACGAGCGGTGCCCTTCAACCACGGTGCAGCGGCGTCGATTTCGGAGTGGGGCGTCGTCGTCTGGGATACCAAGGCGTCGTCGTGAAGCGAGGCGGTGCGGAGTGCAGTGCCCACAGGTCGCGGTGCGAGCAGCGGCTCGGTGGCGGCGTCAGCAGGCGTCGTCGGTGAGACCAGGGTCGTGGTGCGGCGTTGCGGCGGTGCCCTCTGCAGTGCCGTCAGGACACAGAGTTGGCAGCGGCGTCGTCTACGTCGACGGGTTGCTTTTTCTTCTGTTGCAGCACAAAACACACAGTCCCCAGTGCTGAGGGCAGAAGAGCTTGAAGTCTTTGCTGTGCCTGAGACTTCTTGAACAGGGGGCAAGCTCTACCTCAAGCCCTTGGAGAAACTCACAAAAGTAGATTGCAGAAAGTTCAGTACAGTCCTTTCACTGCCCAAGACAGAAGCAGCCACCGCAGGCCAACACAGCAAAGCACACAGCAAAGCGGTAGTCCCTCCTCACAGCTTCTCCAGCTCTTCTTCTTGGCAGTCTTCTTGGTCCAAAAGAGTTCTAAAGTTCAGGGTCTGGGCCCCAATATTTATATCCCAAAATCCTTTGATCTCTTAGGCAGAGAGTGTCTGTGCCCAGCCAGAACCAGTTCTGCCTTCTCTGGTGTGACTTCCTGGCAGGAGGTGGAGACGGCATTGTCAGAGGCAGACCAGGCCCTTTGAGGTGCAAGGAAATCTCCTCCCCCTTCCCCAATTGCAGCCCAGGTCTATTCAGCCCTTTCCTGACCCACCTAGACTATCTGGAGCCACTCCTGCTACCCAGCCTTCTGTCATCCAAAACCCAGACAGGCAATCCACATTCCAGCAGAGGCACACGGGGTGACTGAGCAAGAAAATACCTACTTTCTAAAAGTGGTATTTTCAAATACAGAATGTAAAAATCACCTTCACTAAAAGATGCATCTTTAGATTCTGAGTTCAGGCATACTAAACTTTATTTTCATACCTAATTCCCCGGGCCAGTTATGTTTATAAGATGTTATAAACAAACACCCCATTTTGTCCTATGGAAAACAGGTAGCCTTGCAATAGTGAAAAACGAAATTAGCCGTAATTCACTATCAGGACATGCCACACACACCAGGGCATGTCCTACCTTTCACATACACTGCACCCTGCCCACAGGGGTACCTTGGGCCTACCATAGGGGTGGCTGACATGTAAGAAAAGGGAAGGTTATGGACTGGCAAGTGTGTGCACTGGCCAAGTCGACATGGCAGTTACAAACTGCGCGCAGACTCTGCAATGGCAGGTCTGAGTTACCTTTTCAGGGCTACTCACGTGGGTGGCACAATCAGTGCTGCAGGCCCACTAGTAGCATTTGATTTACAGGCCCTGGCACACTCAGTGCACTTTACTAGGGACTAACAAATAAATCAAATATCCAATCATGGAAACACCAATCCATAACACAATTTACACGGAGAGCATATGCACTTTTGCACTGATTAGCAGTGGTAAAGTGCCCAAAGTCCTAAAACCAACACAAACAGGTCAGGAAAAAGTAGGAGGAAGAAGCAAAAAGTTTGGGGATAACCCTGCAAAAAGGTCCATTTCCAACACAACCCCCTTCCAGCCTAAAGCCAGGGTAGACCAATCCGTACCGCGATGGACTTCCCGGCTTGGGGCGATACAACATGGAACCTGGCCCGCAACAGCAGTGTTTCCTTCCCGTTCTACGCGTTCCTGAACCTAGCTGGATCCCTCTATCCATACTCTCAGGGCCTACTAAGCTGACCCATGGGGAACTCGTCTCTTCACCTGTGGGCCCCATCTGTGCAGCACCTAAACTTACTTTGCTCACAGATGTGTCCCAACAGGCAGACAGTACCCACATGGACTGGGCCCATTGTGGCCCAGTCCACCCCCGGGGTGTGACTCCTGTCCCCCTCCCAGGGGCAACTCTGTCCACCAGGACAGCCAGCCACAGTGGCCACTGACAATTGTCAGTGAGGAGAGCCAGGCCTTATGCCTTTCCGGCCACTCCAACCACTGTGGCGTCAGAGAGTGGGGGGCGGTAGACCCAGGTGCCTGGCATTCTTTCTCCACTCTCCCCCCTGCCAAGTCAGGTATGGCATCCTGACACTGGCCCACCAGCCCAGGATCTGTACCCTGCAGCTGGACAGGAGACTGGGGTGGGCTCTCCCACACCCTCTCCTTCTCCCTGGGGCTCTGTACCCTCCCACCTGGAGCGGTACCCCCTTCCAGAATTGTCCTGCACAATTCGCCCACCAGTTCAGGGGTGCTATCCTGCAACTGGTACACCAGCCCAGGGTCTGTACCCTGGGGCTGAACCAGGGTCTGGGGTGCGCTCTCCCACACACGGTCCTCCCCCCTGGGGCTCTGTACCCTCACACCTGGAGCGGCACCCCCAGAAGACAAACTGGTAGGGGCACTGTTAGCAGTCGCCCCTTCCCCCAGGTCAGGGGGGACAGCCTGAACCTGGTCCTCCAACCCAGGGTCGGTAACCTCCGGCTGACCAGAGGTCTCGGGCGAGGCTCTCCTCCCCTCACCTCTCCTTCTGGTGTCCTGCACTCTCCTCCCAGGAAAAGCGCCCAAGAACCAAAAACTGTCAGGACGCTGGAACCGGACCTCCTACACAATTCTTCCACCAGTTCAGGGCCTTGACCCTGCAACTGATCCACCACCCTCGGATCTAAACCCTCAGGTTGAACCGGGGTCAGAGGCGAGGACTCCCTCCCTCTGCACCCCCTTCCAGAGTTCTGCACCCTCCCACCTGGAGTGGTACCCCTAGAAGACAAACCGGTCAGGACACTGCTTACAGTCGTCCTTCCCTCCAGGTCAGGCAGGACCTGAACCTGGCCTCCCAACCCAGGGACTAAACCCTGCGCCTGAGCACCTGCCCGGCGCACCAGGACTTCCTTGGGAGCACGCATGCCCCCCCCTGAGGGTAACACATGACTCATGTGTTGTGTGACAGTCTGCCTGGTGCAAATCTCCCGACCCCTGTCCATCTGACAGTGCGCGAAGATCCCCCAGGACAGAAGTGGTGTCACCATGGTCACTCCTAGGAGGCTCAGCCCTTCTGGCTGGCCCCTGACCCACTGGTTTTCCCACTGGGGAACGCATCACCCTCTCACCCCTCAATCTGGACTTCTGCACCCTCCACTCAGGAGCGGCGCCGCCAGACACCAGAACCGCTGGAGCTCTGTTTACAGACACTCCACATTCTCCTGACAGTAGGAGATCCCCCTCAACGGACGGCCTACCAGTACAGCCTAGGCTCCCGACCTGGTGTTCCCTCCTGGAACCACCCAGGCTTTGGGCACCTTGGGCCGCAGCCCATTCCCACTCCTTCTCCGCGGAGACAAGACATGAGTCCCTACACCCTTCCCACGACACCGGGACCTATCTGGGCTACCACAGACCTTTCCCACCACCCTTGGTTGGGAAATACCTAAGCCACTTCCTTCCGGGTCACCCCCAGATGCTTCTCCAGACCCTCTGGAATCCACCAAAAGGTCTGCCTCCAGTGCAAGCTCCCTGGGGTCAGAGAACTCACACTCCACTGGGTGTTGACATAGCTCTGGAAAACAGGGACTTAAAATATGCTCTCCAACAATTGAATCACACAGCCCCACACAGGTGTTAACCACACTACCCTTCACCAAACCATCCAGTGCCTCAGAAAAGTACCCCACATCATTCTCACAAGACTGGTGAGACAGTGTCTGGCTGTTGCTGTCTCTTAACCCATACTCTTCTGGTTGGTCTCCATACTCACTTACTAGGGCTTCTATCATGGGGGAACCCCTCTCCCTGCACCTCTCATCTAGAGTCAGTAGAGTGTCCCTCCCACTACCAGGAATATGATCCCCTGTGCCAGTTCCCCAATCCACCTCAGGGACACTGTGCATCACTGGAGTAACCTCACAATCCTGAACCCCCTGGTGTATGTCTACCCCCTCCTTGAAGCAGGGCCCCAAATCTGTGTGTGCGTGCACCTCACCCGCAGTACTGGACACTACATTTTTGCTGCCACCATCTGGGCTGGTCCTACCCCACTGGCTTCCCAGTCCAGCTCTCTCATTTTAAACTCATGGTCTAACATCATCTTCCTTTCCTCCATGGCTATTCTTTTGTCTTCCCTCTCACTTTCCATCCTGAGTTTCTCCAACTCGAACTTCCTCGCTTCCCGCCAGTCCTCCAGCTCCTCTGGGGACAGACTGCTGCTGCCTGGTTGAGAGGGTGCCCCCCCCTCCCAAAAGCACATCCACCCTTGGAATAGGCTCCTCTGCCTCCATGCCAAGATCTCCAGACAGCTCACTAGCATGTCTGGCTGCTACCCAGGCCCTCAGCGACTTTTGTAGCTTCTCTTTTCTGGTGAGGCCCCTGATTTGGATTTTGAGGTTTTTGCAGATCGCCTTCAATTCCTTCACATTGTAGGTTTCTAACCTCTCCTCCTCAAAGGCAATTTCCATGGATGTAACAGATGATGCAATTGATTCAGGCATGATGAAGTAGCAAGTTCAAACTGGCAAGATCAAAAATAGGCCAAAAAGACAAAGAACCAGTATGTGGCACGTAATGGTCTGCGATATGGTAGTAGTGCACACCAATCACTGTAAGACAAGTGCAAACGCAAGTCCTATCCTAACCTCTGACAACCAATGTTAGAAATGGGATTTTTGGTAGGCTAGGGCTTGTGCCAAAGCCAGGCAGAAACCACCGCTCTAGTCAGGATAAGGGAGTTACACTCTTAAAATAACCCCTGCTCACCCCCTTGGTAGCTTGGCACGAGGCTTATCTTAGAGGCAGTGTGTAAAGCATTTGCACATAACCAACAGTAATACAGTGTAAGCACTACAAATGGACACCACACCAGTTTAGAAAAATATCCAATATTTTTATATACTTAAGACAAGACCAAAAACGATAAAAATCCACAATACAGTACTTAAAAATCTTCAGTTATCAAAATATGCTTGTAATACAGTTCCTTGATGTCGCTAACTCCGTCCGGGGCTATCACGGCGTCGTGAGCAAACAAATCCAAACAGTTTTGGTTGACCGCGGCGTCGCGGGCCAGCTACGGTGTCGGGAAGACCCGCAAACAGTACCTTTTAGAAATGCAGGGCGTCGGCGACCTAATGTTGAGCTTCCGAAAGCACGGCGTCCGCAGGCGTCGGTTCCGGAGGTCGGTGCAGGAGTCGTCGGGGCCCTCGAAGTCACACGCGTTGCAGATCGCACTCCTCTCTGTTAAAGTCAGGAGCGCTGGCGTCGGGTGCTGTGGTGCGAAGTGCAGCAGTGGGGCGTGCGGTGCCCTCAGGAAGCGGTGCGAGCAGCGGCTCGGTGGCGGCGTCAGATGGCGTCGTCGGTGAGACCAGGGTCGCAGTGCGAAGTGAATGCGGTGCTCGTCGCGGTGCTGGCAGGTCGCGGTACAAGCAGCGACGTCGTCGTTGCTGAAGCGCTGTCGTCGGCTGACGAACTGGAGTTGATGGCGCCGGCGTCGGTAGGCCAAGGCTGCGGTGCGGGATGAGGGCGGTGCGTCATGTAACTTTACGAGCGGTGCCCTCGAACCACGGTGCAAGCAGCGGCGTCGATTTCGGCGTGGGGCGGCGTCGTCTGGGATACCAAGGCGTCGTCGTGAAGCGAGGCGGTGCGGAGTGCGGTGCCCACAGGTTGCAGTGCGAGCAGCGGCTCGGTGGCGGCATCAGCAGGCGTCGTCGGTGAGACCAGGGTCGTGGTGCGGCGTTTCGGTGGTGCCCTCTGCGGTGCCGTCAGGACACGGAGTCGGCAGCGGCGTCGTCGACGTCGTCGGGTTGCTTTTCCTTCTGTTGCAGCACAAAACCCACAGTCCCCAGTGCTGAGGGCAGAAGAGCTTGAAGTCTTTGCTGTGCCTGAGACTTCTTGAACAGGGGGCAAGCTCTACCTCAAGCCCTTGGAGAAACTCACAAAAGTAGATTGCAGAAAGTTCAGTACAGTCCTTTCACTGCCCAAGACAGAAGCAGCCACGCAGGCCAACACAGCAAAGCACACAGCAAAGCGGTAGTCCCTCCTCACAGCTTCTCCAGCTCTTCTTCTTGGCAGTCTTCTTGGTCCAAAAGAGTTCTAAAGTTCAGGGGTCTGGGCCCCAATATTTATATCCCAAAATCCTTTGATCTCTTAGGCAGAGAGTGTCTGTGCCCAGCCAGAACCAGTTCTGCCTTCTCTGGTGTGACTTCCTGGCAGGAGATGGAGACGGCATGGTCAGAGGCAGACCAGGCCCTTTGAGGTGCAAGGAAATCTCCTCCCCCTTCCCCAATTGCAGCCCAGGTCTATTCAGCCCTTTCCTGGCCCACCTAGACTATCTGGAGCCACTCCTGCTCCCCAGCCTTCTGTCATCCAAAACCCAGACAGGCAATCCACATTCCAGCAGAGGCACACGGGGTGACTGAGCAAGAAAATACCTACTTTCTAAAAGTGGTATTTTCAAACTCAGAATGTAAAAATCACCTTCACTAAAAGATGCATCTTTAGATTCTGAGTTCAGGCATACTAAACTTTATTTTCCTACCTGATTCCCCGAGCCAGTTATGTTTATAAGATGTTATAAACAAACTCCCCATTTTGTCCTATGGGGAACAGGTAGCCTTGCAATAGTGAAAAACGAAATTGGCCGTAATTCACTATCAGGACATGACACACACACCAGGGCATGTCCTACCTTTCACATACACTGCACCCTGCCCACAGGGGTACCTTGGGCCTACCTTAGGGGTGGCTGACATGTAAGAAAAGGGAAGGTTAGGGACTGGCAAGTGTGTGCACTGGCCAAGTCGACATGGCAGTTACAAACTGCGTGCAGACTCTGCTATGGCAGGTCTGAGTTACCTTTTCAGGGCTACTCATGTGGGTGGCACAATCAGTGCTGCAGGCCCACTAGTAGCATTTGATTTACAGGCCCTGGCACACTCAGTGCACTTTACTAGGGACTAACAAATAAATCAAATATCCAATCATGGAAACACCAATCCATAACACAATTTACAGAGAGCATATGCACTTTAGCGCTGATTAGCAGTGGTAAAGTGCCCAAAGTCCTAAAACCAACACAAACAGGTCAGGAAAAAGTAGGAGGAATAAGCAAAAAGTTTGGGGATAACCCTGCAAAAAGGGCCATTTCCAACATCACCTTTGAGGAACTATGTAACGTATTGAACTACCTTTCTGAAATGGACACTTATTTTCTAATTTTATGTTTGTTTTGGCACAGTATGGTGGGATTTTTGTGTTGGGTTTTGTTTTGCAGGTTTTGGAGGAGTGTTCTGTGTTCCATGTGGGGCATACCAATGTGGTGAGTCGCCCGAGGGATGTTTGTGTAACTCCCCCTCTCGGCGTAAGTCCCGATAGTCACGACTGTGATGTAGGGATGAGGAAGTAAAATAAAGAGGCTCTGTGTGTAGTCGAGGGAGATGGTAGCACTACCTCATTGTGTCTGGGTGTGCTTAATTGATAGATTCAACGTACTTTCACCGTCTGGAGAGGTGAACATAACAGCGAGGAGGCCTAGAGGGGGCCGTGGTAGGAGTAAATCTGTAGGTCTTACTCCTGGTGCCAACTTCCAACGAGGCTACGCTAACTAGAAAGGTTAGGCTATAAATGCACATTGTACAGCATGGCAGCGCATTTCAAATGTGTGTAAATGTGCAATGACGCTAAAGCTTTCGAGTCACTTACACAGGTGTAACAAGCATTTGCAATGCAATAGGTCTCGCATTTACGCGAGTTTGAGCTATTGCCATTGTAAATGACCTTGCCTTTTATTTATGTATTGATTTTAAAAAACATAAATAAAAGGCATTGTGATTTACAATGCCAATAGCTTAAACTCTCGCAAATGCAAGACCTATTGCATTGCAAATGCTTGTTTTTTAGTGAGATCGGTCCTGTGTGAGCAGCGCATGCTGATCACACAAGGGCTGCAGCAAGAACTGTAGGAAGAGATGTGAGGCCATCGTCATCTTGAGATCAGGCCAAGATTAATTCAAAAGGGGCTTGCATCACAAAACACCTATGTGCTGAATGAGAGTTTACAGATAAAATCTAAAAGGCCCTCTCAAGCTATCACTGTCTTACAGTCAACCAGATTCCACCTATAAAGTCACGATAAACTACCCTCCCACTCTGGGATTTGAAACTAGCGGTTGAAACCATGGTAATTTCAACTTGCGACTAGGGCTCACCCTTTCTTAGTGGCCTCCCCCCCCAAAAAAACGCATCCCCATTAACGTGTTCTTGTGTGTGCTGCTTCTCTTTCAATGTACGGAACAGAGGTGCCCACTACCTACATCCAACCTCAAAACTTCACTACTGCTACAAATATATTGTCAACAAAATAAAACTTAATGGCATTCTTTTGAGGTCGGGAGGAATATAAATCAATAACAAAGTTTTTTGGAGAGCAGTGAAAACGTTACACTTCGACCAACTTCCAGGTCTCAAGAACAGCGGTGGAGATTGCCGGAGAATGACAAGTTTGGACGTACAGAGAGGCATATGTACAACGTGAAACTGAAATCTCTGCACAGGTTGGTGACAGTCAAACAAATGGTACAAAGAACATATAAAACATAACGAAGCAAGACGGAGATCCCAAAACTACCCTACCGGCCACTGATAGCCCCGCTAGTTTTACGCTCACCTGTATGCTGAATGCGGTTCCTGTAATTAACCCCCCCCCCCCAGAGTGCTGGCAGCGAGGAGCAGTAAAATGACCGGGAGGCTGTAATGAACACCACAGGTTCGGGCTACAGGCCGCCCCTCCCAAAACAGCAAAACCAAAGGGGATGATGGACGGAGTGTTGAACATTGCAAGCACTCACCCCCAGTCAACTGATCTGGGTTTAATCCATCATCATTCTTTAGCTCACTCCGCCACCACAGTTCAGACATGGCCATATGCAAATCAGTCTGACCCTGTGCCTCATGGGAACAGTCCAGCCCGAACTACCAAGCCATGTCTTCCCTGGACCGGAAACAAGCATCCTGGGACCGGTTTCTGGCTTACAGCCGTCATCAGCCAGGCTATCTTGAATCCAGTGGCAAAGTGAGCAAGGGACCCACGTCTGGGCATACCCTGCCAACTTAGGGCGAACATAGCAAAACCAAAGGGGATGATGGACGGAGTGTTGAACATTGCAAGCACTCACCCCCAGTCAACTGATCTGGGTTTAATCCATCATCATTCTTTAGCTCACTCCGCCACCCCAGTTCAGACATGGCCATATGCAAATCAGTCTGACCCTGTGCCTCATGGGAACAGTCCAGCCCGAACTACCAAGCCATGTCTTCCCTGGACCGGAAACAAGCATCCTGGGACCGGTTTCTGGCTTACAGCCGTCATCAGCCAGGCTATCTTGAATCCAGTGGCAAAGTGAGCAAGGGACCCACGTCTGGGCATACCCTGCCAACTTAGGGCGAACATAGCAAAACCAAAGGGGATGATGGACGGAGTGTTGAACATTGCAAGCACTCACCCCCAGTCAACTGATCTGGGTTTAATCCATCATCATTCTTTAGCTCACTCTGCCACCCCAGTTCAGACATGGCCATATGCAAATCTCTCTGACCCTGTGCCTCATGGGAACAGTCCAGCCCGAACTACCAAGCCATGTCTTCCCTGGACCGGAAACAAGCATCCTGGGACCGGTTTCTGGCTTACAGCCGTCATCAGCCAGGCTATCTTGAATCCAGTGGCAAAGTGAGCAAGGGACCCAGGTCTGGGCATACCCTGCCAACTTAGGGCGAACATAGCAAAACCAAAGGGGATGATGGACGGAGTGTTGAACATTGCAAGCACTCACCCCCAGTCAACTGATCTGGGTTTAATCCATCATCATTCTTTAGCTCACTCCGCCACCCCAGTTCAGACATGGCCATATGCAAATCAGTCTGACCCTGTGCCTCATGGGAACAGTCCAGCCCGAACTACCAAGCCATGTCTTCCCTGGACCGGAAACAAGCATCCTGGGACCGGTTTCTGGCTTACAGCCGTCATCAGCCAGGCTATCTTGAATCCAGTGGCAAAGTGAGCAAGGGACCCACGTCTGGGCATACCCTGCCAACTTAGGGCGAACATAGCAAAACCAAAGGGGATGATGGACGGAGTGTTGAACATTGCAAGCACTCACCCCCAGTCAACTGATCTGGGTTTAATCCATCATCATTCTTTAGCTCACTCCGCCACCCCAGTTCAGACATGGCCATATGCAAATCAGTCTGACCCTGTGCCTCATGGGAACAGTCCAGCCCGAACTACCAAGCCATGTCTTCCCTGGACCGGAAACAAGCATCCTGGGACCGGTTTCTGGCTTACAGCCGTCATCAGCCAGGCTATCTTGAATCCAGTGGCAAAGTGAGCAAGGGACCCACGTCTGGGCATACCCTGCCAACTTAGGGCGAACATAGCAAAACCAAAGGGGATGATGGACGGAGTGTTGAACATTGCAAGCACTCACCCCCAGTCAACTGATCTGGGTTTAATCCATCATCATTCTTTAGCTCACTCCGCCACCCCAGTTCAGACATGGCCATATGCAAATCAGTCTGACCCTGTGCCTCATGGGAACAGTCCAGCCCGAACTACCAAGCCATGTCTTCCTGGACCGGAAACAAGCATCCTGGGACCAGTTTCTGGCTTACAGCCGTCATCAGCCAGGCTATCTTGAATCCAGTGGCAAAGTGAGCAAGGGACCCACGTCTGGGCATACCCTGCCAACTTAGGGCGAACATAGCAAAACCAAAGGGGATGATGGACGGAGTGTTGAACATTGCAAGCACTCACCCCCAGTCAACTGATCTGGGTTTAATCCATCATCATTCTTTAGCTCACTCCGCCACCCCAGTTCAGACATGGCCATATGCAAATCAGTCTGACCCTGTGCCTCATGGTAACAGTCCAGCCCGAACTACCAAGCCATGTCTTCCCTGGACCGGAAACAAGCATTCTGGGACCGGTTTCTGGCTTACAGCCGTCATCAGCCAGGCTATCTTGAATCCAGTGGCAAAGTGAGCAAGGGACCCACGTCTGGGCATACCCTGCCAACTTAGGGCGAACATAGCAAAACCAAAGGGGATGATGGACGGAGTGTTGAACATTGCAAGCACTCACCCCCAGTCAACTGATCTGGGTTTAATCCATCATCATTCTTTAGCTCACTCCGCCACCCCAGTTCAGACATGGCCATATGCAAATCAGTCTGACCCTGTGCCTCATGGGAACAGTCCAGCCCGAACTACCAAGCCATGTCTTCCCTGGACCGGAAACAAGCATCCTGGGACCGGTTTCTGGCTTACAGCCGTCATCAGCCAGGCTATCTTGAATCCAGTGGCAAAGTGAGCAAGGGACCCACGTCTGGGCATACCCTGCCAACTTAGGGCGAACATAGCAAAACCAAAGGGGATGATGGACGGAGTGTTGAACATTGCAAGCACTCACCCCCAGTCAACTGATCTGGGTTTAATCCATCATCATTCTTTAGCTCACTCCGCCACCCCAGTTCAGACATGGCCATATGCAAATCAGTCTGACCCTGTGCCTCATGGGAACAGTCCAGCCCGAACTACCAAGCCATGTCTTCCCTGGACCGGAAACAAGCATCCTGGGACCGGTTTCTGGCTTACAGCCGTCATCAGCCAGGCTATCTTGAATCCAGTGGCAAAGTGAGCAAGGGACCCACGTCTGGGCATACCCTGCCAACTTAGGGCGAACATAGCAAAACCAAAGGGGATGATGGACGGAGTGTTGAACATGGCAAGCACTCACCCCCAGTCAACTGATCTGGGTTTAATCCATCATCATTCTTTAGCTCACTCCGCCACCCAGTTCAGACATGGCCATATGCAAATCAGTCTGACCCTGTGCCTCATGGGAACAGTCCAGCCCGAACTACCAAGCCATGTCTTCCCTGGACCGGAAACAAGCATCCTGGGACCGGTTTCTGGCTTACAGCCGTCATCAGCCAGGCTATCTTGAATCCAGTGGCAAAGTGGAGCAAGGGACCCACGTCTGGGCATACCCTGCCAACTTAGGGCGAACATAGCAAAACCAAAGGGGATGATGGACGGAGTGTTGAACATTGCAAGCACTCACCCCCAGTCAACTGATCTGGGTTTAATCCATCATCATTCTTTAGCTCACTCCGCCACCCCAGTTCAGACATGGACATATGCAAATCAGTCTGACCCTGTGCCTCATGGGAACAGTCCAGCCCGAACTACCAAGCCATGTCTTCCCTGGACCGGAAACAAGCATCCTGGGACCGGTTTCTGGCTTACAGCCGTCATCAGCCAGGCTATCTTGAATCCAGTGGCAAAGTGAGCAAGGGACCCACGTCTGGGCATACCCTGCCAACTTAGGGCGAACATAGCAAAACCAAAGGGGATGATGGACGGAGTGTTGAACATTGCAAGCACTCACCCCCAGTCAACTGATCTGGGTTTAATCCATCATCATTCTTTAGCTCACTCCGCCACCCCAGTTCAGACATGGCCATATGCAAATCAGTCTGACCCTGTGCCTCATGGGAACAGTCCAGCCCGAACTACCAAGCCATGTCTTCCCTGGACCGGAAACAAGCATCCTGGGACCGGTTTCTGGCTTACAGCCGTCATCAGCCAGGCTATCTTGAATCCAGTGGCAAAGTGAGCAAGGGACCCACGTCTGGGCATACCCTGCCAACTTAGGGCGAACATAGCAAAACCAAAGGGGATGATGGACGGAGTGTTGAACATTGCAAGCACTCACCCCCAGTCAACTGATCTGGGTTTAATCCATCATCATTCTTTAGCTCACTCCGCCACCCCAGTTCAGACATGGCCATATGCAAATCAGTCTGACCCTGTGCCTCATGGGAACAGTCCAGCCCGAACTACCAAGCCATGTCTTCCCTGGACCGGAAACAAGCATCCTGGGACCGGTTTCTGGCTTACAGCCGTCATCAGCCAGGCTATCTTGAATCCAGTGGCAAAGTGAGCAAGGGACCCACGCCTGGGCATACCCTGCCAACTTAGGGCGAACATAGCAAAACCAAAGGGGATGATGGACGGAGTGTTGAACATTGCAAGCACTCACCCCCAGTCAACTGATCTGGGTTTAATCCATCATCATTCTTTAGCTCACTCCGCCACCCCAGTTCAGACATGGCCATATGCAAATCAGTCTGACCCTGTGCCTCATGGTAACAGTCCAGCCCGAACTACCAAGCCATGTCTTCCCTGGACCGGAAACAAGCATCCTGGGACCGGTTTCTGGCTTACAGCCGTCATCAGCCAGGCTATCTTGAATCCAGTGGCAAAGTGAGCAAGGGACCCACGTCTGGGCATACCCTGCCAACTTAGGGCGAACATAGCAAAACCAAAGGGGATGATGGACGGAGTGTTGAACATTGCAAGCACTCACCCCCAGTCAACTGATCTGGGTTTAATCCATCATCATTCTTTAGCTCACTCCGCCACCCCAGTTCAGACATGGCCATATGCAAATCAGTCTGACCCTGTGCCTCATGGGAACAGTCCAGCCCGAACTACCAAGCCATGTCTTCCCTGGACCGGAAACAAGCATCCTGGGACCGGTTTCTGGCTTACAGCCGTCATCAGCCAGGCTATCTTGAATCCAGTGGCAAAGTGAGCAAGGGACCCACGTCTGGGCATACCCTGCCAACTTAGGGCGAACATAGCAAAACCAAAGGGGATGATGGACAGCAGCACCCCAAGAGACCAGTGCACGTTATTGTGGGCATATCCATTAAACAGCAATTACCACCTGCGATCGGCACTACATTGGTTGCAGTCCTGCAAGCTGGTCTACACCATGTACACGACGCACAGGTGAACCGTACAGCTCCCGGTACCCTATACCCTCCTGGGGTACGTAGGGGGTGGGGGCGTGAGAGTGGGGTCGCACTGCAGCTAAGACTGGGCATTCTTTCTTTAACTCGGACTGCCCCTTTCCCATTTGTTTACCAGCACATTGTGCCTACAGAGTTTTTAGGTCTCGCCTACGCAGCGCGCATGCGCTGCATAGGAAAGAGACCTCTTGAAATCGATTCAGCTTTGCAGGCAAAAACGTGCACGCGTTGCATTGCTTTCAATGCAACGCGTGCACGTTTGGCGATTCCCTTGCGGGAGCGTGCGGCGCCATATGTTAGCAATTATTGCGCTCGCTCCCGCAAGGGAAACGCTGCCTGCTCTCGGCCGCACTGCCCCACCCCCTACTTGCGTGAGGCGCGCGCGCTTGTTCTTTCTTCCTTCCCAGCCTGTATGTTATTGCATAGCTGTAAAACGCGGTAGTGAAAGGCATGTTTCAGCTGATTTATACAGTCTCATCTGAGAGGCACCAACAGCAAAACTGTTCATTGCAATCCAGTAGCACAATTAGGGAAGTAATGGGCGTTTTTATGTGTAAATATGCTTGGAGGCAATGAAAGCCTGCGCTTCCCCCCAGGGCACCACTGAGGTTAAAAAAAACTTGGCATTCACAGAAGGTCGTGGACTACGGTCGTCATAGCTATATGTGATCTGTATTTATGAGCATCGAGGGAACGAAATAAATGGTGGCAGAGTTTGCTAAATACCCACTGACACACCGCACATAAATCACCATCTGCCTAAAGGTAAGTGTCGCTTGGATATTACTGGGATGAGAGAGATGTTTAACCGGAGTCTACTTAATTTGCACTAAATGTGCCCGCACATGATCAGACGTTTCTTTCCGGGATACTGCAAAAATGTCTAATTTCCTTTTTGCTTGTTCAAGATGTTTAAAACCATTATTTGAGTTTAAATGTTGAAGAACTTGCCTTGATTGGAAAGACTTCCAGCCTCGTAAAAAAAATTGAAAAGCTGTCAGAGAGGTTCTGAAAACACGCATAAGCTTGTCCCAACAGATACTGGACACTAACCAAAAAGTATGCTGACAGCAAAGTTAATATCCAGCTCTATTTGCTCAAGATATTTAACTGCCTTTGAAAAAACTTGCAAATCATCGAATGTTTACGCAATACAATAAATTGAATCCTAAAAAATGAAGCAGGCATTTTTTTCTTAAAATGTAAGTGGGTATGACATCAACACCAAAAATGAGCCCTATTCTTGACTCTGCAGCTTCTACCCATATGCATTCAGTGTCAAAGAGAGTGTGTTGTTGATTGCAAAATTTCTCTAATATTGGCGATTCAAATATCGCAAGTTTTTTCTTCATGCAGAGTTTGTATCATTATATAAATTCATTGTTGTAATGGCTATAGATAAAAAATAATTGGTCGCCTTCATTTCCAAGTATTTTAAAAGGATTAATTCCAAGCAAACTCTGGTCATGGAAAAATGAACCGTAATGTGCAGTCGAAATAAACCCGTGCCCATAGTAAAAGAGAGTTCCTCTGTTTGCCAGTTCCATGCATGAGTAGTACACCAAGGATGAAATGTGTCCCTCACTCCTGATGTCACCGATTGTCCCCTGCACAACTAAGCTTGACCGAATTTTATTTTGTGTGTTTAATATAGCACGAGCGTAGAGACGCAAAAGAACGCTGTATGGAGGCAATGGGGAGGAATACAGTAGAAAGGTGAATTTCCAGGATTAGCATTGTAAATAGGAGTTTTGCATTATTAAGAAAGGGAGGTATGAGGTAATTCCCAGCCTTTGGCATGTAAGCATACACTTATCCGTTTCTTATCCGTTTCTTTCCTAACTTTTTTAATAAAAGACTACATGTCACTTTTTGGTCACTTCAGAGCACTAGTCTTCTAAAAGTATGGCAGCTTCAGTAAAGCCACACATCCTTTTTAGGTAGAGCCTACTTTAAATAGACAACAAGATGTGGGAGCACACCGCTGACCTCTCAGGCAAGGTTCGCCCCTGGCATTCTGGGAAATGCAGTCTCTCTGAAATCCCCTTTCCTCCCCCTTCGCTCTCCCAGTCACTCATATTTTCTATTTCTTAATAAGCCCAACGGTTCCCTGCTGGATCTTGAAACCACAGTGAAAGTTGTCGGTGGATACAGGGGATCTAGGCAAATCAGGACAGGGCATTGCTTCTGAAAGGCCGACGGGGCTGAGGCAGTGCAAGTCAGAATTCGGGGTTTTGAGATTCTTATTATTTTTAGATCTTGATATTCTTATTTTTTACGGTGTTTAATATGGTGCTTTGATTTTGTAACCGCCAGACCTTTTTTTGAGCCAGTGGATTCCAGGACTCACCACAGCATTTAAATAACAACACTGGCACTTATACAGCAAACTGGACCTACAAATATTGGAATTATTTTTATGAGCATAACTTAAGGGCATATTATTTTCTGGTGCAAAAGTGGAGACTAACTGATTTGCCCAGGATCACAGGATGTTGGGCCAATGCCAAAACTCAAACTTTGTTCCCTAGCTCTGAAATCGGCACCTTTCAGTGCTATGTTATAGCTTTTCCCTAATGGCATTTGCCTCTCCTAATCTGTTACTTTTTCTATAGTAGTGCTTAATTTGAGCTGGTGCTTTCCGGAACTCACCACAGCACTTAATTATAAACACTGGCACTTATAGCATAAACTGGACCCAGCGTTTTTGGAGTGCTTTTATAAGCATTACTTAAGGACATATTACTTTATGGAACAAACACTGTTATTTTTATAAATACCACTTAAGGGCATAAGAATTTTTGGTACAAACATGGAAATTAAGTGATTGGCCCAGGATCACAGGATGTTGATCCGACGCCAAGACTCGAACTTTGTTCCCCAGCTCTAAAGTCGGCATCTTTGCCTGTTACACGATAGCTTTCCCCAATGACATTTGCTTCTCCTAATCTGTTCCTTTTTTTTTTTATAGTAGTGCTAATTTGAGCCGGTGTTTTCCTGCACTCCCCACCGCATTTAATTGTCAACACTGGCGCTTACAGTGCAAACTGGACCCAAAGGTTTTGGAGTGCTTTTTATAAGCACCATTTAAAGATATATTAAAACGCATTATAACACGCACAAGTAAAACTCATTTCTGATATAGCTTTTATTTATAAACTGCGATGTTGTTATTGTGCGCAATGTTTTACATGCTCTTTGGCTTTTATAACACGCACAAGTAAAACACATTTCTGATATAGCTTTTATTTATAGACTGCGATGCTGTTATTGTGCGTGCCGTTTAATATGCTTTTTGCATTTTGTAACCTACAGTGCTTAATTTGAGCTGGTGGTGTCCGGGACTCACCAAGGCACTTAATTATTAATACTGACGCTTATAGAGCAAACCTAACCTACGATACTTCAGTTGTATATAATGTTTTTTTAGGTTATATATAAGGTGCCAGAAATGGTTATAACACTTTTTTATTATAACTTATAACTTTTAAACATGCTGCACAACATTCACAATACTATACAATACATATTAAAAACGTTAACAAAGCCCATAGCTCTGTCAAAACACTTATAACGCCCCAAAGGCGAGACCTATTGGCTATGCCAATGCTTGTTTTTCTCGACACCAGACCAGGCAATAGCAGATGCCGACATTACACATGTTTGTCCTATGGGCATTGCATCTCCCCCACCACTTACGCAAATAAAGATCATGCCGCCAGTAAGGCTGACAGTTTTAAATGCCCCAAGGCTGCTCTGCACGACTAGGTGATGCAGTTCACCGTCTGCTGAGCCCGGGGCACGTGGTGACAATACGGACACCTACAAGCCTCCGCCAGCTTCGGGTTAAAAGGAACCGACGCCCCCTCAATAACAAGCAAGTAGACAGTAGCGCTTGTGAAAAGAACAGCGCTCTTAAAACAAATAACGTATGCCCCCTATATTGAAAGTGAAAGCGTGAAGCGTGGTGAGCCTTGTCTAGATAGTAACTTGAAACAACAAAAAAAGTAGTCCTCAGAGCAATACTTAAACAATGACAGCGTAGGGCGATAGTGCATGGCTGGTGCTCCGCAGTTGCAAAGGGGAAACAGAAAGGAGGGAAAAGAGAAGCAATTGCCCAGTAGCAAGCAAGGATTTTCGAAGGACAATGGGACACACAAATAAAAAGCAAGGGCAACCAGTGGGTGGAATTTTTACTCCACAAACCATCTACAAAAGGTCGCTAAGCAACATCGCAAGCGCTGTTACGCTCGACCTAAAAACGAATTTGCAATTGTTAACACAAAGAGGAAGATATTTGAAAATGTATATATATCCTCCAAACGGACACCAGAAGAGCGGAGGACACCATACTTAAGGGTGGCCTCTGCAGGCAGGGCCAGGCCTGACACCTCTGTAGGCACAGGCAGGAGAAAGGCCTCTGCAGGCAGGGGCAGGCCTAACGCTTCTGTAAGCACAGGCTGGGGCAGGCCTAACGCTTCTGTAGACACAGGCAGGGGCAGGCCTAACGCTTCTGTAGGCACAGGCAGGGGAAGGCCTAACGCTTCTGTAGGCACAGGCAGGGGCAGCCTTAACGCCTCTGTTGGCACAGGCAGAAGTAAGGTCTCTGCAGGCAGGGGCAGCCCTAACGCTTCTGTAGGCACAGGCAGGGGCAGGCTTAACGCCTCTGTTGGCACAGGCAGAAGTAAGGTCTCTGCAGGCAGGGGCAGCCCTAACGCATCTGTAGGCACAGACAGGGGCAGGCCTAACGTATCTGTAGGCTCATGCAGGGGTAGACCTGCTGCCTCTGTAGGCACAGGCAAGAGAAAGGCCTCTGCAGGCAGGGGCAGGCCTAACGCCTTTGAGACACAGGCAGGGGCAGGCCTAACGCCTTTGAGACACAGGCAGGGGCAGGCCTAAAGCCTCTGTAGACACAGACAGGGGCAGAGCTGACGCCTCTGTACGCACAGGCAGGAGAAAGGCCTAACGCATCTGTAGGCACAGGCAGGGGCAGGCCTAACGCATCTGTAGGCACAGGCAGGGGCAGGCCTAACGCATCTGTAGGCACAGGCAGGGGTAGGCCTAAAGCATCTGTAGGCACAGGCAGGAGAAAGGCCTCTGCAGGCAGGAGAAAGGCCTAACACCTCTGTTGGCACAGGCAGGAGAAAGGTCTCTGCTGGCAGGGGCAGGCCTAACGCATCTGTAGGCACAGGCAGGGGCAGGCCTAACGCATCTGTAAGCACAGACAGGGGCAGGCCTAACGCTTCTGTAGGCACAGGCAAGGGCAGGCCTAGTGCCTCTGTAGGCACAGGCAGGAGAAAGGCCTCTGCAGGCAGGGGCAGGAGAAAGGCCTCTGTCGGCAGGGGCAGGCCTGACGCCTCTGTAGGCACAGGCAGAGAAAGGTCTCTGCAGGCACAGATGTGAGAGGAAGAGAGGCCTCTGCAGGCAGGGGCAGGCCTGACACCTCTGTAGGCACAGGCAGGAGAAAGGCCTCTGCAGGCACAGGCAGGAGAAAGGCCTCTGCAGGCATAGGCAGGCCTAACGCTTCTGTAGACACAGGCGGGGGCAGGCCTAACGCTTCTGTAGGCACAGGCAAGGGCAGGCTTAACGCCTCTGTTGGCACAGTCAGAAGTAAGATCTCTGCAGGCAGGGGCAGCCCTAACGCATCTGTAGGCACAGGCAGGCCTAACGTATCTGTAGGCACAGGCAGGGCCAGGCCTAACGCATCTGTAGGCACAGGCAGGAGAAAGGCCTCTGCAGGCAGGGGCAGGCCTAACGCATCTGTAGGCACAGGCAGGAGAAAGGCCTCTGCAGACAGGGGCAGGCCTAACGCCTCTGTAGGCACAGGCAGGGGCAGATCTGACGCCTCTGTAGGTACAGGCAGGAGAAAGGCATCTGCAGGCAGGAGAAAGGCCTAACACCTCTGTTGGCACAGGCAGGAGAAAGGTCTCTGCAGGCAGGGGCAGGCCTAACGCATCTGTAGGCACAGGCAGGGGCAGGCCTAACGCATCTCTAGGCACAGGCAGAGGCAGAGCTGATGCCTCTCTAGGCACAGGCAGGAGAAAGGCCTCTGCAGGGAGGAGAAAGGCCTAACACCTCTGTTGGCACAGGCAGGAGAAAGGTCTCTGCTGGCAGGGGCAGGCCTAACGCATCTGTAGGCACAGACAGGGGCAGCCCTAACGCTTCTATAGGCACAGGCAGGGGCAGGCCTAAAGCCTCTGTAGGCACAGGCAGGAGGAAGGCCTCTGCAGGCAGGGGCAGGAGAAAGGCCTCTGCAGGCAGGGGCAGGCCTGACGCTTCTGTAGGCACAGGCAGGAGAAAGGTCTCTGCAGGCACAGACGTGAGAGGAAGAGAGGCCTCTGCAGGCAGGGGCAGGCCTGACGCCTCTGTAGGCACAGGCAGGAGAAAGGCCTCTGCAGGCACAGGCAGGCCTAACGCCTCTGTAGGCACAGGCAGGAGAAAGGACTCTTCAGGCAGGGGCAGGCCTAACACTTCTGTAAGCACAGGCACGGGCAGGCCTAAAGCCTCTGTAGGCACAGGCAGGCCTAACGCCTCTGTAGGCACAGGCAGGCCTAACGCCTCTGTAGGCACAGACAGGGGCAGAGCTGACGCCTCTGTAGGCACAGGCAGGAGAAAGGCCTCTGCAGGCAGGAGAAAGGCCTAACACCTCTGTTGGCACAGGCAGGAGAAAGGCCTCTGCAGGCAGGAGAAAGGCCTAACGCATCTGTAGGCACAGGCAGGGGCAGGCCTAACGCATCTGTAGGCACAGGCAGGGGCAGGCCTAACGCATCTGTAGGCACAGGCAGGGGCAGGCCTAACGCATCTGTAGGAACAGGCAGCGGCAGACCTGACGCCTCTGTAGGCACAGGCAGGAGAAAGGCCTCTGCAGGCAGGAGAAAGGCCTAACACCTCTGTTGGCACAGGCAGGAGAAAGGTCTCTGCTGGCAGGGGCAGGCCTAACGCATCTGTAGGCACAGACAGGGGCAGCCCTAACGCTTCTATAGGCACAGGCAGGGGCAGGCCTAAAGCCTCTGTAGGCACAGGCAGGAGGAAGGCCTCTGCAGGCAGGGGCAGGAGAAAGGCCTCTGCAGGCAGGGGCAGGCCTGACGCTTCTGTAGGCACAGGCAGGAGAAAGGTCTCTGCAGGCACAGACGTGAGAGGAAGAGAGGCCTCTGCAGGCAGGGGCAGGCCTGACGCCTCTGTAGGCACAGGCAGGAGAAAGGCCTCTGCAGGCACAGGCAGGCCTAACGCCTCTGTAGGCACAGGCAGGAGAAAGGACTCTTCAGGCAGGGGCAGGCCTAACACTTCTGTAAGCACAGGCACGGGCAGGCCTAAAGCCTCTGTAGGCACAGGCAGGCCTAACGCCTCTGTAGGCACAGGCAGGCCTAACGCCTCTGTAGGCACAGACAGGGGCAGAGCTGACGCCTCTGTAGGCACAGGCAGGAGAAAGGCCTCTGCAGGCAGGAGAAAGGCCTAACACCTCTGTTGGCACAGGCAGGAGAAAGGCCTCTGCAGGCAGGAGAAAGGCCTAACGCATCTGTAGGCACAGGCAGGGGCAGGCCTAACGCATCTGTAGGCACAGGCAGGGGCAGGCCTAACGCATCTGTAGGCACAGGCAGGGGCAGGCCTAACGCATCTGTAGGAACAGGCAGCGGCAGACCTGACGCCTCTGTAGGCACAGGCAGGAGAAAGGCCTCTGCAGGCAGGAGAAAGGCCTAACACCTCTGTTGGCACAGGCAGGAGAAAGGTCTCTGCTGGCAGGGGCAGGCCTAACGCATCTGTAGGCACAGGCAGGGGCAGGCCTAACGCATCTGTAGGCACAGACAGGGGTAGCCCTAACGCTTCTGTAGGCACAGGCAAGGGCAGGCCTAGTGCCTCTGTAGGCACAGGCAGGAGAAAGGCCTCTGCAGGCAGGGGCAGGAGAAAGGCCTCTGCAGGCAGGGGCAGGCCTGACGCCTCTGTAGGCACATGCAGAGAAAGGTCTCTGCAGGCACAGATTTGAGAGGAAGAGAGGCCTCTGCAGGCAGGGGCAGGCCTGACACCTCTGTAGGCACAGGCAGCAGAAGAGGCCTCTGCAGGCACAGACAGGAGAAAGGCCTCTGCAGGCATAGGCAGGCCTAACGCTTCTGTAGACACAGGCGGGGGCAGGCCTAACGCTTCTGTAGGCACAGGCAAGGGCAGGCTTAACGCCTCTGTTGGCACAGGCAGAAGTAAGGTCTCTGCAGGCAGGGGCAGCCCTAACGCATCTGTAGGCACAGGCAGGCCTAACGTATCTGTAGGCACAGGCAGGGCCAGGCCTAACACATCTGTAGGCACAGGCAGGAGAAAGGCCTCTGCAGGCAGGGGCAGGCCTAACGCCTCTGTAGGCACAGACCGGGGCAGGCCTAAAGCCTCTGTAGGCACAGGCAGGGGCAGACCTGACGCCTCTGTAGGCACAGGCAGGAGAAAGGCCTCTGCAGGCAGGGGCAGGCCTAACGCATCTGTAGGCACAGGCTGGGGCAGGCCTAACGCATCTGTAGGCACAGACAGTGGCAGCCCTAACACATCTGTAGGCACAGGCAGGGGCAGGCCTAAAGCCTCTTGTAGGAAGGTGGAATCTGACTATATGGTTGCCCCCACTTTTTTTATGGTGTTTTGCTGGTTTATGACTTAGTTGGACTGGGACCCTGCTATTCAGGGCCCCAGTCTATCTGCTCTCTCTAAATGACATGGAGTGCACTCTAGGTGCACTAGTGATTGGATACTGTGGTGCCTTATGAGTCCCTAGTATATGGTACCTTAGGTGCCAAGGGCATAGGTACTTCACAGGCCTACCAGGGGCTGCAGCATGTATTATGCCACCCCTGGGAAGCAGTCTAAATCTGACACCACAGGCCTGCTACTGCAGCCTGGGTGAGGTGGTGCTAGCACTCCTCACTGAGATATAGGTTTCCTATATCTCTCCTGCACACACATATAAACCTATCAGTCACCCCTAAGGCAGGCCCTATCAATCCTGAGGGCAGGGTGCTTGGCTTCTATGTGAGGGGGTGCCTCTGCCTGAGCAGGGCCCCTCTGCAGCTCTCAGAGTCTATTCTCTGGTGCTGTTTGTGGATGCGGTTAAACCATATACTATTAAGTGCATTATATCCTCGCGGTAAATGCTAACTTTGGAATGGCTGCATCAAAACATGTCGTGTTTGGTGTCAAACATCTTGGAATACTACCCCCCGCCAATCTTGGCGGCGGGGGTAGCATTCCACCCTTCTAGAGGGATAAGACATGTACCTGCTGTGGAAACGCGGTAGAATCCTAAAGAGCCCTGGCATCACAAAATGGATGCCACCAGTTACAGACACTGGGCTGCCCTCCTGCTGATGACCGAAACTCGCAGTGGAGGAAGCCCAACAATAGGCATCCTGTCACAGGGAGGTGTAACCACCTTCCAGACAGGGTTTAGTGTATTGGGGCTGGGTGGGTGCACTCTTAGAGTGCTTTGAAGTCCTGCACTGGGGGAGCAGAAGGCTCCTCTGTGCATATGCCAGTTCAAACCAGCTCAGGGGCTACCTGCCCCTGCTCTGGCGCGAAACTGGACAAAGGGAAGTGGGTGTAGCCACCCCTCCCTTGACCCTCCCATAGGTGGGGTCATAGAGCTAGTCCATCCCCTCTTTTAGTATAAGAGGGGGAACCTTGCCATTGCAAAGCAGATAACCCCTGGACGACGCTCTACAGAAGAATCCTGGCCCTTCGACGTTCCACTACCTTTGGAAGACAGAAGAATCTCCCTTGGAGTCAAGGAGTGACTCCCCTGCTTGGCAGGCACCAAAAACGACAACGACGGTCGCAAACTACGCCGCTCCCGCCAGAGTCCGAAGTCCCTGCAGCCCAAGAAGTGGATTTCCTGACCTCTCCCAGGCCATCGTGAGTCCCCAGCGAAGCTGAGGCAAGTGGACCCCACGAGTAACGAGGAACCGCGACCCCTGGGTACCGTGCACTATTGTCGAGTACAACCCCTTCACAATGTTCTACAAACTTGTGCTTTGGACCACGTGTGGTCCCGACCTCCAGCCGGAATCCCTCCGAAGATCAGAGGCCTACACCGTCCTCGAGTGACCGTGGGCCCCTGTTGAGTGATTCCGCCCGAGGTGTCTTTGCGATCCCTTGCCCGCCGGCTTGTGGGTCCCCAGAAGACTTCTTAAAGAAACCAAAGGGCTCCCCTGGTTGCTCCAGGCCTGCCCTGACTTACCCTCGCTGGGTGAGTCCCTCAGACCTTGCTGGTCTGTGTCATCAACTTTTCTTCATCTCCCCGAGACTTGCTGCTGCCAAGGCTTGTTGGCTCCAATCGAGTTGCCGACACCGCAGTCAGCTGCAGACGTCGAGGGACCCACCGAATCCAGCTCCTGGTCGTCGTCGACACCTCCTGGACCACGTGGCTGAAGAGTCAAGGCACCCGCAACCGACCTGAATCAACCGACGACGGTGGGCATCCATCTTCCTTGCCCCGGGTCACTGCCAAGTGACTTTGAACACTGTCCCCTCTGCTTTCAGGTCATCCTTCTTCAGAATCCAGGCTTGGATTCCACCGGACACTTCTTCAGCTCCCGCAAGCAGCAAGTCTTCTTTGTTCGCCATTGAAAACGACGCCGCGACCCGACACCAAAGGACACCTGTGCACCCGGCTTCCTGGGTGAGGTAACTCCAGCACTACGGTGCTCCTGTGGGTGTGGGCCCTAGAACTACTTACCCTGTAAGTGACTTGCTTGTAGGTTCTCCCGAAGTATCCTAAAACTCTTTATTTCCAACCGCGACTTGCCCCATTGAAGTTAACGGCGATCCGCGCCTGTGTATCCACACTGCACGCGTCCCCCGTGGGTCCTTTACTTACCTGCCTTGGGTGGTTTTGTGAGGCCCCTGCACTTCTGAAGGCCCTAGGCCTTGTCTCCCTGCAAGTCGTTGTCCCTAAGTCTCTTACTTAGTATATGGTCTGGTACGCCCCTAGGGCCCCAGCCATATTTTGTGCTTAACTTATTGTGAAACGTTGATTTGTGAATATGTTTGTCTTCTAATCTCATAAAGAGATTAGTAGAGAGTTATTTAGAAATAAATACATATATATTTGATATATATACCTGTGTGGTGTCTTTTCATTTGGTGATTCAAGAGATTATATGGTAAAACAAGCTGCTTTACATTCCTCCGAGACTTAGCCTGAAGGCTGCTCTCCACAGCTACCACTAGGATAGCTTTCTTTAAAAGGTTGTCTTAAACCTATCTACCATAAGAGTCGATTTGCCCTGGTGCAAGGTGTCCACTTTAATTAGTGAACAGCATATACCAGGCCAACTTCTCACACCTCTGTAGGCACAGGAAGGAGGAAGGCCTCTGCAGGCAGGGGCAGGCCTGACGCCTCTGTAGGCACGGGCAGGAGAAAGGTCTCTGCAGGCACAGACGTGAGAGGAAGAGAGGCCTCTGCAGGCAGGGGCAGGCCTGACACCTCTGTAGGCACAGGCAGGAGCAGGCCTGACGCCTCTGTAGGCACAGGCAGGAGAAAGGCCTCTACAGGCACAGGCAGGCCTAACGCCTCTGTAGGCACAGGCAGGAGAAAGGACTCTGCAGGCAGGGGCAGGCCTAACGCTTCTGTAAGCACAGGCAGGGGCAGGCTAAAGCCTCTGTAGGCACAGGCAGGCCTAACGCCTCTGTAGGCACAGGCAGGACTAACGCCTCTGTAGGCAAAAGAAGAAGGGCCTCTGCAGGCACGGACAAACCTAAGGCATCTGCCGGCACAGGCAGGATAAAGGTCTCTGCAGACACAGGCAGGAGAGAGGCCTCTGCAGGCACAGGCAGGAGAGAAGGGGTGGGGGCTCTGTGGATAGATAGAGAGGCAGTGCCAAAGAAGAGCTCTTCAGGCACAGGAATGAGAGAGGGGATCTCTGTGGACAGAGGCATCAGAGGCAGTGCAAAGTAAGAGCTCTGCAGGCGCAGGCAGGAGCGAGGTCTCTGCAGGCACAGGCAGGAGAGAGGTCTCTGCAGACACATGCAGGAGAGAGGGGATCTCTGTGGACAGAGGCATCAGAGGCAGTGCCAAGTAAGAGCTCTGCAGATACAGGCAGGAGAGAGGCCTCTGCGGTCACAGGCAGTAGAGAGGTCTCTGCAGACGCAGGCAGGAGAGAGGTCTCTGCAGGCACAGGCAGGAGAGAGGGGGGTCTCTGCGGACAGAGGCAGGAGTGAGGTCTCTGCAGGCACATGCAGGAGAGAGGTCTCTGCAGGCACAGGCAGAAGAGAGGCCTCTGCAGGCACAGGCAGGAGAGAGGCCTCTGCAGGCACAGGCAGGAGAGAGGCCTCTGCGGCACAGGCGGGAGAGAGGTCTCTGCAGGCACATGCAGGAGAGAGGGGGGTCTCTGTGGACAGAGGCAGTGCCAAGTAAGAGCTCTGCAGGTACAGGCAGGAGAGAGGTCTCTGCAGGCACAGGCAGGAGAGAGGCCTCTGCAGGCACAGGCAGGAGAGAGGCCTCTGCAGGCACAGGCAGGAGAGAGGGGGGTCTCTGCGGACAGAGGCAGTGCTAAGTAAGAGCTCTGCAGGTACAGGCATGAGAGAGGCCTCTGCAGGCATTGGCAGGAGAGAGGCCTCTGCAGGTACAGGCAGGAGAGAGGTCTCTGCAGACACATGCAGGAGAGAGGGGATCTCTGTGGACAGAGGCATCAGAGGCCGCGCCAAGTAAGAGCTCTGCAGGTACAGGCAGGAGAGAGGCCTCTGCAGGCACAGGCAGGAGAGAGGTCTCTGCAGACGCAGGCAGGAGAGAGGTCTCTGCAGGCACAGGCAGGAGAGAGGGGGGTCTCTGCGGACAGAGGCAGGAGTGAGGTCTCTGCAGGCACATGCAGGAGAGAGGTCTCTGCAGGCACAGGCAGGAGAGAGGCCTCTGCAGGCACAGGCAGGAGAGAGGCCTCTGCAGGCACAGGCGAGAGGCCGGCCTCTGCAGGCACCGGCAGGAGAGAGAGGCCTCTGCAGGCACAGGCGAGAGAGAGGCCTCTTCAGGCACAGGCAGGAGAGAGGTCTCTGCAGACGCTGGCAGGAGAGAGGTCTCTGCAAGCACAGGCGAGAGAGAGGCCTCTGCAGGCACAGGCAGGAGAGAGGCCTCTGCAGGCACAGGTGAGAGAGAGGCCTCTGCAGGCACAGGCAGGAGAGAGGTCTCTGCAGACGCAGGCAGGAGAGAGGTCTCTGCAGGTACAGGCAGGAGAGAGGCCTCTGCAGGCACAGGCAAGAGAGAGGCCTCTGCAGGCACAGGCAGGAGAGAGGCCTCTGCAGGCACAGGCGAGAGAGAGGCCTCTGCAGGCACAGGCAGGAGAGAGGTTTCTGCAAACGCAGGCAGGAGAGAGGACTCTGCAGGTACAGGCAGGAGAGAGGCCTCTGCAGGCACAGCCAGGAGAGAGGCCTCTGCAGGCACAGGCAGGAGAGAGGGGGGTCTCTGCTGACAGAGGCATTGCCAAGTAAGAGCTCTGCAGGTACAGGCAGGAGAGAGGTCGCTGCAGGCACAGGCAGGAGAGAGGCCTCTGCAGGCACAGGCAGGAGAGAGGCCTCTGCAGGCACAGGCGGGAGAGAGGTCTCTGCAGGCGCAGGCAGGAGAGAGGCCTCTGCAGGCACAGGCAGGAGAGAGGCCTCTGCAGGCGCAGGCAGCAGAGAGGTCTCTGCAGGCGCAGGCAGGAGAGAGGTCTCTGCAGGCACAGGCGAGAGAGAGGCCTCTGCAGACACAGGCAGGAGAGAGGCCTCTGCAGGCACAGGCAGGAGAAAGGCCTCTCAGGCACAGGCAGGAGAGAGGCCTCTGCAGGCACAAGCAGGAGAGAGGCCTCTGCAGGCACAAGCGAGAGAGAGGTCTCTGCTGGCACAGAGAGGAGAGAGGCCTCTACAGGCGCAGGCAGGAGAGAGGTCTCTGCTGGCACAGCAGGAGTGAGGTCTCTGCTGGCACAGGCAGGAGAGAGCTCTCTGCAGGCACAGACAGGAGAGATTCCTCTGCAGGCACAGGCAGGGGCAGGCCTAAAGCCTCTGTAGGCACAGACAGGGGCAGGCCTAAAGCCTCTGTAGTCACAGGCAGGGGCAGACCTGACGCCTCTGTAGGCACAGGCAGGAGAAAGGCCTCTGCAGGCAGGGGCAGGCCTAACGCATCTGTAGGCACAGGCTGGGGCAGGCCTAACGCATCTGTAGGCACAGACAGGGGCAGCCCTAACACATCTGTAGGCACAGGCAGGGGCAGGCCTAAAGCCTCTGTAGGCACAGGCAGGAGGAAGGCCTCTGCAGGCAGGGGCAGGAGAAAGGCCTCTGCAGGCAGGGGCAGGAGAAAGGCCTCTGCAGGCAGGGGCAGGCCTAACGCCTCTGTAGGCACAGGCAGGAGAAAGGTCTCTGCAGGCACAGACGTGAGAGGAAGAGAGGCCTCTGCAGGCAGGGGCAGGCCTGACGCCTCTGTAGGCACAGGCAGGAGCAGGCAGGATGCCTCTGTAGGCACAGGCAGGAGAAAGGCCTCTGCAGGCACAGGCAGGCCTAACGCCTCTGTAGGCACAGGCAGGAGAAAGGACTCTGCAGGCAGGGGCAGGCCTAACGCTTCTGTAAGCACAGGCAGGGGCAGGCTAAAGCCTCTGTAGGCACAGGCAGGCCTAACGCCTCTGTAGGCACAGGGAGGCCTAACGCCTCTGTAGGCACAAGAAGGAGAAGGGCCTCTGCAGACACGGACAAACCTAAGGCATCTGCCGGTACAGGCAGGATAAAGGTCTCTGCAGACACAGGCAGGAGAGAAGGGGTGGGGGCTCTGTGGATAGATAGAGAGGCAGTGCCAAAGAAGAGCTCTGCAGGCACAGGAAGGAGAGAGGCCTCTGCAGGCACAGGCAGGAGAGAGGTCTCTGCAGACGCAGGCAGGAGAGAGGTCTCTGCAGGCACAGGCAGAAGAGAGGGTGGTCTCTGTGGACAGAGGCATCAGAGGCTGTGCAAAGTAAGAGCTCTGCAGGCGCAGGCAGGAGCGACGTCTCTGCAGGCACAGGCAGGAGAGAGGTCTCTGCAGACACATGCAGGAGAGAGGGGATCTCTGTGGACAGAGGCATCAGAGGCAGAGCCAAGTAAGAGCTCTGCAGGTACAGGCAGGAGAGAGGCCTCTGCAGGCAGGAGAGAGGTCTCTGCAGACGCAGGCAGGAGAGAGGTCTCTGCAGGCACAGGCAGGAGAGAGGGTGGTCTCTGCGGACAGAGGCAGGAGTGAGGTCTCTGCAGGCACATGCAGGAGAGAGGTCTCTGCAGGCACAGGCAGGAGAGAGGCCTCTGCAGGCACAGGCGGGAGAGAGGTCTCTGCAGGCACATGCAGGAGAGAGGGGGGTCTCTGCGGACAGAGGCAGTGCCAAGTAAGAGCTCTGCAGGTACAGGCAGGAGAGAGGTCTCTGCAGGCACAGGCAGGAGAGAGGCCTCTGCAGGCACAGGCAGGAGAGAGGGGGGTCTCTGCGGACAGAGGCAGTGCTAAGTAAGAGCTCTGCAGGTACAGGCAGGAGAGAGGCCTCTGCAGGCATAGGCAGGAGAGAGGCCACTGCAGGTACAGGCAGGAGAGAGGTCTCTGCAGACACATGCAGGAGAGAGGGGATCTCTGTGGACAGAGGCATCAGAGGCAGTGCCAAGTAAGAGCTCTGCAGGTACAGGCAGGAGAGAGGCCTCTGCAGGCACAGGCAGGAGAGAGGGGGGTCTCTGCGGACAGAGGCAGGAGTGAGGTATCTGCAGGCACATGCAGGAGAGAGGTCTCTGCGGGCACAGCCAGGAGAGAGGCCTCTGCAGGCACAGGCAGGAGAGAGGTCTCTGCAGACGCAGGCAGGAGAGAGGTCTCTGCAGGCACAGGCAGGAGAGAGGGGGGTCTCTGCGGACAGAGGCAGGAGTGAGGTATCTGCAGGCACATGCAGGAGAGAGGTCTCTGCGGGCACAGCCAGGAGAGAGGCCTCTGCAGGCACAGGCAGGAGAGAGGCCTCTGCCGGCACAGGCGAGAGAGAGGCCTCTGCAGGCACAGGCAGGAGAGAGGCCTCTGCAGGCACAGGCGAGAGAGAGGCCTCTGCAGGCACAGGCAGGAGAGAGGTCTCTGCAGACTCTGGCAGGAGAGAGGTCTCTGCAAGCACAGGCGAGAGAGAGGCCTCTGCAGGCACAGGCAGGAGAGAGGCCTCTGCAGGCACAGGTGAGAGAGAGGCCTCTGCAGGCACAGGCAGGAGAGAGGTCTCCGCAGACGCAGGCAGGAGAGAGGTCTCTGCAGGTACAGGCAGGAGAGAGGCCTCTGCGGGCACAGGCGAGAGAGAGGCCTCTGCAGGCACAGGCAGGAGAGAGGTCTCTGCTGGCACAGGCAGGAGAGAGGTCTCTGCAGGCACAGGCAGGAGAGAGGCCTCTGCAGGCGCAGGAAGGAGAGAGGCCTCTGCAGGCACAGGCAGGAGAGAGGTCTCTGCTGGCACAGGCAGGAGAGAGGTCTCTGCAGGCACAGGCGAGAGAGAGGCCTCTGCAGGCACAGGCAGGAGAGAGGTCTCTGCTGGCACAGGCAGGAGAGAGGTCTCTGCTGGCACAGGCAGGAGAGAGGTCTCTGCTGGCACAGGCAGGAGAGAGGTCTCTGCAGGCACAGGCAGGAGAGAGGTCTCTGCAGGCACAGAGAGGAGAGGTATCTGCAGGAACATGCTGGAGAGAGGCCTCTGCAGGCACATGCAGGAGAGAGGCCTCTGCTGGCACAGGCAGGAGAGAGGCCTCTACAGGCCCAGGGAGGAGAGAGGTCTCTGCTGTCACAGGCAGGAGAGAGGTCTCTGCAGGCACAGGCAGGAGAGAGGCCTCTGCAGGCACAGGCAGGAGAGAGGCCTCTGCAGGCACAGGCAGGAGAGAGGCCTCTGCAGGCACAGGCAGGAGAGAGGTCTCTGCAGGCACAGGCAGGAGAGAGGTCTCTGCAGGCACAGGCAGGAGATAGGTCTCTGCAGGCACAGGCAGTGCCAAGTAAGAGCTCTGCAGGTACAGGCAGGAGAGAGGTCTCTGCAGGCACAGGCATGAGAGAGGCCTCTGCAGGCATTGTCAGGAGAGAGGTCTCTGCAGGCACAGGCAGGAGAGAGGTCTCTGCAGGCACAGGCAGGAGAGAGGCCTCTACAGGCCCAGGGAGGAGAGAGGTCTCTGCTGGCATAGGCAGGAGAGAGGTCTCTGCTGGCACAGGCATGAGAGAGGTCTCAACAGGCACAGGCAGGAGAGAGGCCTCTGTAGGCAGAGGCATGAGAGAGGCCTCTGCAGGCACAGGCAGGAGAGAGGCCTCTGCAGGCACAGACAAGAGAGAGGCCTCTGCAGGCACAGGCAGGAGAGAGGTCTCTGCAGACGCTGGCAGGAGAGAGGTCTCTGCAAGCACAGGCGAGAGAGAGGCCTCTGCAGGCACATGCAGGAGAGAGGCCTCTGCAGGCACAGGCGAGAGAGAGGCCTCTGCAGGCAGAGGCGAGAGAGAGGCCTCTGCAGGCACAGGTAGGAGAGAGGTCTCTGCAGACGCAGGCATGAGAGAGGTCTCTGCAGGTACAGGCAGGAGAGAGGCCTCTACAGGCACAGGCGAGAGAGAGGCCTCTGCAGGCACAGGCAGGAGAGAGGTCTCTGCAGGCACGGAGAGGAGAGGTATCTGCAGGAACATGCAGGAGAGAGGCCTCTGCATGCACATGCAGGAGAGAGGCCTCTGCTGGCACAGGCAGGAAAGAGGCCTCTGCAGGCACAGGCAGGAGAGAGGCCTCTACAGGCCCAGGGAGGAGAGAGGTCTCTGCTGGCACATGCAGGAGAGAGGTCTCTGCAGGCACAGGCAGGAGAGAGGCCTCTGCAGGCACAGGCAGGAGAGAGGCCTCTGCAGGCACAGGCAGGAGAGAGGTCTCTGCAGGCACAGGCAGGAGAGAGGTCTCTGCAGGCACAGGCAGGAGAGAGGTCTCTGCAGGCACAGGCAGGATATAGGTCTCTGCAGGCACAGGCAGTGCCAAGTAAGAGCTCTGCAAGTACAGGCAGGAGAGAGGCCTCTGCAGGCATTGTCAGGAGAGAGGTCTCTGCAGGCACAGGCAGGAGAGAGGTCTCTGCAGGCACAGACAGGAGAGAGGCCTCTACAGGCCTAGGGAGGAGAGAGGTCTCTGCTGGCATAGGCAGGAGAGAGGTCTCTGCTGGCACAGGCAGGAGAGAGGTTTCTGCAGGCACAGGCAGGAGAGAGGCCTCTGTAGGCAGAGGCATGAGAGAGGCCTCAGCAGGCACAGGCGAGAGAGAGGCCTCTGCAGGCACAGGCAGGAGAGAGGCCTCTGCAGGCACAGACGAGAGAGAGGCCTCTGCAGGCACAGGCAGGAGAGAGGTCTCTGCAGACGCTGGCAGGAGAGAGGTCTCTGCAAGCACAGGCGAGAGAGAGGCCTCTGCAGGCACAGGCAGGAGAGAGGCCTCTGCAGGTACAGGCGAGAGAGAGGCCTCTGCAGGCACAGGCGAGAGAGAGGCCTCTGCAGGCACAGGTAGGAGAGAGGTCTCTGCAGACGCAGGCAGGAGAGAGGTCTCTGCAGGTACAGGCAGGAGAGAGGCCTCTACAGGCACAGGCGAGAGAGAGGCCTCTACAGGCACAGGCAGGAGAGAGGCCTCTGCAGGCACAGGCGAGAGAGAGGCCTCTGCAGGCACAGGCAGGAGAGAGGTCTCTGCAAATGCAGGCAGGAGAGAGGTCTCTGCAGGTACAGGCAGGAGAGAGGCCTCTGCAGGTACAGGCAGGAGAGAGGCCTCTGCAGGCACAGGCAGGAGAGAGGCCTCTGCAGGCACAGGCTGGAGAGAGGGGGGTCTCTGCCGACAGAGGCATTGTCAAGTAAGAGCTCTGCAGGAACATGCAGGAGAGAGGCCTCTGCAGGCACATGCAGGAGAGAGGCCTCTGCTGGCACAGGCAGGAGAGAGGCCTCTGCAGGCACAGGCAGGAGAGAGGCCTCTACAGGCCCAGGGAGGAGAGAGGTCTCTGCTGGCACAGGCAGGAGAGAGGTCTCTGCAGGCACAGGCAGGAGAGAGGCCTCTGCAGGCACAGGCAGGAGAGAGGCCTATGCAGGCACAGGCAGGAGAGAGGTCTCTGCAGGCACAGGCAGGAGAGAGGCCTCTGCAGGCACAGGCAGGAGAGAGGTCTCTGCAGGCACAGGTAGGAGAGAGGGGGGTCTCTGCGGACAGAGGCAGTGCCAAGTAAGAGCTCTGCAGGTACAGGCAGGAGAGAGGTCTCTGCAGGCACAGGCAGGAGAGAGGCCTCTGCAGGCATTGTCAGGAGAGAGGTCTCTGCAGGCACAGGCAGGAGAGAGGTCTCTGCAGGCACAGGCAGGAGAGAGGCCTCTACAGGCCCAGGGAGGAGAGAGGTCTCTGCTGGCACAGGCAGGAGAGAGGTCTCTGCTGGCACAGGCAGGAGAGAGGTCTCTGCAGGCACAGGCAGGAGAGAGGCCTCTGTAGGCAGAGGCATGAGAGAGGCCTCTGCAGGCGCAGGCAGGAGAGAGGTCTCTGCTGGCACAGGCAGGAGAGAGGTCTCTGCAGGCACAGGCAGGAGAGAGGCCTCTGTAGGCAGAGGCATGAGAGAGGCCTCTGCAGGGGCAGGCAGGAGAGAGGTCTATGCTGGCACAGGCAGGAGAGAGGTCTCTGCTGGCACAGGCAGGAGAGAGGCATCTGCAGGCACAGGCAGGAGAGAGGTCTCTGCAGGCACAGGCAGGAGAGAGGGGGGTCTCTGCGGACAGAGGCAGTGCCAAGTAAGAGCTCTGCAGGTACAGGCAGGAGAGAGGTCTCTGCAGGCACAGGCAGGAGAGAGGCCTCTGCTGGCACAGGCAGGAGAGAAGCCTCTGCAGGCACAGGCAGGAGAGAGGCCTCTGCAGGCACAGGCAAGAGAGAGGCCTCTGCAGGCACAGCAGGAGAGAGGTCTCTACAGGCACCGGCAGGAGAGAGGCCTCTGCAGGCACAGGCAGGAGAGAGGCCTCTGCAGGCACAGGCAGGAGAGAGGCCTCTGCAGGCATTGGCAGGACAGAGGCAGTGCCAAGTAAGAGCTCTGCAGGCACAGGCAGGAGAGAGGTCTCTGCGGACAGAGGCAGGAGAGAGGTCTCTTCAGGCACATGCAGGAGAGAGGGGGTCTCTGCAGGCGCAGGCAGGAGAGAGGCCTCTGCAGGCACAGTCAGAAGAGAGGCCTATGCAGGCGCAGGCAGGAGAGAGGCCTCTGCAGGCACAGGCAGGCGAGAGGTCTCCGCTGACCCAGGCAGGAGAGAGGTCTCTGCAGGCGCAGGCAGGAGAGAGGGGGGTCTCTGCGGAGTCGGACAGAGGCAGTGCCAAGTAAGAGCTCTGCATTTACAGACAGGAACAAAGCCCAAGACCTTTACATGCACGGGCAGCCCCAGTGAGGGTCTGCGCGCACAGGGGGCACCAAGCAAGCCCTTCTTTGCCAGCACGTGGCCGGAGTGGTCTACATACCCCCCTTTTGAAGTTTATTTTTATGTATTTCATCCTCATATATCCCTGAAGCTGAGCACGTGTTTTCTTGTGTAAAGTGCAGTAACGTGCGCAGCAGGCAAGGGAGTAAATAAATAAGGAAGACCCCCCCTCCCGACCCCCACGCCTCCCTGCTTGGCCTTCACAGGGCCCCTCACTGCCTCTGCAGGCCGAAGGGGGGTGGGGGGGGGCAGCCCCCTCAGAAGCCTCTGTGGCCTTGGCCCAGCTTCCTTCCTTCACTTCAGAATGAGGTCCGCCCTCCCATCCGCGTGCAGCCGGACAGGCACCGCCCCCCGCTGGGATGACCCCTTCCGAGGGGGCAGGAGCAGGACACAGGCTCGTCCTCAGCATCCTCTCTGATGCGGTGCCGGGTGTGGTCAGGGCCACAGGTGGCCGTGTGAAGGGGCCATGACCACAGGCGGCCGTGTGAGGGCCATGGCCACAGGTGGCCGTGTGAGGGGCCAGGGCCACAGGTGACCGTGTGAGGGGGCCATGACCACAGGCGGCCGTGTGAGGGGCCATGGTCACAGGTGGCTGTTTGAGGGGCCAGGGTCACAGGTGGCCGTGCGGGGGTGCTCAGGGCCACAGGTGGCCGTGTGAGGGGCCATGACCACAGGCGGCCGTGTGAGGGGCCATGACCACAGGCGGCCGTGTGAGGGTCCAGGGCCACAGGTGGCCGTGTGAGGGGCCAGGGCTGAAGGAGGCTGGTGCGGGGGTGCTCAGGGCCACAGGTGGCCGTGTGAGGGGCCAGGGCCACAGGTGGCCGTGCGGGGGCGCTCAGGGCCACAGGTGGCCGTGTGAGGGGGCAGGGCCACAGGTGGCCGTGCGGGGGCGCTCAGGGCCACAGGTGGCCGTGTGAGGGGGCCGGGCGGTCAGGGCCACAGGAGAAGGCGGCCTGCACAGGACCCGTGCTCTCTAGGCATAATCCCGCCGATGCTTCCAACTCGGAAGATGGGTGAAGCACTGGGCGTGAAACATGCAATTTGATTATCTTTGCAGCATGTGCATAACCCCACTAAGCTACGTCGGTATTTTTCAATGGTACATGCATATATTCACACTAGTTACTATATTCCCCATGAAATGTAAAACGATTCGGGCCACCAATATTTGGAATTTTATGGAATGGACCCGGAGAATCTAAAAAAAACGCATCAAAAATCCAAACAAAATACAAAGAAAAACGTATTCAAAGTAAAAAGATAAGAATACTGTCATAAGTGGAGAGTAACAAAACATGGTTTTAACAATCAAAGAAAAGCATCTCTCAAAGATCGTGAACAATAACAGACACATCGTGCCATATTAGTTTAATTCTTTATTTACAGCTGTCGCGCTTTTTCAGCAGTGAAGCCTGTGGCGCAACACAATCAAAGGGGGCCCCTGCCAGCTAAGGTGAGGGGGGAGCTGATCGTCTCGTTCCCATAGCATTCGCCCACCACTCAGGATGAGGATGTGGTCCGTCGGCGGCAAATCACTTAATCTCCCCGTGCCTGAATGTGTCCTTGTGTAACGTAACCGGTGCTCGTGTAAAGCGCTTCGGGTCGAGTTCGCGCTATATAAACCTGCATTAAAAAAACAAAAACTAATTTTTAGAAAACAATACTTTTGAAAACAATTTCATAAAAACCTGGCTTTCCACCCTGCTTCAGAGACGTGACACTCCATAGATGAGGGCTACCTAATGATGCATCACCGCGCTGGGAGGCGGCCATCTTGTGGTGGGGGGGGGGGGGAGGGGTGTATTTGTAAATAAAGAAAGCTTTCACCGTTCCGCACATTCTTACAGCGCAAAGCAATGAGCTGTAACTATATAAGGGTAGGTATGTGGGGGCAAGCATTCAACCCCCTCAGGGTGTCCAATGTGTGTCCACAAGGGTTGGATCCAGGCCATGCTATCAGGGCAATCCGTAAGGTAAATGTGCATGGAGTGCAACTCATTGAAACTACTTTATATGATCATTGAAACTACTTTATATGATCATTGAAACTACTTTACATGATCAGTGAAACTACTTTATATGGTCATTGAAACTACTTTATATGGTCATTGAAACTACTTTCTATGATCATTGAAACTACTTTATATGGTCATTGAAACTACTTTATATGGTCATTGAAACTACTTTATATGATCATTGAAACTACTTTATATGGTCATTGAAACTACTTTATATGGTCATTGAAACTACTTTATATGATCATTGAAACTACTTTACATAATCATTGAAACTACTTTATATGATCATTGAAACTACTTTATATGGTCATTGAAACTACTTTATATGATCATTGAAACTACTTTATATGGTCATTGAAACTACTTTATATGATCATTGAAACTACTTTACATAATCATTGAAACTACTTTATATGATCATTGAAACTACTTTATATGATCATTGAAACTACTTTATATGATCATTGAAACTACTTTACATAATCATTGAAACTACTTTATATGATCATTGAAACTACTTTATATGATCATTGAAACTACTTTATATGATCATTGAAACTACTTTATATGGTCATTGAAACTACTTTATATGATCATTGAAACTACTTTACATAATCATTGAAACTACTTTATATGATCATTGAAACTACTTTATATGATCATTGAAACTACTTTATATGATCATTGAAACTACTTTACATAATCATTGAAACTACTTTATATGATCATTGAAACTACTTTATATGATCATTGAAACTACTTTACATAATCATTGAAACTACTTTATATGATCATTGAAACTACTTTAAATGATCATTGAAACTACTTTATATGATCATTGAAACTACTTTACATAATCATTGAAACTACTTTATATGATCATTGAAACTACTTTATATGATCATTGAAACTACTTTATATGATCATTGAAACTACTTTATATGATCATTGAAACTACTTTATATGATCATTGAAACTACTTTATATGATCATTGAAACTACTTTATATAGTCATTTGCTATCCTGGGCTGAAAGTGACACTGACCCAACCCTCCTGGCCCTAGACAGACGCCCTTGTGGCACTTGGCCTCTATTAGTTTGCCTTTGGAAAGTACCCTTCTGGTTTGTGCTGGGTTTTCACCCTGGCCGAGCTCCGGTAGTTGGGTAAATATGTGTCTAGTCTGTTGTGTTCTCTGTAGTGCTTGTGACACAGGGAGGGTGTCCTACTTCTAGGCACATTGGTGTCTTGGCCATAACAAAAGGCGAATACATGGAAACTCTCCCTGTCTTGAGCATCAGCTTTTAGTCTGGGATGAACTGCACCATGGCAAGGTGTGAAGAGAGGGCGGGGCGAGGCAACCAGAGAATGTGGGATGCCAAGACAGAGGGTGAGTCCAAGACCCAGTCAGGACGAGACAAGGGCCTCAAGCCGTGAGACTTCCCAAGTCAGAATCCGAAGCCAAGCCAGCAGGTGGAGAGCACAGAGTTAACCTGAGTCTTTCATGCAAAGAGTTGTCATTCAAACTCCAAGGGCCACATTACACAAGTGCCCCTGTGGGTGGGGGGGGGGGAGGGAGCGGAGAGGGTGGAGGGGATAACAGGCGTTTGTACCTGCTTTGAGCGCCAACCCGGGGCACTTTGGTATTACATCAGGAGCCACAGACACTTGTGCGCCCCCTTCTGTAATAGAGATAGCGCTGGCGCACATGTAGCACCGGCGCTATCATGAGGGGGTGTTCCATCATTTGCATAGGGGCGTGGTCCCATGCAAATGAGGGAATCAGTTTGCCTCAGCACCTGCGCAGTATTATCGCCATGGGCACAGAGGCAAACATGCCTTTAGAAGGCGCACTTTCAGTGCGCCACAAAAAGGTGGTGCACTGTCAGTGAGCCTTCTAAATGCAGCCCTCTAAAGGGTTGAAAGGGGGTCCCATGGACCCCCCAGACATCCCCATCCACAGTCACTCACTGCACCCGCCTGCAAGGGGATCTCTCTCCCCTCTTGAAAGTGCAGGCGGGTTGCCGACAGCACAGTGAAACACAGAGCAGCTTTTAAACAGCTGCTCCGTAGTTCTCTTGAATGCGCTGCCCTGGGGGCAGCACGAGTATGCGGTTATCCGGAGGGCAGCACATTCTGCCTGATAAGGCGCATTTTCCCTGTTTGCACCTGGCACACCTGCTTTTGGTGAAAAGTGGCGCAAACATGGAAAGTACGCCCTATCTGTAATACGAGCTCAAGCTGTGCAGCAAGGCGATAGGCTGAGAGGGGACTTAAAGAGCATCAGAACACCAAGTGGATGACCAATCAGATTCAGGGCCTCCAAAACCTGAACTTCAGCCTTGTCTATGTTGACATCGGTGAATGAAATGGAGAGAGAGATGCAGAGAGTGTCTGCTTCGTACTGTGAAGTGCTGCTGCTCGTCCACTGGTAATCCTCCATTCCTGCAGAGAAGCGATAGTTCTCCTCCTGTCGGGTAAAACAAGTGCTTTTACTGGCCCATGTAAAACACTGTTTCAGCATCAAAGTGTCTCTCGTCATCCAGGAGGTCACGCAAAGGTGGAAAGATCCTTGGTAAAGGGTTAATAATGTAGGTGTCATCAAAGTAGGCCTGAGCGAAGTTTTCGGAACTCCGTACCCTACGCAGAGCACGGAGTGGGAAAAACTCTGCAAACCCCGCGAGCGGAGCGGAGTGTACCGCCCAGGCCTAGTGTCATCAGGAATAGAAAACAACACTGTAGGAAATAATAAGGGAGGCTAGATGTGTGACATGAGAGAAAAGCCCTGAGGGGCCTCAAAGTGAAGAAAACAGTAGATTGGAAGGGAGGAAGTTCCATTGCATGAAAGCGGTTCTTAAGAAAATACAAAACCCATGCCATGGCCATGAAGCTAATGTCCTGCCCTGCACCCTGGAAACAAGCAGAGTGCACTCAACGCTGATGAAAGTGGCTGACATGACCCACTTTGTGCCCAGAAATGAAGAGAGGCTGTGACGAGCTGGTACCCATGTTGTCTCAGCACCATGCGGAGGACAACATTCTGCTTACTCAGGGTCATGAAAGTAATGAAAGTCAAACTTTACAAGCAGGAAGAAGGCTGGACATGGACTCCCCTTTGGAGGATCTGGTCCGGGAGAGGCAGCAGGGAGGGGTGGACAGGAGGCAAGCACGGTGGGATCATCTGTGTGCCTTCCAGCAGGAGAGGCTTGGGTGCTCCCATCTCTTCAGTATGGGTGAGTGAGTTGTAAGACATTCTTCTTCCATGAATATGTGTTTGAGGAAATGTGTGTGTGTGGATTGGAATAGATAGACAGATAGATGGATGGATACAGTGACAGATGACAGTAATATGCTATTTATCACCACTTTTGAGTGTGGAGGGGGCAAGAATCTTGAGAGAAGCCTCATGTGAGTCCTACTGCTTCTCCCTCCCTCATCAGTTATAATAAACAGATAGCATAGTTTGCATATCACAATCATAAGCAAAGGTATTTATTCAGCTCTCAAAAGAGTAAATCCATGTATTGTGAGACCAATCACTGAAAATAAGTCTTGTGACTTAGGGGCTGATTTAGATATCGGCGGACAGGTTACTCCGTCACAACGGGGACCAATATCCCGTCCGCCGAAATATAAATCCCATAATATCCTATAGAATTTACATTTCGGTGGACAGGATATCCGTCCCCATTGTGACGGAGTAACCCGTACTCCAAAGTCGAAATCAGGCCTTAGTTATTTTCCTGTCAAGTCATTATAACATGAATATTGTGTACAGTACTGAAGAAAACACATCAGTGATGGGTGGAATGCTTGAATTAATCTCAGCCACTAGAAATTACTCAGGCTGCATTCCAGTCCATCATTTTTTGCCCACTATGCCAATGCAAACACCAGCCATAAACACATCAGACTTGGTTCTGTTCCAGTAACAATAGTTTAGCCAAAACTGCAAAACTGCCAGGCCTGATCCGCTCTGAACGGGAATACAGCAACTCCCAAATTCAGCCTACATTTTTTATAAGACAATAAAAGAGTTTTCTCATGTCAGCCACACTGTACTGTGGTCATACCATGGATAATCGATTTATGTATGTGTTCATACTTTTCAGCTTCCCTTTTGAGCTGGACAGTCATGATTTTTAAATCTATATTTTGGATATATTTTTTTTATTTGGCCAACCTAAAAATGACAGGAGCCTGTATCCCTTCATCACCCCAATTGTCATTTCTCCCTTTCAGCTGCCAAATGTTGGGAGGCATGCTTTCGGATTGTTGCAAATGGGAGAGGCGAAATGAGAGGCAGGTTAACTATACACAGGCCCCTCCTTATCAATTTTAGAAAATTAAGTAGAAGTCCTTTAAAGTACCTTAAGCTGAATCCCCTTGGTTGCCAGACGGCGTTGAAATAACTCTGTGGCCTAATGAAAAGTGTTAACCATAGAAGGGTAAAAGGGTTTGTTGGTTAGTGTGGCTTGAACATGAAATACCTTGAAAAAACAAGAGACAACAGGCGTTTGACAAAACAGGATCAGTGTGTTTAATTAAGCAACGTGGCCTGGGGCACAGTCACAGGAATAGGGTCTGTTGAGTGTCTCAATTTACAATCAGTCGAACACAGACTTTTATACAGTTCATGGATGGTAATAAAATGTTTCCGGCAATCCTTTTTTGGTAAGGAATGTGTACCTCTGTCTTTGGAGCCATAAATTAGGGTATTGGATGAGGACTCCATCGACTCCATCGACCTTGCATGTACACAGTACGGCCAGTGGGTAACGTGCCCAGATGTCTGGCATGGGGAGCATGTGATCACTGCTTGTACTGTGGGTGCTGTGTCTTGATTGGTTGAGTGTTCCCAACTTCATGTGGCATCTGACTTTAAGGTGTTTTGAGAACGCGCGCACCCTCCGACCATGTGTGCATTATTGGGGCCTATCTCACTGGACAATTGTGGTGTTGCTGTGCCTATCTGTGGGATCAATCTGGGATTTCCTGTTCACACGTTTGTCTGCTGGCTACGTTCCACCCCCTGTGACCTGTCAAACAGTGACCTCGGGCCTGTGTCTCAGGGCCTGCCTAACAATGTTTTTCTGAGTCGGGGTTGACGTGGAGTTCACAACGGGCAAATTCGTCAATAAAGATGCGATTTCGTTTTTATACATGAATGTATTGTTATTCATACTGACATTGACTTTCTCAATATCAACACTGGCACTGCTTGAATAACTCTCTATTGCGTATCGAGTTCTATACAGGCATCAGGAGCAGATATCAGGAGCAAGCACACTATCCTTGTGGGAGACCGATGATTGCAATCTGTGACATGCACAGTGTAGATTAGGATACAGATGCATCACAAGATGCCTGTAGATGTATGGGAACGGAGATATCTGCGTGTCACAGTGGGGATAGATGGGCATACATAGCTCAGTGATGCCCCATTGCTGTTGTAACAGTGGAATGTGCAGATCCGGATAGAAGTGCCTTGAGAGAGCTCATAGATGTTTCAATGCCAGGATAGCTTTGCATGGGGCAGGTAAGGAGAGCGCAGAGGAAAATCCAGTGCTAAAATAATTGTGCACAGGAAAAGTCAGAATAGGGGTGCATTATGAGAGCGTGGTGCTCGTCTCAGTGGTAGGAGAGCCTTGCATGGGCAGGTGAGGACAGAGGTGTATTATGAGAGTTTGTGCCGGTCTCGCAGCTAGGCAAGCTAGGTGAGGGTAGGAGTTTGTTGTGAGAGCTCCGTGCATGTCTTAATGGAAGGATGGTTTTGAATGGGAGAGAGCAGATCTAAAGTGCATCGTGAGAGCATTGCACACATCTCAGTTCTAGCCTACTTTGCACGATGTAGGTGAGGTTAGGAGTTTGTCGTGAGAGCTCAGTGCATGTCTTATTATTAGGATGGTTTTGGATGGGAGACAGTTGTCGGATCTGAAGCCTGGCTCCAGTCTGGTCCACGTGAGATTCCACAGGAGCAAAGAAGCTTGTCCCCCCCCACTTTTAGACAACAACTCCTGGAGGAGGTATAGTGACTCACTCACAAGACGCTGCTCACCAAAAGTAAGGGGAATAACGCATAGAGTGACCACCACTCTTTCCCCAAAGATGACACCAGGTAACGTTGTAGTGGGGAGCTGGTTCCACAGAGTGCTGAACAATAAAGAAATAACAAATAGGACCGACTTTACTCTTCATGAACTAAACAGAAGTCAAGAACATTAATGCATGTCATTTCCTAATATATGCAGTTCACTTACCATCGAGAGTGTGCCAGTAATTCTTGGAATTTCCCAGCTTCGTATGAGAGCACAGACAAAGGCTAAACTAATGATAGACCAGGGAGGAAGGACGAGGTGAATACTGGGAAAAGGAGCTACTAAGGGACGTCAAAAACAACCACTCACTTCCACAATCATTCAAGGTTACGTTGGGTTTATCTAAAAGAGTGAGGGACCACTAGTTTTTTAAGGGATGCGTGAAACCTAAGACATACTGACCGGCTCCTATGAAGCAGAAGGAGCAGAGCAGCCTTGCCTTCAAAAAAACAGGACTAAATGCTAAAGGGCTCTCAAGTGTAGCGGGCTGGCCGGCTCCGTAGGGGAGAGGAGCGGATCAGCGGCGCACACGCTCTCGTGAAGGAGGATAAACAAAAGATGGCGTGGCGCGCTGGCCGGCTCCGTTGGGAAGAGGAGCGGATCAGCGGAGCACACGCTCTCGTGAAGGCGGATCAGTAGGAGATGGCGTGGCGCGCTGGCCGGCTCCGTTGGGGAGAGGAGCGGATCAGCGGTGCACACGCTCTCAAGAAGGCGGATCAGCAGGAGATGGCGTGGCGCGCTGGCCGGCTCCGTTGGGGAGAGGAGCGGATCAGCGGCGCACACGCTCTCAGGAGAGGGAACAGAACTTCTAGGGGGTATCCAAAGTTCCCACCGTAAATCGGGAAAGGAAAGTCCAGACCGGATAGCAGGAATCAATCCATGAAGAGCAGGTACTCGAATCGGAGCTCGGAGGGGGCGTGGTCACTAGTTAGGGATAGTAAGCCAAGCATCGGCAACTGGGTGAGACGGCCTCTTATAGGAGTTAGGGGTCGTCTCAAAAAGAACTCACTCCGTGAACTAACGAGGGAAATAAACATGCATTAAGGTACCGACATTTCTCAAACTAGGCCACCTGCTGCCGGAACCCTAACAACAGTAGGACTAAAGTGCATAGAGGGGACCGTGGCACACGTCTCAGTGCTAGCCTATCTTTCCATGGAGTAGGAGAGTGTAGGAGTTTGTCGTGAGAGCTCAGTGCATGTCTTAATGTTAGGATGGTTTTGAATGGGAGACAGCCGGACCAAAGTGCATAGTGAGAGCGTTGCACTTGCACACATCTCAGTTCTAGCCTAGCTTTGCACAAGGTAGGTGAGGGTAGGAGTTTGGTGTGAGAGTTCAGTGCATGTCTTAATGTTAGGATGGTTTGAATGGGACACAGCAGGACTACAGTGCAGAGGGGACCATAGCACATGTCTCAGTGCTAGCCTAGCTTTGCACGGAGTAGGTGAGGGTAGGAGTTTATTGTGAGAGCTCAGTGCATGTCTTGATGTTAGGATGGTTTTGAATGGGAGATGGTAGGACTAAAGTGCATAGTGAGAGTATAGCACACGTTTCAGTGCTAGCCTAGCTTTACCTGAGGTCGGTGAGGGTAGATGTTTGTTGTGAGAGCTCAGTGCATGTCTTAATGCTAGGACGGTTTTGAATGGGAGACGGTAGGACTAAAGTGCAAGGTGAGACCGTGGCACACGTCTCAGTTCTAGCTTAGCTTTACACGAGGTTGGTGAGGATCAGAGTTTGTTGTGAGACCTCAGTGCCTGTGTCACTTCCAGAATAAGGAGCAGGTCCTCGTGGCAGCTCCGCCCGCTGTGTGTCGCTCGCTTGCCCCCAGCCGCCTGTTCTCCTGCATTGTACACTCTGTTAATGCTAATTGTATCATTTAGACCGCATAGACTTTGACTGTACGTGACTATTTTGTATCTCATTGTTCTCACGCTGTAACATTGTATCCCATTCTGCTCTATTCCTTCCCGTATGGCCAGTAACTTGTTTTCATATCCTCTTTGTTAGCCCACTTATCTCTGCCCCTCATTGCTGTGTCTCCGATTATTTTTCCCTTCTGTACCCTTTATTCTGTTACTGCCATGGCCTGCTTTTTACAGCTGTTTCGACGATCGTTTCCCTCCCACTTCTGACCTCCCGGCACCTCTCCCTTCTCCCAGGACCTACTTAATGGAGGTCGCAGCATGGCTGCGCAGCGGACGTGCTCAACAGGTGGACCGAAGACGTGCCAAAGGCAAGCCCACCTGCACCCGTCCACGCCTGGATAGTGCCAAGCTACAGGAACCCTGGCTTAAGCGCCACCTGAAGCTACTGTGCCTCTAAGGTCAGAGCCCTGGACCCAGGACCCTGCAACAACCACTGCTTCTGCACCTCGCCTCGGTACACTGTAGGACCTTTCACCTGCCAGCACTGCTCCTCGCCTGCAACACCAGATCTCCAGTGTGCGCGGCAATCACCACCACACCCACCACTACTGCCTCGGAACATCTCCACTGCCTCCTGCTCAACGCGCAATCTCTTGGCAAACACACCACCGAGATCTTGAATACCATTGCTTCCCTCACCCCTGACGTTGTCTTCCTCACTAAGACCCCGCTCAACCCTGCATCAGCGCCCGACATCCCCTTAGCCACACCCGCCGGCTACAAGATGACTCATCACGACCGAGTCTACAGAATTGGAGGCAGGATCACCATCATCCACAAAGAAACCATCCACTGCACCACCTCCACAAACGATGAGGCCCCGATGATGGAGCACCCCAACTTCCTATTCTGCACCGATGACAAAACCATCATCAGAAGCACTCTCACCTACAGACCTCCAGGACCCTGACCCAGCTTTGGCCATCCCAGACTTCATTGCCTTGCTCGCCATCAACTCCAGGCACTAATCTTCCTCAGAGATCTCATCTTCCACCTCGATGACTCAGATTACGCCAACACCACCAACCTCCTCGAAAGCATGAGCACCCTCAGCCTCACTCAACTGGCCACCGACCTCACACACATCGCAGGACACACACTCAACCCCATTTTAACAGCCAGCAGTAGAGTCAAGTACAGCCACACCACCGAACTCACCGGGACAGACCACGCCATTGTACAGTTCACCATCACAGGGCTACTCAGCACCACCACGAGATGGCCCAGCACCACTTACCGTAGATGGAATAAAGTGTCAGAAAACCAATGGACCGATGCCCTCAACTCCTGCCTCCCGGACACCTCTACCAACCTGGAACAGGCTGTCACAAATTTCTCTGCTTGGATCTCCGATTGCGCTGACAGAGTCACCCCCACTAAGCTCACCAAGCCAAAGAGACTCTCCAAGCAGACCAGCTGGTACACCGTGAAACTAAGAACCGCTAAGTGCGACTGCAAGCAACCTGAGAGAATGTGGTGCACCAGCAAGACCTCCACAGACCGAAGTGTCTACAAAACGTTGCTCAACCAATACCATCAACTCCTGAAAAGGACGAAGAAGAGCACCTTTGCCAACTGCATCAAGCCAGTGCCCACCGCAGTAAAGGACTCTTCAACCTCCTCAGAGAGTTCACCAACCCCGCAGCCTCTGAAAACATCATCACTCCCTCCCAGGACGCCCTGCGACACCCTGGAGGACTTCTTCCATGACAAAATCTCCAACATCTACAAGAACTTCGCAGCCCTACCTACCACCACCGACATCCTTAGCCTCATTGCTCCCAAAGAGGTAAACCATGACCACCTGCTAACCACCTGGGACCAGCTCACCATTCAAAACACCATCACCATCATGAACTCCGTGCACTCAGGAGCACCAACGGACCCTTGTCCCCACCACATTTTCAACCTCGGGAGCAAGACCATCAGCAAAGAACTCACCACCATCTTGAACTCATCCATCACCACGGCCATCTTCCCCAATAAACGGAAGCATGCTGGGGTCATACCCCTTCTCAAGAAACCGTCCGCCGACCCTAGCAAACTCAAGAACTTCCTCCCCATCTCTTTGCTCTCCTTCCCTGCCAAGGTCCTCGAGAAAGTCCTCAACCACCAACTCACGGAACACTTGCAGAACAACAATCTCCCGGACATCTCCCAGTTTGGATTCCGTGCCAACCACAGCACTAAAACCTCCCTCATCCCTGCCACAGACGACATCAGTGCCCTCCTGGACTGAGGGGAAACAGCATCCCTGATTCTCCTCAACCTCTCTGTGGCCTTCAACACCGTATCCCACTACAGCCTCATCAAGAGTCTTCACTACATCGAAATTCAGGGACACGCCCTCAAGTGGATCACCTCATTCCTCACCGGAAGAACCCAGAGAATCTGTCTTCCTCCCTACACTTCCAAACACAAAATCACCAGCTGTGGCATCCTTCAAGGCTCATCCCTAAGCCCCACCCTGTTCAACACCTACATGACTCCCCTGGCCGACATCGTCAGAACTCACAGACTAAACATCATCTACTATGCAGATGACACCCAGATCCTCCTCTCACTATCAGAAAAGCCCTCCGCCACGAGGACCATTTTCCACAGGTGTATGATGGACATCACCGATTGGATGAAACTCAACTGCCTGAAACTCAACACCGACAGATCTGAGGTTCTGCTCTTCAGAAACAACATTTCCCCATGAAATGACCCTTGGTGGCCTTCAGAACTACGTCCCACACCTACAGACCAGGCCCGCAACCTCGGAATCATCATGGACAGCAAGCTCACCATGAACACCCAGATCAACGCAGTCTCCTCCACCTGCTTCCTCACCCTGTGCATGCTTCACAAGAATTTCAGATGGCTCCCGGTTGACACCAGATGTACCATCACCCAAGCCATGGTCACCAGCCGGCTGGACTACACAACGCACTTTATCCAGGAATGAACTCGCACCGCCTGACGAGAGTACAGACCATACAGAACTCTGCGGCGTGACTCATACTCGACCTCCCCAAGCGGACCCACATCACCCCCACTCAGGAAGCTCCACTGGCTCCCCGTTCTGAACAGATGCCACTTCAAGATGCTGACCCACACCTACAAGGCCCTGAACAACCAAGGACCGGCATACATCAACCACTGCCTGAACTTTCACCAACCCTCCAGACACCTGCCCTCCGCCTCCTTTCACCTCACTCACACCCCTCGCATACGTCGAAGCCTCAGCGGAGGTCGCTCCTTCTCCCTCGCGGCCAGGGCCTGGAACAACCTCCTTCTTCATTCCGGACCTCACCCTTGCTGCTGGAATTCAGGAAAGACTCAAAACGTGGCTGTTCGCAGCACGAGCCACAGTGCCTAGACACCCTGACGGGTGATTAGCAGGGCTTTATAAATCTGGTGATTGATTCATTGTGAACAAAATACGTGCAGATACCGTTTTGTTTTATGAACAAGGTGGCAACCCTACTGAGTGCTACAACAGCTTTGCACAAGTCATTTCAGGATAGAGGTGCATTATGAGAGCTGAGCACATCTCTGTGGTAGGTACCCTTGCGTGGGGCAGCTTAGAAGCACTGAGACAGCCTCGGTGATGTCTTTGGAATGGTACAGCCTCACATGCAGGCTTCCACACGCTGTAACACTTTAGGAATCACTCCAGATCCCTTCTCTCAACCTCCCACTGAATCTCATCCAGCACACCTCCTCTGGGAGCCAGTCCTGTCTCACACTGCAGGAAAGAGACAGATTCTGATTTCTATGGGATGAGAACATGGAAAACATCTGTGCTTTACACATAATGAAAGTGAAAGCTGGGAGGTTTCACCATTCCACACCCCTCTCTTATGCACTTGTGGCCTCCCCAAGAAACAGACCTTCCCATCCGGCCATGGGGACCAGAGAGCCCACTCCTCATTGGGCCCCCAGTAGCCGCCTCTGATGTGAATCAAAAACAGACCTCAGCCTCATACTTTTAAAATATTTTGCTTCCTGTGCCTAAAGGGGTCCCCACTCCGACGACGTATAAGCTGTGATCGCCCCCACCCCCTGCACCTCCGAGGCCTTGGATACGTCCCTGAGTGAAATTTAATATCATTTTAACATATAGCGTGAGCTTGGCCTAAGGGCATTCGAGCGCATTACATCAACCCCAGAGTACTTTACACAACGTCACACTTTTCTTTGTAGGCAGAGGGAGATCATGGGCCGTTTGTACAAAAAAGTAGAAATTGCGATTTGTTAAATGCGATTCTTACCGAATTGCAATTAGGAAATCGCAATTCCTAATGTAAGAAAAGTTACAAATATTAAATAGTGATTCCGAGTGGATCGCAAATCGACCATGTTGTACACCAGCGTGGCTGCTGTTCAGCATGGCAAAAAGTTAGTGTCATAGAGAAGTGTGGCGTGGAGTGTCGTAGAGTGGAATGGTGAAGAGTGGAGTAGAGTATTGTAGAGGGGAGTGGCATAGATTGCCGTGTATTGGAGTGGCATAGAGTGGCGTTGCAGAGCGTGGTGTACAATGGAGTGGCATAGAGTAGAGTGGCATAGAGTGCAGTGGTGTAGTGTGCAGTGACATAGATTAGAGTGGTGTAGAGTGCAGTGGTATGGAGGGCAGTGCAGTAGAGTGGTGCAGAGTAGAGTAGAGTACAGTGACGCACAGAAAAGTGGAGTAGTATAGAGCAAAGTGGGCTAGTGTGGAGTGCATTGGTGTAGAGTGTTGCAGAGTATAGTGGTGCAGAGTGCAGCGGCATACAATTCAGTATCGTAGAATGTTGTGGCATAGATTAGAGTGGTGCATAGTAAAGTACATTGGCATAGAGTACATTGGTGCAGAGCAGAATGATGCAGAATGCATTGGCAGAGATTAGAGTATCGTGGCATAGAGTGGAGTGCATCAGAGTGCAGTGGCGTTGAGTGCAGTTGTGCAGAGTAGAGTGGTGTAAAATTCAGTGGCGGAGAGTCCAGTATTGCAGAGTAGAGTGTTGTAGAGTGTAATGGTGTAGAGTGGCATAGAGTAGAGTGGAGTAGACTAGAGTGCAGTGGAGTAGAGTGCAGTGATTTAGAGTAGTGTGGCGTAAAGTGGAGTGACATAGAGTGGAGTGGCACAGAGTGGAGTAGAGTGGCATAGAGTGCAGTGGTGGAGTAGATTTAGATTGTTTCAGAGTAGAGTGAAGTGGCGTAGAGTGGAGTGATGCAGGGTAGATTAAAGAGGCGTAGAGTGCAGTGGTGTAGGGTAGACTGCAATGGAGTAGAATAGAGTGGCATAGAGAAATGGTGTAAAGTGGTGTAGAGTACAGTGGCATAGAGTGAAGTAATGCAAAGTAGATTAGAGTAGCGTACAGTGGATTGGCATAGAGTTCAGGGGTGTAGAGTGTAGTGGTACAGAGTAGAGTGAATTAGCGTAGAGTGTATTAGCATAGAGTGCAGTGACAGAGAGTGAGTGTTGCAGAGTGCCATAGAGTGGAGTTGTGCAGAGTAAAGTGGAGTGGTATAGACTGGAGTGGGGTAGAGTGCAGTGGCAAAGAGTAGAGTGTTGTAGAGTGCATTGGCATAAAGTAGAGAGGTGCAGAGCAGAGTAGAGAGGCGTAGAGAGAAGTGGTGTAGAGTGCAGTGACATAGAATGCAGTGGTTCGGAGTGGAGTAGAGTGCAGTGATGCAGAATGCAATGGCGTGGTGTAAACCAGAGTGGTGCAGAGTAGAGTGCAGTGGCATGGAGTGGAGGGGTGCAGAGTAGAATGGAGTGGCGTAGAGTGGAGTATGCATGATGTGATAGCGTACTGCCATTACAGACAACACATTTTCAATTGAAATGACCATTACATTTGCACAGACATACAGTCTTACTAATAAAACTATACAGTGCATAGACGATAATGTGTGAAAATGGCATCACTTAGTCTATTTATTTATTTGTTTTCCCCATCGAGGCTAGAATCACCTTCAAGATTCTCACCCACGCACACAAAGCCCTCCACAACACCGGACCAGCATACCTGAACAGCCGACTCAAATTCCACGCACCCCAAAGGACCCTACGATCAGCCCAGCTCTCCTACGCCGTGGTCCCCGCACCAGAAAGACCAGATCGGGAGGCCGCTCCTTCTCCTTCCTCGCGGCCAGAGCCTGGAACGCCCTACCGCTACACCTCAGACAGACAACATCACTCCCCATCTTCATGAGAAACCTCAAAACTTGGCTCTTCGACAGACCCCCTCCTTGATGGAATGGAACCTGCACCTCCCCAGCGCCTTGAGACCCTCATGGGTGAGTAGTCGCGCTCTAACAAACACTTAATTGATTGATTGATTGATTTTGATCATATTAAAGTTATTTAAAGTAATCCTTTCCAACACACTTCAGAATGAACAAAATATGTGGTTCATTTGTGCTTTGCTAATTTTGATATATTCTGAAATACTTGAATAGTTCATTTAAATGTTGTTGTGTGGTAGAAAAAACCCTTTCCTCTACCCCCAGTATCCAGCAAGATTGTCACATAAATCCTCCCGCCTTGAAGTCAGAAATAAAAGTAAACACCAAGCTGCCTTGGAAGACAGAGACTGACATTTGACCTCTGCCTTTGAATGCATAGCAAATGTGACAAGATAAGAACCCGATTGGCCTGTTTACAGAAAGGGGCACACATGGAAGAATACAAGGAGAGGTAGTGTGGAAAGGCTTTCCTCCTTGGGAGGGATGAACTGAACCTGGACTGCCTAAAACAAATAAAGTCAGCAAATAGAAAGTGAGAAAATGTGAGTTACAAACCACAAAACCTATGGTAAGCAATGGGTGGAATGCATTCCTAGGGAAGTTTTCTTAGTGTCCCCAAGATGTCTTTAGCAAACCAGACAGTGGAGATGTCTGGTAGGCTTCCACCTAAAAATTAAATGTTTAAGTTTATTTTTTTAAGAGCAGGCAGTAGTCCATGGAACCACTGCCTGCTCTAAAAAAACTATTTTTGTTTACATTTTCAAAGGGGAAGGGGTCGCTTGGGGACCCCTTCCCCTTTGCAAATGGGTTGACACCTCTGTCAAGGTGTCGATAAAAGATCAATGTTTTGTGACCAGAATTCGGTTGCAAAGGCTTAATACATACCATTGCGATTTGGTAGTTAGAAGGGATGTCCTAAAAACGCCCCTTCCAAATGATGAATTGCGAAATCAATTTGCGATTCAGTAATAAGTTACCAAATTGCAATTTAGCATTTGCACAATAAAAAATGTTTTTTGCGATCAGGCTGATTCTGCAACTTGGACCATTTGTGACCTCAAAAAAGTTTTGTACATATGGTCCTAAGTGATTTACCTCGAATCACAGGATGTGAGTCGAACCTGATTCCCATCGTAGAGTAGAGAGTCGAGCACAGACTAAACATCATCTACTATGCAGATGACACCCAGCTCATCCTTTCGCTATCAGAAAAGCCCTCCGCCATGAGGACCATTTTCCACAGGTATATGATTGACATTGCAGATTGGATGAAACTCAACTGTCTGAAACTCAACACTAACAGATCTGAGGTTCTGCTCTTCGGGAACAAAACTTCCCCATGGAACGACTCCTGGTGGCCTTCGGAACTACTTCCCACACCTACAGACCAGGCCCGCAACCTCAGCATCATCATGGACAGCAAGCTTACCATGAAAAACCAGATCAGCGCAGTCTCCTCCACCTGCTTCCTCACTCTGTGAATGCTTCAGAAGATTTTCAGATGGCTCCTTGTTGACACCAGATGTACCAACACCCAAGCCATGGTCACCAGCCGGCTGGACTACACAATGCCATCTATGCAGGAATCAACTCGCACCTCCTGACGATAGTACAGACCATACAGAACTCTGAAGCCAGACTCATACTCGACCTCCGCAAGCGGACCCACATCACCCCCCACCTCAGGAAGCTCCACTTGCTCCTCATTCTGAACAGATGCCACTTCAAGATGCTGACCCACACCTACAAAGCCCTGAACAACCAAGGACCGGCATACATCAACCACCGCCTGAACTTTCACCAACTCTCCAGACACCTGCGCTCTGCCTCCCTTCACCTCACTCACACCCCTTGCATACGTCGAAGCCTCAGAGGAGGTCGCTCCTTCTCCCTCGCGGCCAGGACCTGGAACAACCTCCTTCTTCAACTCTGGACCTCACCTTTGCTGCTGGAATCAGGAAAGACCCAAAACCTGGCTGTTCGCAGCATGAGCCACAGTGCCTGGACACCCTCACGGGTGATTAGCCACGCTTTATAAATCTGGTGATTGATTGTCAATAAAATACGTGCAGATGGCGTTTTGTTTTATGAACAAGGTGGCAACCCTACTGAGTGCTACAACAGCTTTGCACAAGTCACTTCAGGATAGAGGTGCATTATGAGAGCTGAGCACATCTCTGTGGTAGGTACCCTTGGGTGGGGCAGCTTAGAAGCACTGAGACAGTCTCAGTGATGTCTTTGGTATGGTAAAGCCCCTTGAAGCCCTACATACAGGCTTCCACACGCTGTAACACTTTAGGAATCACTCCAGATCCCTTCTCTCAACCTCCCACTGTATCTCATCCAGCACACCTCCTCTGGGGCCAGTCCTGTCTCACACTGGAGGAAAGAGACAGAATCTGATTTCTATGGGATGAGAACATGGAAAACGTCTGTGCTTTACACATAATGAAAGTGAAAGTAGGAGGCCTCACCCACTCCTCGCCCCTCTCTTCTGCACTTGTGGCCTCCCCAAGAAACAGACTGTTATCCTTCCCATCCGGCCTCGTCTTCTTTCAGTGCTATGGGGAGCCAGGGGCCCACTCCTCATTGGGCCCCCAGTAGCTGCCTCTGATGTGAATCAAAAACAGACCTCAGCCTCATACTTTAAAAAATATTTTTCTTCCTGCGTCCTAAAAGGGGCCCCACTCCGACGACGTATAAGCTGTGATCGCCCCTGTTGCAAAGTCATCCTGTGCCCTGGGCACTCCCCAACTTTTTGCTGACTGGTACTGGTGGTAACTGACTCTGACTGACCCTGGGCTCTGCCTAACCAGGCCCAGGGCCAGTGCTATGCTGAAAGAGACACATTTAGAATATAGTGAAAACACCTACATACACTTGGGTACACTAAGGGTTGGGTTGCTCCTGTTATTGGCATGATCTACCCTATAAGACCCTAGTATATAATAGGGCAGGGGGATTGAAACTACCTATCAGTCCCTAGTATATAGTAGGGCTTGGCAGTTTAGAGGCCAGCAGCTCTTTTTGCACTTGCATGTGTGCACTGCTGAAGCCTGAGGTCATTTTAAAAGCAGCCCTGGGTTCCATGACTGCTTTTAAAAAGTAAATTGTGCCAAAACTCGACTTTTGTGTTTGGGGCACTAAAAAATGGATACCCTACAATGTTTTGGCATATTAGTAAGTCCGTTTTATATAGCACAGCTACTCACCCTTACGGGTCTCAAGGCGCTGGGGGCCGTCGTGGAAATTAAGTGAGCTATTGCCCAGAGTCACATGGTGCTGAGCTGAGGCCGGAGCCAGGGATCGAACCGTGAACCCTGTGCTCCGAAGTCAGCTGCCCTGGCCGCTGCACCACACCTCTCCACTATTTAGGAACCCCAAGGGTCTCCCCTAGGTGTCCCAGGGGTGGGGGTCATGTATTTATACGGTGGACCCTTATAAAATGAGTTTTATATGCATTTAGTGAAATTTCCCATTTCACTCCCAACTTTGTGATAAAATGCTGCCCAAATTCAACTTTGATGCTAGGAGCACTGTGGAGGGAGGATATGCAATATCTCTACAGATTCAGAACCCCTAAAATCTCCCCTAGTTGTTCCATGGGGTGGGGGCCTGTAGATATAGGCGAACTACTTATAAAATATGTTTTTGTAAGTCCTGGTGCTGGAAAAATGGCCCAAGTCATTTTTCCCATTGCAAATTCCATGCCACATAGATTAACATGGCAAGAGGTTATTAACCAATAACTCCTGATAGGAGAATGATAGAACTTCCATTCAAAGACTTCCCAGAATGGTATTGATAAATCCAACAATATGATATTGTTGAATTTCTCCTAAAATGTACAGACAAGAAGTTATAAGACTTTCTTGTTTGTAGGTCCAGATTCAGCCTTCCAGTGGTCTGTCCTGATTGGTCAGAGTTTAGTGGATTAGCCAGGCTGCTTTGAAGAGGTGATAAAGAGCCCCTGGGGTTAACCAGCTCTGCTGGGAGGGCAGTGTGCTGCTACACAGGAATGCCAGAACAGGGGGAGGAGTCGTAAACCATGGTCTTCAAAGGAAAGGGGAAGGCCTCAGTGTCATTTACAACTCTACTCGTTTGACCCCAAGCCAGAGCTAGGATTAAGGAAGGAATGAGCAGATGCAAGGGGGAGAGTCTATGAAAATTAGCCATCCTAGGGGTGTGTTTAGCCAGCTCTTACCTCCCTGCTCGAAAATCAGCCATTTTGAATTTGGAGGATTTGGTGCACTCTGGGACAAAATAATGCCACACTCTACAGGATGTGGCCATACCGTTGGGGAGTTGCCCTGCTCCCATTGGTCAGGAGTGACCTCCTGCCTGACCCAGAGAACTTGGAATAAGTATCTGAGAGGGGCAGAGTCTCTCAGAGCTGCTGCTTGAAACTTAAGAACTTAAGAAAGCAAGATGTTGCCATGCTGAGAAGTTGGGGTGAAAATTCTAAGGCCTGCCCTCTGAAGACTGCACCAGCTGAAACTACAGCCCTGTGGACTACCTTGCTGTAAAAGAACTAAACAGTGGACTCCCTGCAAGCTACAGGTTAACAGAGCTCACCTGGAACATCACCACCAAGGATCCTCAAACTGGAGAACTGCCAGTGGATTTGTAAGGGTTTTGTCCAAGTGGATTGTGGGAACTGAAGTCCTCAACTTTCAAGGACCATCTTGGAGCTTCCAGACCCTTGGAGTGAGTTTGAGACACTTTGGGACCCTTTGGGGAACTTCAGGAATAAGTTCCAGAAGTTTGGAGAACTTTGGAGCAACTTTGGAAAAAAGCTCCATAGGGGGACCGACTCAACCTGGCCAGCCAAGCCGCCTGCCTTCAACCGCGAGACGGCCAAGTCATCCAGGTTCGTCCCGCTGAAAGCTCCGTAGGTCCGACTTCCAGAGTTTGACAGGGAGTAGAAGAAATCTGAGGCCGGCGAACCCTCACCGAATCCGGCCTGGTGAAGAGCATCGAGGGTCCCCACGAGAAAAAGGTCCAGAAAAGTTTCTAAGTCCGAAGGTAAAAACTGTGACCGGGACCTACCGTGAGGGGTAGCCGCTCAGGGCTCCATCGCGGTCGGCCTGTAACTTTGACTTTGAGCCGGTCTATCGCGACCAGATATCCCAATATGGTGCTATATGTTTCTAAGTGCTATAAAGTGATAAATCTTTACAAATTCATATCTCCGGTTCCCTGCATTGGATTTTCGTCGTTTTGGTGTCATTTTAAAGATAAAAATATTTCCTATTTTTATAAATTGGTGTTGGATTTTTATTATTTATCGTGTCTTAATTATTTACTGAATTGGTGTTTTTAAATGCTTAACATACTTGTCTTTGAAGTTAAGCCTGCCTGCTCGCAGCCAAGCTACCAAGGGTTGAGCATGGGAATAATTTTCTAAGACCTATGCTGAGTCCTATCACGTGTTAGTGGCCTCAGTGCCAGTGGCAGAGCTACATTTGCCCCTACCAATAATCCACTTTCCAACAGCCCCCACCTCCCCCCCTGCAGCGCCGAGGCCTTGGACACGTCCCTGAGTGAATTTCAATATAATTTTAATATATAGCGTGAGCTTGCCCTAAGGGCATTTGAACGCATTACATCAACCCCAGATTACATTACACAATGTCAGGCTTTTTTTATTAGGCAGAGGGAGATCATGGGCCATATGTGCAGAAAAGTAGAAATTGTGATTTGGTAAATGAGATTCTTACCGGATCGCAAATAGGAAATCGCAATTCCTAATGTAAGAAAAGTTACAAATATTAAATAGTGATTCTTAGTGGGTCGCAAATTGACCCACCTCATGAATATTGATGAGGTGGGTCCAATTTTCGACCCATCAGGAATCGCAGGCAGGGATGGTGGCCTGCTTTGGTCAGCAGACCACCATGTCTGTGATTGCTTTTCAATAAAGCAATCTTATTTTTGTTTGAAATGCAGCCCATTTTCCGTAAAGGAAAGGAAAACAGGATGCATTTTGAAAAAGACAAGCATTGGCAAAGCCAATGTGTCTCGTCTATGTAAGAGCTATTGGCTTTGCCAATGTGATTTATCCATGTTGTACACCAGCGTGGCTGCTGTTCAGCATGGCTAAAAGTTAGTATCATAGAGAAGAGTGGCATGGAGTGTCATAGAGTGGAATGGTGAAGAGTGGAGTTGAGTATTGTAGAGTGGATTGGCATAGAGTGGCGTTGCAGAGCGTGGTGTACAGTGGAGTGGCGTAGAGTAGTGTGGCATAGAGTGCAGTGGTGTAGAGTGCAGTGGCATAGATTAAAGTGGCGTAGACTGCAGTGGTATGGAGTACAGTGGAGTAGAGTGGTGCAGAGTAGAGTAGAGTACAGTGACGCGCAGAAGAGTGGAGTGGTATAGAGTAAAATGGGCTGGTGTGGAGTGCATTGGTGTAGAGTGTTGCAGAGTATAGTGATGCAGAGTGCAGCAGCATACAATTCAGTATCGTAGAATGCTGTGGCTTAGATTAGAGTGGTGCATAGTAGAGTGCATTGGCATAGAGTACATTGGTGCAGAGTAGAATGGTACAAAATGCAGTGGCAGAGATTAGAGTATAGTGGCATAAAGTGGAGTTGCATAGAGTGGAGTGCATCAGAGTGCAGTGACATTGAGTGCAGTAGTGCAGAGTAGAGTGGTGTAAAGTTCAGTGGCGGAGAGTCCAGTGTTGCAGAGTAGAGTGTCGTAGAGTGTAGTGGTGTAGTGTGGCATAGAGTGCATTGGTGTAGAGTAGAGTGGAGTAGAGTGCAGTGATTTAGAGTAGTGTGGCGTAAAGTGGAGTGGCATAGAGTGGAGTGGCACAGAGTGGAGTACAGTGGCATAGAGTGCAGTGGTATAGAGAGGCATAGAGTACATTGCTGTAGAGTAGCATGGAGTAGAGTGCAGTGAAGTGGAGTGCACTGATTTAGAGTAGTCTGGCGTAAAGTGGAGTGGCATAGAGTGGAGTGGTGTAGAGTAGATGTAGATTGTTTCAGAGTAGATTGAAGAGGCGTAGAGTGGAGTGGTGTAGGGTAGACTGTAATGGCATAGAACAGAGTGGCATAGAGTAATGGTGTAAAGTGGTGTAGAGTACAGTGGCATAGAGTGAAGTAGTGCAGAGTAGATTAGAGTAGCGTACAGTGGATTGGCATAGAGTGCAGGGGCATAGAGTGTAGTGGTACAGAGTAGAGTGTATTGGCAGAGAGTGTACTAGCATAGAGTACAGTGGCAGAGAGTGGAGTGTTGCAGAGTGCCATAGAGCGGAGTTGTGCAGAGTAAAGTGGAGTGGTATAGACTGGAGTGGTGTAGAGTGTAGTGGCATAAAGTAGAGTGGTGCAGAGCAGAGTAGAGAGGCATAGAGAAAAGTGGGGTAGAGTGCAGTGACGAAGAATGGAGTGGTTCAGAGTGGAGTAGAGTGCAGTGATGCAGAATGTCATGGCGTGGTGTCAAGTGGAGTGGTGCAGAGTGCAGTGGTGTGGAGTAGTGTAAAGTGGAGTGGTACAGAGTAGAGTGCAGTGGTGTGGAGTAGTGTAAAGTGGAGTGGTACAGAGTAGAGTGCAGTGATTTAGAGTAGTGTGGCGTAAAGTGGAGTGGCATAGAGTGGAGTGGCACAGAGTGGAGTAGAGTGGCATAGAGTGCAGAGGTGTAGAGTGGCATAGAGTGTATTGGTGTAGAGTAGCATGGAGTCGAGTGCAGTGGAGTAGAGTGCAGTGATTTAGAGTAGTGTGGCGTAAAGTGGAGTGGCATAGAGTGGAGTAGCACAGAGTGCAGTGGTGTAGAGTAGATGTAGATTGTTTCAGAGTACATTGAAGAGGTGTAGAGTGGAGTGGTGTAGGGTAGACTGCAATGGCGTAGAACAGAGTGGCATGAAGTAATGGTGTAAAGTGGTGTAGAGTACAGTGGCATAGAGTGAAGTAGTGCAGAGTACATTAGAGTAGCGTGCAGTGGATTGGCATAGAGTGCAGGGGCGTAGAGTGTAGTGGTACAGAGTAGAGTGTATTGGCGTAGAGTGTATTGGCATAGAGTGCAGTGGCAGAGAGTGGAGTGTTGCAGAGTGCCATGAAGCGGAGTTGTGCAGAGTAAAGTGGAGTGGTATAGACTGGAGTGGTGTAGAGTGCAGTGGCGAAGAGTGCACTGGTGTAGAGTAGAGTGTTGTAGAGTGCATTGGCATAAAGTAGAGTGGTGCAGAACAGAGTAGAGAAGCGTAGAGAAAAGTGGTGTAGAGTGCAGTGACGTAGAATGGAGTGGTTCAGAGTGGAGTAGAGTGCAGTGATGCAGAATGTCATGGCATGGTGTCAAGTGGAGTGGTGCAGAGTGCAGTGGTGTGGAGTAGTGTAAAGTGGAGTGGTACAGAGTAGAGTGCAGTGGTGGGGAGTAGTGTAAAGCAGAGTGGTACAGAGTAGAGTGCAGTGGTGGGGAGTAGTGTAAAGTGAAGTGGTACAGAGTATAGTGCAGTGGTGTGGAGTAGTGCAGAGTAGAGTGCAGTGGCATGGAGTTGAGGGGTGCAGAGTAGAGTGGAGTGGCGTAGAGTGGAGTATGCATGGTGTGGTAGCACACTGCCATTACAGACAACACATTTTCAATAATGGCTAGCTCCCCCCCACAAGCGGCAAAATGAGGAAGTGGACACAAGAGGGCCCCCACACCCGGGAAAACTGGGAACTTCTTCTTCCCCCGACTCCAAAACTACAAAGGAGTGCCTCCAGAATAAATTGGATAGGACTGGGGCCCTTGATACTCCTTTCTCCTAAACATTGCACAATGAGGACAAAAAAAAAAAACATTTTCATTGAAATGACCATTACATTTGCACAGACATACAGTTTTACTAATAAAACTATACAGTGCACAAATGATAATGTGTTAAAATGGCATCATCTAGTGTATTTATTTGTTTTGATCATATTAAAGTCATTTAAAGTAATCCTTTTCAACACACTTCTGAATTAACAAAAAATGTGGTTCATGTGTGCTTTGCTAACTTTGATATATTTTGAAATACTTGCATAGTTCATTTAAATGTTGTTGTGTGGTAGAAAAACCCTTTCCTCTACCCCCAGTATCCAGCAGGATTGTCACATATATCCTCTCACTTTGAAATCAGAAAAAAAAGTAAACACCAAGCTGCCTTGGAAGACAGAGACTGACATTTGACCTCTGTCTTTGAATGCATAACAAATGTGACAAGATAAGAACCCGATTTGCCGGCCTGTTTACAGAAAGGGGCACACATGGAAGAATACAAGGAGAGGTAGTGTGAAAAGGCTTTGCTCCTTGGGAGGGATGGACTGAACCTGGACTGCCTAAAACAAATAAAGCCAGCAAATAGAGACTGAGAAAATGTGAGTTACAAACCACAAAGCCAATGGTAAGCAATGGGTGGAATGCATTCCTAGGGAAGTTTTCTTAATGTCCCCAAGATGTCTTTAGCAAACCAGACAGTGCAGATGTCTGGTAGGCTTCCACCTAAAAATTAAATGTTTACGTTTATTTTTTAAGAGCAGGCAATAGTCCATGGGACCACTGCCTGCTCTTCAAAAACTATTTTTTGTTTACATTCTCGAAGGGGAAGGGGTCGCTTGGGGACCCCTTCCCCTTTGCAAATGGGTTGACACCTCTTTCAAGGTGTCGATAAAAGATCAATGTTTTGCGACCGGAATTCAGTCGCAAAGCCTTGATGCATACCATTGCCATTTGGTAGTTAGAAGGGATGTCCTAAACACGCCCCTTCCAAATGATGACTTTCTAAATCAATTTGTGAATCAGTAATAAGTTACCAAATAGCAATTCTGCATTTGCACATTAAAAAATGTTTTTTGCGAACGGGCTGATTCTGCAACTTGGACCATTTGTGACCTCAAAAAAGTTTTGTACATATGGTCCTAAGTGATTTACCTCGAATCACAGGATGGGAGTCGAACCTGACTCTATCACTCCCAAAGACTTTGTACTTGACCTGGCCCACCTTGCACTAACAAGGAACTTTTTTGAATTTGAGGGTGATTTCTATCTGCAAATCCATGGAACATCCATGGGAAGCACTTTTGCTCCTAGTCTAGCCTGCCTTTATGTACACTCTTTCGAGTCTAACATGATCCAGAATGTTGATAACCATTATGGAAGCAATACATCGATGACGTCCTTTTGATCTGGACAGGGACTATTGATGAGTTACATGAATTTGGGTCTTGGCTGAATTCACAGGACCCTTACCTGAGGCTCGCCTTTCTAGATTTGTCAATACGAGAAAAGGCTGGCGTCCTACGAGCGAGGTGTTTTACAAACCCACGGACCGCAATAGCCTTTTAAGTTTTGAAAGTTGGCACCCACCGGGCCTATGAGAGTATTTTCCGGTAGGCCAATTCCTACGGTTGAGACGCAACTGCACGGAGAAAAGTGATTACAAAATCCACGCTGAAAAACGGACGGAAAAATTAAGATCTAAAAACTATTCAAAGAAATTGATTAAGAAAGCCAAGAGGAGGGCAATTCACAACAACCGTGAGCAACTGCTCCAGACACAACCAAAAAAGACATGCGACCGACTAATGTGTCTCTACCTTCAGCACACTGTCTAACCAATTCACAGCCATGCTGAATAAGAATTGGAAAATTCTGCAGTCCGGGGGTCTAGACATAGAACGACCAATGTATTCCTTTAGCAGGGCAAGGAATATAAAAGATATGGTGGTACACACGAGACCAAAAAACAAGGGTGAGACGTCTAGACAAATTCCGTTGTGGAATCTGCCACCTCCCACCGGACACTCCCCTAGTGGTTCCTGTAGTGTCTGTGGTCTAACAAAATGGACAAAAGAACTTGATCTGGGGATGCAAACACCATGGAGACAAGGGAGTCTCACTAACTGTAACTCCACTAATGTGATTTATGTGATTAAGTGCCCATGCGGGCTACTATATATTGGGATAACGACCCGGAAGGTCCGCACCCGCATCATAGAACATCACAGCACAATTAGATGCAGAAGGGATGCTACAAGATTGAGTCACATTACATTGACAAAGGCCACACTGCTGACCAACTCGAGTGGTCTGTTATAGAGCAACTATCACAAGAGCATACAACATGACAAAGGCACTCCTCTATTTCGAACAGAGATGGGTACATAGGCTCCATACAGATCAATTCGGACTCAATGATGAGATTCCGTGGGGAAGTCTCATGACAAGCTGAGTCCCCACTTAGTAGGATAGTATTCCTTATGATTGGGGGAGACACACCTTATGACAATGAGCAACACTGAGATACAGACGACCGCTATCCTCATTGTCAAGATTTGCTCCCTACATTTTTCACCATTGGACTGGCCTCTTTTTCGGGACCACTACACTTGCCTTCCCGTTAGGGACTGCAGTACTACACTTGCTTGTTCCATTATGGATGCATAGACTTTTTCTTTCTCCCCCTGAATGTTAATCACAACCCAATAAGTGTGCATCAAGCTTTTTCAATATCTACTCTTTATTGACAGGCTGCACCTTGACCCCACTATCAAGACATGAGTTTATTTGGTGACACATTAGACCTAGGAGTCACAGGGTGTATCTGGTCATTGCCGAGCTCTCTCACCAGACTAGCCATTAACACACATCAACATTCCAGTAACAATCAATCAATCAATCAGGTGTTTGTTAAGCACGACTACTCACCCGTAAGGGTCTCAAGGCGCTGGGGGGGGGGGCGGGGGGGGTTAGCAGGCTCCAGTCCATCAAGGGGGGGGGTCTGTCGAAGAGCCAGGTTTTGAGGTTTCTTGCGAAGATGGGGAGCGATGTCTGTCTGAGGTGGTGCGGAAGGGCGTTCCAGGCTCTGGCCGCGAGCAAGGAGAAGGAGCGGCCTCACGATCTGGTCTTTCTGGTGCGGGGGACCACGGCGTAGGAGAGCTGGGCTGATCGTAGGGTCCTCTGGGGTGCGTGGAATTTGAGTCGGCTGTTCAGGTATGCTGGTCCGGTGTCGTGGAGGGCCTTGTGGGCGTGGGTGAGCATCTTGAAGGTGACTCTAGCTTCGATAGGGAGCCAGTGGAGTGTGCGCAGGTGCTGGGAGATGTGGCAGTGTCTTGGCAGGTCGAGGACCAGTCTTGCGGCGGCGTTCTGGATGTTCTGTAGCTTGGGGGTGAGGTTTTTGTTTATTCCGGCGTAGAGTGTGCTGCCGTAGACGAGTCTGCTGGTGACCAGGGCGTGAGTGACGGTCTTTCTGTGTTCGAGGGGAATCCATTTGAAGGCCTTACGTAGGAGGCGGAGGGTGTGGAAGCAGGAGGACGAGACGGAGTTGATCTGGTGGTCCATTTTGAGCTCGGAGTCCAGGATGATTCCCAGGTTGCGTGCGTGGTCCATGGGGGTGGGCGGGCTTCCGAGGGCGGGGGCCATCAGGTGTCGTTCCAGGCGTCGGTGTTTGGGCCCATGATGAGTACTTCTGTTTTGTTGGTGTTTAGTTGTAGGCAGCTGTTTTTCATCCATTTGGCGTCGGCTTCCATGCCTTCTCGAAAGTTGTGCCTGGCGGTATTGGGTTCGTTGGATAGGGAGAGGATGAGTTGAGTGTCGTCTGCGTATGACACAATGTTGAGTCCGTAGGTTCTGGCGATGGGGGCGAGCGGAGCCATGTAGACGTTGAAGAGCGTAGGGCTGAGGGAGGACCCCTGGGGGACTCCGCAGGTGGTTGGTGTAGGGTCCGAGAGGAAAGGAGGGAGTCTGACCCGCTGCGTTTTGCCGGAGAGGAAGGAGCGGATCCAGTCGAGGGCCTTGTCTTGGATCCCTGCGTCGTGGAGTCTGCGTATTAGGGTGCGGTGAGAGACTGTGTAACACATTCCAGTAACAGTTACACTACAGTCTGGAATGCGGTCGCTATTTAGTCTATTTATCCTTGTACTCATGTGCTTTTCCCCACGATCATTCTGTAATAACAGTATCCGTCCAACAGGGTATATATATTTTAAATTCTTTAAAATATAATTTTTTATGAGACCTAATCTCTTTGTCGGTTCTTTTCTCTGGCCCCCCGCCTCCGATCCTAAAAGGGGTCTCAAACCGGAACTACAATTCCCAGGCCCACAAGATCGGGACACAAGGCAAGATCTACATCCCCTCAGATGGGTAGCCACGACCCCGTGCGCCGACGACAATCGTAGAATGTAATTCAGCCGCCGCCACACATAACCGCCACACGAGAGACTACTTATACTGCTCCCTGCCTGAGCTCACACCATACCAACCGGCGGGGAACAGACGCATTAGGTGGAGCAATGTGGCGGTCCTTCTGATGAAGTAAGGAGTGGGGGGTTATGGCAGGTCCCGGGGGAACACACCTTTAGCCGAATGGAGTAGGCTTGACAGGTAAGTGAAGGGAACACTGCGCACGCCAGCACTGCATGACTTTTAAATTTGTACTAAGATGTGAGTCGCAAATGTATAGGCAATAGCCTGCATGCCAACGCTTAAGTATGAGACATGCCTACATGAACACCAGTTTACGTACTTATACCGGTGACTCCTCCTCGTGTGGGAATTAGTTTTCCTGGACTATGGTCAGCTCCATGCAGGATGAATGTACGCCACCATCACGTAGTGAGGTAATATGTGATTGTGTGAAATCTGAAAAGCTACCACAACTATTTGTCTTTAGCGTAATTACTTACGTCGTTCCTGTTACTTTACAAAAACTAACATCGCAATGGTATACTCTGATTTGCTGAGGCAGACTGGAAGGTATTCTACATAAACACTTCCCTCCGACCGAAGTCTATTTTTGATTCAAAAAGAACCACATCAATCGAACAATTTTATTAACAACAATGAGAATAGGAGGGTCATAGATGGCTCTCGGATGGCGTATTGTGCTAATTAGGGAAATTAGAAATCCACTTTATGTTACCCTTCCCCTTTTATGATTTCTCTTTTTGGATCTACCCTTCTTTCATTGTGCGACTACGAAGGCCACCACCAGTCCCGGTGTCCGAACATGAGGTACCCCCTTCAATGAAGGGTTAGGAGAAAGTGGTTTTTATCTTGTGCCTCTATTATCACATAGTGCCGATTGATAAATATACAGGATTTAGTACTCCTAGAACCTGATTATTAGTTCGTAGTAGAGATCCAATGAATTCCCCATTTATAGACAGTATAAATTGGTTACCACCTAAGATACCACCAGGACTTTCTTAAATGGGTTTCTGATGATCTCTGCGGTTGTACCACCCACTCACACGTATTAATTGTTTGTTTGTACACCTGTTGGGTGACAATTTTTATGTTGGAGGAGACCAATGATTGGAGTCGTGTGGTCCACTGGGTTGGCTCCCAGCCCAGTACTGTTTGCAACTGACGCAAAAATACTGTTGTCTTATTATTTCTCACCCTGACAGGCGCATGATGAACTACACATGATACTGTCCTGGGTAGGACTCACTTGGGTACACCTTTAGTGATGTCCCCCTTTCCCTAGTACTGAAAGACGTATGGGACACTACTTTAATTTTTGTGTGTTATAAGGATCCGACAGCCCTGACGAATGCCCCAGACCTTAATGGCTCCTTGTGTGGACAGAAACATGTGGCCGTTAAAAAGATGGATCAGAGACATCACTCTCTGTAGGGTCCATCGATTGCTTTTGAATTTAACGTACCTCTGGTCCTCACGAATAAAGGTGATAACCGAGGAACCTGACGGCACTTTTAATTGAACTGGAACCCGCTTTATCCTGTAAGATTTATGTAAGATCTCCCTCCTACCGCCAGAAGTCTTCACGGAGGTCCAGTCCCCCCTGGTGGTACCATCTTACCAGGGTGGGGAGAGGATGTCTGTGATGAAGCATGGCTCAATTTTGTGTGTGAGACATCCTCTACCATTAAGGATGGCCTTTTAGACCTCCTTTTAGATTCCAAATAACGCACTATCTCTGGATCTCCAGTACGAACCACTCTTTCACTGCTTATACATTAACTATTGGCTACCTACTTGTTTTGTGTTTACTCTTTTGAGAGGGGACAGTAGGTTTGCTGTTATTTCCCCTGGCTCTCTCCTTTTTGTGGTTAACAAGTCGAACCTGACTCCCATCGTAGAGTAGAGAGTCGAGCACAGACTAAACATCTTCTACTATGCAGATGACACCCAGCTCATCCTCTCGCTATCAGAAAAGCCCTCCGCCACGAGGACCATTTTCCACAGGTGTATTATGGACATTGCCGATTTGGTGAAACTCAACACCGACAGATCTGATGTTCTGCTCTTCGGGAACAACACTTCCCCATGGAACAACTCCTGGTGGCCTTCAGAACTACGTCCCACCCCTACAGACCAGGCTCGCAACCTCAGCATTATCATGGACAGCAAGCTTGCCATAAAAAAACAGATCAACGCAGCCTCCTCCACTTGCTTCCTCACTCTGTGCATGGTTCACAAGATTTTCAGATGGCTCCCGGTTGACACCAGATGTACCATCACCCAAGCCATGGTCACCAGCCGGCTGGACTACACAACGCACTCTATGCAGGAATCAACTCGCACCTCCTGACGAGAGTACAGACCATACTGAAATCTGCGGCCAGACTCATACTCGACCTCCCCATGCGGATCCACATTACCCCCCACCTCAGGAAGCTCCACTGGCTCCCCATTCTGAACAGATGCCACTTCAAGATGCTGACCCACACCTACAAAGCCCTGAACAACCAAGCACCGGCATACATCAACTGCTGCCGGAACTTTCACCAACCCTCCAGACACCTGCGCTCTGCCTCCCTTCCCCTCACTCACACCCCTTGCATACGTCGAAGCCTCAGCGGAGGTCGCTCCTTCTCCCTCGCGGCCAGGGCCTGAAACAACCTCCTTCTTCAACTCTGGACCTCACCCTTGCTGCTGGAATCAGGAAAGACTCAAAACGTGGCTGTTCGCTGCATGAGCCACAGTGCCTCGACACCCTGACGGGTGATTAGCAGCGCTTTATAAATCTGGTGATTGATTGATTGTCAACATTATACGTGCAGATGGCGTTTTGTTTTCTGAACAAGGTGGCAACCCTACTGAGTGCTACAACAGCTTTGCACAAGTCATTTCAGGATAGAGGTGCATTATGAGAGCTGAGCACATCTCTGTGGTAGGTACCCTTGCGTGGGGCAGCTTAGAAGCACTGAGACAGCCTCAGTGATGTCTTTGGTATGGTAAAGCCCCTTGAAGCCTCACATGCAGGCTTCCACACGCTGTAACACTTTAAGAATCACTCCAGAACCCTTCTCTCAACCTCCCACTGTATCTCATCCAGCAAACCTCCTCTGGGAGCCAGTCCTGTCTCACACTGCAGGCAAGAGACAGATTCTGATTTCTATGGGATGAGAACATGGAAAACATCTGTGCTTTACACATAATGAAAGTGAAAGCAGGGAGGTTTCACCACTCCTCACCCCTCTCTTATGCACTTGTGGCCTCCCCAAGAAACAGACTGTCAACCTTCCCATCCGGCCATGGGGAGCAGAGGGCCCACTCCTCATTGGGCCCCCAGTAGCCGCCTCTGATGTGAATCAAAAACAGACCTCAGCCTCATACTTTTAAAAATATTTAGCTTCCTGTACCTAAAGAGGTCCCCACTCCGACGACGTATAAGCTGTGATCGCCCGTGTTGCAAAGACATCCTGTGCCCTGGGCACCCCCCAACTTTTTGCTGACTGATACTGGTGGTAACTGACTCTGACTGACTCTGGGCTCTGCCTAACCAGGCCCAGGGCCAGTGCTATGCTTAAAGAGACGCATTTAGAATATAGTGAAAACACCTACAGACACTAGGGTACACTATGGGTTGGGGTACCCCTGTAATTGGCATGATCTACCCTATAAGACCCTAGTACATAATAGGGCAGGGGGATTGAAACTACCTATCAGTCCCTAGTATATAGTAGGGCATGGCAGTTTAGAGGCCAGCAGCCTTTTCTGCACTTGCATGCGTGCACTGCTGAAGCCTGAGGTCAGTTTAAAAGCAGCCCTGGGTTCCATGACTGCTTTTAAAAAGTAAATTGTGCCCAAACTCGACTTTTATGTTTGAGGCACTTAAAAATGGATAACCTACAACGTTTCGGCATATTAGGAACCCCCAGGGTCTCCCCTAGGTGTCCCAAGGGTGGGGGGGGCAGGAGGGGGTCAGGTATTTATAAGGTGGACCCTTATAAAATGAGTTTTATTTTCCCTGGGTTAAGTGAAATTTCCCATTTCACTCCCCACATTGTGATAAAGTGCTGCCCAAATTCGACTTTGATGCTAGGAGCAACGGAGTGCTGGTGCGCCCGCTCCACACACTGTCTGCCCAGGGAAAACCTGAGGCACACAACAGGACAATGTTTACAAACAGAAACAGTGAGAATCATAAACACTGTGAAACAACACAAGCATTGCCTATGTGTGCCAAGAGAGACAGACAGTATAGGAAAAATTGTGCTGAAATTAAAGCTGCCTCAGAAATACCCTGGAACCATTGGAACAGAATCAAGGAACCCCCGCCCCGATCACTGCATGAGAGAACACTGTGGCTTAGAATAAATTAATCACCACAAAATAACTCAAAGCTGTCCGCACATCACATAACTATTCTTAGGTGTAAATGTCAGTGTTCTAATGAAGGCTGGAATATTACACAGGATGCTCAAGCAAGTGTTTCTCGAAATGTTTACATTTTCTCCTAGTGTGTGTACCATTGCCAGTCTCTGAAAGGTTGTGCACCGTGAGGTTGGCTGACTTGTGCTATACACAACAGCTTGGGCTCGGATTAACAATCCTTTCATAAAGGCCGCACGATGACATACTTGTTATGTTATGTAATTAAGACAAACCATCTTCCCTTTTTCCAAGGATTCCACGGTACTCCAGTGCAAGTTGGTAATAGAAGTTTATTCACCTGGGTTTAGGTGAACTCAGTGATCTGTTATGTTATGTGTACTTGTACAGCGCACCACTCACCCAGGAGGGTTCCTGGTGCTCCATTAGGAGCTGTACGGGCCGAGCTAGAGCCAGGGTTAGGTGAAGAAACAGGGCCTCAGCTTTATGCACTGTATCAACAATTTACACCTCTGTTGTATATTATTTCCCTGTATGCGTACTATTTTTTCCTTGTGTATCCATTGTCTATGCAAACTTTGTGAAGTGCTCTGATGCCCTGCAGTTGCCAGTGGGTAGTTATAGTTAGGACCATGTTTCCATTGGAAAAAACATTTTTTGACTTGCCTATATCTTTGGTGCCATTTGACAAATCTTCAGTAAATTTTCCAAATAAGTGTCAAGATAGGCCATGTTGTGCATGGAAAGATTTGGGGTGATCTGTCAAGTGGGGGCTGAGGAAAAGGGGGGGTCAGTCAAAAAATGTGGAATTCCCATGTTAATTCCCATTGACTCTTTAGACACGCCTGCAGACCGAACCGCTGAACGGAATTACACCAAATTTGGCAGAAAGCTAGCTTTTGGTCCACGGATAGTGCTTTTTGTTATTTGGTGTAAATCTGTTCAGTAGTTGTTGAGAAATTTAAGGAAATCCAAATGTGTATAATTGTGGACGTGACGACTTTGCGAGGAATGATGAGCTTCTGCAGAACTCTGATCGGCTTCAACCAGGAAGTGTTGGCAGCCATTTTGAGACTCATCTTCAGCAGAGTTCCAAAAATAACGCGAAATAAATTAAAAGGGGGCAGGGTAGGAATGCCCTGACCCCCAAAGCATTGGCCCTGGGGTCTCATAGAGACAATAACGGGGCAAAAAAGCATTTTTTTAAAGGTTCATGGCGAAATATGCGCATATTCACAAATATCGCGTGAATTCAAAAAAGAAAACAAGCGTTATCTCCCAGGCTTGTTTTTCAAGAAGCCCCCAGGTGGGCCTAGTTCCAGGGGCATGCGGTATACATAAAAAAATAGAGGGGGGCACACGGGCCCCCATCCAAGGTCTTGTTAATGTACCGGGGAACACCACTTCCCCAGGGCTCATGGTAAAAATAAACAAGGGGCACTGCCGGCCTCCCAGACCCTGTGGACCAACACCTCCCTGGGGCTAATTTCAAAGTTAATCCGGGGGCATGCAGGCACCCCTGGGCCCCGGAGACCACCACCTCTCCGGGGCTATCATGAATGAATAATGTAAGGGCGGCCGCACGGATCCCCCGTGCCTTGGGAACCACCACCTCCCCGGGGCTAAAGTAAACATTCAAAGAGGGGGTCCAGCCCTCTGGACACCATCTCCCTGGGGCAAATCATTTTTAAACATGAAGGAGGGGGGCTGCATGGCCCCCTCCGGGGCCATATACAGCTCTGGGAACCACCACCTCCCCGGGGCCGGCCCGTGCAGATGAAAGGAGGCGGGGCGCATGGCCCCCCTTCTTGGCCTTGTCCCAGGGATGGCTCCTGCTATGTTCCGGTGTGCCTACCCCCGGGACATAGCAATTTGCTTTTGCTTGGCGGGAGCTGGCAGTTCCTGCCAAGCAAAAGCAAACACTCCGATTCCAGCAAGTGGGTGCTGTCAACGTGCTCCCACTTGCTGGAGGCGGAAGTTTCATCGCTTTCCCTGCCCACAGACATGCGAGCAAGGAAAGAGATGGAACTATTGCTCTTGCACGCAGGGAGCTGCATTTCCAGCAGCTCCATGAGTACAATAGCAATGCCGGCTCCTGCAGGAGGCAGGGAGCTGGCTGGGAACGTGGGGGCCTTGAGGCTCCCCACACGGTCCCCTAGCACTCTGGGCATTCTGGGTGGGACTAGGGCACCCAGAGACATATGGCAGTGACCTGGGGGATGGGGTCCTGGGGAAGAAATCGGCTCGGGAGGGGGGCCATGCAGTCCCTCCTCCCCCATTGAATTATATATAAGTACCTGAAGAGTTAGCACTTACTAATTATCCAGTAGATAGTACTCCAGTTGGGTAGACATTTTGTTCAAAACTGTGGCCTTTCTTGGAGAAATAGGCAGGTGTGGATCCATTCTGGTTTTAATGCTTATTTTTTTTTTTTAAACTCAACGGGCAGCACTTTCAAACATAAACATAACAGGTATCCCAGTTGAAGCTCCACATCTGTAATGGACAAATTAAACTAACTTCCTCGGCTTGACAAAGCAAGTGTATTTCCCCTGCAATTCCACTTTGAAAAACCATCTGAAATCCTGGATGGAGGTGAATGTATTGTTAATGTATCAGAGTGCAATCTCTTCTGTAGTGACTGTGAAGAGTGGGTTCTTTCTTGTCATATCCTGGTGAGAGCAGGGTCCATGGTTCTCCCTTTTAAATACCCTAAGTATGCAAATGCCCCACATCCATAGCAGCACTCACACACACACGCATGCACAGACCCACACAACCACTCACTCATCCACTCACAGACACATATTACCACTCACAAACCCAGTCACAGACCAACATAGGCACTCACACAACCACTCACAGACCCATACAGGCACTCACAGACCCACTCGCAGACCTGCACAGGCACTCACACACCCACTCACAGACCCATAGCACCACTCACACACCAACTCACAGACCAATAGAGACACTCACACACCCACTCAAAGACCAGCACAGGCACTCACACACCCACTCACAGACCTACACAGTCACTCACACACCCACTCAGGGACCCCTTCACGCACTCATAGACACACTCACAGACCCACTCAGACACTCATAAACCCCCTCACAGACCCATACACACACTCATACACCCACTCACAGACCCACACAGGAACACACACCCACCTCTCAAAGATTTCAGGTTACAATTATGAAATACAATTTTTTTAAAAACTTAGAAATTCACTGAAAAAACCCAAAGAATACAGGGATGTTATAGTTAGGAAATAGAACATTAAAAAACATTCAAAATTCACTGAAAAAAGCAAAGGTTACAGCGACATTGTAACAAGCATATCCGAGCACTCAAAAATCCACTTTAACAGTAATAATGTATTGATAGTCCATTTTAATTCAAAATCTTCAGCTCAGGCATCAATGGTTGTGTGGGAGTGGGTATATGAGAGGTTTATAGGGGTGTGAGTGGGTGTGTGAGTGGTTCTGTGGATGATGTCATCAATGATGTCATTTGAGATGTCATCAGTGATGTAATCAGTGATGTCACTGGCCATGTTATGAGTGATGTAATATGTGAGGCCATAAGCAGTGCATTGCGGAGGCATACGTTATGTTAGCTCAGGTCACTCACTATAACTGCTGAGTTTCAATGTTTTTTTCCAGTAAATGTGAGCCTAACTATAAAATCCCTATTAACCTTTGGTTTTTCCAGTGAATTTTGAAGGTTTTTTAATGTTCTATTTCCTCACTATAACGTCCCTGTAACCTTTGGTTTTTTTCAGTGAATTTTTAATGTTTTATTTCCTAACTGTAACACAATCTTTCACCTTCAAATATCAAAGCAGACACCTTCTGCAGTTTCAGAGTTTCTTTATTGCAGACTGCCCTAACACGTTTCGGCCAACCACAGCAGCCTTGGTCACATGACATGCACGTACAATGGCAATGCTTTTGCGTTTCTTTAATCATAAACAAGGAGAAAAGCCTTGCATTCCAATTTATTCTCAGATGCACAAGCTCGTTACCTCAGCATAGTTGATCACACGAGATATTTTATCTGTACTCATGATATTTTTGTATCAATCGGTATCAAAATTAATTCATTTTCTAAATCCGTCCACATTTCTAGGACCATGTTAGTCCACTCCCTATGGTAGGAATAAAGACTAGAAAGGGAAAATCAGAAAGAAAATCTAACCAACAAGGAAAAGAAAAGGAAAGTAAAAGTCACAAGAATGAATATATAAAGACACCATCATCATCATCAAAATAATCTTTAATTGGTTAAAAAAAAACATAAAAGAAGCATACAGTCCGAATAAAATACATAAAATGTTGAAAATACATCAAGACACAAACCACACACCACCCTAGCAGCCACAAGCATACAAAACATCTAAAAGCAGAATTAGTATTAACCGTTCTTATAACAACTGGTTCATGTAAACACATAATATGCAATAAGAACAGTAACATCACTAAAAATTCTTCATACGGTTACCATAAGTACAGAAGAGATAAAAATATAAGTTTGTCAGCCGCTTCTTTTCTAAGCCTGACTGCACTATTTACAAACCCCGCTACATTAAAACCAACATGTTCATTAGGAAACATTTGTAAAAATATAAGAGCTGGTCTAGCCTGCGTAAACTGTGGCCCTTTCAGAAGTGGAAAAAGAAATTGTCTATGGGGGGGCTTGGAAAAGGTCCCAAAACAGTACAAAATTAAAAGTATACTGAGCTGAAAAGTTGTCACAGCGACATGGAGTTAAATTATCAACAGGGCTCCATCCTGTAGGGTCAGCTAAAAGCCAATTAAGTTATTCAACCTACAGCGGGTCAGCAGAAATCAACGTTAGCGACAAAAGTAAGGTAAAGTTCAATGCACCCGTATGTAGAAATACTAGTATCTGCGCAAACTGAGGGCTTAACTTATTCCCCACTTTCCCTGTCAGCCTGTGTGCTAGGGCAGAACTGATTTTGAACCCAGGACACATATCCTTTACTTATATTTTCTAGATGATCGTACAGCTCAGGGCGCCCCAATTCCCTACAAGTAGTTCTAATGTACTTCAGCCATGGAATAAGTTCGGCCTTTTCCTGACACAGGCAGTCCCTCAGAATGACCCTGTTGAGCTCCAGTTCGGGATTAGTCCAAACTGGAACCCATCTCAACAAGGGGTGAATCGACAGCATATCTGAGATGTAACTCACCCCCAGCTCTTCCTAGGTCACAAAAGAAGCAGTAAATTGGGACAAGGCCAAGAGGCATCTAAAAATATTATTCTCAAAGGTTTGGAGATCAGGGGCTTTTTGTAGCCCCAAACATTGCTCCTATACGAAACCAGGAAAATGCATTTTAAGTGATAAATTTGCATGAGGGCTGTGATTGTTTTCCCCCCTAAACGGCTAGCAAAGTCAAACACAGAGACCTCTGGACTAGCAAAGGCATTCCTTTTAGCTCTCAAGAGGGGAACTCAAGAGCCCCTCTCATCAAAATACACCCCCAAGTATGGGAAAGTATTGACCACAGTGATCTCAGCCCCCCAGGCTGTAGGTTCACCCCTTGACACCTCTTCCAAGCACATGAGTATGAGATTTACTAAAGTTGGTACATAGATCCAACCCCTCCATGAAACTGACAAAAACATTTAAGATTTTTTGCAAGCCGACTGCGGTCCTCGATAATAGGACCACATCATCGGCATGCAATAAACCCGGAATGCTACATGTGCCTACAAGCGGAATATCCAAACAGGCTGCATGTAGGGTCTCCCCAGATCATTCTATATTTCACTTCTGTTCTATTTTGCCTCACCTTTCTGTGCTGTTTAGCAAACAGTATGGGCTCACTATCTTTCTTGTTTGCTGTTTTCTGCACTCCCTCTATCATTTGTAGACTATATCCCCTCTCTATAAATCTTTGTTTCAATTCTTCCTGCTAATGTAGTGTTTCAATTGCCATGCTACAATTTCTCTTTGCACAAAGCATTTCCCCATATGGAATGCTCATTTTAGTGTGCCCCAGATGAAAAATTGATGAGTGTAAGATTGTGTGACATGCAGTGTCTTTTCTATAGAGGTGTGTTTCCAGCTTGCCATTGTGTACAAAACATTCCAGATCAAGGAATGTCACACTAGTTCTACTAATGTTACGTATAAATTTTAGATTCAGAGTGTTGATGTTAATGTCCCTTACAAATTGTTCTGCAGATTTCACTGAACCCTTTCATACCACAAATAAATCATCTATAAACCTAGACCATATTACAATGTGGTCATCCCATGCCTCCCCGTGGTCTCTGTTGAGCACCTGCTCCTCCCACCACCCTACATGCAAGCATGCAAAGCTGGGGGCGAAACAGGTGCCCATTGCAGTCCTACGGACCTGTTGGAATCTCCCCCCAACCCCCAAAAGGAAGAAGTTGCATTCTAAACATCTCCTGGCCATAGTGATGAGCATCTGTGTATGTTTGTACAGACTGACCTGTCTGTTTTGTAAAATATAACCCATTATCCTCAGGCCATCCTCATGATGAATACTTGTATACAATGTGGTGATATCAAGCACAATCAACACACAGTCATCCTCCATGGGGATATCATAAATCAACCCTAAAAAGTCACCACTGTCCTTTATATAAGATGACAAATTCATTACATGATGCTGCAAGAAAAGTCAATGCCCTTTGATGTGTTTTCCATTAAACTCCCCAGTGCAGAAATGATAGGTCACCCTGGAGGTGTTGTTGCGTTCTTGTGGACCTTCAGGACTAAATATAGCACTGGAGTTCTTGGATTTTCATTGTGCAAAAACATATATTCATCATGTGTGATTAGGCCATCAATCCGCCAACCTTCAATACGTAGCCATGATGGTTCCTCCTGGTTGAAGTATATAAAGTATGTTTTTTATGTCATTTTTAACTGTTTTCTACAAATTGTGGTTTTAATATAATGAAACTTTTTGTACTGTGTTTTTAAAAGAAAAAATATATATTAAATTGCTGAAAGAGATTTGGCCAACACTGTGTGTGTATATATATATTTGAATTTATGTTTTGGTGATATTGTCTGTACATATATTTGTACGTATGGAAAATTGAGTTAGAGTTTTTGCCAAAGGGGGTTTATTTTCTTGACCTTGATCCTCCTGGTTGGCCATCAGTTCTTTCCAGTTTCGTCCCTCTCACCTCCTCCCATGTACGCTAACACAGATTGAATCTGCTTTAATGCTCCAGGTAGTTTTTAAAAACAAATCTTGCCTACGTTTCTTCTTTGTGTTGCTGCCCGCCATCGCCTCTCCTCTGCTCGCGCTGTGATTTAGGATTTTTTTTGTTCTATTTTAACTGTTTAGCAGGAGATTGTTTTGCATTCGGAGGCATTTGATGATTTTCAGGGAATGATCTGAGATCTGATTGGGCGGGTGCAAGTGCAAGTGTGTGTGTATGCTCTGCGTCCAACTGGTTTTGTTGGTTAGAATCTTAGACTTTCTCAAATCCCAAAGGCGGCAAGGTCGGTGTGTTTTGTGCATCCAGTACTCTTGGTAAGCAGGAGCAGCGTAAAGTGCTTTGACGCCTCGTATGGGGTAGTAGTAAGCGCTATAGAAATGCAATTACAATTACAAAAAATATATAGCGTTACACACTGCTACATAAGCCAATTGGCTTTCAGTTTTGCCGAGGCCCGCCACTAAGGGGCAGTCACAACAATGGGCATCTGCTGCAATGAAGGAGGGCGGGCTGGGAAAAAACAGACTGTCGTGGCAGGTGGAATTCGCCAGCAGAACGAGACAGCAGCACCAGTGTGCACATCTGTTCACTTTCAAGCCACCATTATAACAAGCATTTGCAATGCAATAGGTCTCGCATTATTAAAGTTTGAGCTATTGGTGTTGCATTTGCAAGAGTTTGAGCTATTGCCATTGTAAACGACAATGCCTTTTATTTATGTGTTTCGAAAAGCTGTATGCGGTGCATAAACACGCCCTTTGTACTTATAGTCCTTGCTTACGAAAGGAAGGCTGGCAGTAAAAGAGGCATAGTTACTGCCAGCGTTGCTTCTCGTAAGCAACGACTGCAAGTACAAAGTGCCTGTTTACGCACCGCTTGCAGGTTTCTAAAATACAGAAATAAAAGGCATTGGTATTTACAATGCCAATAGCTCAAACTCTCGCAAATGCGACACCTATTGCATAGCAAATGCTCGTTTTCTTATTGCGTAGTAGAACCACTCTTTGTGGTAAACAACAATTATGCCATGCCAGATAGTCTTACAGGCATTCACAGATATACAAACCTACAATAAGTTTCCTATATTGAGGTTTTGGAATGTTCCGTTTTTTAAAGCACAATAAAGATGGGGGCTGTTGGTGGGGGTTGAGAGGTAACTCCCACCTTTAACTTGTGAGGGCCTGAGCCTGGTGAGGTAGCCTGTCTGCTTTGTTTCACTGTTCTACCAAGGTTTTAGGAACTGTAAGATTCCTATCAACAACAGCAAGTGATGGATGATCTGTGGCTCAAAACCTAATCCCAAGTAGTAATTGTAATAATTCATTATTATTATTTAGACCGGACTAAATATTGATAATGAATCATTACAATTACTACTTGGGATTCCGCTTGGTTTGCCCAGAGATGAGTGCAAACATCCTTTTGTGTGAATATTAATCCAAAATGAGGGATGAATGCTAGCCACTAAAAAACAAAAGTGTCTGTCCATCCCCTATTTCTCCTTGCTATTTTCCAGATGTGGTCTGGATGAGATGCCCACATATTTGCCCGAGCAGCCGGGAGTGCACATCTGTTTGGTGGGAAGGGATAGCAAAAGATGGTGAGGGCGAGGAAGGAAGTAGGGGAAAAGTAAGAGTAACAAGCCTTTGCAATGCAAAAGGTCTTGCATTTGCTAGAGTTTGAGTTATTTGCATTGTAAATGACAATGCCTTTTATTTATGTGTTTTGAAAACCTGCAAGTGGTGCATAAACACGCACTTTGTATGAGAAGCAAGGCTGGCAGTAACTAAGCCTCTTTTACTGCCAGCCTTGCCTCATTCAGTCATGGATTCATTGAATGTGACTTTTATAGCGCAGACTTTACCCGTAGGTGAAGGAGCGCTTTTCAATTCGACCAGTTCTTTACATAGATGCTTCAGAGTACAGGCTTCACATCTAAGGGACAAGCAGAAACGCTCTAAATGCGCAGAGGGCGACACAGGACCTCAAAATGAGAAGTGGTGGGGGGTCATACATTATTGGCATTAATATTAGTGAACTGCTGCTGAGTTCCAATGTCGAAAACACGAGTCACTATCCATGAATATTGACGCAAACACTATGACAACTTGGCCAGAGTGCTCGTGCAGTACCAGCAACCTGGCAAAGGAGGGTACTTGGATAACGGCGCAAGATTCTTAACACTTAGGTGAACAGGGGCCAGCAGGCGGGGACAATTTCAGCAATAAGAGGAGCAGGCGTGTTAATCGATACGTAGTCTCAATCAGTAACGATGCCTGTGCTTGAGCTTGATCTGACGGATTTAACACTGCCCACATTTACATAAGTTGTATCACAACATCACCAATTTCTGATACTCAGGGCCATGGGCATGATGGGGATGTAGCAGCAACTTGCACAGATCTTTGGGCCTGCATTAGCCACACATATCCTCCTTCAGTCTGTCCCATACTAAGACCTCCTGCTTGACTCCACTTTGGGTCTGGCTGATGCATTAAAGCCTTTTACTAGTGTAATCTCATTGGACACATGTTGGCACGTCAATGGCCATGTAGTGTTGTGTCTTAGCAGGAGGTCCTGCGATTGGTTCGGCTGGTTTACTTGAAAGGTCCGGATGTGGACAGGCAAACACTACAGTCCGAAACACATCGACAGGGGTTCACGCGTAGTGGGAGGCCTTTGGCAAGGTGCACTGGTAACCTTTGTTCCCTTATACAGTATTTATTTAGGTGGTTAAATATGTACCAAGGTGGGGATACCTTTGGCAGTATTTCCATGCCTGAAAGTACGTAGTGATGAAGTAATAGTGTTCCTAGTTGCGCAACATGATGTTTACATTTGCATAGGGTGCTTGTGAATAGCTTCCTTTGGTCTAACGAGTGGCAGGCAAATGGGGACGACTTATACAAGAGACGAACAGGTGTGGTTCTCAACTCCGTTTGTTAGTAGGGATGTTGTCTACAGCAGAAATCAAACTAATTATCCTGAAATGCATGATGGAGACGATTTAAGTGACATGCCTAAAGTGGTAAACGTTGTGCTAAGGGATGGCATGGAGTGAGCAAGGGACTTCCAGGCACATGCTGACAGCACGCCCCTTACCATCTTAGGTTACGGGTAATGCAGGCGTGCTTTTATGGGTCAGGGGTGCGGGTCCTGGCAGGCGAATTTTGCAGTCACTATTTTAGTAGGGGCATTCAAGACACTGCAGGGCAGGCTTGACTAAGTGCACAAGGCAACACTTTCAGCTTTTGAAGCGGCCCTCTTTTCATCCACCTTCAACCTGGCCACCTTTGGGGCACTGAGAATCAGCGAGTTAGTGGCAAGATCCGAATCTGACTCGGCTGGGTGGCATTGAAGGGACAGGATGCAGTACTCTCTGGGGCCTCCCTCAAAATTCCTGGAAAGCGCTTAAGCAGCGATTCTTCAAGATAGGGGCAGCAACTACAGCCTTTAGGGCGGGCTTGTCAGCAGAGCGCATTATGCAGCAGGGACAAGGGGGGAATCCCTATGTTTCAAAAGGACTTCCTTCCGTGAGCTGCCCAAGGGAATGGCCTGAGGAGATCTTAAGTTTTGAAGTCGCAGGCGAATGTTGAATACACCTGGGACTACCCGTTAGGCTGTGGTGTGCAGGGTTATTGTGTAATAAGGTGCAAGCTGGAGTTTTGTTTGTTTGTTTTTCAAGAATGCAATATGTGTTCGCAACCTTACATTTCTTTAGTTGACAGGAGCAAAGGTCTGGGTGATTGGCCATTCTGGCGCCATGAGAGTGGCACGGTGGGCGGAAAGCAGGAATGGGGGTAGGGCTTTTCCGCCACCGAGATAATTTGGTTGTGATACCCAGGCTTGCGCTGGAATATCTTGCTAAGAAGCTGCAGCATAGAAGAGGGGAGGGTGTCTCCCCTCCCAACATCCTGGTCATACACCTGTGTGGCAATGATCTGACTCTCTTGGGGAGGAGGGAACTGCTGCAAGAAATGAAGTCCTCCATGTGTAGGATAAGCAACCTATTGGGGGCTTATTGGTTATAGTGGTCAGAGATAACCCCCTTGGTTAGTGTGGCGAGGAGCCCGGTCAGGGAGTCCGTGGAAACCTCACGCAGGAAAGTTAACAGCCATGCGTAAAGTCACTGATCAAGAGTGGGTTTGGATTTTTCAGGCATGGTTTGCAAGAAGAAGGCCTACCTTGTCGGGGTTATTGTGTAAGTATGTGCAGACTGGTGTAGGTATAATAGGGTGTGCAGTGCTCATATTGGGTGTTGGCAACCGAGCATTTCTTTATTTTGCCAGGACCAAGGGTCTGGGGGAATGGCCTTCCGTGCGTCTGGAGTGGCGCGATTGGAGGAATTAGAGAAATGGAGGCATGGGTTGTCCCACCACCAAATTATTTGTGTTGGGGGTCCCAGGCATGCACTGGAGCAGCGATCACGTTCCTCCGTCACAGAGATCTCGTGGCTAGGTTACCCCGGTATGCGCTGGAACGAGCTGATGAAGCTGCAGCAGAGACAGGGGGGAGGGATCGGTCCACCTCACATGCTGGTCATACACTTGGGAGGGAATGACCTGATGACTTTGGGGAGGAGAGGACTGCTCCAAGACATGAGGGACATCATGTGTCAATTGAGTATTTAACTGGGGGCATGTGTACTGTGGTGGTCCGAAATTTTACCTCGCCCAGTTTGGCAAGGAGCCCGGTCGGGAGACGCAATTGAGATCACGTAGGAGAGTAAACAGCGCCATGCGTAAATTCACGGAACAAGGGGGATTTGGCTTCATCAGGCATGGTTTACTTCATGCCAAGTCTACTGGGTTGGGGAAGTGGATGGGATTCACCTCTCAAGGGTAGGCATGGACCTAATTTTACTGGACCTTGGGGAGGCCTTGGAAGCAACAGGCTGTAGGTAGGAATATCTGCCTTGGTGGGGGGCCCTGGTGGTGACGGTGGCCACCCCCAGAGCTGTGGAGGAGTTACAGGACGATCCAGAGTCTGCAAGGTACAGAAGGGTACTATATTGCAGCAGCACAACAGGGTGCTAAGCCAAGGATACCCAGGGATGTTTTAGCGTGTCCCCTGGAAGAACTACGGCGCCCCATTAGCCTACAGGCGGTTGTGGGTCTGAGCAACCGGGGGCTGCCTGGAACGCTCCGCCCACCTGTGGGGGCGTGAGTAAGGGAGTAGACTGGCGGTCCACTGAGGGGAGAGGTGGCCTCTCCCAGTAATTGGTAACCACCGGTTGGCGGCGGCCACGGTGCAATTTGGCTCATCAGACGGGCAGGCGGCATAGGGGCTGGCCTGCCCTGGGATCGCCCGTAAGATAATCCACCATGTTGGCATATTGGTTATGCAAATAAACCTGCAGCAAAATTCTCCACTAAAAAGGTGTCGTGTGGTTTATTTATGTATGTTGCTGTATGAGAACTGAGTGTTGCCGATATTGGCACTATGCCAAGGCTGCCCAGGGGGGCCCCGTAGGGGACCCTCCAACAGGGAGGCCGCCTTAGTGCCACAGGAAGGCACAGAAGTCTTCTGTCCCTGGGCTAGGGACCAGGGGGGTCTGCGGGCCTCGTCATTTCCGGCCGTGGGAGGGGGACAGGGGTACAAAAGCCTTCCCCGCCCACTGTACGGTCTCTTGACCGCTACCCGTCTCGCTGTTTCCCACCCTACCGCTCACCCTGCGGACGGCCAAAGGGTAGTACGGGGAGGAAGATTCTAACTTATTGTTTTGTGTTGCAGGAGGAGTTACAGGGCGATCCAGAGTCTGCAAGGTACAGAAGGGTACTATATTGCAGCAGCACAACAGGGTGCTAAGCCAAGGATACCCAGGGATGTTTTAGCGTGTCCCATGGAAGAACTACGGCGCCCCGTTAGCCTACAGGCGGTTGTGGGTCTGAGCAACCGGGGGCTGCCTGGAACGCTCCGCCCACCTGTGGGGGGGCGTGAGTAAGGGAGTGGACTGGCGGTCCACTGAGGGGAGAGGTGGCCTCTCCCAATAATTGGTAACCACCGGTTGGCGACGGCCACGGTGCAATTTGGCTCATCAGACGGGCAGGCGGCATAGGGGCTGGCCTGCCCTGGGATCGCCCGTAAGATAACCCACCATGTTGGCATATTGGTTATGCAAATAAACCTGCAGCAAAATTCTCCACTAAAAAGGTGTCGTGGTGGTTTATTTATGTATGTTGCTGTATGAGAACTGAGTGTTGCCGATATTGGCACTATGCGTTTTCATGTCCGTTTTTAATTACTACCGGGTCTGAGACCCAGAGGAACCCGGCCCACTTAAAGCCATAAGAAAGACAGAGGTTAAATACTGAAGTGGAACTCGACTGCAGGGAAAGAATGATGTTTTCTTTCACTCTTCATGCAAATTGATGTTTACATCACAGACACGGTTCTCAAAGCAACAATCCCCTAAAAAAAAAAAAAAAAAAACACTCAGGTTAGAAAAATGTCAAAGATGCGAGATCTCTTGATCAGATCGCACTGCGGGGCTCGTGAGGGGCCTTCTTTTGAGATAAAAAATATGTGATGTGAGGTAGAAAGAATACTGTGCTAGATGCTATCAGAGGCCGCAGAGTGAACCCGGAAGTAAACACGTTTTAAAACATAACTGACATGTGCAGGATAAAAGACACACATCTCTAATACAGAAGGTATGTGCACATAGACTTGTTTTCCGGTGCATACATTTTTTACACAATATTTTCCTCTAGAAGGTTGAAGTGTCAGTGTAAAGAAATGGCTCTTGTGCTGCCATGCCTGACAAGTTCACGCCTCTTTCTTGAGCACTTTTAGCGGAACCAGGTGAATGTACAGTTTTCTTTCTTGAGACACCCATGGGTGTTTTATGACATTAGGATGCCTTTGTCAGTGTGTGTTGAAATGTTAAAATAGTAAGATAATAATACAATGAATGTGCCGCATTATTTTGCCTTAACCACACAATCGGCTGCGCTTTTTGCCTTTCCTTGTCATATAATTGACTCATCGCTACTGCAATACCTGGCCCTCTCTTGCAGCATAATTATAGTGGTCCTGGGAATGGTCTTATGGTCAGTGTAAATGGTAGAGGCACCAGGGACGAGGCGATGGTGACGAGGTACTTGTCGCCATGATGTCGAGGAGCCGTGAAACAGGTTTGCATCGGGGTCAGTGCGGCCCACTAGGGGTCGGGAGAGCCGCACAGGAGGCCAGATGGCAGGAAGCGGAAGTGGTGGAAACTGGCGCCAACATCTCGGGGTGTCTGAGTGCCTTTCAGTGAGGGTCAGTCTCTCGCCTCCGCCCCCCACCCCCCACCCCCGCAGGCATGGCGCCGTTACACCTTCCCTCCCATCCAACGTGGATTTAAAAATAACCAAAGAACGGGAAGGGATCTGGGACTTCCTACCAATGGGAACAGGAGGCTGCGCCCCTCAGCCATGCACCCCTTTACTCCAGCCTTGGGTGGTAGTGCTGCTAGACCATGAAAAACTCCACGGGGGGGTAGAACTGTGACCTCAAAGCTGCTGTCCTATCATGCGCTCCAACCTCCACCTGAAACCAACGTTCAGGGACATTACTTCAATGAGTGTGTGCGGTTTCTTCTTTGAGGGCCTGGACCTCACCTGGGGAGGGGGGGCTCACTTCAAAGAGTGTGTGTGGTTTCTTCTTTGAGGGCCTGGACCTCACCTGGGGAGGGGGGGGCTCACTTCAAAGAGTGTGTGTGGTTTCTTCTTTGAGGGCCTGGACCTCACCTGGGGAGGGGGGCTCACTTCAAAGAGTGTGTGCGGTTTCTTCTTTGAGGGCCTGGACCTCACCTGGGGGGCTCACTTCAAAGAGTGTGTGTGGTTTCTTCTTTGAGGGCCTGGACCTCACCTGGGGAGGGGGGCTCACTTCAAAGAGTGTGTGCGGTTTCTTCTTTGAGGGCCTGGACCTCACCTGGGGGAGGGGGCTCACTTCAAAGAGTGTGTGCGGTTTCTTCCTTGAGGGCCTGGACCTCACCTGGGGAGGGGGGCTCACTTAAAAGAGTGTGTGCGGTTTCTTCTTTGAGGGCCTGGGCCTCACCTGGGGAGGGGGGCTCACTTCAAAGAGTGTGTGCGGTTTCTTCTTTGAGGGCCTGGACCTCACCTGGGGAGGGGGGGCTCACTTCAAAGAGTGTGTGCGGTTTCTTCTTTGAGGGCCTGGACCTCACCTGGGGGGGCTCACTTCAAAGAGTGTGTGTGGTTTCTTCTTTGAGGGCCTGGACCTCACCTGGGGAGGGGGGGCTCACTTCAAAGAGTGTGTGCGGTTTCTTCTTTGAGGGCCTGGACCTCACCTGGGGGGGGGGGCTCACTTCAAAGAGTGTGTGCGGTTTCTTCTTTGAGGGCCTGGACCTCACCTGGGGGGCTCACTTCAAAGAGTGTGTGCGGTTTCTTCTTTGAGGGCCTGGACCTCACCTGGGGAGGGGGGCTCACTTCAAAGAGTGTGTGCGGTTTCTTCTTTGAGGGCCTGGACCTCACCTGGAGGGGCTCACTTCAAAGAGTGTGTGCGGTTTCTTCTTTGAGGGCCTGGACCTCACCTGGGGAGGGGGGGGGCTCACTTCAAAGAGTGTGTGCGGTTTCTTCTTTGAGGGCCTGGACCTCACCTGGGGAGGGGGGGGGCTCACTTCAAAGAGTGTGTGCGGTTTCTTCTTTGAGGGCCTGGACCTCACCTGGGGAGGGGGGGGGCTCACTTCAAAGAGTGTGTGCGGTTTCTTCTTTGAGGGCCTGGACCTCACCTGGAGGGGCTCACTTCAAAGAGTGTGTGTGGTTTCTTCTTTGAGGGCGTGGACCTCACCTGTCTCCATCTTCAGATCGTGACGGAGCGGCCCCTCCCCCGCTCCGCAGCATTTAGACTTTGTGGTGTAATTACAGGGCGGTGTGAGCCTAATACTGCCACATGTCCCGGTAATTTCCATAATATTTCCAGAAGCTGAAGGTCACGTTTCAAGGTGATTAAATGGTGGTCTTCCATGTCCAAGGAAGGGGCTGAGGTCTGTAGGGACTGCTAGTGCTGTGACTCGACTAAAAAGCACTCAGCGCTATCAATGGAGGTAGGTGACACAGATGGCGCGGTCTGAGATGCTGGTTTATTGTAGTTAGGGGTGGGCGTGACTGGCGTAATTCTCACTAGCATAATTACTCGTAATTACCACAAAATTACTCTTAATTATGCATATGTAGGAAGGTGGAATCTGACTACATGGTTGCCCCCACTTTTTTCCTGGTGTTTTGTTGGTTTTTGACTTAGTTTGGCTGGGAACCTGCTATTCAGGTCCCCAGCCTATCTGCTTTCTCTTTAAACGACTTGGAGTGCACTCTAGGTGCACTAGTGATTTGATACTGTGGTACCTTATGAGTCCCTAGTATATGGTACCTTAGGTACCAAGGGCATAGGTACTTCACAGGCCTACCAGGGGCTGAAGCATGTATTATGCCACCCCTGGGAAGCAGACTAAATCTGACACCACAGGCCTGCTACTGCAGCCTGGGTGAGGTGGTGCTAGCACTCCTCACTGAGATATAGGTCCCCTATATCTCTCCTGCACACATATATGAACCTATCAGTCACCCCTAAGGCAGGCCCTATCAATCCTGAGGGCAGGGTGCTTGGCTTCTATGTGAGGGGGTGCCTCTGCCTGAGCAGGGCCCCCTCTGCAGCTCTCAGAGTCCATTCTCTGGTGCTGTTTGTGGATGCGGTTAAACCATATACTTTTAAGTGCATTATATCCTCGCGGTAAAATGCTAACTTTGGAATGGCTGCATCGAAACATGTCGTGTTTGGTGTCAAACATCTTGGAATACTACCCCCCGCCAGACCTGGCGGCGGGGGTAGCATTCCACCCTTCTAGAGGGACAGACATGTACCTACTGTGGAAACGCGGTAGAATCCTGCAGAGCCCTGGCATCACAAAATGGATGCCACCAGTCACAGACACTGGGCTGCCCTCCTGCTGATGACCAACACTCGCAGTGGAGGAAGCCCAACAATAGATATCCTGTCCCAAGGGGGTGTGACCACCTTCCAGACAGGGTTTAGTGTATTGGGGCTGGGTGGGTGCACTCTTAGAGTGCTTTGAAGTCCTGCACTGGGGGAGCAGAAGGCTCCTCTGTGCATATGCCAGTTCAAACCGGCTCAGGGGCTACCTGTCCCTGCTCTGGCGCGAAACTGGACAAAGGGAAGTGGGTGTAGCCACCCACTCCCCTGACCCTCCCATAGGTAGGGACATAGAGCTAGTCCCTCCCTTTCTTTTAGTATAAGAGGGGGAACCTGTGCATTGCACCCTAGATTTCCCTGGACGACGCTCTACAAGAAGAATCCCGGACCTTCGATGTTCCACTACCTTTGGAAGACTGAAGAATCTCCCTTGGAGTCAAGGAGTGACTCCCCTGCTTGGCAGGCACCAAAAACTACAAACGACAGTTGCAAACTACGCCGCTCCCGCCGGAGTCCGAAGTCCCTGCAGCCCAAGAAGTGGATTTCCTGACTTCTCAAAGGCCATCGTGAGTTCCCAGCGAAGCTGAGGCCAGTTGACCCCAAGAGTAACGAGGAACCGCGACCCCTGGGTACCGTGCACTATTGTCGAGTGCAACCCCTTCACAACGTTCCACGAACTTGTGCTTTGGACCAAGTGTGGTCCCAGCCTCCAGCAGGAATCCCTCCTAAGATCAGAGGCCTACCACGTCCGAGTGACCGCGGGCCCCTGTGAGCAAATCCTCCTGAGGCGTCTTCGGGATCCCTTGCCAGCCGGCTTGTGGGTCCCCAGAAGACTTTCTAAAGAAACCAAAGGGCTCCCCTGGTTGCTCCAGGCCTGCCCTGACTTACCCTCGCTGGGTGAGTCCTACAGACCTTGCTGGTCTGCGCCATTGTCTCTTCACACTTTCCCCGAGACTTGCTGTTACCAAGGCTTGTTGGCTCCCATTGAGTCGCCGACACCGCAGTAAGCTGCAGACATTGTGGGACACGCCGAATCCAGCTCCTGGTCATCGTCAACGCCTCCTGGACCTCGTCGCTGAAGAGTCAAGGCAACCGCGAACGACCTGAATCTTGCGACGACGGTGGGCATCCATCTTCCTTGCCCCGAGTCACTGCCAAGTGACTTTGAACACTGTCCCCTCTGCTTTCAGGTCTTCCATCTTCCGAATCCAGGCTTGGATTCCTCCGGACACTTCTCCTGACGCCGCAAGCAGCAAGTCTTCACTGGCTCCCGTTGAAAACGACGCCGCGACCCGACACCAAAGAACACCTATGCACCCGGCTCCCCTGGGTGAGGTAACTTCAGCACTACGGTGCTCCTGTGGGTGTGGGCCCTAGAACTACTTACCCTGTAAGTGACTTGCTTGTAGCTACCTTAGAAGTGCCCTAAAACTCTTATTTTCTAAGTGTGACAATTGCGCTGACTCGTACAGGGTTCGCGTCTGTGTTAGACACACCGCGTCCATCCCCTTTGCAACACTAGCTAGAACTGTATCCTTCGACTCGTACTGAGTCCGATCGGTGTTCGCCTCGAACACACAAAGGGCCTGTAACTCTGAGAACTACATCGCACTGACTCGCACAAGGTTCGTGTCTGTGTTAGACACAGCGCGTCCATCTCCCTTGCATCTCTATCTGAAACCGCGTCCTTTGACTCGTACAAGGACCGATCGGTGTGTTCGCCTCGAACACGCAAGGGACCTTTAACATTGATATCCCAATCGCGTCTGAGCGCATAGACTCGCACAGGACTCGCACCGGTGCCAGGTCACCGCGTCCGTCCCCTGTGGGTCTCCTACAACTACCTGGGGTGGTTCTTGGGGGTCCCTCGATTCTAGATGCCCTAGACCTAGGTCTAGCAAACTAAGATTGTGATATTCGATTGTGCTAAACTTATTTTGATAATATTTGACTTGTACATATGTTCCTGACCTCTAATCTCATAAAGAGATTAGTAGAGAGTGTTTATTAATAAATACATATATATTTGATATATATACCTGTGTGGTGTCTTTTCATTTGGTGATTCAAGAGATTGTGTGGTAAAACAAGCTGCTTTACATTCCTCCAAGACTTAGCCTGAAGGCTGCTCTCCACAGCTACCACTCGGATAGCTTTCTATAAAGGTTGTCTTAAACCTATCTACCATAAGAGTCGAATTGTACTGGTGCAAGGGGTCCACTTTAATTAGTGAACAGCATATACCAGGCCAACTTCTCACATCATACTTACGCGAGAAGCGTTATCCAGCATTTAGTGCTATTTTCTTAGTGCAAAATGCTCCCTTGTGTCAAAAATGGGTCAGAGAACACATTTTGCGCAAAAAACAAATAGCACTAATTGCCACCCAGCGGCCTGTCCTCCCCCCAAGAACTTCTTAATAATGGAGGCTGCAGCCTGACCCCATTGAGCAGGTCCGCGATCCAGCCCCCTCTGTGAAGGTCCTCCTCTCCAACGCGCCCGCAGCCCTCTACCCTCTGCTGCCTTTGGTTTGTGCCTTCTCTGTTCGTTTTTCTGCCTCGTCTCCACCCAGGGCCGGCTTTAATACTGGTGGCGCCCTGTGCAACAATGTTTCTTGGCGCCCCCCCCACTGACCACCTCTGCCACGGATTCCCTCATTAGCACCCTTTAACAGTGCCCCTCAAGTCTCCATAACCACTGTCTCTCAGATTCATTTAGTTTTATAGCACCACTCACACCAGTGTAAGGTGTCAGAGCACTTTACATCACACACACATTGCACAGAGATAATCATATGTGTGTAAATCAGTGTATAGGAAATGTTACATCAGACAGACGGCTACCAGGTGTAGTGTACGAGTGACATGTCATTGATACTAGTAGGCAATATAGTTTAAGAGTCCTTCTTCTAGAAAAGCACATATTCAGAATTTAAAACGTAACACCATTGTTAGAGGTTCTTTTAATAATAATAATTGTTTTCTACCCAAATTAACCCTTTTGGGAAGATTAGGCTAATGAACGACTGTGCAAAAAAAATATAGCTCCAACATATACCTTGCAGTTTGACTTATAAACTACAAGTAACAAAAAGAGCTCTTTTACAGAAGCAGTAACCCACTGAACCAATTTACATTATATGCACTTTGTGATCTGCATGGTACATGTTCTTAGCAGCAGGCATTTTAACCCTCTGCGCTAACTTAGGATGAGTCAAAATTTCCACTAGACAAACCCCTGGTCTCTTTCCAGGAAGACAATTAATCATGGGAGTTATCTTGACATTTTAATTGATGCCTGAAATTGCTGGAGGCCAGGAACACAGCAGCAGGTGCTTTTAAAATGTTAATATACTTTAAAAAATGACGCCCCCGTGCGGTGGCTCCGATCGCACCGCCCTAGAGCCGGCCCTGTCTCCACCCACTTATGGCCTCTATTTTGCCTCTTTCTGCTCGTCCTGCCTGTTATTTTGCCTTTTTCTGCTAGTTTCTGACTTTTATTCTGACATTGCATCCACAGCGCCCAGATACCCCTAGAGGTGACAGTGCCGCGCTATACAAATGCTGATTGATTGAGATGCACGAAGAAGGGCTGAAGAAAGCGCGTGAGAGTATCCTCAGGATGTACAAAGAGGGGCCGAGGAGAGATGTGTGTGGGAGAGGCACTGACAAGATACACAAAGGAGGTGAAGAGAGGTATGTCTATTGTGTGTTGGAGAGGTGTCAACACCAGGACAAACAAAGAGAGGCTGAGGAGAGGTGTATGTGGGAGAGACACTGACATCAGGAAACACAAATGGGCTGAGGAGAGGTGTGTGGGTGAGAGATACTGACAGGACGCACAGAGGGGCAGAGGAAAGGTGTGTGGGAGAAATACTGACATTAAGACGCACAAAGAGGGACTGGGGAGAAGTGTCTGTGGGAGAGGGACACTGACATCAGAACACACAAGAGGGACTGAAGAAAGGTCTGTGGGAGAGAGACACTGCCATCAAAACACACAAGGAGGAGCTGATGTGAGGTGTCTGTGTGAGAGAGACACTGCCATCAGAACACACAAAGAGGGGCTGAGGAAAGGTGTCTGTGTGAGAGAGACACTGACATCAGAACACACAATGAGGGGCTGAGGAGAGGTGTATGTGGGAGAGAGAGTGTATGTGAGAGAGAGACACTGACATCAGAACACACAAAGAGGGGCTGAGGAGAGGTGTATGTGAGAGAGAGACACTGCCATCAGAACACACAAAGAGGGGCTGAGGAGAGGTGTCTGCGAGAGACAGCCACTGCCATCAGTACACACAAAGAGGGACTGGGGAGAGGTGTATGCGAGAGAGAGACACTGACATCAGAACACACAAAGAGGGGCTGAATATAGGTGTATATGGGGGAGAGAAGCATTGACAGGACACACAAAGAGGGGCTGAGGAGACGTGTCTGTGAGAGAGACGCTGACATCAGAACACACAAAGAGAGGCTGAATATAGGTGTATATGGGGGAGAGAAGCATTGACAGGACACACAAAGAGGGGCTGAGGAGACGTGTCTGTGAGAGAGACGCTGACATCAGAACACACAAAGAGAGGCTGAATATAGGTGTGAATGGGGGAGAGAAGCATTGACAGAACAAACAAAGAGGGGCTGAGTAGAGGCAGGGCTTTAAGTGGGCCGGGTCTGTCCGGGTCTGAGCACCGGCAGTTATTTTCAGGGGGCCTCGAAACGGGTCTCTATCGGGCTCTATTTTCGGGCCTCGCAGAGGTAGTCCGTTTTCTTTTTTTTCTTGGACTGCAGATAGAGCATTTTTATCATACAGAAAAGGGTCTCTGGACTGCGAAGATCTTTTCCCTGGTTGTTATTGGTGCGACATATAACATTCAAACCCTGTGCTTTTGTTATGGGACGGTTTATTGTAAAAACCCAATTCACCACACACAGTCTGATGAAGAAAAAGTACCAGAAATGTAAGATCTGATAGTCTAGTCCAGTTACTTCTTCCCAGGGTGGTTTATGCCAGAGTCCCCGGTAGAGCGTTATCTGTGGTGATACCAGGCAGAGGCGCAACTAGAGCCAAATTTGGGGGGAGGCTACCAAAAATTTCAGGGGGGGGGGGGCCTGATTGTTCCAGCGATAGTCAGAGTGGAGATGCAGGGGCTCTAGAAGGGGTGAAAACACAACAAAGCCCCGTTAGCAAGTAAGTGGTATTTTAAAGACCTGTGAAGTACTCAGGTGCGGCTGTGTGTGCGCCTGGGAAGCTGTCTCAGCCGGGCTGCCACACACGAGAGGGAGGGGGGGGGGGCTGAAGCCCTTTGAGCCCAATGGGCGTTGCGCGCCTGGTACCAGGGCTGTGGATGGGCTCTTCCAATAACGCTTCGAACACATGGTAGTCTGCGTTCTTTTAGGAAGGCACTGAAAACCTATTTCTTCACCTAATTGTGGTGCTCAGGGATCTTTTTCATTCCGATATTTAAGCGCCAAGAAGCCTTAGGACAAACGTCAGAGCTTAATGCATTTAAGTTCAATCAGTCGCTTCTGTAAAGGGAGACATAGGGTTAATGCGAAAATTCTGTTTCCACTCTTTTGGCAAAACTTTGCTTTGGTAGTGATATACAGCAAGAGAGAGAGTTTCGGATTACAAACATATCTCCAAGGGGTATTTTTTACAATAGAATTTCAAGGGCATGACAAGAGCGGGGTCCTGGGGGCTGCTGGCTGCAGATGTGTGGGATTAGGGGGCACTCTAAAGCAAAGAGATGTTTATATAGCTTGTCCTTTTCCCAGTTTAGAAATCCGACAGGATTCTCCGGTGCTGGTGGCCTCGTGCATAGGGTATGCTCACACGTCACTATCCATCCTGCATCGTCCATGACTGACTCTTCTCCAGCCCTACTGAAATATTAAAGTCGGACGGTGACTATGCATCACATGACTAGTCAGCATTTTTTAAGCCGGTTCTGCTGGCACAGGCGGCTAATGCATTCACTGCAGAGATCTGTGTTTAATGTTATGTACATGGGTTCGAATCCTGGTCGGTCCGTCCAGCCTTCCATTCTTCTGAGGCTGATAAAATGGCCATCATTATGCTCGATAACAATAAGCACCCATTATCTTTTTGTAGCGCCAAGAGACCCCATTGTGGGTGGATGTCCGTTACACAGAATGCGTTTGTTATGTTTATTATGACCACTGATTCTACACCAGCTTAGCTGGCTTGCGATCCACTGTGCCCCAGCCCTCCCTGACTTTCAGAGGTATGGGTGTCATAGAAAGGTTAATTGTTAAACAGCTGGCTACTTCCCCAGCCCTTCCGGGTCTCTGATCCGTCTGGAATCTCCCAGTAGTCATAGAAAGCCGCCAAACTATGAACAATCGCCATCCCATCCAGGGCTACCCAGTCTTCGTATTATTAACAGAATGTAAATGCTTGCAAATTCAAGGCTCGGCAACTCAGCCTTTTATCCTTCCGACGTCGATAAAACAAGCACCACCTCGTTGGGACTGAATAATGACGTCAGTTGTCCAGCGCTTAAAAGCTGTAAGCCAGTCATTTTTATATCACTAAGGTCAGGGCTTTAAGTGGGCCTGGTCTGTCCGGGTATGAGCACCAGCAGTTATTTTCAGGGGGCCTCGAAACGGGTCTCTATCGGGCTCTATTTTAGGGCCTCGCAGAGGTAGTCCGCTTTCTTTTTTTTTCTTGGACTGCAGTGAGAGCATGCACATCGATGTGCACATGCTCATTTTACTCACTACTGAGTAGTGGAGGTCGAGGCATGATGTCATGCCAGGTGAGCCGCGTTGTAGGAGGACTCTGTGGCATGTTTTGACGGGGGTGGTGGCTTCGTTAAAACTCACCCCTGTGAAGCCGCGTTGCCTTCTGGGAGCAGTGCTTCTAGTACACTCAGCCTCACCTGAAGCCACCCTATACGGGAGGTGTCTGCCTGGGCATTTCCCGGGATGACGACACTGGTCTTGGGGTACTGGGGAGGGTGTATGGCGTTATCCATACTTAGCCTTGCTGTAATAAGGAGGGGAGAGAGCGAGCCTGAGCAGGGAATTCCAAATCTGATGACACTCTGAGGAGTCCTAGAGCTGACGGCTTGTCAGAGCAGGGACCAGGGGGTACTGCTACACTAGTTATCTTTATTTAGACCACGCCCCTACTTAGATAGGCCACACCCCTTTAAAAGGTTTGCCCCGCCCCTTTTAGAGCACCCCCAGTTTTTTTTCTCCCACTTAAAGCCCTGAGTAGAGGCCTCTGTGGGAGAGAGACACTGCCATCAGAACACACAAAGAGGGGCTGAGGAGAGGTGCCTGAGAGAGAGAGAGAGACACTGACATCAGAACACACAATGAGGGGCTGACGAGAGGTGTCTGTGAGAGACACTGACATCAGAATACACAAAGAGGGGCTGAGGAGAGGTGTCTGAGAGAGAGAGAGAGACACTGCCATCAGAACACACAAAGAGGGGCTGAGGAAAGGTGTCTTTGGAAGAGAGACAGGACCATCAGAACACACAAAGAGGGGCTGAGGAGAAGTGTCTGAGAGAGAGACACTGACATCACAACACACAAAGAGGGGCTGAGGAAAGGTGTCTGTGAGAGAGAGACACTGACATCACAGCACACAAAGAGGGGCTGAGGAAAGGTGTCTGTGAGAAAGAGACACTCACAACAGAACACACAAAGAGGCTGAGGAAAGGTGTCTTTGGGAGAGGACACTGCCATTAGAACACAGTAAGAGGGGCTGAGGAGAGCTGTCTGTGAGAGAGAGACACTGACATCAGAGCACACAAAAAGGGACTGAATATAGGTGTGTATGGGGGAGAGAAGCATTGACAGGACACACAAAGAGTGCCTGAACAGAGGTATGTGGGAGCTACAGTGTCCTCAGAAAGCACAAAGAGGCAGATGAGTGATATGTGGGAGAAAAACAGACACTAGGGGACACACAGAGAGGCTTAGGAAAGGTGTGTGTGGGAGAATCACTTATTTATTTCCAATATTACATAGCGCAAACCAGACTCAGAGGGGTATCAGAGTGCTTTACATAGGTCAGCATCGAGAAAGCATGCACAGTCAAGCACAGTGATACAACTGGATTTGTGACACAAAGTAAAACGTCATGTCTGAGTAATAAAGCGAGATAGCATATGTCAGTGATTAGCACACCATAACATTGATTAATGTGTGAAATGTTGTTGAAGGGGTAGGAGGTTTAGGTCTTTTTTGAAGGAGACTTTGGGAGGGGTTGGCCCTGATGGCAGACTTTTCGAAAGCCGGGGTTTCTAGACATAGGGAGTCATAACTTCTGAGGGAGTGGGAGCCTCCTAAAATGGTTAGGTTATTCTTCGCTGCGTTTTGGACTTGGCCCTGTCTGCAGGGTCATCCCCAAACTTTTTGCCTTCATCTTCCTGGTTTCTGAACCCGTTTCTATTGGCTTTTAGAATTCTGAACACTTTACCACTGCTAACCAGTCCAAAAGTGCTTGTGCTGTCTGCTTAAAACATGGTATCATTGGCTTATACCCAATTGGCATATTTAATTTACTAGTAAGTCCCCAATAAAGTGGCACTACATGTGCCCAGTGCCTGTATAATAAATGGCACCCACTTAAGTAGCCCTTTAAACATGTCTCAGGCCTGCCATTGCAGTTTTAAACTGCCATTTCAACCTGGCAAAATAAATCTTGCCAGGCCCAAACCTTTCTTTTTAGTACATATAAGTCACCCATAGGTTACAGGTTAGGCCCTGGACAGACCAGAGGGCAGGGTGCAATGTATTTAAAAAGTAGGACATATACTTTTAAGTTTTAAATGTCCTGTAAGTGAAAAACTCTTCAATTTGTTTTTTCACTACTGCAAGGCATACCTCTCCCATATGGTAACACTGGAGATACCTTATTACATTTTATAAGTGTAATATACAAATAGGAATAGGTGACCAGTTCATGTTTGGTGTCCCTGGAATCACTATTTAAAATTCCAACTTCTCATGAAGTCGGATTTTAAATTTCAATTCTTACCCTTCCCAGCAAAAAAGATATTGATCCAGGCACTAATTTTGTCTAGGATTGACTACGGAAATGCCCTTTACCTGGGAGCCCCAAAGTCAGTAACTGCAAAACTTCAAGTCATTCAAAATTGCGCAGCTAGGCTTCTTACGGAGACCCCCAATAGGTGCTCGGCAAAGCCCGCGCTGCGCTCTCTCCACTGGCTTCCGGTGGAACAGAGAATTAATTTTAAGGCACTCTGCATAGCCCACAAGGCGCTTGTGGGGAGCGGACCCCTTATCAACAACGGCATGATTCGCCCCTACAGGGCGAAAAGGAAACTCCGTTCAGACGGGCTTCACTTGGCAGTAGTCCCCAGGATCAAGAAGTCCAGAAGTGGTGGACGGCTTTTTTCATTCAATGCCTCCAGACTGTGGAATTCCATTCCGCTGGACCTTCGGAGCGAGCCTAATCATCTTGCATTCCGGAAACAACTCAAGACTTGGCTTTTCCCCTAGTGCACTCGGTTCTCTGGTTATGGCTTCAGCGATGGGATGCTTCCGGGTAGCCATGCGCTATACAAGTGCCCATTCATTCATTCATTCATTCAAAATGTCACTTTTAGAAAGTTGCAAAAGGAACAAATGATGGACGGAATGCTGAACAATGCAACCATTCATCCCCAGTCACAACGGTCTGGGTTTAATCCATCGTTCTTTTGCTCACCACGTCACCCCAGTTTGGACCCAGCCATATGCAAATCAGTTTTGACCCTGCTCCTTATGGGAACAGTCAGCAGCGGCCCATGCAGGTAGAGCGGTGGGGCACTGGGGCCGGGTTGGGGGGGATTCGACAGACGACCATGAGGGAAAATTAAATAAATACTTATTTTTCCCTTGTCGTCGTCTGTCGAAATCTCCCCCCACCCGGCCCCACCGCCCCACCGCTCTTACCTGCACGGGCTGCTGCTGGGAACAGTCCAGCCCAAACTGCCAGGCCAGGTCCTCCCTGGACCGGAAACAAGCATCCTGGGAGCGGTTTCAGGGCATCACCGCTCATCAGCCAGACTAGCTTGAATCCAGTGGCACACTGACCACGGGACCCACGTCTGGGCATACCCTTCCAACTTAGGGCGACAAATGCAAAATTAACATATGATGGACCGAATACTGAACAATGCAAACATTCACTCCCAGTCACAAAGATCTGGGTTTAATCCATAATTCTTTTGCTCACCACTCCACCCCAGTTTGGACACAGCCATACGCAAATCAGTCTTGACCCTGTTCCTCATGGGAGCAGTCCAGCCCTGGCAGGATGGGTGGGAGGAGCTGGGCCCAGCCCCACATACACCTGAATAGGCTGTGTCCTGTCTCCACACTAAGGGCTGCATCCCCCCTGTCGTTTCTGTGGAGCCAGGGCCAGGAGGGCAGGGCGCCTGTGCACTTCAAAGACATGCTTCTAGAAGGTTCTCCCCACTTCAAAGGCACAACTGGGTATAAATACTGGACCTCAGACAACAACTCAACATGAATTATTACAGTGAATGTCTGTCTTCATATTTTGTTTATTTTTTTACCCTCAGACAATTGAGAATATTTCTGCAGATTTTCATGTTTTTTTGAACATTTGTATCTGCTGTTAATGGACAGAGTGTTGGCAGCAGTTCCGTCAGACTGTCCTAAAGATGGGCCGGGCAGTGCCCGCTGGTCACTCAGGACAGACTTCCAAGGGTCACAGCCTCATGGGCACACAGATGCCCGCCCCAGCGTGGGCAAACTGCAGGAAATGGCCGCCTCCCCTGTCATTACAGGCAGATGATAGGGGCCTTCTAATTACAGCCCAGGGGGCGAGGGGGCGGCAGGCCTGGGTGGCCCCAGACAAACATCTGTGCACATCAGTGCAAGATGCTGCTGCTGCGGGCACACGCATGCCAACTCCTCCTATGTGTACAGGATCCGCATTCAGATTGTGCCACTTCTGGAAACACGTGTTTACACTACTATGGATCATGCAAGTCACACTGCACTAAGGCGTGTCTGTGGGAGATGACGGCCCCCCTGACGCTCACACCATAAGAGTGGGGTGTAGCGCTGCACAAGTGTGAAAGACATAAGATGTCTGCATACCGCCAATGTTGAGAAGCACGGGCGGGTGCATCTAGTCACAGTGGCTGTGAAAAGTGCAAACTCTGGGCCCTGCTCCACTGTTGCTCTATGCGTGTGCTTCATCAGACAGAGCCTCTGTCGCTGTCTGATGTCACTGTCAGACAGAGCCTCTGTCACTGTCTGATGTCACTGTCAGACAGAGCCTCTGTCACAGAGGAACTTTGTGCCTCTGCCCATCCACCATGACCTGCCCACTCCGCTCTTCTATGGTTCTCTCTCTTTCCAGGAACCGTTAAAGGATTAAGAGCGTTTCTGGGGAAAAAAAACATGTTGCCTGCTGGAGCATTCCCTCTACGCTATTTTTTAATAAAGCTTTGCAGTTATTTGGTGCCACCAGTAGATGGCGCCCTAATGTCATTGCTTCGCCTCGTATCAGAGCTTGCCCTGCCCGTTTCTCACTGGGAATGTGCTGAGAAGTCCTAGTTCTGCCTTGGCGAGCTATACAAGCCAGGAGTGCACTGTGTCAGGTGGTGGTGAACTTCGAAAGCAGTGCGGTGTAAATAACTTCCTCCAAGTGTATCCTTCGAGTGAAGTGAGTGAGCTCGGGTTTCCTCAATGGGGGGTCTTCCAAAAAGGGAATTATGACAGTCTGCCACATGGTGACGCTGTTTGTTTTAGTTAGAGATGAGCAAAACAGCTGTTTATTAATTCAATATGTTAGAAGTAACTAATACCTGCCGCCCTGGCCATTCTTATAGCTTTGGGGGTCTGGAATAGTCTGAATTGTCACTTGTAGGAGTGTGATGGTTAGTAGTTGTGCTGTTACTATCATTGGCAGCATAGCAGGGGCAATGTGTGGTGCACGCTGCACTCGCCTCCTGACGAGAGCCCTGGCACTTATGTTTTTACAAATTAAGCACTGCATGACACCACAAAGGCATCTGTCCATTCCTCTCTTAGAGATGGATGCGAGCCTCTACGTGTGATCGGCTCCGGTCGGCGCCTCGGGTGACTCTCGCTGAGGCCTCTCTGACCACTGATGGTTTCAGAACAGGTTCTCCCGCTGACCCCTGTCCAGTGTCCATCGTGCAGAGGCTATCGGTGTGGTGTGCAGCGTGTAGTGCATTTTGGAGCACACTGTCGCAAATATATCACAAGACCATCGTGTACTAGTGCACTGTCATTTACTGACAGCACACTTTCCATTTAAATGACCGCTTAATTTTCACAGACATACAGTTTCGCTGATAAAACTATATTGCATACAAATTATGATGTACGAAAATCTGGTTCCAGCGAATGTTTATCATTTGCGCATCAAAAAAGGTAAGTGTAATGATTTGCTTTGATCCAGTTAAAATCCATCACATTTCAAAAATACAAAATGGCCGACAATTTTAAAATATTTGTACAGATCATTTACAGGTATTTAATTGCGTGTTAGAATAAATTGGACATCCTGCAGCCTTTCCTTTCACACTCCCTGTACCCCAGCAAGACTGTCATGTGGTTCACTTGACAAAATCCTCTCACCTTTCAGCCAGAGAAGGAAGAGTAAGCACCAATCTCCATGTTAAAAGAATAAGTCACAATTTAGCAGACAAAGTAGCCTGACGTCTGGCCACTGTCTTTGACCCACAACAAAAGTGACAAATAAAACACATTTTAAAGCCCTCTTTCTTGCTCATTTCAGTTCTGAACTCCAACATGATCATTTTATTATTTTGGGGGTGCTCCAGCACCTCCCTCCTCTCCCCTACTTCCAGCGCCTAGGATCACCAGCCTTGGCCTCTGCGATGCCTCGGGGTTGGATGACAAAATCTGCTTGAGGTCCATCTATCTTCAGGATGACTCTGTGGTGTCCGTGGCGCAGGTAAGATCTTGGAGAAGCGGGGGGCTTTATGGGTGGCTACGGTGCTGGGAGACCATGGGCTCTTGGATGGAAGAACGGCACTGAAGAATGAAGAATGTTCGTCTTGGTACCGCACAGAAATTGTCCTCTTGGCCAAACTGGACAAAGTCTGTATGCCCCAAGATGAGCGCCCCTTAACCCGCCCCGCAGCTGGTAGACCTGTCGGCCGCTTTTGACACCGTCGACCATTGAATCTTGGTGAAGCATCTCTCAGCGGAGGGCTTCGAGGTCCCAAATCTTCAATGGTTCAGTTCAGTTCTGAGTGAGTGCACCCAGGCGCCCGCTCCCTTCCCACATTTAGCTCAGCGATATAACCTGATGTTTACAGAGTGCCTCAAGGCACTGCCACCTCGCCTTTTCTTTTTTGATCTGTATGGGCCACCACCATGGGACCTTGTCTGTTTTTTCAGTTTTTAAGACTTATCCTTGATGGTTCTGTATCAGGACTCAGACATTTCCATCAGTCAATCGAAGACCCGCCTAACGACCATTCCTGGTTGGGTGGCCGCTAACAATTTGTAAAGATTATTGGAGACAAAATGTAGGTTCTTATCATTGGTCATGAAGTCTCCGTTTGTATCATCATCTTTGACCCAAACAACGACCAAAGCCGGCTCTGGCCAAACATGTCAAGAACAGATCATTACATGTCTCTGAGACATCTTCTATCTCCAGATTCCAAAGTTTATCCCTCTTGTTTTTTACAGCTTCGGATCCATAGAGAGATCCAGCCTTTCTTTCCTGCTCCGAAGAGAGTCCAGGTGATAAGAGCCAGAATACACTCCCGGTGAGACTGTGGCGATGCAGTCCACCTCTGCTCACCGAGGCCTGAGCTGCACAGATGGCAGCGCACTCAGACTATGGCTCTGAGACCAGCGTTGAGGCTCTGGGAGCGAATCAAGTCTCTTTGGGTAGACAGTCTCTTCTCCGGCTCGCAGTCTAACCGCGGTCTCATAACTCAGGCATCATATGGAAGTGGTCCCAATGTTTTGACCGATCTGTTGTTGGGTCCAGAACTCGAGGCACCTCAGAGTCACTGTTTGAAGAGAGCTGGATGTGGGGGAGGGCCTTTCATCTGCTGGGCTCCTGTCTCTGGAACATGCTCCCTCTGGCTGTTCAGCTCACCCGCTGCCAAAATTGTTTTATAAAAATCCAGATGAATGATTTATTCTGTTGATGAGCCGGTCTCCCAGGGCGATGCGCCGGATCTTTCAGGCTGTTTTCTTTCTCTGTTCACTTGTCCGTGTATCTGTGGCCCCACAGCGCCATCACACCTTTGTTGACAGTGTGATCTGCGAACAATTGAATGAATACATATTTGAGGGTTCACCCACCCAAAAACTTAAAAACAATTGTGTCTTTTTCTGTCGAGTTGCTCTAAAAAGTGGCAGAAAACTCCTAGGTGTTTCAGGAGGTCACATATTCTGAGCTATGGAGTTTGGCATGCCCTGCTAACACCGTCCAAGATGTGTACAGCATCTTTAACTCTGCTTACTCAGCAGTGGCAAGGTGAGACAATTACAAGTTACACAGACCTCACAGTCAGAGATCATACACAGCAATTGTCCCTAAAACGAGGCATGGTTTATAGAGCATGGACACTAGGGCTACCGCTCAGATACCAGGGACCTCTGAAGTCCAGATGACATACATGTCTCTTAGTTCACACCACTCTAACAGGCTTAACCCCTAGAGAGCGTTAGTGATGATAAATAAACATAATAAAATGCAATACTCATAGAGGTGATGAAAGGTTTCTAGAAGTCACTAAAGTAACAACCAAAGCTGCCAGTGCCCTCCGACACCAACGAAATAACACCAGCAATAAGCGTCCTTAACTCAGCATAAAGTATCAATCATACATCAAATTTACATCAAAATTGACTTTTCCCAATGAGATATTAGCTTGCCATTTTCTTAAAATACACACATTTTCGCCTTAAATACAACATTTTTAGTTTTCCTGAATACAACGTTTTTTCATCTACCACAGCTTTGTACTGCCTCAAAATACCCACATTTTGCTCAAACGTCATCTATTACTTATGGTTTTAGACATCAAGTTCTCCCAGACTGAAGTTCAGCATTGACTGTAAGTGACTCTTCATCCTCAAATGACAAACTTCAGGTTCAGTAAAGACAAATTTGATCTCAGAACGTCAGCTTGTCTTTCCATCAAGTAGTCATGTGTACAGAGGCCTCCACGTGGAAAGGCTCTGGCCCACACGTCATGCGTCGCCTCCACATGCGTGGAACGCGCAGCGTGAGCCCGCGGGAGCCTCTGTCTTCCAACAGTGCCCACTTTATGCCAGGTCTGCTCATCAGAGGCTAAAGATGGCTACGGCGTGGCAGAGGGTCCGCCATTATACCAGGGGCATTATCATGGCAAGTAGGGCCACTGCTGTGCCTTAGATGCCCCCCCTACAGGAAGGGTGCCCAAAATGTGCCAGTGATGACTACCTTATGACATGGATACGATTCACCAAGTGAAAACCATGTATTTACTTTCTTTCGCCTTCGACTGCCAAAGTGGCATTTCCTACATTTCCTCTTGCGCCACCGGAGTTTACTCTTCTACCACAACTGATAACCTCAGACACTACTAGCAGGTGGGTCTCCTAACTCTGACCTCTGACCTGCCTGCTGGCCGTTATAAGAATAAAGTTTGCTCATGATAGTGGACAAGGCATGGGTGTATTGTTGGTCTCAATCTGATCTCTTTGAACCGTAGGCACGCGCTCCTGCACGTTAAATTCCTCGACAGGGTTACCCCCCTCTTGCTTCCATGGGCACACTTGATATAATGTTAGGTGCAGATGCCACCGCCATGCCTTCCAGGCTGAGGGATGTCTCCATTTGGCCTGACAAAGTCCTGCTGTCTCCTCAGACTGGGATAGGGTGAATGGGGGGCTAGCAGGCATGCCTGTTTCCCACAAGAGCTGGCCTGAGGACCCCCACCTACCGGGTCATGTGACCGATGCCCCCCCCCCTGTGTTAGAAGGGTCACTGTGCTACTTCTGTTGTACAAGCGCAGGGTGGCCATGGCATGGTCTAAAGGGCCTCCACCGAAGGCGACTGCTAGGATACAAGATGCTGCATTATTGCAATGGTTGCAGTGTTACACCCTGCCCCCCCCTCCCCCCAATAAACCCAGAGACATGTGGGGTGCACTTCGAGACAGACAAGACCACCTGCCACGTGATCACGTGTGCGGAACATGATGTTAGATGCAGACCGCTTGCAGGCAATTGTGTGGAATGTAAGGGGGTGCCTGTTGGGGTACGTCTGGATTGACCCTTGACCCCTCGGTCGAGGGTTTGGGATTGGCCCTTGAACCCTCAGCCGAGGGTTTGGAATTGACCCTTGAACCTTGACCCCTCGGTCAAGGGTTTGGGATCGACCCTTGAACCGTCAGTCGACGGTTTGTGATTGACCCTTGACCCCTCGGTCAAGAGTTTGGGATCGACCCTTGAACCTTCGGTCGAGGGTTTGGGATTGGCCCTTGAACCCTCAGCCGAGGGTTTGGAATTGACCCTTGACCCCTCTGTCGAGGTCTCGCACATATTAGGGAAGCCATGTTCGTGTACACACATTGGCTCGATGCCAGCTGCCCACTATCCCAATTTCCTGGGTGATTTTGACATGATGCCTTGTTTCAAGGTCCCTATTTAATGAATTTTAATGTGGAAACTGACCTTTGTATTAGGATATGACGTATACTTCATTGCGTCTTTTGATTGTATGATTTCTTTAGCGAAAATTTAAATACAGGTTTAAAAAAAAAAAAAAAAAAGTGAGAACCACCGCTATGCCTCTGATGCCCATCATTGTGCGGGTGACGCCCCCAGTGTGGCAGAGAGAACCTCTTAAATGCCACGAATAGCAACAACTAAATACAGCTCAAAAGTGATGGATGGAAGGCGCCAACTAACCTCAGCCACTGGTAATTACTCCAGGCTGCATTCCATTCCATGGTTTTTAGCTTTTCTGTGCCATTACAAACAGGGACCAGTCATGTGCAAATCAGCCTTGGCCCCTCCACCAAAAGGACAGTCCAGCCCAAACTGCTAGGCCGGGCCCCCTCTGACTGGGAACACACGCACCCCGAACAAGTTTCACCCTTGTCGGGCCTCGTCAGTGATGCGTCTTGAGTCTTGCTGCACACAGAACTCCGGATGTGGGTCTGTGCACAGCTCTCTGGTGAAGGAAGACTCATTCACCATAAGAAGTGATGGTGCAATGCGCATACTAATCTCAGTCACTAGTTGAACTCTGGGCTGCATTACATGCCATTATTTTAGCTCTTTTGTGCCATTAGATAAAGGCCAGCCAAAACAAATTTGACAGCTATGGACACAATACATTCCACAATATGTCAAGTAAACACAGAGACTATTCTTCACTCGCAGACCCCCTCAAGAGACCATTAATCATCGCTTCAATCCCACCAGCTGGCCCTGAGACCCCCTTGGCCTGTATATATATTTGTAGAGTGCAAACCTAGCTAAAACACTCTCACTTCTTCGCCTCGGACCTTTCATTCTGCATTGGACATCTCCAGCCCTTCCCGAGTCCTTCACCACAGCCAGGTCACCACTACCCTCCTCCCACCTTCTAAACCACTCTCTGTGCCTCAGAACTGCTGCCTGTGAGCACACATTTGAACATGATCATGTTACATGATTTGCAGGCCTTGGTGCATGTCAACACTCTCCATGTTTGTGCAATGCATGGATGTGGGCGCATGACTGACTCAGCATCTGTGTGCCAGGCCTGTGCCTTTGGGGCCATGATGAACCCGAGTTTTCAGGCTTCATTTGGAAGCTCACAGAGTGTTTGTAAGTGATAAACTCTCACACATTTTTCTTACTCACTGAGCATTAGCTGAAAGGGATTGTTTTCATTCCCTGCAGTGTTCACTCTAAAGCCTCCTGGCATCTGGCAGGGGGCAGGCAGATCAAAGATGTGCCGGGGAGAGGCTATCAAAAAGGGGTTCAATATAGAGTCACAAGAGAGGTTCACTAACATATAACCAACAGAGCACCAAGGATGCCACAGACCCTAGTGCAAGGAAGGAAAGTGGCCCCATTGTCTGTCGCTGGGGCAGTAAAATACGGCAATTATCGAGGTTCAATGGGTCCCCCAGGGCTCCAGGCCGGTGCCACTGCACCTGATGCACCAATGGTAGCTACGCCACCATATCAATGTTTTTTACATATAAGAACCAAAATCATTGTGACCACACTGTGGCATTGTCCGTGTGTTGTACACAGATTCCCCACACCCTGGTGTGCTTCTGGGGGTATCTCTTGTGCCTCGTACATTGGTTTCTCCACAGCACATGCCCAAACTAGCTTTCCACTTACTATTGCATGGTGGGGGTGAATGCACCAGTGCTCGCCTAGGCCCAGGGCCACTGGAATAATGTGGCAGCAGAGGGACAAATTATGCAGCAGAGTTGAGTAAAATTATGCGGCAAGAAAAGGCAAATTATGAGGCATAATGCTGCACATTTCATAACAGTATTACTTCATTATTTCATCTTTTGTAAACTTGGTACCACTTTCTGGGCATCGGCTGCACCTCATTAGTAGGACCAGTTAATGGTAACCCAGATGTTTTTTATATGTTTCTAGGTTTTACGATACACATGGCTTCCTGATGAAGGCTTAAAGTCCAAACGCGCGCAGGACACACATTTTTTTTTTCCAGCCATGACAAATATGAATGCTCTTCTTGACTGAAATAATGGTCATACCTCAACTGGTGATATTATATTCCCAATAAATTATGAGATACTCTATATGAGGAAAGTCTCAAAACATTTTCATCAAAAACCAGAGACTATTTGAGACAAAATCCGAAAGGAGGAATAATCAATGGACAACTCATGTTTTGCCTAGAATAAAACTTTGCTCATAACTTCTGTATTATATCTTCATAATACACCAGATAAGATAGGCATTGGATGAATGTGGGAGTGTGCCTGAATATACCCAGTGGGGACCTATATAGAAATAGACCAATCATGTGGTAGAAATTGAACTGAACAAGAGTTTTTCGATATCTATATAATGAATCTGCATAGATTTTTCACAAAAAAAAGTTTATAAAAAAACAAATTATTACTATGTGAATAAAAATATTTTTGATAATGAATAGCATCTGGGAGTCGATACATTGTTATTAAAACTTTGAAGGTCCACTTTACATGGAATTTCCTAAATGTTAGTGCACACATGTTATTTATACCCTGATTTAGGAAATATTTTCATTTTCAGGGGTACTCCTATTTTTGCAATTGCACCTCATTAGTACCAGCTTACCACCCAAATACAGTAATAAGTAAAAACAAGCATTTGCAATGCAATCGGTCTGGTCTTTGGGACCTTATACGTTTTCAGCTATGTAGCATATTATCCTGGGTGAGTAAACGTAAGAAAGACATCGACAGTTCTAGAGTCTGCAAAGACGGCAACAGCGGAACACAAAGTTTGAGAACAGGCCCAGTTGGATCAGTAAATTCAGTCCTTCCAAAGCAAAGAAACATACAATTACATTTAATTATTGTTCTGATTTCTATTTTCGCAGCGCCAGGAAACATGTCTATGAGGAAGAGCCGAGAAACACGCCAGAGAGGCGTTGGGAAGACGGAGGGAGAATCTTCACAGCTGGAAACATAAGCGAGAGCCTCTGGCCTCGCGTCACAACACCACACAGGACAGGACCTCAGGGCCATGGAGTGCTCGCAAACAGAAGTGTGCAGGAGCAGGCCTCAGAGCCGAGGTCTTATAGCTATGACTGGCCTCACAGCTGGACACTCCCAGGAGTGGGCCTTATGCACAAGAAACCCTCCCTCAAGAAAAGGGGCCCGAAGAACAAACCTCAAGGCACTCAGAGACCATGCCTGATGCTCAGGAGGCCCCTCACAAAAACAAAATGAGGTATCACAAAATAACACGCACATAACCAGTTTTCCCGTTTATGTTTTTTATAATGAGAAATCAAAATTGCAAGAAGAAGATAAAAACAAAAAAAAGACACGCATAGTCGAGAAAGACACGCCAGCAAAGACCCTGGTTGCAGCGGAGCGGGTAGGTCAGCCACGAGGCTCCGAGCGGGAGCAGAGACACTACATTGAGTGTCCTCACACTTCGCTGATAACTGATGAGGCAGATTTAGATACCGGGAAGAGGTTGACTGCCTTTTCTCGGGGTAATGACCCACGGGTAGAGCAATTGGTAGGTAGCGTTGCACCTTGCCACCCACTGTAGATAGTTTTTATTATTCACTCGGTCCTGAAGAATCGTCAGCTGATCACTTCCGTGACTTATTGAGGCGAGAAACATGTTGACCATCTAGGGGTTGAGCGAAAAATTTTGTCACATTACAACAAAACATTCGCCCCCCTCCATTTCTTTTAATCAGGTTGGGACCCTTACAGAATAAAATTCATCATAGAGGCTTCCTTTACCTGTTTTACATCCACATCCCACATCTACACGTGCCTAGGCCCCTCACACCCACGGCACCAATACAGCGAGGAACAAAAGATCTCCGATAAAGAGCCCCTTTATGGGTGCCCGTCGAGCATTGCAGCGCTGGCCCGACGAGGAGCAGACCCATATGATGAAGCATGACACCTAGCTTGCTGGGTGTGTGAGGGTCCTAGTTCCGACAGGAGGTATTCTCCACCTCCTCACTACCTAGAGTATACACAAGGTGAGCAATAACCCACCTAAGGAACTCCGTACCTTTTTCATTTAAAAGGGAGAACCATGGACTCTGCTCTCACCAGGATATGACAAGAAAGAACCCACTCGTCACAGTCACCTTAGAAGAGATTGCACTCTGATACATTAAAAATACATTCACCTCCATCCAGGATTTCAGATGGTTTTTCAAAGTGGAATTGCAGGGAAAATACACTTGCTTTGCCAAGCCGAAGAAGTTAGGATAATTTGTCCATTACAGATGTGGAGCTTCAACTTGGATACCTGTTATGTTTATGTTTGAAAGTGCTGCCAGTTGAGTTTAAAAAAAAAAAATAAGCATTAAAGCCAGAATCGAACCACACCTGCATATTTCTCCAAAAAAGGCCACAGTTTTGAACAAAATGTCTACCCAACTGGAGTACTATCTACTGGATAATTAGTAAGTGCTAACTCTTTAGGTACTTATATATAATTCAATGGGGGAGGAGGGGCTGCATGGCCCCCCTCCCGAGCCGATTTCTTCCCCAGGACCCCATCCCCCAGGTCACTGCCATGTGTCTCTGGGTGCCCAAGTCCCACCCAGAGCACCCAGAGTGCTAGGGGACCGTGTGGGGAGCCTCAAGGCCCCCACGTTCCCAGCCAGCTCCCCGCCTCCTGCGGGAGCCGGCATTGCTATTGCACTCAGGGCGCTGCTGAAAATGCAGTTCCCTGTGTGCAAGAGCAATAGTTCCATCTCTTTCCTTGCTCGCATGTCTGTGGACAGGGAAAGAGATTAAACTTCCGCATCCAGCAAGTGGGAGCACGTTGACAGCACCCACTTGCTGGAAGCGGAGTGTTTGCTTTTGCTTGGCGGGAACTGCCAGCTCCCGCCAAGCAAAAGCAAACAGCTATGTCCCGGGGGTAGGCACACCAGACCATAGCAGGAGCCATCCCTGGGACATGGCCAAGAAGGGGGGCCACGCGCCCCGCCTCCTTTCATCTGCACGGGCCGGCCCCGGGGAGGTGGTGGTTCCCGGAGCTGTATATGGCCACGGAGGGGGCCATGCAGCCCCCGTCCTTCATGTTTAAAAATTATTTGCCCCAGGGAGATGGTGTTCAGAGGGCTGGACCCCCTCTTTGAATGTTTACTTTAGCCCCGGGAGGTGGTGGTTCCCAGGACACGGGGGATCTGCGTGGCCGCCCTTATATTATTCATTCATGATAGCCTCGGAGAGGTGGTGGTCTCTGGGGCCCACCAGTGCCTGCGTGCCCCCCGGATTAACTATGAAATTAGCCCCAAGGAGGTGTTGGTCCACAGGGACTGGGGGGGCCCGCAATGCCCCCTGTTTATTTTTACCATGAACCCTGTGGAAGTGGTGTTCCCCGGTGCATTAACAAGACCTTGGATGGGGGCCCGTGTGCCCCCCTCTATTTTTTTATGTATACCGCATGCCCCTGGAACTAGGCCCACCCGGGGACTTCTTGAAAAACAAGCGTGGGAGACCACGCTTGTATTCTTTTTTTAATTCACACGATATTTGTGAATATGCACATATTTCGCCAAGAACTTTTAAAAAAATGCTTTTTTGCCCGGTATTGTCTCTATGAGACCCCAGGGCCAATGCTTTGGGGGTAAGGGCATTCCTACCCTGCCCCCTTTTCATTTATTTTGCGTTATTTTTGGAACTCTGCTGAAGATGAGTCCCAAAATGGCTGCCAACACTTCCTGGTTGAAGTGTTGGCAGCCAATCAGAGCTCTGCAGAAGCTCATCATTCCTCGCAAAGTCGTCACGTCCACAATTATAAAAATTTGGATTTCCTTAAATTTCTCAACAACTACTCAACAGATTTACACCAAATAACAAAAAGCACTATCCGCGGACCAAAAGCTAGCTTTCTGCCAAATTTGGTGTAATTCCGTTCAGCGGTTCGGTCTGCAGGCGTGTCTAAAGAGTCAATGGGAATTAACATGGGAAACACACTTTTTTTGACCCTCCCTTTTTCTCAGCCCCCACTTGACAGATCACCCCAAAACTTTCCATGCACAACATGGCCTAACTTGACACTTATTTGGAAAATTTACTAAAGATTTGTCAAATGGCACCAAAGATATAGGTAAGTCCCCAAAACATTTTTCCAATGGAAACATGGTCCTAACTATAACTACCCACTGGAAACTGCAGGGCATCAGAGCGCTTCACAAAGTTTGCATAGACAATGGATACACAAGGAAAAAATAGTACGCATACAGGGAAATAATATACAACAGAGGTGTAAATTGTTGATACAGTGCATAAAGCTGAGGCCCTGTTTCTTCACCTAACCCTGGCTCTAGCTCGGCCCGTACAGCTCCTGATAGAGCACCAGGAACCCTCCTGGGTGAGTGGTGCACTGTACAAGTACACATAACATAACAGATCACTGAGTTCACCTAAAACCAGGCGAATGAACTTGTATTACCAACTTGCACCGGAGTGCCGTGGAATCCTTGGAAAAAGGGAAGATGCTTTGTCTTAATTACATAACATAACAAGTATGTCATCGTGCAGCCTTTATGACAGGATTGTTAATCCGAGCCCAAGCTGTTCTGTATAGGACAAGTCAGCCAACCTCACGGTGCACAACCTTTCAGAGACTGGCAATGGTACACACACTAGGAAAAAATGTAAACATTTCAAGAAACACTTGCTTGAGCATCCTGTGCAATATTCCAGCCTTCATTAGAACCCTGACATTTACACCTAAGAATAGTTATGTGATGTGAGGACAGCTTTGAGTTACTGTTCTCTCATGCAGTGATCGGGGCGGGGGTTCCTTGATTCTGTTCCAATGGTTCCAGGGTATTTCTGAGGCAGCTTTAATTTCAGCACAATTTTTCCTATACTGTCTGTCTCTCTTGGCACACATAGGCAATGCTTGTGTTGTTTCACAGTGTTTCTGATTCTCACTGTTTCTGTTTGTAAACATTGTCCTGTTGTGTACCTCAGGTTTTCCCCGGGGAGACAGTGCATGGAGCCGGCGCACCAGGACTCCGTTACTGTGGGGTTTGGGTGTAATCATGCGCTTCTCTCCAGAATTGTCTATATAACCTAGAATATATTAAGCATCTTGAAGATTGTTCTGTCATCTGGAAACTTTGACCCTTGTTTTCCACACTTTGTCCTTCAATCAATCAATCAATCCGGATTTGAAAAGCACGACTAATCACTCTTGAGGGTATCCAGGCACTGAGGGTCTTACTGCTTCAGGTGTGTTCAGTCAAACAGCCAGGTCCTGAGTGTTTTCCTGAATTCCGGCAGAGAGGGTGAGGTCCGAAGGTGAAGGGGGAGGTCGTTACAGGACTTTGCAGTGAGGTAGGAGAAGGATCGACCACCACTGTTTCACTATGTGCACGAGGGAGAGGGAGGCGGAGGCTGTAGACCACTGCACTCTACTCTGCATCACTGCACTCTACAGGCCCGATTCTTAAAAGTAATCTGAGACAAGATCCTAACTTTACGACTTTCGGTATTCACAAAAGGCATTTAGGAGTAGTAAAGTTAGCATTCCTAACTTTACTACTCCTAAATGCCTTTTGTGAATACCGAAAGTCGTAAAGTTTGGAATTTGTCTCAATTTAGGAGTAGTCGTATAGTTAGGATTTTTCTCAGTTTAGGAGTAGTAAAGTTAGGATTCCTAACCTTACTACTACTAAATGCCTTTTGTGAATCCTGAAAGTCGTAAATAACCCTGGGCATAGTACTACGTGTGAGCATTCGTAGTTTGTGCTACTACACAAATTGCACGTAGCACAGTACAAAAACTGTGCTAATAGACGTAGCGTAGCAGCATAACCATCAACACCTACAAATGCTTTGATAAAGCAATTTTACATGCTAAAAAGCATATAACCAGTTCACAAAAATGAACTTTGAGAATGAAAATATCAGGCAATGAGAGAGGTGATGATTTTGGGGTCCCCCCTAACCTAGGGGGAGGACCAAGCAGATGCCTTGAACACAAAGAGCATATCATGCTGAATGATTCAGTGGTGGTCCCTTCCTCCTAGGACCACCCCAAGCACAGTTATGGGCAAAAATACAATCCCAACCAAAGGCCCTGCAAAGCATTATGGGACGAGATTAGCAGTGGGCAGTGAATATTATAGTGTCCAATATCAAAATAATTCTACAAAGAGCTGCAGTTCAACTCGTCGTTACTAGATGTCCCTCACGAGTCAAATGCAAAAGCATTGAAATTATTAATACATCAAGCTGCAGTTCCACTAGTCGTTACTAGATGTCCCTCACGAGTCAAATGCAAAAGCTTCATGAAAGGGTTTCAATGCTTTTGTAGGTTATCCATTTTTAAGTGCCCCAAACACAAAAGTCGAGTTTGGGCACAATTTACTTTTTAAAAGCAGTCATGGAACCCAGGGCTGCTTTTAAACTGACCTCAGACTTCAGCAGTGCACACATGCAAGTGCAGAAAAGGCTGCTGGCCTCTAAACTGCCATGCCCTACTATATACTAGGGACTGATAGGTAGTTTCAATCCCCCTGCCCTATTATGTACTAGGGTCTTATAGGGTAGATCATGCCAATCACAGCGATACCCCAACCCATAGTGTACCCTAGTGTATGTAGGTGTTTTCACTGTATTCTAAATGTGTCTCTTTCAGCATAGTACTGGCCCTGGCCTGGTTAGGCAGAGCCCAGGGTCAGTCAGAGTCAGTTACCACCAGTATCAGTCAGCAAAAAGTTGGGGGGTGCCCAGGGCACAGATTACTTTGCAACAGGGGCGATCACAGCTTATAAGTCGTCGGAGTGGGGACCCCTTTAGGCACAGGAAGAAAAATATTTTTTAAAGTATGAGGCTGAGGTCTGTTTTTGATTCACATCAGAGGCGGCTACCGGGAGCCCAATGAGGAGTAGGCCCCCTGCTCCCCATAGCACTGAAAGAAGACGCAGCTGGATGGGAAGGATGACAGTCTGTTTCTTGGGGAGGCCACAAGTGCATAAGAGAGGGGCGAGGAGTGAGGAGGGTGAGGCCTCCTACTTTCACTTTCATTATGTGTAAAGCACAGATGTTTTCCATTTTCTCATCCCACAGAAATCAGATTCTGTGTCTTTCCTGCAGTGTGAGACAGGACTGGCTCCCAGAGGAGGTTTGCTGGATGAAATACAGTGGGAGGTTGAGAGAAGGGATCTGGGGTGATTCTTGAAGTGGGACAGCGTGTGGAAGCCTGCATGTGAGGCTTCAAGGGGCTGTACCATTCCAAAGACATCACTGAGGCTATCTCAGTGCTTCTAAGCTGCCCCACCCAGGGTACCTAACACAGAGATGTGCTCAGCTCTCATAATGCACCTCTATCCTGAAATGACTTGTGCAAAGCTGTTGTAGCACTCAGTAGGGTTGCCACCTTGTTCATAAAACAAAACGGTATCTGCACGTATTTTGTTGACAATCAATCAATCACCAGGTTTATAAAGCGCTGCTAATCACCCGTCAGGGTGTCGAGGCACTGTGGCTCGTGCAGCGAACAGCCACGTTTTGAGTCTTTCCTGATTCCAGCAGCAAGGGTGAGGTCCAGAGTTGAAGAAGGAGGTTGTTCCAGGCCCTGGCCGCGAGGGAGAAGGAGCAACCTCCTCTGAGGCTTTGACGTATGCAAGGGGTGTGAGTGAGGGGAAGGGAGGCAGAGCGCAGGTGTCTGGAGGGTTGGTGAAAGTTCCGGCAGCAGTTGATGTATGCCGGTCCTTGGTTGTTCAGAGCTTTGTAGGTGTGGGTCAGCATCTTGAAGTGGCATCTGTTCAGAATGGGGAGCCAGTGGAGCTTCCTGAGGTGGGGGGGTGATGTGGGTCCGCTTGGGAGGTCGAGTATGAGTCTGGCAGCAGAGTTCTGTATGGTCTGTACTTTCGTCAGGAGGTGCGAGTTGATTCCTGCATAGAGTGCGTTGTGTAGTCCAGCCGGCTGGTGACCATGGCTTGGGTGATGGTACATCTGGTGACAACCGGGAGCCATTTGAAAATCTTGTGAAGCATGCACAGAGTGAGGAAGCAGGTGGAGGAGACTGCGTTGATCTGGTTGTTCATGGTGAGCTTGCTGTCCATGATGATGCCGAGGTTGCGGGCCTGGTCTGTAGGTGTGGGAAGTAGTTCTGAAGGCCACCAGGGGTCATTCCATGGGGAAGTGTTGTTCCCGAAGAGCAGAACCTCAGATCTGTCGGTGTTGAGTTTCAGGCAGTTGAGTTTCATCCAATCGGCAATGTCCATCATACACCTGTGGAAAATAGTCCACGTGGCGGAGGGCTTTTCTGATAGCGAGAGGATGAGCTGGGTGTCATCTGCATAGTAGATGATGTTTAGTCTGTGCTCGACTCTCTACTCTACGATGGGAGTCAGGTTTGACTTCCATCCTGTGGTTCGAGATAAATCACTTAGGACCATATGTACAAAACGTTTTTGAGGTCACAAATGGTCCAAGTTGCAGAATCAGCCCGTTCTCAAAAAACTTTTTTAATGTGCAAATGCTAAATTGCAATTTGGTAACTTATTACTGAATTGCAAATTGATTTAGCAATTCATCATTTGGAAGGGGCGTTTTTAGGACATCCCTTCTAACTACCAAATCGCAATGGTATGTATTAAGACTTTAATTCCGGTCGCAAAACATTAATCTTTTATCAACACCTTGAAACCCATTTGCAAAGGGGAAGGGGTCCCCAAGCAATTCCTTCCCCTTTGAGAATGTAAACAAAAATATTTTTTTAAGAGAAGGCAGTGGTCCCATGGACTACTGCCTGCTCTTAAAATAAAAACTTAAACATTTAATTTTTAGGTGGAAGCCTACCAGACATCTGCACTGTCTGGTTTGCTAAAGACATCTTGGGGACATTAAGAAAACTTCCCTGGGAATGCATTCCACCCATTGCTTACCATTGGTTTTGTGGTTTGTAACTCACATTTTCTCACTTTCTATTTGCTGGCTTTATTTGTTTTAGGCTGTCCAGGTTCAGTTCATCCCTCCCAAGGAGCAAAGCCTTTCCACACTACCTCTCCTTGTATTCTTCCATGAGTGCCCCTTTCTGTAAACAGGCCAATCGGGTTCTTATCTTGTCACATTTGCTATACATTCAAAGGCAGAGGTCAAATGTCAGTCTCTGTCTTCCAAGGCAGCTTGGTGTTTACTTTTTTTTCTGACTTCAAAGTGAGAGGATTTATGTGACAATCCTGCTGGATACTGGGGGTAGAGGAAAGGGTTTTTCTACCACACAACAACATTTAAATGAACTATGCAAGTATTTCAAAATATATCAAAGTTAGCAAAGCACACATGAACCACATTTTTTGTTAATTCAGAAGTGTATTGGAAAGGATTACTTTAAATGACTTTAATATGATCAAAACAAATAAATACACTAGATGATGCCATTTTAACACATTATCATTTGTGTGCTGTATAGTTTTATTGGTAAAACTGTATGTCTGTGCAAATGTAATGGTCATTTCAATTGAAAATGTGTTGACTGTAATGGCAGTGTGCTACCACACCATGCATTCTCCACTCTACGCCACTCCACTTTACTCTGCACCACTCCACTCCATTCCACTCCACTCTACTCTGCACCACTCCGCTTTACACCACTCCACTGCATTCTGCGTCACTGCACTCTACTCCACTCCGAACCACTTCATTCTACGCCACTGCACTCTACGCCACTTCTCTCTAGGCCTCTCTATTCTACTGTGCACCACACTACTTTATGCCAATGCACTCTACAACACTCTACTCTACACCAATGCACTCTATGCCACTCTACACCACTACACTCTGACACTCTACTCTGCAACACTGGACTCTCCGCCACTGAACTTTACACCACTCTACTCTGCACTACTGCACTCAACGCCACTGCACTCTGATGCACTTCACTCTATGCCACTATACTCTACTCTAATCTATGCCACTGCATTCTGCACCATTCTACTCTGCACCAATGTACTCTATGCCAATGCACTCTACTATGCACCACTCTAATCTATGCCACAACATTCTACGATACTGAATTGTATGCCACTGCACTCTGCACCACTATACTCCCTCCAGGGCTCACATCTAGGGGTCTTTACATGTGCAGTAAACTTGAGCTGCGAGCATCTCCGAGTGAAGTTTCACATTCAAGTTTTTGGAGAAGCTCAGGCCGCGGTCACAGTGACGTCACAACCAAGCAAGCTGAATGAAGCGCTTCACACCCCCATCCGCGATTATAAAGAACAACAGAACAAAAGCATCTAAGGTGATTGGATGAAATCAGAGTGGAAAAGGACAGGGGTGTTTATACATTTAATGGGATGTATTGAAAATATCGCATCAGGTGGTATAATGTAGAAGCTTTGGATGTCATACAACATGCCATGTTCAGATGGCTGTGATATAGTGACCTGGGCCGTATTATGATGATCTGCACTGGCTCAGCGCACAGCTGCGTGCCTCTTGTTTTTTGCTTATGTGGTATGCAATGTTCATGCATATATCTCGGAAATTCTCTGAGTTCTACAACCATTAACAATGCAATCGGTCTCGCATTTCTGAAAGTTAGAGTTATTGGCGGCAGGGTTCCGAAGTACAGCAACGGGTGCTCATCTATGCATTAGGGTGACCAACTGGCATGGGTGCAAATTCAGGACAGTGAATGTAAAAATTCAGGACAAAGGGTCAAAATTCAGGACAAAAATTCAGGACAGGAGGTTAAAATTCAGGACAAAAGGTACGTTTTACAGACACATCAGAGGAGGTTGCGCAATAGTATATATGTAAGTAAATAGACAACCACTTAAGTACAAGTGAAAATAAGTTTATATTAGGTTGAGACAATTGTGCACCTCATGGTTTTTCAGTATGCGCGCAGCTTTGAGAAAATGTGCAGGTCTTTTTGTGGTAACAAAACCGCCCCCACCCCACCTTTCCAGCCTCCCAGGTAACCACCTGATGCCCGGTCCGGCTAGTCCGGCCTTGCTACCACCCTCCAATGGTGACCCTCCTCTTCACATAGACCCTCTCTCATGTGTATTTAATTTCTTTTATAGTGCTACTCCTCCCAAGTAAGTAGGACAGGGTGTCGGAGTGCGCCACATCACACACATATTATAAAAAGACAATGACACATATAAATGTGAAAGTCAATGTATAGGAAATGTTACTTAAGATAATGGGGGTTACAAGGTGTAATCATTCCTTCATCCATCATTCAGTCTTTCACCATTCATTCTGTCCTTCCATCTATGTGCCCATCCATATCAATATTCAACCATTTGCAAACCTATCCACTATCTATCCATCCATCCATCATTCCACTCATCTATCCCTCCATCCACCCTTTCACTCATCCATCCCTCCATTCATCCTTTCACCCTATCCATCCGTACACTCATCCATCCACTCTTCCACTCATCCATCCATTCACTCATCCATCCAGCCATTTACCCTTTCACCCATCCAGCCATCCTTTCACTTACTCATTCATCCATCCAGTCACTCATCCTTCCACCCATTCACCCTTTCAGTCTTCCATCCATCCATCCTCCCTTTCTCTCTCCATCCTCCCTTTCTCTCTCCATCCCCCTTTCACGTAGCCATCTATCCTTCCATCTACTCATCCAATCACTCATCCATCCATTGACCCTATCACTCATCCATCCTTTCACTCATTCATACATCCATCCATCCTTTCTCTCATCCATCCACCCTCCTTCACTCATCTATCCACCCTTTTGTCCATCTACCCTCCCTTTCACTCACTCATCCAGCCTTACATCCACCCTTTCACTCCTCCATCCATTCATTCATCCTTTCACTTATCAATTCATCAATCCACCCCTCAGTTCATTCATCCATCCTCCCATTCATTCGCCTATCATCCACCCTTTCACTCATCCATTCTTTCACTCATCCATCCATTATTTTGCCTGTCCATCTACCCTTCCACCCATACATCCATGTATTTACCTTTTCTGTCATCCATCCTTCCACTCACTCACTCATCCGTCCATCCTTTCTCTCATTATTCATCCATTCACCCTTTCATTCATCCATTCACCCTTTCACTAATCCATCCAGCCATCCACGCATCCCTTCACTTACTCACTTTTCACATTAATTATGAGCTGAGCCTTTGTCTGACAGAAGAGGCCCATCAAGAACTTCACCTTGCTATAGTTTCTAAAGCAAGGGGTGGGGCGGGGGAGGGCTCACTATGCCCCTGTACATAGGAAATCTGAAAAAGTGGAAGTCATGAGTCATGCATGATGCACAGTGCCACTGTGACATGGTGTTGTTTCCAGGGCTTTAAGTGGGATAAAAAAAACTGGTGGGTCTCTCCAAAGGGGGTGTTCGATGTAATTAAGGGCATGGCTTAAAACACCTAAGCTAAAAATCTGTGCTTAGCATAGTGTGCCGCCCGACTGGTAATTTGCTGCTTCTGTCATTGCATCCAGATATACAACACAACAAGTAGTGTTACACCTACAAGCCAGAACTATTGGCTTTGTCAATGGTTGTCAGTTGCATAAAATAAAATAAGCAGCAACCATGGCTTTGTTGAATATAACATTGAACATGTGTCCCTTTCAAAATGGTGAGACAGTGAAAGACACATAACACTTTTTTAAAAACTTGTTTCACCACCTTTTCATGAACTGGATCCTCACCTAGCAGCATGGGCGTTTTTGTTCATTTATTCCATCTGACTGAATGTCCTGCCCTTAACCGAAGCAGGAAGAGGCCACCACATGCAGTAAGAGCACAGACTGGCCATTGTCATTCTGGTTGTGGCAATCAGCCGCATACAGAATGACTATGGGCGGATGGGGCTGCTCTTGAGCTCAGAGGATGAGTGCGAGGCGGCCCCATCAGGGAGCTGAGGCTTCTGGCAGGGGAACAGTGATGTTCCCCAATGCCCAAAATTACAGACAAAAGGCGTCCGTAAAAGGGTTCATCATGGACAATGGACGTGAGATCCAAATTACGGACGGTCCGTGAAATTTACGGACGGTTGGTCACCCTATTATGCATCTTTTTGCCATTATGTTGCATCACACATTACAGGTACTGGCACATCGTGGACACCGTGAGCTAAACAAAGCTACTGACTAATCCTCCAAAAGCATGCGAGGCCCTGGATGCGGCAGCAGCGTTTCAGATTTGTAATATATGCAGTAGTGAAGGGCAGCAAATGTGCGCTGTGGCTTGAAAGTGAAACATTCAGAAGCTAGACTGGTTATGCATCTCAGTCTTATCTGGCCTGGCCACGTAAAAATAGTCAAAACTTCTTTTGATACAATTCATAAATACACAAATATGTATCTTTTGGTGGGCGTGTCCTTCCGTTAGTGAAGGTCGTGAAAATCCAAAGCAATAAATGCAAAAGACTTGATATGGCAGGACCGGCGTCCGTGGTGTGGATACCTCACATATGATTAAGTCGTAATGGGCGGCTCCTTCCTTAAGTGAAGTTCGTTAAATTCCAAAGCAAAGAATGCAAAAGGAGGGGTTAAATACCTTGAATCGACAGAGCCGGCATCTTGTGCGGAACTCGGATGCCGGCTCTGTCGATTCAAGGTATTTAACCCCTCCTTTTGCATTCTTTGCTTTGGAATTTAACGAACTTCACTTAAGGAAGGAGCCGCCCATTACGACTTAATCATATGTGAGGTATCCACACCACGGACGCCGGTCCTGCCATATCAAGTCTTTTGCATTTATTGCTTTGGATTTTCACGAAACTTCACTAACGGAAGGACACGCCCACTATGACTTAACCATATGTGAGGTGTGTGACACGGCCATCATACCTACTTAGGTTGCCCCTACAGAGTCCTGAAGAAGACCCGCAAGGCCGAGGCCCCGAATTACCCTCGTAGCCCTAAGTCGGGTCGAAACGTCGACGCCCCCATAAGTAGCCTGGATCACGAGTTCAATTCTTACGTGCCACCAAAAGATACATATTTGTGTATTTATGAATTGTATCAAAAGAAGTTTTGACTATTTTTACGTGGCCAGGCCAGATAAGACTGAGATACATAACCAGTCTAGCTTCTGAATGTTTTTAATTTTTCTCTATTTCACTATTCTGAAATTCTATTTCACTTCTCAAACACTAGAGCACCTCCTTTTTGCATGTTCCAATTGGAGCAACCTATTTTCCCTATCTTTCCTCAATTGATACAGTAAATAATTAACTGTTCACCTTATGATATGAAAATAAATTCTTGGTGAAGTATACCTTGGTTGTTGCACTTCTTTAGTTCAACTCATTGTATTGATTACTGCGAGCTAATTATTGTTCATGCTCAAAAATTGTTCCTCGAATACAGTACTGTGAATTTGATATATATCGTATTTGAAATATAGGTCTAGGACCATTGTTTTTTGTATCACATTGAACCCAGGTCCTTGACCAGGATTGGGTAACCCCATTTTTAGGTCTTGCGCCTAGCGTTGCAGTGCGCAGCACTGCTCGCGCAGCGCGAGACCTCTAGAAAGGGCTTCAGAAAGCTACCCACACGCTCGTGCGTGTGGTTTTGCTTTCCGAAGCCCACATTGGCTGGAGCGTGCTTTTTTTTTGTAAAAACGGAACGCGATTGGGCAAAGGCGGGCGCATGTCCCGCCTTTGCTACGCCCATTCCCGTCGGTGGCCAGCACGCGCAGCAGCGCGCGTTCGTCTCGCTGCCGCTGCCGCGCTCCCTCCCCCGCTCCTCTGTGGTGCGCGCGCACCACTGGTTTCGATTCCCGCGTTCGGCGGTTTCGATTCCATGCTTGTCTCTATTTCTGTGTCCTCCGTTCTCCCCCTTTAATTAGCCTGCTTACTGCAAAATGGAGGCAAATGGTCTGGCGACGAGGCTGCAGACCTGGTGATTCTGCACTTATGAAAGGTGAATCCAAGCTCGCAGTCATCACCAAGAAGCCATTCCAAAATGTCATTACTGGAGCGCACCACGGAGGTCGAGAGCTGTGGCAGTCGACACAAGGAATCAATTCCAAAATGTCCTTCCTGGAGAGCTCCGTGGAGGGTGTAAAAGAGTTCAGCGCTAGGAGTGGGACTGACCTCCATGAACGGGTAAGTTAGAGTTGGCAGTATAAGTGCTAAAATCCGAGCACGAGAAGCATTGACGGCTTGATTAATGCCTTATCATTTTGATTTCAAAGCTGAGAAGCCAGACCGAACACTATAGAACTCTGCAGAACCCTCTCTTCTTCAGATCGTGGGTAGGCCTGCAGCATGTGCGATCTTGGCCAAGGCCCAGGGCGGCGACCTCCAGAGCTGCGCAGGGTCTGTCTGCAGCAGTCTCCCTCTGAACTACATGTTGTTTAAACTGTTTCTGAAGACTGATGGCATCCACATTTGGATGTTTTTTTGTTTTTGTTTTGTCTTCTTTTTGGGGTGGTACTTAAACTTTCCCCTCTCCTCCCCGGTTGTATCCGATGCTGTATTTCAGAAAGACTGGCATGAGAATAATAGTGCCCAAGGTAAAATAATTCACAATATGAGGGGCCTCCCCTAACTGGTAGATTTCAAGCATGCGTGATACAATTGTACTTGTGTGAACTTTCTTTGCTCACCACGATCTGTTCCTACACTTGGTCTTATTGGATCGCATAGAAGTTACCCAGACGGACATGAAAGTTCTATTGCAAAAGCCTGCTACTTCTTTTATCGAACTTAGCAGGATGAAGGTCTGCGCCTCCCGGGATTCCAGTGCGTGGCCTGTTAGCTGCACAGCTCCTGTGGACGTGTTAACCCACTGAACTCTTTCACAAATGCTAATAGACTGCATGCTGGCATGTTATTATGCAATGACTTCTCGCCTCAGGATATCAAGCGCTGCCCTTGCCTGTCCACAACCAGCGGGTGACTCCAGGCCGTCTGAGGATGCGTGAAATGGCTCAGGCCGGGCCCCTGCGAGCCATGGTCAGATCGGCGCTGCAGTGAGTCAAGAGAGGGCCCGGCGCTCATCCATCCACTTGTGTCACTACCCCACCGTGTCACTACCCCCACCATGTCACAGGGCGCCAGGGGAGACGCTCCACAGGCTGCACTGCAGAATTCCTAAAGGCTATATCTGTGAAAGTGCCTTACAGAGTTATGTTCGCGTAATGTGACCGTAAAGTATTAGTAATATGCTAATATCTGTTGGGATTATGACTCGCATTCGGTCCCGCAGGTTTCGCATCGGCGCATGTAGGCTTGTCTCACTGTGTCAAGAGTGTTTGTGGTCTCACTGCATTAGGAGTGTTTGCGACCTCACTCCGTTAGGAGCGTTTGCGGTCTCACTGCGTTATCAATCAATCAATCAATCAAGTGGCTTGTAAAGCGCAACTATTCACCCATAAAGGTCTCAAGGCGCTGGGGTGCGTTAAGTGTTTGTGACCTCACTGCGTTGAGTGTTTGTGGTCTCACTATGTTAAGAGTGTTTGTGGTCTCACTATGTTAAGAGTGTTTATGGTCTCACTGTGTTGAGTGTTTGTGGTACGAGTGTTTGTGGTCTCACTGTTAAGTGTGTTTGTGGTGTAGACATGCGAACACGATGGAGGAAGCGCAGTGTTGAAAACCTACAGCCAGTGACTCAGCACTAGCAAGGGTGCCCTGGACTCCAATACAAGCAAGAACTCCGCCCCAGATAGTAAAATGACAGCAATAATTGGGGTGCAGGGGGGCCTCACAATCCTGGCCCGGTGCCACGGCACACACTGCACTATTTAGCCAGACCTGGTGGCTTAGTGGACTAATGCATCCACTGTGGGGGGGGCCTGTGTTCGACCTCATGGTCACTGGTTCAAATTCCGATGGGTCCACTCAGCCTTTCATCCTTCTGATGTCGATAAAATGAGTACCATTGGGTTGAGTAAACATAAACATAAGATACCCTTGGGCGACCGTGCGGTTTACAAATATACGTTATGTTATTTATATCTACAGCCCTTCATGGAGCAGTTAATTGAGAATGCCAGAGTAAACCCCAAGCGGGAGTTAAACATCGGGGTATGGGGCAGGCGTGAATCTGGTGAGGTGGTTTTCCTGTAGCGCCGCATCGTGCAACAGGCTGGTGCAGTGTTCAGCCACCTCCTTTCACCTGAAGTGATCCCCGGGCAGCTCTCTGTTCCTGAAACGCCTGCCTCTCCTCTGAATGTGGAATGGAATGCGGGTACCATGCCAACATGGTACATCTGCCACTGCGAGGACTGAAGCCGATTTGCAGCGCGTGCGGGGCAAACAATGGCACGTTGCACGCTTGTTACAGGGAGACAAGCATAGGAAGCTGCTGCAGGTTTTGTTTTGGATTTTAGCAGCAGAGGGTAGGAGCAGGTCGTTACCCAAGGTGCCCCCTGTTAATCTGTTCTGGAAATTCGAAATATTTTCTCCGGGAATCCATGAATTGGAGGTCAAGGTGTGACAGCGAAAAGGGTGTGGTGGAGTAGTGAAAAGCTAAGTGTGACAGTTAACTTACACATTTTATTTGTTTTAAAACTCTGCCTCAAAGAAATTGACAACAAGGATAACTGGGACAGCAAATCTATTCTGGTTTACTTAATTGGCTCAACACATGTGCTAACAAGGACTTGTGACTAGAAAGTCTAGTTCCTAATCTCTGATCTCAGTAACAAGGAGCCACATTCCCCGACCCCCACGCATCCCCTACTGCAATAAATGGGATAATGGGACCAGGAGAGGATGGACATCTACATACCTATAAATGAGACCCCCAGGGTATCTGTTCAAAAAGAGTCCAGGAGGCCAAAAATGACTAGCTCTACGCTTTCAGTACCCATCCCCGGCCTACACTAGGAAAGCTAATTCCTCCCCTGAGTGAAATGTAGGCGTTAAATTCAAAGCATATCCTGCATTTGTAATGCAAAAGGTCTCGCATTTGCAAGAGTTTGAGCTATTGGCATTGTAAATGACAATGCCTTTCATTTATGTGTTTTGAAAAACCTGCAATCGGTGCGTAAACACTTATAGTCCTTGCTTACGCGAAGCGAATTGGTTGCTCTTTGTTACCCCCACCCCCGGACAAACTGTACAGTATAAGATGACCACAGCCAGTGGTTGCACCACCCTCAGCTAGGGGAATGCCAGCCGGCATGGCAGAAGGCCACCCGAGGTGCAAGAGCCATGACCGCAGTCGGGGGGGGTGGTCCAAGACTCACCGGAGACTCCGTAACCGATAAGACGAGACCTGGTCCCTCCTAAACCACGACCCCTTACCGGGGCATACCCCAAGCGTACAGTATGCGCTGCCTGGCCTGACCCACCAGACCACGGCGAAAACCTAAGCAATCCAGTGAAAATGCAAAAATATGCCTTTATTTGTTAAACCGCCTGACCTGGAGCTGCAATGCCACATAGCATTTACCTCCCCGGTGTAGGGCCCGCGAAGAAACCGCAGAAGAGTAGCCAGTAGCACCGATTTGGTTGGGCGCCCATGGCATCCAACAACTTCACCTGACCAAGAAACGGCCGCGGGCCTTAAACCCATGCCGCTCCCCAATTTGGTAGGCGGCAGACAACCCGGCGGCCTAATACGGCCTTCCGGTACGTAAAACAATTGCTTCGTTGCCCGCTCACCCCACACCGGATGCTTGCTCTGCAAGTCGATGGGACAACGCACCAAGCCTCACTCGGGTGAGTCCCCCCCAAAGAAAGTACATGGTCACAAGATGTTGGGCCTCACCCCGGTTCCTCAGCTGCTACCCACTCCAACATCAATTCCAGCACCACGCGGCCGAAGCGCAAACCCCGCCATGCGTGCGACGCCGAAAGCCCCTACCTCCGCCGGCACTCGAACACCTCTCAAGGACGAGGTAGCCCCTCTAGGGCAACATCAAACTGCCAGGCAACTGGTCCGCGAACCTGTCCCACCAGGGAGCCCGTCCCGATTGGGACCACTCCCGCACTTGCCACCTCCCCCGCAGCATGGTGAAGGCTGCACACGGCGGGGCGGCCTCTCCTGCTGCCAACCGTGACCACTCCTAGGGCTCCCAAGGGATGTGGGAACGAGCCCCGCAAGATTACTGTTATTCTCGACCCTACTTGAGGTGAATCCAAACGGAGGCCATAAAAGGGGTTGAATGGTGATTATAGTCTTCAGCTGAAAATTCAGAGACAATTCCAAGTATTATTTCACTGCATCCCGACCCTACTTGAGGTGAATCCAAACGGAGGCCATAAAAGGGGTTGAATGGTGATTATAGTCTTCAGCTGAAAATTCAGAGACAATTCCAAGTATTATTTCACTGCATCCCTTTCTACAAACGTTTGTCGACGTTAACCTACACAGAGTAGCTGGCCCAAGCACGCCTAGCTCTCTTGCCCTTCAACTAAAGCGTAAAACACTCAGAGCAACCGCTCCAGGGAGGGACAAAGAAGTCACATGCAGACACTCCCGCTGGGCTCTCCACCATGAGAATCACAATGGACGCAGCGGAATGCTAGAAGCACGGAGACGTCTTAGGAAAAACAGGAAGGCAGTGCACACGAGGCACACTGTGAGACGTCAGAGAAAGTATATTGTTCAAACCATAAACACCGTGATGCCTTGGACAATCCCCCAAAAGGTCAACTAAGATGCAAGGACTGGTAACACAGGTACCTAAGCGGAAAATCCGGTGTTGGTCACAGCACCACCGTGGAAGAGCACTGCAGTAATGCAGGCACTACCGACAGACCACCGGGCACGCCTAATCCAGTTCCCACTAAACAACATCTTAACGTGACAATTGCAGAAAGCCATACACCTCGCAATGGCCACAGAGAGACTCTTCTCCCCCAGGTATTCCCCGGCGGATCAGAGGTGGAAAACCCAGCTCTGCCTCCTTCACTGCCTCCGATGCAACCGGAAGCAAACTCGCCTTTCGGCCCTCTACAGCTCAACCTAGGCGCGAGTCCACTTCACACAAACATGCCCATGTCCTGAAACACAGGACGCCGAGCCGACGGGATTCTCGAACCCGCCCTCCCGGCTCTAAAGTCGGAAGTTCCGCCCTCGCCACCACCTCACGCGCACCCTCCATCTGCACAAAATACAACAGCTCGGCCACCAAACTCCTGTGGGGCAACTACACACTGTACAAGCCCAGAAAAGGTGCACTCAAAGGGGGCAGCCACCTATCCTTCAAAGCCGCCACCGGGCGAATCTCAAAGTGCCCGAAACCGAACGTGCCTTGACTTAAAGGGGGGGATAGGGTGGGAACCCACACGCACACAATTCCACACCTGCGACCAACTCTGTCCCGGGACCAACGGACGGACACCGGGCACAATGCCCAAGAAAACAACTGCATGTGCAGCGTGCGCATTCTAGCACATGCCCAGTCCCCCCTGCCGTGCACACCACAGGGGCAACAGGCCTAGGAGCCCCAACTCACCACAACCAGATGACGCCCGCGGAACCTCCGGGACTTGAAGACACACGGCAGACGGCGCGACCAAACAGCGAGACGGGAGCACATTGCACCCAGAGAACACTGCATACCGTTAATCAAGGAACTGTGTCAGTGTATAAAACATATTACAGCTGTTGGACAGCAGGTTCCGAGAGTTGGGCCAACTAACTTTTTATTTTTTATCATCCGCGTTCAGCACGATTGGTCCCGCAAGGTGGCGCCTGCAGTCCGGGCGCTGGGCCCCAGCACAACGAAAGCATTGCTGGGTTCAGACTCACTGCACTGCCCCTGGGCTGGAGAATTAGCCCCGGAGGGAGGCCACGAGGGTCCTTCTAAACAAACACAAACACGCGCTCATCCTCCCCCCACACAAAATACAATGGCTCCGCCACCAAACTACTGCGGGGAAACTACACGCTGGACTCCATTGAGACCAGAGGACACACGAAACCAAGGAAGGTGCACTCACCGGGGCCAACCGCCTACGCTTCAAAACCGCCTCCAGTCCAATCCCGAAGTGCCCGTATTGCTGTTCTACAAAGCTGCTGGACCGAATTTAATTCCGCATGGGCTACATACAGTGCGTCGCACTACCGAGTTTCAGATTGCCATCCAGCGACCTCTGCTCATCATATGCTTCCTATTTCACCAAAATGAAAGCGTTATCTATATCGCCCTAATAGGAAACACTGCCTCGCTTGCCCCCGCGATGACTTGGCAAATTAAACTAAACACTTAGTAAAATTTGCTCGAACTCAACTAAAGATGGAAAGAATCCTGAGCACTTAACCAATTTTTTGAGCAGCGTAGGTTTCTTTTCAACAGTTTCCCATTGGAGTGAAGGACAGGGAAACACCGCGTGTCCCACCGACACACATGGAACACCAGGGACCCGCACACTCAGCCTCCCGTCCCCCAACCCCGCAGGCATAGCTGCCCTGCCAAAGGCCCCTCCCGGCCTTGCACCAACCTAGGCGCCCTCTGCACGTCACCCCACCGCTCCGCACAAATCTCGCTGTCCAGACAGCTGCGAATAGGGCCCTAACCCCTGCAGCTCGCCCCCCCTCCCAACACACACCTACCCGGCTTGGCAGACCACTCGTGCCCCGTGAGGAGCAGTGCAGCCCTGGTGTGCGAGGGTTCCTGGAAGGATGGCTATTCTCCCCGCCGGCAACAGATCAGATGCCGAAGGGGTCTCCGACTGTAACAAGGATCCCGAGACCCCTAGTGGGTTCACGGCTCCTGAGCCGGGCTGGACTGAGGCCCCTCCTACCGGCAGACAAGCCGAATGCGCCAAAGTTCACGACCACGTCCGGAGTGCATTAGACTGTCTGCCTCATAAAAGAAACACCCGGGCCTCAATTGTTGCTTGGCGCCTGAAATCAGAGCACCTCAATGCCGCCCAATAAACTTTCACTCCGCGACCGCCCCCTCCCCGAGCCATGCCAGAATGCCGAGCCCGGCCAGGCCTATGCTGCTTCGCCACACAACACAACGCCCGGCCATGGGACGTCCCGGGCCCCGATCCTCTGTCCAGCACACGGCCGGAGCCACCGACCGACTGGGAAAGACATGTAAGAGGGGGAGGGAGAGGGGGGGGCGACAATGCCCACACACTCACCGGACACCGACGCCAGACCGAATAAGACGACGCGACCAGGGCGAAACAAACAACGAGACGGGTAGCGGTCAAGAGACCGTACAGTGGGCGGGGAAGGCTTTTGTACCCCTGTCCCCCTCCCACGGCCGGAAATGACGCGGCCCGCAGACCCCCCTGGTCCCTAGCCCAGGGAGCCTAGTCAGAAGACTTCTGTGCCTTCCTGTGGCACTAAGGCGGCCGCCCTGTTGGAGGGTCCCCTACGGGGCCCCCCTGGGCAGCCTTGGCAGTGTGTTCATTGATAGTAATCTTGTACAGGATGGCCACTAACACAATCCTGTCTGATGTGGTCACTTCTACAGCATTAATAATAATAGCAGCTCGGGACGGTTTTCATTAACCACAAGCAGCTCTGAGTACAGAAAATGTTGGAGACCCCCGGTTTACAACATTTCTAATAACCTTTTGTGTGACGGCCGGTGAAGGGGTTTGTAGTGTCTGTGACCGTGGAGGGGGAGTGATGGCCGGTGAAGGGGTTTGTAGTCCAGTGTAGTGCAGGAACCCGACCCACTTTTCTCTAAACTCAAAGTGTCCAGGCGCGCGCACTACTGCAGAAAGTTCTCAAAACTTGCCTCTTCACAACTTTTCTTCCCTCCCAGGCTGTATCTCCTCCCTCTCCCACTCACCCCTCTTTGATTTTATTTCTTCTATATTCTGATGTATTTATCGTCCTGAGTCCTCAGTTTAAACATGCCTGCATCCTCTCTAGCTTCACATGTTGGCCGCGTGTCCTGCCTCTATGTCCAGTGTGCCGCTGTCACCTGGGATTGGTTTGTGATGCTCTCAATGTTGTGATACGAAAGGCCAGCCCTTAAAGAGGGCCCGTGGGGTCTCAGGCCTCACCTGAAGCTGAGCATAGACAGAGAGGAAGGACTGCTGCCTGCTCTGAGATGGTCTTTGGAATCAGGACATCTAATGACGTCACTTCCAAAACATGGGATGAAAACAACACTTTGAAGGATGCCCTGGTGACCTCACGGTAACACCCTTACCAGGAGGAGTCCAATCGAACTGTAAGGCCCGCCTTTCCTTGGGCATGGTGGTCCCTGTTGACAGCTGGCCCTGGGAGGGGGGGGGGGTATAGAAGTCTCCCCTGCCAAGGCTTCTCTCTCTTGTCCTAGTGGTGCACCAGGAGTGAGGAGCCGAAGGGAGCTGAGGCTGCTCTGTCTGCACAGCCCTGGGGGGCCCACCTTGTGCAGCAGCCCGGGTGGTCTCAGATGGTGTCACCCAAGAGATGAGGGCACATCAGGCCAGCTCCTCTATGAACATCCCACCCTGAGGCCACCTCAGGGTCTATGCACTTTCTTGCATGGGCACCAACAGTGATCACCAGTGCGCCCGAACACTGGTAAAGGCAGTCCACTCCTGGTGAGACAAGGTGATCGCCTTGTGCACGCTTCAACTCTACCACTAGTCTTTGATTCCCCGCATACATGCGCCTCCACTGGGTTTGTCCTATGAGCCTTGTTCTATTTGTGTGAGGGGTCTACGCGGAGCCATGTTCTGCCTTCTCCTTCAGGACTCTGCTGGTTCCTTGTCTCCAGTGAGTCCATCTTTCCGCTGGATCATTGTGTTTGGTAGTGAAGCACCAGTGACAGGTTCGTGAGGTTTGAGCCCACTTTGTGAAAAGCAGCTCCATCATCCAATCATGAGTGCAACCATACATGCATACATGCGTAATAGTAAAAGCTGGATCTGTGTACAGAGCACCCCATCAGGATGGGTCTGTGACTTGAGGAAGGTGCAGCTCTGTTCTAGCTGCTTCCCTAATGTTCACCGAGTGTCAGCTTCCAAACACATGCGTCAGGCCATGCCCACATACGACCATGTCCATGAGCAGAGGCCTAGGAACCAAGCTTTGCCGTAGTACATGACCACCTTCTGAGATCTTACAACAGGTGGAAACCACAAGCTTCGTCTAACTTGTAGGATCGGACATTCTCCATCCGACTAACACATTCCAGCGGAGGCATTAAAAGTAACTGTGCTTCGATGTAGCAGAAGTGCCTACAGATCCCACTCTGACTCTGGGGCTTACCAAGGTACCAACCAGCCCAGGTTCATACTCATCCTTGCTGTGGTATCTCTGTGCCAAGACCTCAGGGTACCAAGGTACCAACCAGGCCAGACTCATACTCATCCTCGCTGTGGTATCTCTGTGCCAAGACCTCTAGGTACCAAGGTACCAACTAGGCCAGACTCATACTCATCCTCGCTGTGGTATCTCTGTGCCAAAACCTCTAGGTACCAAGGTACCAGCCAGCCCAGGTCCATACTCATCCTTGCTGTGGTATCTCTGTGCCAAGACCTCAGGGTACCAAGGTACCAACCAGCCCAGGTTCATACTCATCCTTGCTGTGGTATCTCTGTGCCAAGACCTCAGGGTACCAAGGTACCAACCAGCCCAGGTTCATACTCATCCTTGCTGTGGTATCTCTGTGCCAAGACCTCAGGGTACCAAGGTACCAACCAGCCCAGGCTCATACTCATCCTCGCTGTGGTATCTCTGTGCCCAGACCTCAAGGTGCCAAGGTGCGAAGGGACCATCCAGGCCAGGCTCAAACTCCTTCTAACTGTGGTATCTCTGTGCCAAGATCTCAAGGTACCAACCAGCCCAGGTTCATACTCATCCTTGCTGTGGTATCTCTGTGCCAAGACCTCTAGGTACCAAGGTACCAGCCAGCCCAGGTTCATACTCATCCTTGCTGTGGTATCTCTGTGACAAGACCTCAAGGTACCAAGGTACCAACCAGCCCAGGTTCATACTCATCCTTGCTGTGGTATCTCTGTGCCAAGACCTCTAGGTACCAAGGTACCAGCCAGCCCAGGTTCATACTCATCCTTGCTGTGGTATCTCTGTGCCAAGATCTCAAGGTGCCAAGGTACCAACCAGGCCAGGTTCATACTCATCCTTGCTGTGGTATCTCTGTGCCAAGACCTCTAGGTACCAAGGTACCAGCCAGCCCAGGTTCATACTCATCCTTGCTGTGGTATCTCTGTGCCAAGATCTCAAGGTGCCAAGGTACCAACCAGGCCAGGTTCATACTCATCCTTGCTGTGGTATCTCTGTGCCAAGACCTCTAGGTACCAAGGTACCAGCCAGCCCAGGTTCATACTCATCCTTGCTGTGGTATCTCTGTGCCAAGATCTCAAGGTGCCAAGGTACCAACCAGGCCAGGTTCATACTCATCCTTGCTGTGGTATCTCTGTCCCAAGACCTCAGGGTACCAAGGTGCCAAGGTACCATCCAGGCCAGGCTCATACTCATCCTTGCTGTGGTATCTCTGTGCCAAGACCTCAAGGTACCAAGGTGCCAAGGTACCATCCAGACCAGGCTCATTCTCATCCTAACTGTGGTATCTCTGTGCCAAGACCTCAAGGTGCCATCCAGGCCGGGCTCCTCCTCATCCTAACTGTGGTATCTCTGTGCCAAGACCTCAAGGTGCCAAGGTGCCAAGGTACCATTCAGGCCAGGCCAGACTCATCCTAACTGTGGTATCTCTGTGCCAAGACCTCAAGGTGCCAAGGTGCCATCCAGGCCGGGTTCATTCTCATCCTCACTGTGGTATCTCTGTGCCAAGACCTCTAGGTACCAAGGTGCCATCCAGGCCAGGCTCATAGTCATCCTAACTGTGGTATCTCTGTGCCAAAACCTCAAGGTACCAAGGTGCCAAGGTGCCATCCAGGCCAGGCTCATACTCATCTTTGCTGTGGTACCTCTGTGCCAAGACCTCTAGGTACCAAGGTGCCAAGGTACCATCCAGGCCAGGCTCATACTCATCCTTGCTGTGGTATCTCTGTGCCAAGACCTCAGGGTACCAAGGTACCAAGGTGCCATCCAGGCCAGGCTCATTCTCATCACTGTGGTATCTCTGTGCCAAGACCTCAAGGTACCAAGGTGCCAAGGTGCCATCCAGGCCAGGGTCGTTCTCTTCCTAACTGTGGTATCTCTGTGCCAAGACCTCAAGGTACCAAGGTACCAACTAGGCCAGACTCATACTCATCCTCGCTGTGGTATCTCTGTGCCAAGACCTCTAGGTACCAAGGTACCAAGGTACCAACCAGGCCAGACTCATACTCATCCTCGCTGTGGTATCTCTGTGCCAAAACCTCTAGGTACCAAGGTACCAGCCAGCCCAGGTTCATACTCATCCTTGCTGTGGTATCTCTGTGCCAAGACCTCAGGGTACCAAGGTACCAACCAGCCCAGGTTCATACTCATCCTTGCTGTGGTATCTCTGTGCCAAGACCTCAGGGTACCAAGGTACCAACCAGCCCAGGTTCATACTCATCCTTGCTGTGGTATCTCTGTGCCAAGACCTCAGGGTACCAAGGTACCAACCAGCCCAGGCTCATACTCATCCTCGCTGTGGTATCTCTGTGCCCAGACCTCAAGGTGCCAAGGTGCGAAGGGACCATCCAGGCCAGGCTCAAACTCAGTCTAACTGTGGGATCTCTGTGCCAAGATCTCAAGGTACCAACCATCCCAGGTTCATACTCATCCTTGCTGTGGTATCTCTGTGCCAAGACCTCTAGGTACCAAGGTACCAGCCAGCCCAGGTTCATACTCATCCTTGCTGTGGTATCTCTGTGCCAAGACCTCAAGGTACCAAGGTACCAACCAGCCCAGGTTCATACTCATCCTTGCTGGGGTATCTCTGTGCCAAGACCTCTAGGTACCAAGGTACCAGCCAGCCCAGGTTCATACTCATCCTTGCTGTGGTATCTCTGTGCCAAGATCTCAAGGTGCCAAGGTACCAACCAGGCCAGGTTCATACTCATCCTTGCTGTGGTATCTCTGTGCCAAGACCTCTAGGTACCAAGGTACCAGCCAGCCCAGGTTCATACTCATCCTTGCTGTGGTATCTCTGTGCCAAGATCTCAAGGTGCCAAGGTACCAACCAGGCCAGGTTCATACTCATCCTTGCTGTGGTATCTCTGTGCCAAGACCTCTAGGTACCAAGGTACCAGCCAGCCCAGGTTCATACTCATCCTTGCTGTGGTATCTCTGTGCCAAGATCTCAAGGTGCCAAGGTACCAACCAGGCCAGGTTCATACTCATCCTTGCTGTGGTATCTCTGTCCCAAGACCTCAGGGTACCAAGGTGCCAAGGTACCATCCAGGCCAGGCTCATACTCATCCTTGCTGTGGTATCTCTGTGCCAAGACCTCAAGGTACCAAGGTGCCAAGGTACCATCCAGACCAGGCTCATTCTCATTCTAACTGTGGTATCTCTGTGCCAAGACCTCAAGGTGCCATCCAGGCCGGGCTCCTCCTCATCCTAACTGTGGTATCTCTGTGCCAAGACCTCAAGGTGCCAAGGTGCCAAGGTACCATTCAGGCCGGGCCAGACTCATCCTAACTGTGGTATCTCTGTGCCAAGACCTCAAGGTGCCAAGGTGCCATCCAGGCCGGGTTCATTCTCATCCTCACTGTGGTATCTCTGTGCCAAGACCTCTAGGTACCAAGGTGCCATCCAGGCCAGGCTCATAGTCATCCTAACTGTGGTATCTCTGTGCCAAGACCTCAAGGTACCAAGGTGCCAAGGTGCCATCCTGGCCAGGCTCATACTCATCCTTGCTGTGGTACCTCTGTGCCAAGACCTCTAGGTACCAAGGTGCCAAGGTACCATCCAGGCCAGGCTCATACTCATCCTTGCTGTGGTATCTCTGTGCCAAGACCTCAGGGTACCAAGGTACCAAGGTGCCATCCAGGCCAGGCTCATTCTCATCACTGTGGTATCTCTGTGCCAAGACCTCAAGGTACCAAGGTGCCAAGGTGCCATCCAGGCCAGGGTCGTTCTCTTCCTAACTGTGGTATCTCTGTGCCAAGACCTCAAGGTACCATCCAGGCCGGGCCAGACTCATCCTAACTATGGTATCTCTGTGCCAAGACCTCAAGGTGCCAAGGTGCCATCCAGGCCGGGTTCATTCTCATCCTAACTGTGGTATCTCTGTGCCAAGACCTCTAGGTACCAAGGTGCCAAGGTACCATCCAGACCAGGCTCATTCTCATCCTAACTGTGGTATCTCTGTTCCGAGACCTCAGGGTACCAAGGTGCCAAGGTACCATCCAGGCCAGGGTCATTCTCTTCCTAACTGTGGTATCTCTGTTCCGAGACCTCAAGGTACCAAGGTGCCAAGGTACCATCCAGGCCAGGGTCATTCTCTTCCTAACTGTGGTATCTCTGTTCCGAGACCTCTAGGTACCAAGGTGCCAAGGTACCATCCAGGCCAGGCTCATACTCATCCTAACTGTGGTATCTCTGTGCCAAGACCGCAAGGTACCAAGGTGCCAAGGTACCATCCAGGTCAGGCTCATACTCATCCTAACTGTGGCATCTCTGTGCCAAGACCTCTAGGTACCAAGGTACCATCCTGGCCAGGCTCATACTCATCCTAACTATGGTATCTCTGTGCCAAGATCTCAAGGTGCCAAGGTACCAACCAGGCCAGGCTCATACTCATCCTAACTGTGGTATCTCTGTGCCAAGACCTCAAGGTACCAAGGTGCCAAGGTCCCATCCAGGCCAGGCTCATAGTCATCCTAACTGTGGTATCTTTGTGCCAAGACCTCAAGGTGCCATCCAGGCCAGGCTCATTCTCATCCTAACTGTGGTATCTCTGTGCCAAGACCTCAAGGTACCAAGGTGACAAGGTACCATCCAGGCCAGGCTCATAGTCATCCTAACTGTGGTATCTCTGTGCCAAGACCTCAGGGTACCAAGGTGCCATTCAGGCCAGGCTCATACTCATCCTAACTGTGGTATCTCTCTGCCAAGACCTCAGGGTACCAAGGTGCCAAGGTACCATTCAGGCCGGGCTCATACTCATCCTAACTGTGGTATCTCTGTGCCAAGACCTCAGGGTACCAAGGTGCCAAGGTACCATCCTGGCCAGGCTCAAACTCATCCTAACTGTGGTATATCTGTGCCAAGACCTCGAGGTACCAAGGTGCCAAGGTACCATTCAGGCCGGGCTCATACTCATCCTAACTGTGGTATCTCTGTGCCAAGACCTCTAGGTACCAAGGTGCCAAGGTACCTCCAGGCTGGGCCAGACTCATCCTAACTGTGGTATCTCTGTGTCAAGACCTCAAGGTGCCAAGGTGCCAAGGTACCATCCAGGCCTGGCCAGACTCATCCTAACTGTGGTATCTCTGTGCCACGACCTCAAGGTGCCAAGGTACCATCCTGGCCAGGCTCATACTCATCCTCACTGTGGTATCTCTGTGCCAAGACCTCTAGGTACCAAGGTGCCATCCAGACCAGGCTCATACTCATCCTTGCTGTGGTATCTCTGTGCCAAGACCTCAAGGTGCCATCCAGGCCAGGCTCATACTCATCCTAACTGTGGTATCTCTGTGCCAAGACCTCAAGGTGCCAAGGTGCCATCCAGGCGAGGCTCATACTCATCCTAACTGTGGTATCTCTGTGCCAAGACCTCAAGGTACCAAGGTGCCACCCAGCCCAGGCTCATACTCATCCTCACTGTGGTATCTCTGTGCCAAGACCTCAAGGTACCAAGGTACCACCCAGCCCAGGCTCATACTCATCCTCACTGTGGTATCTCTGTGCCAAGACCTCAAGGTACTGAGGTACCATCCAGGCCAGGCTCATAGTCATCCTAACTGTGGTATCTCTGTGCCAAGACCTCAAGGTACCAAGGTGCCAAGATACCATCCAGGCCAGGCTCATAGTCATCCTAACTGTGGTATCTCTATGCCAAGACCTCAAGGTGCCAAGGTGACAAGGTGCCATTCAGGCCAGGTTCATACTCATCCTAACTGTGGTATCTCTGTGCCAAGACCTCTAGGTGCCAAGGTGCCATCCAGACCAGGCTCATACTCAGTCTAACTGTGGTATCTCTGTGCCAAGACCTCAAGGTGCCATCCAGGCCAGGCTCATACTCATCCTCACTGTGGTATCTCTGTGCCAAGACCTCAAGGTACCAAAGTGCCATCCAGACCAGGCTCATACTCAGTCTAACTGTGGTATCTCTGTGCCAAGACCTCAAGGTGCCAAGGTACCATCCAGGCCGGGCCAGACTCATCCTAACTGTGGTATCTCTGTGCCAAGACCCAGACCCAGCCCAGGCTCATACTCATCCTCACTGTGGTATCTCTGTGCCAAGACCTCAAGGTGCCAAGGTGCCATCCAGGCGAGGCTCATACTCATCCTAACTGTGGTATCTCTGTGCCAAGACCTCAAGGTACCAAGGTACCACCCAGCCCAGGCTCATACTCATCCTCACTGTGGTATCTCTGTGCCAAGACCTCAAGGTACCAAGGTGCCAGGGTACCATCCAGGCCAGGCTCATAGTCATCCTAACTGTGATATCTCTGTGCCAAGACCTCAAGGTACCAAGGTGCCAAGGTACCATCCAGGCCAGGCTCATAGTCATCCTAACTGTGGTATCTCTATGCCAAGACCTCAAGGTGCCAAGGTGCCAAGGTGCCATTCAGGCCAGGCTCATAGTCATCCTAACTGTGGTATCTCTGTGCCAAGAACTCTAGGTACCAAGGTACCATCCAGACCAGGCTCATACTCAGTCTAACTGTGGTATCTCTGTGCCAAGACCTCAAGGTGCCATCCAGGCCAGGCTCATACTCATCCTCACTGTGGTATCTCTGTGCAAAGACCTCAAGGTACCAAGGTGCCATCCAGACCAGGCTCATACTCAGTCTAACTGTGGTATCTCTGTGCCAAGACCTCAAGGTGCCAAGGTACGATCCAGGCCGGGCCAGACTCATCCTAACTGTGGTATCTCTGTGCCAAGACCTCTAGGTACCAAGGTGCCATCCAGACCAGGCTCATACTCATCCTAACTGTGGTATCTCTGTGCCAAGACCTCAAGGTACCAAGGTGCCATCCTGGCCAGGCTCATACTCATCCTCACTGTGGTATCTCTGTGCCAAGACCTCTAGGTACCAAGGTGCCATCCAGACCAGGCTCATACTCATCCTCACTGTGGTATCTCTGTGCCAAGACCTCTAGGTACCAAGGTGCCATCCAGGTGAGGCTCATACTCATCCTAACTGTGGTATCTCTGTGCCAAGACCTCAAGGTACCAAGGTACCACCCAGCCCAGGCTCATACTCATCCTCACTGTGGTATCTCTGTGCCAAGACCTCAAGGTACCAAGGTACCATCCAGGCCAGGCTCATAGTCATCCTAACTGTGGTATCTCTGTGCCAAGACCTCAAGGTACCAAGGTACCATCCAGGCCAGGCTCATAGTCATCCTAACTGTGGTATCTCTGTGCCAAGACCTCAAGGTACCAAGGTGACAAGGTGCCATTCAGGCCAGGCTCATACTCATCCTAACTGTGGTATCTCTGTGCCAAGACCTCAAGGTACCAAGGTGCCATCCAGACCAGGCTCATACTCAGTCTAACTGTGGTATCTCTGTGCCAAGACCTCAAGGTGCCATCCAGGACAGGCTCATACTCATCCTCACTGTGGTATCTCTGTGCCAAGACCTCAAGGTACCAAGGTGCCATCCAGACCAGGCTCATACTCAGTCTAACTGTGGTATCTCTGTGCCAAGACCTCAAGGTGCCAAGGTACCATCCAGGCCGGGCCAGACTCATCCTAACTGTGGTATCTCTGTGCCAAGACCTCTAGGTACCAAGGTGCCATCCAGACCAGGCTCATACTCATCCCAACTGTGATATCTCTGTGCCAAGACCTCAAGGTGCCATCCAGGCGAGGCTCATACTCATCCTAACTGTGGTATCTCTGTGCCAAGACCTCAAGGTACCAAGGTACCACTCAGCCCAGGCTCATACTCATCCTCACTGTGGTATCTCTGTGCCAAGACCTCAAGGTACCAAGGTACCATCCAGGCCAGGCTCATAGTCATCCTAACTGTGGTATCTCTGTGCCAAGACCTCAAGGTGCCAAGGTGCCATCCAGGCCAGGCTCATACTCATCCTAACTGTGGTATCTCTGTGCCAAGACCTCTAGGTACCAAGGTGCCATCCAGACCAGGCTCATACTCAGTCTAACTGTGGTATCTCTGTGCCAAGACCTCTAGGTACCAAGGTACCATCCAGGCCAGGCTCATACTCATCCTAACTGTGGTATCTCTGTGCCAAGACCTCAAGGTACCAAGGTGCCATCCAGACCAGGCTCATACTCAGTCTAACTGTGGTATCTCTGTGCCAAGACCTCAAGGTGCCATCCAGGCCAGGCTCATACTCATCCTCACTGTGGTATCTCTGTGCCAAGACTTCAAGGTACCAAGGTGCCATCCAGACCAGGCTCAAACTCAGTCTAACTGTGGTATCTCTGTGCCAAGACCTCAAGGTGCCAAGGTACCATCCAGGCCGGGCCAGACTCATCCTAACTGTGGTATCTCTGTGCCAAGACCTCAAGGTACCATCCAGGCCAGGCTCATACTCATCCTCACTGTGGTATCTCTGTGCCAAGACCTCTAGGTACCAAGGTGCCATCCAGACCAGGCTCATACTCATCCTAACTGTGGTATCTCTGTGCCAAGACCTCAGGGTACCAAGGTGCCAAGGTACCATCCAGGCCAGGCTCATACTCATCCTAACTGTGGTATCTCTGTGCCAAGACCTCAGGGTACCAAGGTGCCATCCAGACCAGGCTCATACTCATCCTAACTGGGTTATCTCTGTGCCAAGACCTCAAGGTGCCAAGGTGCCATCCAGGCGAGGCTCATACTCATCCTAACTGTGGTATCTCTGTGCCAAGACCTCAAGGTACCAAGGTACCACCCAGCCCAGGCTCATACTCATCCTAACTGTGGTATCTCTGTGCCAAGACCTCAAGGTACCAAGGTGCCAAGGTACCATCCAGGCCAGGCTCACAGTCATCCTAACTGTGGTATCTCTGTGCCAAGACCTCAAGGTGCCAAGGTGCCAAGGTGCCATTCAGGCCAGGCTCATACTCATCCTAACTGTGCTATCTCTGTGCCAAGACCTCAGGGTACCAAGGTACCATTCAGGCCGGGCTCATACTCATCCTAACTGTGGTATCTCTGTGCCAAGACCTCTAGGTACCAAGGTGCCATCCAGACCAGGCTCATACTCAGTCTAACTGTGGTTTCTCTGTGCCAAGACCTCAAGGTGCCAAGGTGCCATCCAGGCGAGGCTCATACTCATCCTAACTATGGTATCTCTGTGCCAAGACCTCAGGGTACCAAGGTGCCAAGGTGCCATCCTGGCCAGGCTCATAGTCATCCTCACTGTGGTATCTCTGTGCCAAGACCTCAAGGTACCAAGGTGCCAAGGTACCATCCTGGCCAGGCTCATACTCATCCTAACTGTGGTATCTCTGTGCCAAGATCTCAAGGTGCCAAGGTACCATTCAGGCCGGGCTCATACTCATCCTAACTGTGATATCTCTGTGGCAAGACCTCAAGGTACCAAGGTGCCAAGATACCATCCAGGCCAGGCTCATAGTCATCCTAACTGTGGTATCTCTGTGCCAAGACCTCAAGGTGCCAAGGTGCCATTCAGGCCAGGCTCATACTCATCCTAACTGTGGTATCTCTGTGCCAAGACCTCAAGGTACCAAGGTGCCATCCAGGCCAGGCTCATACTCATCCTCACTGTGGTATCTCTGTGCCAAGACCTCTAGGTACCAAGGTGCCATCCAGACCAGGCTCATACTCATCCTCACTGTGGTATCTCTGTGCCAAGACCTCTAGGTACCAAGGTGCCATCCAGGTGAGGCTCATATTCATCCTAACTGTGGTATCTCTGTGCCAAGACCTCAAGGTACCAAGGTACCACCCAGCCCAGGCTCATACTCATCCTCACTGTGGTATCTCTGTGCCAAGACCTCAAGGTACCAAGGTACCATCCAGGCCAGGCTCATAGTCATCCTAACTGTGGTATCTCTGTGCCAAGACCTCAAGGTACCAAGGTACCATCCAGGCCAGGCTCATAGTCATCCTAACTGTGGTATCTCTGTGCCAAGACCTCAAGGTACCAAGGTGACAAGGTGCCATTCAGGCCAGGCTCATACTCATCCTAACTGTGGTATCTCTGTGCCAAGACCTCAAGGTACCAAGGTGCCATCCAGACCAGGCTCATACTCAGTCTAACTGTGGTATCTCTGTGCCAAGACCTCAAGGTGCCATCCAGGACAGGCTCATACTCATCCTCACTGTGGTATCTCTGTGCCAAGACCTCAAGGTACCAAGGTGCCATCCAGACCAGGCTCATACTCAGTCTAACTGTGGTATCTCTGTGCCAAGACCTCAAGGTGCCAAGGTACCATCCAGGCCGGGCCAGACTCATCCTAACTGTGGTATCTCTGTGCCAAGACCTCTAGGTACCAAGGTGCCATCCAGACCAGGCTCATACTCATCCCAACTGTGATATCTCTGTGCCAAGACCTCAAGGTGCCATCCAGGCGAGGCTCATACTCATCCTAACTGTGGTATCTCTGTGCCAAGACCTCAAGGTACCAAGGTACCACCCAGCCCAGGCTCATACTCATCCTCACTGTGGTATCTCTGTGCCAAGACCTCAAGGTACCAAGGTACCATCCAGGCCAGGCTCATAGTCATCCTAACTGTGGTATCTCTGTGCCAAGACCTCAAGGTGCCAAGGTGCCATCCAGGCCAGGCTCATACTCATCCTAACTGTGGTATCTCTGTGCCAAGACCTCTAGGTACCAAGGTGCCATCCAGACCAGGCTCATACTCAGTCTAACTGTGGTATCTCTGTGCCAAGACCTCTAGGTACCAAGGTACCATCCAGGCCAGGCTCATACTCATCCTAACTGTGGTATCTCTGTGCCAAGACCTCAAGGTACCAAGGTGCCATCCAGACCAGGCTCATACTCAGTCTAACTGTGGTATCTCTGTGCCAAGACCTCAAGGTGCCATCCAGGCCAGGCTCATACTCATCCTCACTGTGGTATCTCTGTGCCAAGACTTCAAGGTACCAAGGTGCCATCCAGACCAGGCTCAAACTCAGTCTAACTGTGGTATCTCTGTGCCAAGACCTCAAGGTGCCAAGGTACCATCCAGGCCGGGCCAGACTCATCCTAACTGTGGTATCTCTGTGCCAAGACCTCAAGGTACCATCCAGGCCAGGCTCATACTCATCCTCACTGTGGTATCTCTGTGCCAAGACCTCTAGGTACCAAGGTGCCATCCAGACCAGGCTCATACTCATCCTAACTGTGGTATCTCTGTGCCAAGACCTCAGGGTACCAAGGTGCCAAGGTACCATCCAGGCCAGGCTCATACTCATCCTAACTGTGGTATCTCTGTGCCAAGACCTCAGGGTACCAAGGTGCCATCCAGACCAGGCTCATACTCATCCTAACTGTGGTATCTCTGTGCCAAGACCTCAAGGTGCCAAGGTGCCATCCAGGCGAGGCTCATACTCATCCTAACTGTGGTATCTCTGTGCCAAGACCTCAAGGTACCAAGGTACCACCCAGCCCAGGCTCATACTCATCCTAACTGTGGTATCTCTGTGCCAAGACCTCAAGGTACCAAGGTGCCAAGGTACCATCCAGGCCAGGCTCACAGTCATCCTAACTGTGGTATCTCTGTGCCAAGACCTCAAGGTGCCAAGGTGCCAAGGTGCCATTCAGGCCAGGCTCATACTCATCCTAACTGTGCTATCTCTGTGCCAAGACCTCAGGGTACCAAGGTACCATTCAGGCCGGGCTCATACTCATCCTAACTGTGGTATCTCTGTGCCAAGTCCTCTAGGTACCAAGGTGCCATCCAGACCAGGCTCATACTCAGTCTAACTGTGGTTTCTCTGTGCCAAGACCTCAAGGTGCCAAGGTGCCATCCAGGCGAGGCTCATACTCATCCTAACTATGGTATCTCTGTGCCAAGACCTCAGGGTACCAAGGTGCCAAGGTGCCATCCTGGCCAGGCTCATAGTCATCCTCACTGTGGTATCTCTGTGCCAAGACCTCAAGGTACCAAGGTGCCAAGGTACCATCCTGGCCAGGCTCATACTCATCCTAACTGTGGTATCTCTGTGCCAAGACCTCAAGGTGCCAAGGTGCCATTCAGGCCAGGCTCATACTCATCCTAACTGTGGTATCTCTGTGCCAAGACCTCAGGGTACCAAGGTACCATTCAGGACAGACTCATACTCATCCTAACTGTGGTATCTCTGTGCCAAGACCTCTAGGTACCAAGGTACCATCCAGGCCGGGCCAGACTCATCCTAACTGTGGTATCTCTGTGCCAAGACCTCTAGGTACCAAGGTGCCATCCAGACCAGGCTCATACTCATCCTCACTGTGGTATCTCTGTGCCAAGACCTCTAGGTACCAAGGTGCCAAGCTACCATCCTGGCCAGGCTCATACTCATCCTAACTGTGGTATATCTGTGCCAAGACCTCTAGGTACCAAGGTGCCAAGGTGCCATCCAGGCCAGACTCATACTCATCCTAACTGTGGTATCTCTGTGCCAAGACCTCAGGGTACCAAGGTGCCAAGGTACCATCCAGGCCAGACTCATACTCATCCTAACTGTGGTATCTCTGTGCCAAGACCTCTAGGTACCAAGGTGCCAAGGTACCATCCAGGCCAGGGTCATAGTCATCCTAACTGTGGTATCTCTGTGTCAAGACCTCAAGGTGCCAAGGTACCATCCAGGCCGGGCCAGACTCATCCTAACTATGGTATCTCTGTGTCAAGACCTCAAGGTAACAAGGTGCCATCCAGGCCGGGTTCATTCTCATCCTAACTGTGGTATCTCTGTGCCAAGACGTCTAGGTACCAAGGTGCCAAGGTACCATCCAGGCCGGGTTCATTCTCATCCTAACTGTGGTATCTCTGTGCCAAGACCTCTAGGTACCAAGGTGCCATCCAGGCCGGGTTCATTCTCATCCTCACTGTGGTATCTCTGTGCCAAGACCTCAAGGTACCACCCAGGCCATGCCAGACTCATCCTAACTATGGTATCTCTGTGCCAAGACCTCTAGGTACCAAGGTACCATCCAGGCCGGGCTCCTCCTCATCCTAACTATGGTATCTCTGTGCCAAGACCTCAAGGTACCAAGGTACCATCCAGGCCAGGCTCATACTCATCCTCACTGTGGTATCTCTGTGCCAAGACCTCTAGGTACCAAGGTGCCATCCAGACCAGGCTCATACTCATCCTAACTGTGGTATCTCTGTGCCAAGACCTCAGGGTACCAAGGTGCCAAGGTACCATCCAGGCCAGGCTCATACTCATCCTAACTGTGGTATCTCTGTGCCAAGACCTCTAGGTGCCAAGGTACCATCCAGGCCAGGCTCATACTCAGTCTAACTGTGGTATCTCTGTGCCAAGACCTCTAGGTACCAAGGTGCCATCCAGACCAGGCTCATACTCATCCTAACTGTGGTATCCCTGTGCCAAGACCTCAGGGTACCAAGGTGCCATCCAGACCAGGCTCATACTCAGTCTAACTGTGGTATCTCTGTGCCAAGACCTCAAGGTGCCATCCAGGCCAGGCTCATACTCATCCTCACTGTGGTATCTCTGTGCCAAGACCTCAAGGTACCAAAGTGCCATCCAGACCAGGCTCATACTCAGTCTAACTGTGGTATCTCTGTGCCAAGACCTCAAGGTGCCAAGGTACCATCCAGGCCGGGCCAGACTCATACTAACTGTGGTATCTCTGTGCCAAGACCCAGACCCAGCCCAGGCTCATACTCATCCTCACTGTGGTATCTCTGTGTCAAGACCTCAAGGTGCCAAGGTGCCATCCAGGCGAGGCTCATACTCATCCTAACTGTGGTATCTCTGTGCCAAGACCTCAAGGTACCAAGGTACCACCCAGCCCAGGCTCATACTCATCCTCACTGTGGTATCTCTGTGCCAAGACCTCAAGGTACCAAGGTGCCAAGGTACCATCCAGGCCAGGCTCATAGTCATCCTAACTGTGGTATCTCTGTGCCAAGACCTCAAGGTACCAAGGTGCCAAGGTACCATCCAGGCCAGGCTCATAGTCATCCTAACTGTGGTATCTCTATGCCAAGACCTCAAGGTGCCAAGGTGCCAAGGTGCCATTCAGGCCAGGCTCATAGTCATCCTAACTGTGGTATCTCTGTGCCAAGAACTCTAGGTACCAAGGTACCATCCAGACCAGGCTCATACTCAGTCTAACTGTGGTATCTCTGTGCCAAGACCTCAGGGTACCAAGGTGCCATCCAGACCAGGCTCATACTCATCCTAACTGTGGTATCTCTGTGCCAAGACCTCAAGGTGCCAAGGTGCCATCCAGGCGAGGCTCATACTCATCCTAACTGTGGTATCTCTGTGCCAAGACCTCAAGGTACCAAGGTACCACCCAGCCCAGGCTCATACTCATCCTAACTGTGGTATCTCTGTGCCAAGACCTCAAGGTACCAAGGTGCCAAGGTACCATCCAGGCCAGGCTCACAGTCATCCTAACTGTGGTATCTCTGTGCCAAGACCTCAAGGTGCCAAGGTGCCAAGGTGCCATTCAGGCCAGGCTCATACTCATCCTAACTGTGCTATCTCTGTGCCAAGACCTCAGGGTACCAAGGTACCATTCAGGCCGGGCTCATACTCATCCTAACTGTGGTATCTCTGTGCCAAGTCCTCTAGGTACCAAGGTGCCATCCAGACCAGGCTCATACTCAGTCTAACTGTGGTTTCTCTGTGCCAAGACCTCAAGGTGCCAAGGTGCCATCCAGGCGAGGCTCATACTCATCCTAACTATGGTATCTCTGTGCCAAGACCTCAGGGTACCAAGGTGCCAAGGTGCCATCCTGGCCAGGCTCATAGTCATCCTCACTGTGGTATCTCTGTGCCAAGACCTCAAGGTACCAAGGTGCCAAGGTACCATCCTGGCCAGGCTCATACTCATCCTAACTGTGGTATCTCTGTGCCAAGATCTCAAGGTGCCAAGGTACCATTCAGGCCGGGCTCATACTCATCCTAACTGTGGTATCTCTGTGGCAAGACCTCAAGGTACCAAGGTGCCAAGATACCATCCAGGCCAGGCTCATAGTCATCCTAACTGTGGTATCTCTGTGCCAAGACCTCAAGGTGCCATTCAGGCCAGGCTCATACTCATCCTAACTGTGGTATCTCTGTGCCAAGACCTCAGGGTACCAAGGTACCATTCAGGACAGACTCATACTCATCCTAACTGTGGTATCTCTGTGCCAAGACCTCTAGGTACCAAGGTACCATCCAGGCCGGGCCAGACTCATCCTAACTGTGGTATCTCTGTGCCAAGACCTCTAGGTACCAAGGTGCCATCCAGACCAGGCTCATACTCATCCTCACTGTGGTATCTCTGTGCCAAGACCTCTAGGTACCAAGGTGCCAAGCTACCATCCTGGCCAGGCTCATACTCATCCTAACTGTGGTATATCTGTGCCAAGACCTCTAGGTACCAAGGTGCCAAGGTGCCATCCAGGCCAGACTCATACTCATCCTAACTGTGGTATCTCTGTGCCAAGACCTCAGGGTACCAAGGTGCCAAGGTACCATCCAGGCCAGACTCATACTCATCCTAACTGTGGTATCTCTGTGCCAAGACCTCTAGGTACCAAGGTGCCAAGGTACCATCCAGGCCAGGGTCATAGTCATCCTAACTGTGCTATCTCTGTGTCAAGACCTCAAGGTGCCAAGGTACCATCCAGGCCGGGCCAGACTCATCCTAACTATGGTATCTCTGTGTCAAGACCTCAAGGTAACAAGGTGCCATCCAGGCCGGGTTCATTCTCATCCTAACTGTGGTATCTCTGTGCCAAGACGTCTAGGTACCAAGGTGCCAAGGTACCATCCAGGCCGGGTTCATTCTCATCCTAACTGTGGTATCTCTGTGCCAAGACCTCTAGGTACCAAGGTGCCATCCAGGCCGGGTTCATTCTCATCCTCACTGTGGTATCTCTGTGCCAAGACCTCAAGGTACCACCCAGGCCATGCCAGACTCATCCTAACTATGGTATCTCTGTGCCAAGACCTCTAGGTACCAAGGTACCATCCAGGCCGGGCTCCTCCTCATCCTAACTATGGTATCTCTGTGCCAAGACCTCAAGGTACCAAGGTACCATCCAGGCCAGGCTCATACTCATCCTCACTGTGGTATCTCTGTGCCAAGACCTCTAGGTACCAAGGTGCCATCCAGACCAGGCTCATACTCATCCTAACTGTGGTATCTCTGTGCCAAGACCTCATGGTACCAAGGTGCCAAGGTACCATCCAGGCCAGGCTCATACTCATCCTAACTGTGGTATCTCTGTGCCAAGACCTCTAGGTACCAAGGTGCCATCCAGGCCAGACTCATACTCATCCTAACTGTGGTATCTCTGTGCCAAGACTGCAAGGTGCCAAGGTACCATCCAGGCCAGGCTCATACTCAGTCTAACTGTGGTATCTCTGTGCCAAGACCTCTAGGTACCAAGGTGCCATCCAGACCAGGCTCATACTCATCCTAACTGTGGTATCCCTGTGCCAAGACCTCAGGGTACCAAGGTGCCATCCAGACCAGGCTCATACTCAGTCTAACTGTGGTATCTCTGTGCCAAGACCTCAAGGTGCCATCCAGGCCAGGCTCATACTCATCCTCACTGTGGTATCTCTGTGCCAAGACCTCAAGGTACCAAAGTGCCATCCAGACCAGGCTCATACTCAGTCTAACTGTGGTATCTCTGTGCCAAGACCTCAAGGTGCCAAGGTACCATCCAGGCCGGGCCAGACTCATACTAACTGTGGTATCTCTGTGCCAAGACCCAGACCCAGCCCAGGCTCATACTCATCCTCACTGTGGTATCTCTGTGTCAAGACCTCAAGGTGCCAAGGTGCCATCCAGGCGAGGCTCATACTCATCCTAACTGTGGTATCTCTGTGCCAAGACCTCAAGGTACCAAGGTACCACCCAGCCCAGGCTCATACTCATCCTCACTGTGGTATCTCTGTGCCAAGACCTCAAGGTACCAAGGTGCCAAGGTACCATCCAGGCCAGGCTCATAGTCATCCTAACTGTGGTATCTCTGTGCCAAGACCTCAAGGTACCAAGGTGCCAAGGTACCATCCAGGCCAGGCTCATAGTCATCCTAACTGTGGTATCTCTATGCCAAGACCTCAAGGTGCCAAGGTGCCAAGGTGCCATTCAGGCCAGGCTCATAGTCATCCTAACTGTGGTATCTCTGTGCCAAGAACTCTAGGTACCAAGGTACCATCCAGACCAGGCTCATACTCAGTCTAACTGTGGTATCTCTGTGCCAAGACCTCAAGGTGCCATCCAGGCCAGGCTCATACTCATCCTCACTGTGGTATCTCTGTGCAAAGACCTCAAGGTACCAAGGTGCCATCCAGACCAGGCTCATACTCAGTCTAACTGTGGTATCTCTGTGCCAAGACCTCAAGGTGCCAAGGTACGATCCAGGCCGGGCCAGACTCATCCTAACTGTGGTATCTCTGTGCCAAGACCTCTAGGTACCAAGGTGCCATCCAGACCAGGCTCATACTCATCCTAACTGTGGTATCTCTGTGCCAAGACCTCAAGGTACCAAGGTGCCATCCAGGCCAGGCTCATACTCATCCTCACTGTGGTATCTCTGTGCCAAGACCTCTAGGTACCAAGGTGCCATCCAGACCAGGCTCATACTCATCCTCACTGTGGTATCTCTGTGCCAAGACCTCTAGGTACCAAGGTGCCATCCAGGTGAGGCTCATACTCATCCTAACTGTGGTATCTCTGTGCCAAGACCTCAAGGTACCAAGGTACCACCCAGCCCAGGCTCATACTCATCCTCACTGTGGTATCTCTGTGCCAAGACCTCAAGGTACCAAGGTACCATCCAGGCCAGGCTCATAGTCATCCTAACTGTGGTATCTCTGTGCCAAGACCTCAAGGTACCAAGGTGACAAGGTGCCATTCAGGCCAGGCTCATACTCATCCTAAAAGTGGTATCTCTGTGCCAAGACCTCAAGGTACCAAGGTGCCATCCAGACCAGGCTCATACTCAGTCTAACTGTGGTATCTCTGTGCCAAGACCTCAAGGTGCCATCCAGGCCAGGCTCATACTCATCCTCACTGTGGTATCTCTGTGCCAAGACCTCAAGGTACCAAGGTGCCATCCAGACCAGGCTCATACTCAGTCTAACTGTCGTATCTCTGTGCCAAGACCTCAAGGTGCCAAGGTACCATCCAGGCCGGGCCAGACTCATCCTAACTGTGGTATCTCTGTGCCAAGACCTCTAGGTACCAAGGTGCCATCCAGACCAGGCTCATACTCATCCCAACTGTGATATCTCTGTGCCAAGACCTCAAGGTGCCATCCAGGCGAGGCTCATACTCATCCTAACTGTGGTATCTCTGTGCCAAGACCTCAAGGTACCAAGGTACCACCCAGCCCAGGCTCATACTCATCCTCACTGTGGTATCTCTGTGCCAAGACCTCAAGGTACCAAGGTACCAAGGTACCATCCAGGCCAGGCTCATAGTCATCCTAACTGTGGTATCTCTGTGCCAAGACCTCAAGGTGCCAAGGTGCCATCCAGGCCAGGCTCATACTCATCCTAACTGTGGTATCTCTTTGCCAAGACCTCTAGGTACCAAGGTGCCATCCAGACCAGGCTCATACTCAGTCTAACTGTGGTATCTCTGTGCCAAGACCTCTAGGTACCAAGGTACCATCCAGGACAGGCTCATACTCATCCTAACTGTGGTATCTCTGTGCCAAGACCTCAAGGTACCAAGGTGCCATCCAGACCAGGCTCATACTCAGTCTAACTGTGGTATCTCTGTGCCAAGACCTCAAGGTGCCATCCAGGCCAGGCTCATACTCATCCTCACTGTGGTATCTCTGTGCCAAGACTTCAAGGTACCAAGGTGCCATCCAGACCAGGCTCAAACTCAGTCTAACTGTGGTATCTCTGTGCCAAGACCTCAAGGTGCCAAGGTACCATCCAGGCCGGGCCAGACTCATCCTAACTGTGGTATCTCTGTGCCAAGACCTCAAGGTACCATCCAGGCCAGGCTCATACTCATCCTCACTGTGGTATCTCTGTGCCAAGACCTCTAGGTACCAAGGTGCCATCCAGACCAGGCTCATACTCATCCTAACTGTGGTATCTCTGTGCCAAGACCTCAGGGTACCAAGGTGCCAAGGTACCATCCAGGCCAGGCTCATACTCATCCTAACTGTGGTATCTCTGTGCCAAGACCTCAGGGTACCAAGGTGCCATCCAGACCAGGCTCATACTCATCCTAACTGTGGTATCTCTGTGCCAAGACCTCAAGGTGCCAAGGTGCCATCCAGGCGAGGCTCATACTCATCCTAACTGTGGTATCTCTGTGCCAAGACCTCAAGGTACCAAGGTACCACCCAGCCCAGGCTCATACTCATCCTAACTGTGGTATCTCTGTGCCAAGACCTCAAGGTACCAAGGTGCCAAGGTACCATCCAGGCCAGGCTCACAGTCATCCTAACTGTGGTATCTCTGTGCCAAGACCTCAAGGTGCCAAGGTGCCAAGGTGCCATTCAGGCCAGGCTCATACTCATCCTAACTGTGGTATCTCTGTGCCAAGACCTCAGGGTACCAAGGTACCATTCCGGCCGGGCTCATACTCATCCTAACTGTGGTATCTCTGTGCCAAGACCTCTAGGTACCAAGGTGCCATCCAGACCAGGCTCATACTCAGTCTAACTGTGGTTTCTCTGTGCCAAAACCTCAAGGTGCCAAGGTGCCATCCAGGCGAGGCTCATACTCATCCTAACTATGGTATCTCTGTGCCAAGACCTCAGGGTACCAAGGTGCCAAGGTGCCATCCTGGCCAGTCTCATAGTCATCCTCACTGTGGTATCTCTGTTCCAAGACCTCAAGGTACCAAGGTACCATCCTGGCCAGGTTCATACTCATCCTAACTGTGGTATCTCTGTGCCAAGATCTCAAGGTGCCAAGGTACCATTCAGGCCGGGCTCATACTCATCCTAACTGTGGTATCTCTGTGGCAAGACCTCAAGGTACCAAGGTGCCAAGATACCATCCAGGCCAGGCTCATAGTCATCCTAACTGTGGTATCTCTGTGCCAAGACCTCAAGGTGCCAAGGTGCCATTCAGGCCAGGCTCATACTCATCCTAACTGTGGTATCTCTGTGCCAAGACCTCAGGGTACCAAGGTACCATTCAGGACAGACTCATACTCATCCTAACTGTGGTATCTCTGTGCCAAGACCTCTAGGTACCAAGGTACCATCCAGGCCGGGCCAGACTCATCCTAACTGTGGTATCTCTGTGCCAAGACCTCAAGGTACCAAGGTGCCATCCAGACCAGGCTCATACTCAGTCTAACTGTGGTATCTCTGTGCCAAGACCTCAAGGTGCCATCCAGGCCAGGCTCATACTCATCCTCACTGTGGTATCTCTGTGCCAAGACTTCAAGGTACCAAGGTGCCATCCAGACCAGGCTCAAACTCAGTCTAACTGTGGTATCTCTGTTCCAAGACCTCAAGGTGCCAAGGTACCATCCAGGCCGGGCCAGACTCATCCTAACTGTGGTATCTCTGTGCCAAGACCTCAAGGTACCATCCAGGCCAGGCTCATACTCATCCTCACTGTGGTATCTCTGTGCCAAGACCTCTAGGTACCAAGGTGCCATCCAGACCAGGCTCATACTCATCCTAACTGTGGTATCTCTGTGCCAAGACCTCAGGGTACCAAGGTGCCAAGGTACCATCCAGGCCAGGCTCATACTCATCCTAACTGTGGTATCTCTGTGCCAAGACCTCAGGGTACCAAGGTGCCATCCAGACCAGGCTCATACTCATCCTAACTGGGTTATCTCTGTGCCAAGACCTCAAGGTGCCAAGGTGCCATCCAGGCGAGGCTCATACTCATCCTAACTGTGGTATCTCTGTGCCAAGACCTCAAGGTACCAAGGTACCACCCAGCCCAGGCTCATACTCATCCTTACTGTGGTATCTCTGTGCCAAGACCTCAAGGTACCAAGGTGCCAAGGTACCATCCAGGCCAGGCTCACAGTCATCCTAACTGTGGTATCTCTGTGCCAAGACCTCAAGGTGCCAAGGTGCCAAGGTGCCATTCAGGCCAGGCTCATACTCATCCTAACTGTGCTATCTCTGTGCCAAGACCTCAGGGTACCAAGGTACCATTCAGGCCGGGCTCATACTCATCCTAACTGTGGTATCTCTGTGCCAAGACCTCTAGGTACCAAGGTGCCATCCAGACCAGGCTCATACTCAGTCTAACTGTGGTTTCTCTGTGCCAAGACCTCAAGGTGCCAAGGTGCCATCCAGGCGAGGCTCATACTCATCCTAACTGTGGTATCTCTGTGCCAAGACCTCAAGGTGCCAAGGTGCCAAGGTGCCATTCAGGCCAGGCTCATACTCATCCTAACTGTGCTATCTCTGTGCCAAGACCTCAGGGTACCAAGGTACCATTCAGGCCGGGCTCATACTCATCCTAACTGTGGTATCTCTGTGCCAAGACCTCTAGGTACCAAGGTGCCATCCAGACCAGGCTCATACTCAGTCTAACTGTGGTTTCTCTGTGCCAAGACCTCAAGGTGCCAAGGTGCCATCCAGGCGAGGCTCATACTCATCCTAACTATGGTATCTCTGTGCCAAGACCTCAGGGTACCAAGGTGCCAAGGTGCCATCCTGGCCAGGCTCATAGTCATCCTCACTGTGGTATCTCTGTGCCAAGACCTCAAGGTACCAAGGTGCCAAGGTACCATCCTGGCCAGGCTCATACTCATCCTAACTGTGGTATCTCTGTGCCAAGATCTCAAGGTGCCAAGGTACCATTCAGGCCGGGCTCATACTCATCCTAACTGTGGTATCTCTGTGGCAAGACCTCAAGGTACCAAGGTGCCAAGATACCATCCAGGCCAGGCTCATAGTCATCCTAACTGTGGTATCTCTGTGCCAAGACCTCAAGGTGCCAAGGTGCCATTCAGGCCAGGCTCATACTCATCCTAACTGTGGTATCTCTGTGCCAAGACCTCAAGGTACCAAGGTGCCATCCAGGCCAGGCTCATACTCATCCTCACTGTGGTATCTCTGTGCCAAGACCTCTAGGTACCAAGGTGCCATCCAGACCAGGCTCATACTCATCCTCACTGTGGTATCTCTGTGCCAAGACCTCTAGGTACCAAGGTGCCATCCAGGTGAGGCTCATACTCATCCTAACTGTGGTATCTCTGTGCCAAGACCTCAAGGTACCAAGGTACCACCCAGCCCAGGCTCATACTCATCCTCACTGTGGTATCTCTGTGCCAAGACCTCAAGGTACCAAGGTACCATCCAGGCCAGGCTCATAGTCATCCTAACTGTGGTATCTCTGTGCCAAGACCTCAAGGTACCAAGGTACCATCCAGGCCAGGCTCATAGTCATCCTAACTGTGGTATCTCTGTGCCAAGACCTCAAGGTACCAAGGTGACAAGGTGCCATTCAGGCCAGGCTCATACTCATCCTAACTGTGGTATCTCTGTGCCAAGACCTCAAGGTACCAAGGTGCCATCCAGACCAGGCTCATACTCAGTCTAACTGTGGTATCTCTGTGCCAAGACCTCAAGGTGCCATCCAGGACAGGCTCATACTCATCCTCACTGTGGTATCTCTGTGCCAAGACCTCAAGGTACCAAGGTGCCATCCAGACCAGGCTCATACTCAGTCTAACTGTGGTATCTCTGTGCCAAGACCTCAAGGTGCCAAGGTACCATCCAGGCCGGGCCAGACTCATCCTAACTGTGGTATCTCTGTGCCAAGACCTCTAGGTACCAAGGTGCCATCCAGACCAGGCTCATACTCATCCCAACTGTGATATCTCTGTGCCAAGACCTCAAGGTGCCATCCAGGCGAGGCTCATACTCATCCTAACTGTGGTATCTCTGTGCCAAGACCTCAAGGTACCAAGGTACCACCCAGCCCAGGCTCATACTCATCCTCACTGTGGTATCTCTGTGCCAAGACCTCAAGGTACCAAGGTACCATCCAGGCCAGGCTCATAGTCATCCTAACTGTGGTATCTCTGTGCCAAGACCTCAAGGTGCCAAGGTGCCATCCAGGCCAGGCTCATACTCATCCTAACTGTGGTATCTCTGTGCCAAGACCTCTAGGTACCAAGGTGCCATCCAGACCAGGCTCATACTCAGTCTAACTGTGGTATCTCTGTGCCAAGACCTCTAGGTACCAAGGTACCATCCAGGCCAGGCTCATACTCATCCTAACTGTGGTATCTCTGTGCCAAGACCTCAAGGTACCAAGGTGCCATCCAGACCAGGCTCATACTCAGTCTAACTGTGGTATCTCTGTGCCAAGACCCCAAGGTGCCATCCAGGCCAGGCTCATACTCATCCTCACTGTGGTATCTCTGTGCCAAGACTTCAAGGTACCAAGGTGCCATCCAGACCAGGCTCAAACTCAGTCTAACTGTGGTATCTCTGTGCCAAGACCTCAAGGTGCCAAGGTACCATCCAGGCCGGGCCAGACTCATCCTAACTGTGGTATCTCTGTGCCAAGACCTCAAGGTACCATCCAGGCCAGGCTCATACTCATCCTCACTGTGGTATCTCTGTGCCAAGACCTCTAGGTACCAAGGTGCCATCCAGACCAGGCTCATACTCATCCTAACTGTGGTATCTCTGTGCCAAGACCTCAGGGTACCAAGGTGCCAAGGTACCATCCAGGCCAGGCTCATACTCATCCTAACTGTGGTATCTCTGTGCCAAGACCTCAGGGTACCAAGGTGCCATCCAGACCAGGCTCATACTCATCCTAACTGTGGTATCTCTGTGCCAAGACCTCAAGGTGCCAAGGTGCCATCCAGGCGAGGCTCATACTCATCCTAACTGTGGTATCTCTGTGCCAAGACCTCAAGGTACCAAGGTACCACCCAGCCCAGGCTCATACTCATCCTAACTGTGGTATCTCTGTGCCAAGACCTCAAGGTACCAAGGTGCCAAGGTACCATCCAGGCCAGGCTCACAGTCATCCTAACTGTGGTATCTCTGTGCCAAGACCTCAAGGTGCCAAGGTGCCAAGGTGCCATTCAGGCCAGGCTCATACTCATCCTAACTGTGCTATCTCTGTGCCAAGACCTCAGGGTACCAAGGTACCATTCAGGCCGGGCTCATACTCATCCTAACTGTGGTATCTCTGTGCCAAGTCCTCTAGGTACCAAGGTGCCATCCAGACCAGGCTCATACTCAGTCTAACTGTGGTTTCTCTGTGCCAAGACCTCAAGGTGCCAAGGTGCCATCCAGGCGAGGCTCATACTCATCCTAACTATGGTATCTCTGTGCCAAGACCTCAGGGTACCAAGGTGCCAAGGTGCCATCCTGGCCAGGCTCATAGTCATCCTCACTGTGGTATCTCTGTGCCAAGACCTCAAGGTACCAAGGTGCCAAGGTACCATCCTGGCCAGGCTCATACTCATCCTAACTGTGGTATCTCTGTGCCAAGATCTCAAGGTGCCAAGGTACCATTCAGGCCGGGCTCATACTCATCCTAACTGTGGTATCTCTGTGGCAAGACCTCAAGGTACCAAGGTGCCAAGATACCATCCAGGCCAGGCTCATAGTCATCCTAACTGTGGTATCTCTGTGCCAAGACCTCAAGGTGCCAAGGTGCCATTCAGGCCAGGCTCATACTCATCCTAACTGTGGTATCTCTGTGCCAAGACCTCAGGGTACCAAGGTACCATTCAGGACAGACTCATACTCATCCTAACTGTGGTATCTCTGTGCCAAGACCTCTAGGTACCAAGGTACCATCCAGGCCGGGCCAGACTCATCCTAACTGTGGTATCTCTGTGCCAAGACCTCTAGGTACCAAGGTGCCATCCAGACCAGGCTCATACTCATCCTCACTGTGGTATCTCTGTGCCAAGACCTCTAGGTACCAAGGTGCCAAGCTACCATCCTGGCCAGGCTCATACTCATCCTAACTGTGGTATATCTGTGCCAAGACCTCTAGGTACCAAGGTGCCAAGGTGCCATCCAGGCCAGACTCATACTCATCCTAACTGTGGTATCTCTGTGCCAAGACCTCAGGGTACCAAGGTGCCAAGGTACCATCCAGGCCAGACTCATACTCATCCTAACTGTGGTATCTCTGTGCCAAGACCTCTAGGTACCAAGGTGCCAAGGTACCATCCAGGCCAGGGTCATAGTCATCCTAACTGTGGTATCTCTGTGTCAAGACCTCAAGGTGCCAAGGTACCATCCAGGCCGGGCCAGACTCATCCTAACTATGGTATCTCTGTGTCAAGACCTCAAGGTAACAAGGTGCCATCCAGGCCGGGTTCATTCTCATCCTAACTGTGGTATCTCTGTGCCAAGACGTCCAGGTACCAAGGTGCCAAGGTACCATCCAGGCCGGGTTCATTCTCATCCTAACTGTGGTATCTCTGTGCCAAGACCTCTAGGTACCAAGGTGCCATCCAGGCCGGGTTCATTCTCATCATCACTGTGGTATCTCTGTGCCAAGACCTCAAGGTACCACCCAGGCCATGCCAGACTCATCCTAACTATGGTATCTCTGTGCCAAGACCTCTAGGTACCAAGGTACCATCCAGGCCGGGCTCCTCCTCATCCTAACTATGGTATCTCTGTGCCAAGACCTCAAGGTACCAAGGTACCATCCAGGCCAGGCTCATACTCATCCTCACTGTGGTATCTCTGTGCCAAGACCTCTAGGTACCAAGGTGCCATCCAGACCAGGCTCATACTCATCCTAACTGTGGTATCTCTGTGCCAAGACCTCAGGGTACCAAGGTGCCAAGGTACCATCCAGGCCAGGCTCATACTCATCCTAACTGTGGTATCTCTGTGCCAAGACCTCTAGGTACCAAGGTGCCATCCAGGCCAGACTCATACTCATCCTAACTGTGGTATCTCTGTGCCAAGACTGCAAGGTGCCAAGGTACCATCCAGGCCAGGCTCATACTCAGTCTAACTGTGGTATCTCTGTGCCAAGACCTCTAGGTACCAAGGTGCCATCCAGACCAGGCTCATACTCATCCTAACTGTGGTATCCCTGTGCCAAGACCTCAGGGTACCAAGGTGCCATCCAGACCAGGCTCATACTCAGTCTAACTGTGGTATCTCTGTGCCAAGACCTCAAGGTGCCATCCAGGCCAGGCTCATACTCATCCTCACTGTGGTATCTCTGTGCCAAGACCTCAAGGTACCAAAGTGCCATCCAGACCAGGCTCATACTCAGTCTAACTGTGGTATCTCTGTGCCAAGACCTCAAGGTGCCAAGGTACCATCCAGGCCGGGCCAGACTCATACTAACTGTGGTATCTCTGTGCCAAGACCCAGACCCAGCCCAGGCTCATACTCATCCTCACTGTGGTATCTCTGTGTCAAGACCTCAAGGTGCCAAGGTGCCATCCAGGCGAGGCTCATACTCATCCTAACTGTGGTATCTCTGTGCCAAGACCTCAAGGTACCAAGGTACCACCCAGCCCAGGCTCATACTCATCCTCACTGTGGTATCTCTGTGCCAAGACCTCAAGGTACCAAGGTGCCAAGGTACCATCCAGGCCAGGCTCATAGTCATCCTAACTGTGGTATCTCTGTGCCAAGACCTCAAGGTACCAAGGTGCCAAGGTACCATCCAGGCCAGGCTCATAGTCATCCTAACTGTGGTATCTCTATGCCAAGACCTCAAGGTGCCAAGGTGCCAAGGTGCCATTCAGGCCAGGCTCATAGTCATCCTAACTGTGGTATCTCTGTGCCAAGAACTCTAGGTACCAAGGTACCATCCAGACCAGGCTCATACTCAGTCTAACTGTGGTATCTCTGTGCCAAGACCTCAAGGTGCCATCCAGGCCAGGCTCATACTCATCCTCACTGTGGTATCTCTGTGCAAAGACCTCAAGGTACCAAGGTGCCATCCAGACCAGGCTCATACTCAGTCTAACTGTGGTATCTCTGTGCCAAGACCTCAAGGTGCCAAGGTACGATCCAGGCCGGGCCAGACTCATCCTAACTGTGGTATCTCTGTGCCAAGACCTCTAGGTACCAAGGTGCCATCCAGACCAGGCTCATACTCATCCTAACTGTGGTATCTCTGTGCCAAGACCTCAAGGTACCAAGGTGCCATCCAGGCCAGGCTCATACTCATCCTCACTGTGGTATCTCTGTGCCAAGACCTCTAGGTACCAAGGTGCCATCCAGACCAGGCTCATACTCATCCTCACTGTGGTATCTCTGTGCCAAGACCTCTAGGTACCAAGGTGCCATCCAGGTGAGGCTCATACTCATCCTAACTGTGGTTTCTCTGTGCCAAGACCTCAAGGTACCAAGGTACCACCCAGCCCAGGCTCATACTCATCCTCACTGTGGTATCTCTGTGCCAAGACCTCAAGGTACCAAGGTACCATCCAGGCCAGGCTCATAGTCATCCTAACTGTGGTATCTCTGTGCCAAGACCTCAAGGTACCAAGGTGACAAGGTGCCATTCAGGCCAGGCTCATACTCATCCTAACTGTGGTATCTCTGTGCCAAGACCTCAAGGTACCAAGGTGCCATCCAGACCAGGCTCATACTCAGTCTAACTGTGGTATCTCTGTGCCAAGACCTCAAGGTGCCATCCAGGCCAGGCTCATACTCATCCTCACTGTGGTATCTCTGTGCCAAGACCTCAAGGTACCAAGGTGCCATCCAGACCAGGCTCATACTCAGTCTAACTGTGGTATCTCTGTGCCAAGACCTCAAGGTGCCAAGGTACCATCCAGGCCGGGCCAGACTCATCCTAACTGTGGTATCTCTGTGCCAAGACCTCTAGGTACCAAGGTGCCATCCAGACCAGGCTCATACTCATCCCAACTGTGATATCTCTGTGCCAAGACCTCAAGGTGCCATCCAGGCGAGGCTCATACTCATCCTAACTGTGGTATCTCTGTGCCAAGACCTCAAGGTACCAAGGTACCACCCAGCCCAGGCTCATACTCATCCTCACTGTGGTATCTCTGTGCCAAGACCTCAAGGTACCAAGGTACCAAGGTACCATCCAGGCCAGGCTCATAGTCATCCTAACTGTGGTATCTCTGTGCCAAGACCTCAAGGTGCCAAGGTGCCATCCAGGCCAGGCTCATACTCATCCTAACTGTGGTATCTCTTTGCCAAGACCTCTAGGTACCAAGGTGCCATCCAGACCAGGCTCATACTCAGTCTAACTGTGGTATCTCTGTGCCAAGACCTCTAGGTACCAAGGTACCATCCAGGACAGGCTCATACTCATCCTAACTGTGGTATCTCTGTGCCAAGACCTCAAGGTACCAAGGTGCCATCCAGACCAGGCTCATACTCAGTCTAACTGTGGTATCTCTGTGCCAAGACCTCAAGGTGCCATCCAGGCCAGGCTCATACTCATCCTCACTGTGGTATCTCTGTGCCAAGACTTCAAGGTACCAAGGTGCCATCCAGACCAGGCTCAAACTCAGTCTAACTGTGGTATCTCTGTGCCAAGACCTCAAGGTGCCAAGGTACCATCCAGGCCGGGCCAGACTCATCCTAACTGTGGTATCTCTGTGCCAAGACCTCAAGGTACCATCCAGGCCAGGCTCATACTCATCCTCACTGTGGTATCTCTGTGCCAAGACCTCTAGGTACCAAGGTGCCATCCAGACCAGGCTCATACTCATCCTAACTGTGGTATCTCTGTGCCAAGACCTCAGGGTACCAAGGTGCCAAGGTACCATCCAGGCCAGGCTCATACTCATCCTAACTGTGGTATCTCTGTGCCAAGACCTCAGGGTACCAAGGTGCCATCCAGACCAGGCTCATACTCATCCTAACTGTGGTATCTCTGTGCCAAGACCTCAAGGTGCCAAGGTGCCATCCAGGCGAGGCTCATACTCATCCTAACTGTGGTATCTCTGTGCCAAGACCTCAAGGTACCAAGGTACCACCCAGCCCAGGCTCATACTCATCCTAACTGTGGTATCTCTGTGCCAAGACCTCAAGGTGCCAAGGTACCATCCAGGCCAGGCTCACAGTCATCCTAACTGTGGTATCTCTGTGCCAAGACCTCAAGGTGCCAAGGTGCCAAGGTGCCATTCAGGCCAGGCTCATACTCATCCTAACTGTGGTATCTCTGTGCCAAGACCTCAGGGTACCAAGGTACCATTCCGGCCGGGCTCATACTCATCCTAACTGTGGTATCTCTGTGCCAAGACCTCTAGGTACCAAGGTGCCATCCAGACCAGGCTCATACTCAGTCTAACTGTGGTTTCTCTGTGCCAAAACCTCAAGGTGCCAAGGTGCCATCCAGGCGAGGCTCATACTCATCCTAACTATGGTATCTCTGTGCCAAGACCTCAGGGTACCAAGGTGCCAAGGTGCCATCCTGGCCAGTCTCATAGTCATCCTCACTGTGGTATCTCTGTTCCAAGACCTCAAGGTACCAAGGTGCCAAGGTACCATCCTGGCCAGGTTCATACTCATCCTAACTGTGGTATCTCTGTGCCAAGATCTCAAGGTGCCAAGGTACCATTCAGGCCGGGCTCATACTCATCCTAACTGTGGTATCTCTGTGGCAAGACCTCAAGGTACCAAGGTGCCAAGATACCATCCAGGCCAGGCTCATAGTCATCCTAACTGTGGTATCTCTGTGCCAAGACCTCAAGGTGCCAAGGTGCCATTCAGGCCAGGCTCATACTCATCCTAACTGTGGTATCTCTGTGCCAAGACCTCAGGGTACCAAGGTACCATTCAGGACAGACTCATACTCATCCTAACTGTGGTATCTCTGTGCCAAGACCTCTAGGTACCAAGGTACCATCCAGGCCGGGCCAGACTCATCCTAACTGTGGTATCTCTGTGCCAAGACCTCTAGGTACCAAGGTGCCATCCAGACCAGGCTCATACTCATCCTCACTGTGGTATCTCTGTGCCAAGACCTCTAGGTACCAAGGTGCCAAGCTACCATCCTGGCCAGGCTCATACTCATCCTAACTGTGGTATATCTGTGCCAAGACCTCTAGGTACCAAGGTGCCAAGGTGCCATCCAGGCCAGACTCATACTCATCCTAACTGTGGTATCTCTGTGCCAAGACCTCAGGGTACCAAGGTGCCAAGGTACCATCCAGGCCAGACTCATACTCATCATAACTGTGGTATCTCTGTGCCAAGACCTCTAGGTACCAAGGTGCCAAGGTACCATCCAGGCCAGGGTCATAGTCATCCTAACTGTGGTATCTCTGTGTCAAGACCTCAAGGTGCCAAGGTACCATCCAGGCCGGGCCAGACTCATCCTAACTATGTTATCTCTGTGTCAAGACCTCAAGGTAACAAGGTGCCATCCAGGCCGGGTTCATTCTCATCCTAACTGTGGTATCTCTGTGCCAAGACCTCTAGGTACCAAGGTGCCAAGGTACCATCCAGGCCGGGTTCATTCTCATCCTAACTGTGGTATCTCTGTGCCAAGACCTCTAGGTACCAAGGTGCCATCCAGGCCGGGTTCATTCTCATCCTCACTGTGGTATCTCTGTGCCAAGACCTCAAGGTACCACCCAGGCCATGCCAGACTCATCCTAACTATGGTATCTCTGTGCCAAGACCTCTAGGTACCAAGGTACCATCCAGGACGGGCTCCTCCTCATCCTAACTATGGTATCTCTGTGCCAAGACCTCAAGGTACCAAGGTACCATCCAGGCCAGGCTCATACTCATCCTCACTGTGGTATCTCTGTGCCAAGACCTCTAGGTACCAAGGTGCCATCCAGACCAGGCTCATACTCATCCTAACTGTGGTATCTCTGTGCCAAGACCTCAGGGTACCAAGGTGCCAAGGTACCATCCAGGCCAGGCTCATACTCATCCTAACTGTGGTATCTCTGTGCCAAGACCTCTAGGTACCAAGGTGCCATCCAGGCCAGACTCATACTCATCCTAACTGTGGTATCTCTGTGCCAAGACTGCAAGGTGCCAAGGTACCATCCAGGCCAGGCTCATACTCAGTCTAACTGTGGTATCTCTGTGCCAAGACCTCTAGGTACCAAGGTGCCATCCAGACCAGGCTCATACTCATCCTAACTGTGGTATCCCTGTGCCAAGACCTCAGGGTACCAAGGTGCCATCCAGGCCAGGCTCATAGTCATCCTAACTGTGGTATCTCTGTGCCAAGACCTCTAGGTACCAAGGTGCCAAGGTGCCATCCAGGCCAGGCTCATACTCATCCTAACTGTGGTATCTCTGTGCCAAGACCTCAAGGTGCCAAGGTGCCATCCAGGCCAGGCTCATACTCATCCTCACTGTGGTATCTCTGTGCCAAGACCTCTAGGTACCAAGGTGCCAAGGTACCATCCAGGCCAGGCTCATAGTCATCCTAACTGTGGTAACTCTGTGCCAAGACCTCAAGGTGCCAAGGTACCATTCAGGCCAGGCTCATACTCATCCTAACTGTGGTATCTCTGTGCCAAGACCTCAAGGAGCCAAGGTGCCAAGGTACCATCCAGGCCGGGCCAGACTCATCCTAACTATGGTATCTCTGTGTCAAGACCTCAAGGTGCCATGGTGCCAAGGTACCATCCAGGCCGGGCCAGACTCATCCTAACTATGGTATCTCTGTGTCAAGACCTCAAGGTACCAAGGTACCATCCAGGCCGGGCCAGACTCATCCTAACTATGGTATCTCTGTGCCAAGACCTCTAGGTACCAAGGTGCCAAGGTACCATCCAGGCCAGGCTCATAGTCATCCTAACTGTAGTATCTCTGCGCCAAGACCTCAAGGTACCATCCTGGCCAGGCTCATACTCATCCTCACTGTGGTATCTCTGTGCCAAGACCTCAAGGTACCACCCAGGCCGGGCCAGACTCATCCTAACTATGGTATCTCTGTGCCAAGACCTCTAGGTGCCAAGGTACCATCCAGGCCCGACTCATACTCATCCTAACTGTGGTATCTCTGCGCCAAGACCTCACGGTACCAAGGTGCCATCCAGGCCGGGCTCATACTCATCCTCACTGTGGTATCTCTGTGCCAAGACCTCAAGGTACCAAGGTGCCAAGGTACCATCCTGGCCAGGCTCATACTCATCCTCACTGTGGTATCTCTGTGCCAAGACCTCTAGGTACCAAGGTACCATCCACGCCAGGCTCATAGTCATCCTAACTGTGGTATCTCTGTGCCAAGACCTCAGGGTACCAAGGTACCATCCAGGCCAGGCTCCTCCTCATCCTAACTATGGTATCTCTGTTCCAAGACCTCAAGGTACCATCCAGGCCAGGCTCATACTCATCCTCACTGTGGTATCTCTGTGCCAAGACCTCTAGGTACCAAGGTGCCATCCAGACCAGGCTCATACTCATCCTAACTGTGGTATCTCTGTGCCAAGACCTCAGGGTACCAAGGTGCCAAGGTACCATCCAGGCCAGGCTCATACTCATCCTAACTGTGGTATCTCTGTGCCAAGACCTCAGGGTACCAAGGTGCCATCCAGACCAGGCTCATACTCATCCTAACTGTGGTATCTCTGTGCCAAGACCTCAAGGTGCCAAGGTGCCATCCAGGCGAGGCTCATACTCATCCTAACTGTGGTATCTCTGTGCCAAGACCTCAAGGTACCAAGGTACCACCCAGCCCAGGCTCATACTCATCCTAACTGTGGTATCTCTGTGCCAAGACCTCAAGGTACCAAGGTGCCAAGGTACCATCCAGGCCAGGCTCACAGTCATCCTAACTGTGGTATCTCTGTGCCAAGACCTCAAGGTGCCAAGGTGCCAAGGTGCCATTCAGGCCAGGCTCATACTCATCCTAACTGTGGTATCTCTGTGCCAAGACCTCAGGGTACCAAGGTACCATTCCGGCCGGGCTCATACTCATCCTAACTGTGGTATCTCTGTGCCAAGACCTCTAGGTACCAAGGTGCCATCCAGACCAGGCTCATACTCAGTCTAACTGTGGTTTCTCTGTGCCAAAACCTCAAGGTGCCAAGGTGCCATCCAGGCGAGGCTCATACTCATCCTAACTATGGTATCTCTGTGCCAAGACCTCAGGGTACCAAGGTGCCAAGGTGCCATCCTGGCCAGTCTCATAGTCATCCTCACTGTGGTATCTCTGTTCCAAGACCTCAAGGTACCAAGGTGCCAAGGTACCATCCTGGCCAGGTTCATACTCATCCTAACTGTGGTATCTCTGTGCCAAGATCTCAAGGTGCCAAGGTACCATTCAGGCCGGGCTCATACTCATCCTAACTGTGGTATCTCTGTGGCAAGACCTCAAGGTACCAAGGTGCCAAGATACCATCCAGGCCAGGCTCATAGTCATCCTAACTGTGGTATCTCTGTGCCAAGACCTCAAGGTGCCAAGGTGCCATTCAGGCCAGGCTCATACTCATCCTAACTGTGGTATCTCTGTGCCAAGACCTCAGGGTACCAAGGTACCATTCAGGACAGACTCATACTCATCCTAACTGTGGTATCTCTGTGCCAAGACCTCTAGGTACCAAGGTACCATCCAGGCCGGGCCAGACTCATCCTAACTGTGGTATCTCTGTGCCAAGACCTCTAGGTACCAAGGTGCCATCCAGACCAGGCTCATACTCATCCTCACTGTGGTATCTCTGTGCCAAGACCTCTAGGTACCAAGGTGCCAAGCAACCATCCTGGCCAGGCTCATACTCATCCTAACTGTGGTATATCTGTGCCAAGACCTCTAGGTACCAAGGTGCCAAGGTGCCATCCAGGCCAGACTCATACTCATCCTAACTGTGGTATCTCTGTGCCAAGAACTCAGGGTACCAAGGTGCCAAGGTACCATCCAGGCCAGACTCATACTCATCATAACTGTGGTATCTCTGTGCCAAGACCTCTAGGTACCAAGGTGCCAAGGTACCATCCAGGCCAGGGTCATAGTCATCCTAACTGTGGTATCTCTGTGTCAAGACCTCAAGGTGCCAAGGTACCATCCAGGCCGGGCCAGACTCATCCTAACTATGTTATCTCTGTGTCAAGACCTCAAGGTAACAAGGTGCCATCCAGGCCGGGTTCATTCTCATCCTAACTGTGGTATCTCTGTGCCAAGACCTCTAGGTACCAAGGTGCCAAGGTACCATCCAGGCCGGGTTCATTCTCATCCTAACTGTGGTATCTCTGTGCCAAGACCTCTAGGTACCAAGGTGCCATCCAGGCCGGGTTCATTCTCATCCTCACTGTGGTATCTCTGTGCCAAGACCTCAAGGTACCACCCAGGCCATGCCAGACTCATCCTAACTATGGTATCTCTGTGCCAAGACCTCTAGGTACCAAGGTACCATCCAGGCCGGGCTCCTCCTCATCCTAACTATGGTATCTCTGTGCCAAGACCTCAAGGTACCAAGGTACCATCCAGGCCAGGCTCATACTCATCCTCACTGTGGTATCTCTGTGCCAAGACCTCTAGGTACCAAGGTGGCATCCAGACCAGGCTCATACTCATCCTAACTGTGGTATCTCTGTGCCAAGACCTCAGGGTACCAAGGTGCCAAGGTACCATCCAGGCCAGGCTCATACTCATCCTAACTGTGGTATCTCTGTGCCAAGACCTCTAGGTACCAAGGTGCCATCCAGGCCAGACTCATACTCATCCTAACTGTGGTATCTCTGTGCCAAGACTGCAAGGTGCCAAGGTACCATCCAGGCCAGGCTCATACTCAGTCTAACTGTGGTATCTCTGTGCCAAGACCTCTAGGTACCAAGGTGCCATCCAGACCAGGCTCATACTCATCCTAACTGTGGTATCCCTGTGCCAAGACCTCAGGGTACCAAGGTGCCATCCAGGCCAGGCTCATAGTCATCCTAACTGTGGTATCTCTGTGCCAAGACCTCTAGGTACCAAGGTGCCAAGGTGCCATCCAGGCCAGGCTCATACTCATCCTAACTGTGGTATCTCTGTGCCAAGACCTCAAGGTGCCAAGGTGCCATCCAGGCCAGGCTCATACTCATCCTCACTGTGGTATCTCTGTGCCAAGACCTCTAGGTACCAAGGTGCCAAGGTACCATCCAGGCCAGGCTCATAGTCATCCTAACTGTGGTAACTCTGTGCCAAGACCTCAAGGTGCCAAGGTACCATTCAGGCCAGGCTCATACTCATCCTAACTGTGGTATCTCTGTGCCAAGACCTCAAGGAGCCAAGGTGCCAAGGTACCATCCAGGCCGGGCCAGACTCATCCTAACTATGGTATCTCTGTGTCAAGACCTCAAGGTGCCATGGTGCCAAGGTACCATCCAGGCCGGGCCAGACTCATCCTAACTATGGTATCTCTGTGTCAAGACCTCAAGGTACCAAGGTACCATCCAGGCCGGGCCAGACTCATCCTAACTATGGTATCTCTGTGCCAAGACCTCTAGGTACCAAGGTGCCAAGGTACCATCCAGGCCAGGCTCATAGTCATCCTAACTGTAGTATCTCTGCGCCAAGACCTCAAGGTACCATCCTGGCCAGGCTCATACTCATCCTCACTGTGGTATCTCTGTGCCAAGACCTCAAGGTACCACCCAGGCCGGGCCAGACTCATCCTAACTATGGTATCTCTGTGCCAAGACCTCTAGGTGCCAAGGTACCATCCAGGCCCGACTCATACTCATCCTAACTGTGGTATCTCTGCGCCAAGACCTCACGGTACCAAGGTGCCATCCAGGCCGGGCTCATACTCATCCTCACTGTGGTATCTCTGTGCCAAGACCTCAAGGTACCAAGGTGCCAAGGTACCATCCTGGCCAGGCTCATACTCATCCTCACTGTGGTATCTCTGTGCCAAGACCTCTAGGTACCAAGGTACCATCCACGCCAGGCTCATAGTCATCCTAACTGTGGTATCTCTGTGCCAAGACCTCAGGGTACCAAGGTACCATCCAGGCCACGCTCCTCCTCATCCTAACTATGGTATCTCTGTGCCAAGACCTCAAGGTACCAAGGTACCATCCAGACCAGCCTCATACTCATCCTCACTGTGGTATCTCTGTGCCAAGATCTCAAGGTGCCAAGGTGCCATCCAGACCAGGCTCATACTCATCCTAACTGTGGTATCTCTGTGCCAAGACCTCAGGGTACCAAGGTGCCAAGGTACCATCCAGGCCAGGCTCATACTCATCCTAACTGTGGAATCTCTGTGCCAAGACCTCAGGGTACCAAGGTGCCAAGGTGCCATCCTGGCCAGGCTCATAGTCATCCTCACTGTGGTATCTCTGTGCCAAGACCTCAAGGTACCAAGGTGCCAAGGTACCATCCTGGCCAGGCTCATACTCATCCTAACTGTGGTATCTCTGTGCCAAGATCTCAAGGTGCCAAGGTACCATTCAGGCCGGGCTCATACTCATCCTAACTGTGGTATCTCTGTGGCAAGACCTCAAGGTACCAAGGTGCCAAGATACCATCCAGGCCAGGCTCATAGTCATCCTAACTGTGGTATCTCTGTGCCAAGACCTCAAGGTGCCAAGGTGCCATTCAGGCCAGGCTCATACTCATCCTAACTGTGGTATCTCTGTGCCAAGACCTCAAGGTACCAAGGTGCCATCCAGGCCAGGCTCATACTCATCCTCACTGTGGTATCTCTGTGCCAAGACCTCTAGGTACCAAGGTGCCATCCAGACCAGGCTCATACTCATCCTCACTGTGGTATCTCTGTGCCAAGACCTCTAGGTACCAAGGTGCCATCCAGGTGAGGCTCATACTCATCCTAACTGTGGTATCTCTGTGCCAAGACCTCAAGGTACCAAGGTACCACCCAGCCCAGGCTCATACTCATCCTCACTGTGGTATCTCTGTGCCAAGACCTCAAGGTACCAAGGTACCATCCAGGCCAGGCTCATAGTCATCCTAACTGTGGTATCTCTGTGCCAAGACCTCAAGGTACCAAGGTACCATCCAGGCCAGGCTCATAGTCATCCTAACTGTGGTATCTCTGTGCCAAGACCTCAAGGTACCAAGGTGACAAGGTGCCATTCAGGCCAGGCTCATACTCATCCTAACTGTGGTATCTCTGTGCCAAGACCTCAAGGTACCAAGGTGCCATCCAGACCAGGCTCATACTCAGTCTAACTGTGGTATCTCTGTGCCTAGACCTCAAGGTGCCATCCAGGACAGGCTCATACTCATCCTCACTGTGGTATCTCTGTGCCAAGACCTCAAGGTACCAAGGTGCCATCCAGACCAGGCTCATACTCAGTCTAACTGTGGTATCTCTGTGCCAAGACCTCAAGGTGCCAAGGTACCATCCAGGCCGGGCCAGACTCATCCTAACTGTGGTATCTCTGTGCCAAGACCTCTAGGTACCAAGGTGCCATCCAGACCAGGCTCATACTCATCCCAACTGTGATATCTCTGTGCCAAGACCTCAAGGTGCCATCCAGGCGAGGCTCATACTCATCCTAACTGTGGTATCTCTGTGCCAAGACCTCAAGGTACCAAGGTACCACCCAGCCCAGGCTCATACTCATCCTCACTGTGGTATCTCTGTGCCAAGACCTCAAGGTACCAAGGTACCATCCAGGCCAGGCTCATAGTCATCCTAACTGTGGTATCTCTGTGCCAAGACCTCAAGGTGCCAAGGTGCCATCCAGGCCAGGCTCATACTCATCCTAACTGTGGTATCTCTGTGCCAAGACCTCTAGGTACCAAGGTGCCATCCAGACCAGGCTCATACTCAGTCTAACTGTGGTATCTCTGTGCCAAGACCTCTAGGTACCAAGGTACCATCCAGGCCAGGCTCATACTCATCCTAACTGTGGTATCTCTGTGCCAAGACCTCAAGGTACCAAGGTGCCATCCAGACCAGGCTCATACTCAGTCTAACTGTGGTATCTCTGTGCCAAGACCTCAAGGTGCCATCCAGGCCAGGCTCATACTCATCCTCACTGTGGTATCTCTGTGCCAAGACTTCAAGGTACCAAGGTGCCATCCAGACCAGGCTCAAACTCAGTCTAACTGTGGTATCTCTGTGCCAAGACCTCAAGGTGCCAAGGTACCATCCAGGCCGGGCCAGACTCATCCTAACTGTGGTATCTCTGTGCCAAGACCTCAAGGTAACATCCAGGCCAGGCTCATACTCATCCTCACTGTGGTATCTCTGTGCCAAGACCTCTAGGTACCAAGGTGCCATCCAGACCAGGCTCATACTCATCCTAACTGTGGTATCTCTGTGCCAAGACCTCAGGGTACCAAGGTGCCAAGGTACCATCCAGGCCAGGCTCATACTCATCCTAACTGTGGTATCTCTGTGCCAAGACCTCAGGGTACCAAGGTGCCATCCAGACCAGGCTCATACTCATCCTAACTGTGGTATCTCTGTGCCAAGACCTCAAGGTGCCAAGGTGCCATCCAGGCGAGGCTCATACTCATCCTAACTGTGGTATCTCTGTGCCAAGACCTCAAGGTACCAAGGTACCACCCAGCCCAGGCTCATACTCATCCTAACTGTGGTATCTCTGTGCCAAGACCTCAAGGTACCAAGGTGCCAAGGTACCATCCAGGCCAGGCTCACAGTCATCCTAACTGTGGTATCTCTGTGCCAAGACCTCAAGGTGCCAAGGTGCCAAGGTGCCATTCAGGCCAGGCTCATACTCATCCTAACTGTGCTATCTCTGTGCCAAGACCTCAGGGTACCAAGGTACCATTCAGGCCGGGCTCATACTCATCCTAACTGTGGTATCTCTGTGCCAAGACCTCTAGGTACCAAGGTGCCATCCAGACCAGGCTCATACTCAGTCTAACTGTGGTTTCTCTGTGCCAAGACCTCAAGGTGCCAAGGTGCCATCCAGGCGAGGCTCATACTCATCCTAACTATGGTATCTCTGTGCCAAGACCTCAGGGTACCAAGGTGCCAAGGTGCCATCCTGGCCAGGCTCATAGTCATCCTCACTGTGGTATCTCTGTGCCAAGACCTCAAGGTACCAAGGTGCCAAGGTACCATCCTGGCCAGGCTCATACTCATCCTAACTGTGGTATCTCTGTGCCAAGATCTCAAGGTGCCAAGGTACCATTCAGGCCGGGCTCATACTCATCCTAACTGTGGTATCTCTGTGGCAAGACCTCAAGGTACCAAGGTGCCAAGATACCATCCAGGCCAGGCTCATAGTCATCCTAACTGTGGTATCTCTGTGCCAAGACCTCAAGGTGCCAAGGTGCCATTCAGGCCAGGCTCATACTCATCCTAACTGTGGTATCTCTGTGCCAAGACCTCAGGGTACCAAGGTACCATTCAGGACAGACTCATACTCATCCTAACTGTGGTATCTCTGTGCCAAGACCTCTAGGTACCAAGGTACCATCCAGGCCGGGCCAGACTCATCCTAACTGTGGTATCTCTGTGCCAAGACCTCTAGGTACCAAGGTGCCATCCAGACCAGGCTCATACTCATCCTCACTGTGGTATCTCTGTGCCAAGACCTCTAGGTACCAAGGTGCCAAGCTACCATCCTGGCCAGGCTCATACTCATCCTAACTGTGGTATATCTGTGCCAAGACCTCTAGGTACCAAGGTGCCAAGGTGCCATCCAGGCCAGACTCATACTCATCCTAACTGTGGTATCTCTGTGCCAAGACCTCAGGGTACCAAGGTGCCAAGGTACCATCCAGGCCAGACTCATACTCATCCTAACTGTGGTATCTCTGTGCCAAGACCTCTAGGTACCAAGGTGCCAAGGTACCATCCAGGCCAGGGTCATAGTCATCCTAACTGTGGTATCTCTGTGTCAAGACCTCAAGGTGCCAAGGTACCATCCAGGCCGGGCCAGACTCATCCTAACTATGGTATCTCTGTGTCAAGACCTCAAGGTAACAAGGTGCCATCCAGCCCGGGTTCATTCTCATCCTAACTGTGGTATCTCTGTGCCAAGACGTCTAGGTACCAAGGTGCCAAGGTACCATCCAGGCCGGGTTCATTCTCATCCTAACTGTGGTATCTCTGTGCCAAGACCTCTAGGTACCAAGGTGCCATCCAGGCCGGGTTCATTCTCATCCTCACTGTGGTATCTCTGTGCCAAGACCTCAAGGTACCAAGGTGCCATCCAGGCCAGGCTCATACTCATCCTCACTGTGGTATCTCTGTGCCAAGACCTCTAGGTACCAAGGTGCCATCCAGACCAGGCTCATACTCATCCTCACTGTGGTATCTCTGTGCCAAGACCTCTAGGTACCAAGGTGCCATCCAGGTGAGGCTCATACTCATCCTAACTGTGGTATCTCTGTGCCAAGACCTCAAGGTACCAAGGTACCACCCAGCCCAGGCTCATACTCATCCTCACTGTGGTATCTCTGTGCCAAGACCTCAAGGTGCCAAGGTGCCATCCAGGCGAGGCTCATACTCATCCTAACTATGGTATCTCTGTGCCAAGACCTCAGGGTACCAAGGTGCCAAGGTGCCATCCTGGCCAGTCTCATAGTCATCCTCACTGTGGTATCTCTGTTCCAAGACCTCAAGGTACCAAGGTGCCAAGGTACCATCCTGGCCAGGCCATGTCTGAACTGGGGTGGTGGAGTGAGCCAAAGAATGATGATGGATTAAACCCAGATCAGTTGACTGGGGGTGAGTGTTTGATTGGCTCAAACGTTCCGTCCATCATCCCCTTTTGTATCGCTTTGGTCGCCCTGGGTTGGCGGGGGTATGCCCAGACGTGGGTCCCTTGCTCACTTTGCCACTGGATTCAAGCAAGCCTGGCTGATGACGGCTGAAATGCCAGAAACCGGTCCTGGGATGCTTGTTTCCGGTCCAGGGAAGACATGGCTTGGCAGTTCGGGCTGGACTGTTCCCATGAGGCACAGGGTCAGACTGATTTGCATATGGCCATGTCTGAACTGGGGTGGTGGAGTGAGCCAAAGAATGATGATGGATTAAACCCAGATCAGTTGACTGGGGGTGAGTGTTTGATTGGCTCAAACGTTCCGTCCATCATCCCCTTTTGTATCGCTTTGGTCGCCCTGGGTTGGCGGGGGTATGCCCAGACGTGGGTCCCTTGCTCACTTTGCCACTGGATTCAAGCAAGCCTGGCTGATGACGGCTGAAATGCCAGAAACCGGTCCTGGGATGCTTGTTTCCGGTCCAGGGAAGACATGGCTTGGCAGTTCGGGCTGGACTGTTCCCATGAGGCACAGGGTCAGACTGATTTGCATATGGCCATGTCTGAACTGGGGTGGTGGAGTGAGCCAAAGAATGATGATGGATTAAACCCAGATCAGTTGACTGGGGGTGAGTGTTTGATTGGCTCAAACGTTCCGTCCATCATCCCCTTTTGTATCGCTTTGGTCGCCCTGGGTTGGCGGGGGTATGCCCAGACGTGGGTCCCTTGCTCACTTTGCCACTGGATTCAAGCAAGCCTGGCTGATGATGGCTGAAATGCCAGAAACCGGTCCTGGGATGCTTGTTTCCGGTCCAGGGAAGACATGGCTTGGCAGTTCGGGCTGGACTGTTCCCATGAGGCACAGGGTCAGACTGATTTGCATATGGCCATGTCTGAACTGGGGTGGTGGAGTGAGCCAAAGAATGATGATGGATTAAACCCAGATCAGTTGACTGGGGGTGAGTGTTTGATTGGCTCAAACGTTCCGTCCATCATCCCCTTTTGTATCGCTTTGGTCGCCCTGGGTTGGCGGGGGTATGCCCAGACGTGGGTCCCTTGCTCACTTTGCCACTGGATTCAAGCAAGCCTGGCTGATGACGGCTGAAATGCCAGAAACCGGTCCTGGGATGCTTGTTTCCGGTCCAGGGAAGACATGGCTTGGCAGTTCGGGCTGGACTGTTCCCATGAGGCACAGGGTCAGACTGATTTGCATATGGCCATGTCTGAACTGGGGTGGTGGAGTGAGCCAAAGAATGATGATGGATTAAACCCAGATCAGTTGACTGGGGGTGAGTGTTTGATTGGCTCAAACGTTCCGTCCATCATCCCCTTTTGTATCGCTTTGGTCGCCCTGGGTTGGCGGGGGTATGCCCAGACGTGGGTCCCTTGCTCACTTTGCCACTGGATTCAAGCAAGCCTGGCTGATGACGGCTGAAATGCCAGAAACCGGTCCTGGGATGCTTGTTTCCGGTCCAGGGAAGACATGGCTTGGCAGTTCGGGCTGGACTGTTCCCATGAGGCACAGGGTCAGACTGATTTGCATATGGCCATGTCTGAACTGGGGTGGTGGAGTGAGCCAAAGAATGATGATGGATTAAACCCAGATCAGTTGACTGGGGGTGAGTGTTTGATTGGCTCAAACGTTCCGTCCATCATCCCCTTTTGTATCGCTTTGGTCGCCCTGGGTTGGCGGGGGTATGCCCAGACGTGGGTCCCTTGCTCACTTTGCCACTGGATTCAAGCAAGCCTGGCTGATGACGGCTGAAATGCCAGAAACCGGTCCTGGGATGCTTGTTTCCGGTCCAGGGAAGACATGGCTTGGCAGTTCGGGCTGGACTGTTCCCATGAGGCACAGGGTCAGACTGATTTGCATATGGCCATGTCTGAACTGGGGTGGTGGAGTGAGCCAAAGAATGATGATGGATTAAACCCAGATCAGTTGACTGGGGGTGAGTGTTTGATTGGCTCAAACGTTCCGTCCATCATCCCCTTTTGTATCGCTTTGGTCGCCCTGGGTTGGCGGGGGTATGCCCAGACGTGGGTCCCTTGCTCACTTTGCCACTGGATTCAAGCAAGCCTGGCTGATGACGGCTGAAATGCCAGAAACCGGTCCTGGGATGCTTGTTTCCGGTCCAGGGAAGACATGGCTTGGCAGTTCGGGCTGGACTGTTCCCATGAGGCACAGGGTCAGACTGATTTGCATATGGCCATGTCTGAACTGGGGTGGTGGAGTGAGCCAAAGAATGATGATGGATTAAACCCAGATCAGTTGACTGGGGGTGAGTGTTTGATTGGCTCAAACGTTCCGTCCATCATCCCCTTTTGTAAAGATACCATCCAGGCCAGGCTCATAGTCATCCTAACTGTGGTATCTCTGTGCCAAGACCTCAAGGTGCCAAGGTGCCATTCAGGCCAGGCTCATACTCATCCTAACTGTGGTATCTCTGTGCCAAGACCTCAGGGTACCAAGGTACCATTCAGGACAGACTCATACTCATCCTAACTGTGGTATCTCTGTGCCAAGACCTCTAGGTACCAAGGTACCATCCAGGCCGGGCCAGACTCATCCTAACTGTGGTATCTCTGTGCCAAGACCTCTAGGTACCAAGGTGCCATCCAGACCAGGCTCATACTCATCCTCACTGTGGTATCTCTGTGCCAAGACCTCTAGGTACCAAGGTGCCAAGCTACCATCCTGGCCAGGCTCATACTCATCCTAACTGTGGTATATCTGTGCCAAGACCTCTAGGTACCAAGGTGCCAAGGTGCCATCCAGGCCAGACTCATACTCATCCTAACTGTGGTATCTCTGTGCCAAGACCTCAGGGTACCAAGGTGCCAAGGTACCATCCAGGCCAGACTCATACTCATCATAACTGTGGTATCTCTGTGCCAAGACCTCTAGGTACCAAGGTGCCAAGGTACCATCCAGGCCAGGGTCATAGTCATCCTAACTGTGGTATCTCTGTGTCAAGACCTCAAGGTGCCAAGGTACCATCCAGGCCGGGCCAGACTCATCCTAACTATGTTATCTCTGTGTCAAGACCTCAAGGTAACAAGGTGCCATCCAGGCCGGGTTCATTCTCATCCTAACTGTGGTATCTCTGTGCCAAGACCTCTAGGTACCAAGGTGCCAAGGTACCATCCAGGCCGGGTTCATTCTCATCCTAACTGTGGTATCTCTGTGCCAAGACCTCTAGGTACCAAGGTGCCATCCAGGCCGGGTTCATTCTCATCCTCACTGTGGTATCTCTGTGCCAAGACCTCAAGGTACCACCCAGGCCATGCCAGACTCATCCTAACTATGGTATCTCTGTGCCAAGACCTCTAGGTACCAAGGTACCATCCAGGCCGGGCTCCTCCTCATCCTAACTATGGTATCTCTGTGCCAAGACCTCAAGGTACCAAGGTACCATCCAGGCCAGGCTCATACTCATCCTCACTGTGGTATCTCTGTGCCAAGACCTCTAGGTACCAAGGTGCCATCCAGACCAGGCTCATACTCATCCTAACTGTGGTATCTCTGTGCCAAGACCTCAGGGTACCAAGGTGCCAAGGTACCATCCAGGCCAGGCTCATACTCATCCTAACTGTGGTATCTCTGTGCCAAGACCTCTAGGTACCAAGGTGCCATCCAGGCCAGACTCATACTCATCCTAACTGTGGTATCTCTGTGCCAAGACTGCAAGGTGATAAGGTACCATCCAGGCCAGGCTCATACTCAGTCTAACTGTGGTATCTCTGTGCCAAGACCTCTAGGTACCAAGGTGCCATCCAGACCAGGCTCATACTCATCCTAACTGTGGTATCCCTGTGCCAAGACCTCAGGGTACCAAGGTGCCATCCAGGCCAGGCTCATAGTCATCCTAACTGTGGTATCTCTGTGCCAAGACCTCTAGGTACCAAGGTGCCAAGGTGCCATCCAGGCCAGGCTCATACTCATCCTAACTGTGGTATCTCTGTGCCAAGACCTCAAGGTGCCAAGGTGCCATCCAGGCCAGGCTCATACTCATCCTCACTGTGGTATCTCTGTGCCAAGACCTCTAGGTACCAAGGTGCCAAGGTACCATCCAGGCCAGGCTCATAGTCATCCTAACTGTGGTAACTCTGTGCCAAGACCTCAAGGTGCCAAGGTACCATTCAGGTCAGGCTCATACTCATCCTAACTGTGGTATCTCTGTGCCAAGACCTCAAGGAGCCAAGGTGCCAAGGTACCATCCAGGCCGGGCCAGACTCATCCTAACTATGGTATCTCTGTGTCAAGACCTCAAGGTGCCATGGTGCCAAGGTACCATCCAGGCCGGGCCAGACTCATCCTAACTATGGTATCTCTGTGTCAAGACCTCAAGGTACCAAGGTACCATCCAGGCCGGGCCAGACTCATCCTAACTATGGTATCTCTGTGCCAAGACCTCTAGGTACCAAGGTGCCAAGGTACCATCCAGGCCAGGCTCATAGTCATCCTAACTGTAGTATCTCTGCGCCAAGACCTCAAGGTACCATCCTGGCCAGGCTCATACTCATCCTCACTGTGGTATCTCTGTGCCAAGACCTCAAGGTACCACCCAGGCCGGGCCAGACTCATCCTAACTATGGTATCTCTGTGCCAAGACCTCTAGGTGCCAAGGTACCATCCAGGCCCGACTCATACTCATCCTAACTGTGGTATCTCTGCGCCAAGACCTCACGGTACCAAGGTGCCATCCAGGCCGGGCTCATACTCATCCTCACTGTGGTATCTCTGTGCCAAGACCTCAAGGTACCAAGGTGCCAAGGTACCATCCTGGCCAGGCTCATACTCATCCTCACTGTGGTATCTCTGTGCCAAGACCTCTAGGTACCAAGGTACCATCCACGCCAGGCTCATAGTCATCCTAACTGTGGTATCTCTGTGCCAAGACCTCAGGGTACCAAGGTACCATCCAGGCCAGGCTCCTCCTCATCCTAACTATGGTATCTCTGTGCCAAGACCTCAAGGTACCAAGGTACCATCCAGACCAGCCTCATACTCATCCTCACTGTGGTATCTCTGTGCCAAGATCTCAAGGTGCCAAGGTGCCATCCAGACCAGGCTCATACTCATCCTAACTGTGGTATCTCTGTGCCAAGACCTCAGGGTACCAAGGTGCCAAGGTACCATCCAGGCCAGGCTCATACTCATCCTAACTGTGGAATCTCTGTGCCAAGACCTCTAGGTACCAAGGTGCCATCCAGACCGGGCTCATACTCATCCTCACTGTGGTATCTCTGTGCCAAGACCTCAAGGTGCCAAGGTGCCATCCAGGCCAGGCTCATAGTATTCCTAACTGTGGTATCTCTGTGCCAAGACCTCAAGGTACCAAGGTGCCATCCAGACCAGGCTCATACTCATCCTAACTGTGGTATCACTGTGGTACCAAGGTGCCATCCAGACCAGGCTCATACTCATCCTCACTGTGGTATCTCTGTGCCAAGATCTCAAGGTGCCAAGGTGCCATCCAGGCCAGGCTCATAGTCATCCTAACTGTGGTATCTCTGTGCCAAGACCTCTAGGTACCAAGGTGCCATCCAGACCAGGCTCATACTCATCCTAACTGTGGTATCACTGTGGTACCAAGGTGCCATCCAGACCAGGCTCATACTCATCCTCACTGTGGTATCTCTGTGCCAAGATCTCAAGGTGCCAAGGTGCCATCCAGACCAGGCTCATACTCATCCTAACTGTGGTATCTCTGTGCCAAGACCTCAGGGTACCAAGGTGCCAAGGTACCATCCAGGCCAGGCTCATACTCATCCTAACTGTGGTATCTCTGTGCCAAGACCTCTAGGTACCAAGGTGCCATCCAGACCAGGCTCATACTCATCCTAACTGTGGTATCTCTGTGCCAAGACCTCAGGGTACCAAGGTACCATCCAGGCCAGTCTCATACTCATCGTCACTGTGGTATCTCTGTGCCAAGACCTCTAGGTACCAAGGTGCCATCCAGACCAGGCTCATACTCATCCTAACTGTGGTATCTCTGTGCCAAGACCTCAAGGTACCAAGGTGCCAAGGTACCATCCAGGCCAGGCTCATAGTCATCCTAACTGTGGTATCTCTGTGCCAAGACCTCAAGGTGCCAAGGTACCATTCAGGCCAGGCTCATACTCATCCTAACTGTGGTATCTCTGTGCCAAGACCTCAAGGTGCCAAGGTGCCAAGGTACCATCCATGCCGGGCCAGACTTATCCTAACTATGGTATCTCTGTGTCAAGACCTCAAGGTACCAAGGTGCCATCCAGGCCGGGTTGATTCTCATGCTAACTGTGGTATCTCTGTGCCAAGACCTCTAGGTACCAAGGTGCCAAGGTACCATCCAGGCCAGGCTCATACTCATCCTTGCTGTGGTATCTCTGTGCCAAGACCTCTAGGTACCAAGGTGCCAAGGTGCCATCTAGACCAGGCTCACACTCATCCTAACTGTGGTATCTCTGTGCCAAGACCTCAAGGTGTCAAGGTGCCAAGGTACCATCCTGGCCAGGCTCATACTCATCCTCACTGTGGTATCTCTCTGCCAAGACCTCTAGGTACCAAGGTACCATCCAGGCCAGGCTCATAGTCATCCTAACTGTGGTATCTCTGTGCCAAGACCTCAGGGTACCAATGTACCATCCAGGCCAGGCTCCTCCTCATCCTAACTATGGTATCTCTGTGCCAAGACCTCAAGGTACCAAGGTACCATCCAGACCAGCCTCATACTCATCCTCACTGTGGTATCTCTGTGCCAAGATCTCAAGGTGCCAAGGTGCCATCCAGACCAGGCTCATACTCATCCTAACTGTGGTATCTCTGTGCCAAGACCTCAGGGTACCAAGGTGCCAAGGTACCATCCAGGCCAGGCTCATACTCATCCTAACTGTGGTATCTCTGTGCCAAGACCTCTAGGTACCAAGGTGCCATCCAGACTGGGCTCATACTCATCCTCACTGTGGTATCTCTGTGCCAAGACCTCAAGGTGCCAAGGTGCCATCCAGGCCAGGCTCATAGTATTCCTAACTGTGGTATCTCTGTGCCAAGACCTCAAGGTACCAAGGTGCCAAGGTGCCATCCAGGCCAGGCTCATAGTCATCCTAACTGTGGTATCTCTGTGCCAAGACCTCTAGGTACCAAGGTGCCATCCAGACCAGGCTCATACTCATCCTAACTGTGGTATCACTGTGATACCAAGGTGCCATCCAGACCAGGCTCATACTCATCCTCACTGTGGTATCTCTGTGCCAAGATCTCAAGGTGCCAAGGTGCCATCCAGACCAGGCTCATACTCATCCTAACTGTGGTATCTCTGTGCCAAGACCTCAGGGTACCAAGGTGCCAAGGTACCATCCAGGCCAGGCTCATACTCATCCTAACTGTGGTATCTCTGTGCCAAGACCTCTAGGTACCAAGGTGCCATCCAGACCAGGCTCATACTCATCCTAACTGTGGTATCTCTGTGCCAAGACCTCAGGGTACCAAGGTACCATCCAGGCCAGGCTCATACTCATCGTCACTGTGGTATCTCTGTGCCAAGACCTCTAGGTACCAAGGTGCCATCCAGACCAGGCTCATACTCATCCTAACTGTGGTATCTCTGTGCCAAGACCTCAAGGTACCAAGGTGCCAAGGTACCATCCAGGCCAGGCTCATAGTCATCCTAACTGTGGTATCTCTGTGCCAAGACCTCAAGGTGCCAAGGTACCATTCAGGCCAGGCTCATACTCATCCTAACTGTGGTATCTCTGTGCCAAGACCTCAAGGTGCCAAGGTGCCAAGGTACCATCCATGCCGGGCCAGACTCATCCTAACTATGGTATCTCTGTGTCAAGACCTCAAGGTACCAAGGTGCATTCCAGGCCGGGTTCATTCTCATGCTAACTGTGGTATCTCTGTGCCAAGACCTCTAGGTACCAAGGTGCCAAGGTACCATCCAGGCCAGGCTCATACTCATCCTTGCTGTGGTATCTCTGTGCCAAGACCTCTAGGTACCAAGGTGCCAAGGTGCCATCTAGACCAGGCTCACACTCATCCTAACTGTGGTATCTCTGTGCCAAGACCTCAAGGTGCCAAGGTGCCAAGGTACCATCCAGGCCGGGCCAGACTCATCCTAACTATGGTATCTCTGTGTCAAGACCTCAAGGTGCCAAGGTGCCAAGGTACCATCCAGGCCGGGCCAGACTCATCCTAACTATGGTATCTCTGTGTCAAGACCTCAAGGTACCAAGGTACCATCCAGGCCGGGCCAGACTCATCCTAACTATGGTATCTCTGTGCCAAGACCTCAGGTACCAAGGTGCCAAGGTACCATCCAGGCCGGGTTCATTCTCATCCTAACTGTGGTATCTCTGTGCCAAGACCTCTAGGTACCAAGGTGCCAAGGTACCATCCAGGCCAGGCTCATAGTCATCCTAACTGTGGTATCTCTGTGCCAAGACCTCAAGGTACCAAGGTGCCAAGGTACCATCCAGGCCGGGTTCATTCTCATCCTAACTGTGGTATCTCTGTGCCAAGACCTCAAGGTACCAAGGTACCATCCAGGCCAGGCTCATACTCATCCTCACTGTGGTATCTCTGTGCCAAGACCTCTAGGTACCAAGGTGCCATCCAGACCAGGCTCATACTCATCCTAACTGTGGTATCTCTGTGCCAAGACCTCAGGGTACCAAGGTACCATCCAGGCCAGGCTCATACTCATCCTAACTGTGGTATCTCTGTGCCAAGACCTCAGGGTACCAAGGTGCCAAGGTACCATCCAGGCCGGGTTCATTCTCATCCTAACTGTGGTATCTCTGTGCCAAGACCTCTAGGTACCAAGGTGCCAAGGTACCATCCAGGCCGGGCCAGACTCATCCTAACTGTGGTATCTCTGTGCCAAGACCTCAAGGTGCCAAGGTGCCATCCAGACCAGGCTCATAGTCATCCTAACTGTGGTATCTCTGTGCCAAGACCTCAGGGTACCAAGGTACCATCCAGGCCAGGCTCATACTCATCCTAACTGTGGTATCTCTGTGCCAAGACCTCAGGGTACCAAGGTGCCAAGGTACCATCCAGGCCGGGTTCATTCTCATCCTAACTGTGGTATCTCTGTACCAAGACCTCAAGGTGCCAAGGTACCATTCAGGCCAGGCTCATACTCATCCTAACTGTGGTATCTCTGTGCCAAGACCTCAAGGTGCCAAGGTACCATCCAGGCCGGGCCAGACTCATCTTAACTATGGTATCTCTGTGTCAAGACCTCAAGGTACCAAGGTGCCATCCAGGCCGGGTTCATTCTCATGCTAACTGTGGTATCTCTGTGCCAAGACCTCTAGGTACCAAGGTGCCAAGGTACCATCCAGGCCAGGCTCATACTCATCCTTGCTGTGGTATCTCTGTGCCAAGACCTCTAGGTACCAAGGTGCCAAGGTCCCATCCAGACCAGGCTCACACTCATCCTAACTGTGGTATCTCTGTGCCAAGACCTCAAGGTGCCAAGGTACCATCCAGGCCGGGCCAGACTCATCCTAAATATGGTATCTCTGTGCCAAGACCTCTAGGTACCAAGGTGCCAAGGTACCATCCAGGCCAGGTTCATTCTCATCCTAACTGTGGTATCTCTATGCCAAGACCTCTAGGTACCAAGGTGCCAAGGTACCATCCAGGCCAGGCTCATAGTCCTCCTAACTGTGGTATCTCTGTGCCAAGACCTCAAGGTACCAAGGTGCCAAGGTACCATCCAGGCCGGGTTCATTCTCATCCTAACTGTGGTATCTCTGTGCCAAGACCTCAAGGGACCAAGGTACCATCCAGGCCAGGCTCATACTCATCCTCACTGTGGTATCTCTGTGCCAAGACCTCTAGGTACCAAGTTGCCATCCAGACCAGGCTCATACTCATCCTAACTGTGGTATCTCTGTGCCAAGACCTCAGGGTACCAAGGTACCATCCAGGCCAGGCTCATACTCATCCTAACTATGGTATCTCTGTGCCAAGACCTCAGGGTACCAAGGTGCCAAGGTACCATCCAGGCCGGGTTCATTCTCATCCTAACTGTGGTATATCTGTGCCAAGACCTCAAGGTACCAAGGTACCATCCAGGCCAGGCTCATACTCATCCTCACTGTGGTATCTCTGTGCCAAGACCTCAGGGTACCAAGGTACCATCCAGGCCAGGCTCATACTCATCCTAACAGTGGTATCTCTGTGCCAAGACCTCAGGGTACCAAGGTGCCAAGGTACCATCCAGGCCGGGTTCATTCTCATCCTAACTGTGGTATCTCTGTGCCAAGACCTCTAGGTACTAAGGTGCCAAGGTACCATCCAGGCCAGGCCAGACTCATCCTAACTGTGGTATCTCTGTGCCAAGACCTCTAGGTACCAAGGTGCCATCCAGACCAGGCTCATACTCATCCTAACTGTGGTATCTCTGTGCCAAGACCTCTAGGTACCAAGGTGCCAAGGTACCATCCAGGCCGGGTTCATTCTCATCCTAACTGTGGTATCTCTGTGCCAAGACCTCTAGGTACCAAGGTGCCAAGGTACCATCCAGGCCAGTCTCATAGTCATCCTAACTGTGGTATCTCTGTGCCAAGACCTCTAGGTACCAAGGTGCCAAGGTACCATCCAGGCCAGTCTCATACTCATCCTCACTGTGGTATCTCTGTGCCAAGACCTCTAGGTACCAAGGTACCATCCAGGCCGGGCTCCTCCTCATCCTAACTATGGTATCTCTGTGTCAAGACCTCAAGGTACCATCCAGGCCGGGCTCATACTCATCCTAACTGTGGTATCTCTGCACCAAGACCTCAAGGTACCAAGGTACCATCCAGGCCAGGCTCATACTCATCCTAACTGTGGTATCTCTGTGCCAAGACCTCAGGGTACCAAGGTACCAAGGTACCATCCAGGCCGGGTTCATTCTCATCCTAACTGTGGTATCTCTGTGCCAAGACCTCTAGGTACCAAGGTGCCAAGGTAACATCCAAGCCGGGCCAGACTCATCCTAACTGTGGTATCTCTGTGCCAAGACCTCAAGGTGCCAAGGAGCCATCCAGACCAGGCTCATACTCATCCTAACTGTGGTATCTCTGTGCCAAGACCTCAAGGTATCAAGGTACCATCCAGGCCAGGCTCATACTCATCCTCACTGTGGTATCTCTGTACCAAGACCTCTAGGTACCAAGGTGCCATCCAGACCAGGCTCATACTCATCCTAACTGTGGTATCTCTGTGCCAAGACCTCAGGGTACCAAGGTACCATCCAGGCCAGGCTCATACTCATCCTAACTGTGGTATCTCTGTGCCAAGACCTCAAGCTACCATCCAGGCCAGGCTCATACTCATCCTAACTGTGGTATCTCTGTGCCAAGACCTCAAGGTACCATCCAGGCCAGGCTCATACTCATCCTAACTGTGATATCTCTGTGCCAAGACCTCTAGGTACCAAGGTGCCATCCAGGCCAGACTCATACTCATCCTAACTGTGGTATCTCTGCGCCAAGACCTCAAGGTACCAAGGTGCCATCCAGGCCGGGCTCATACTCATCCTCACTGTGGTATCTCTGCGCCAAGACCTCAAGGTACCAAGGTGCCATCCAGGCCGGGCCAGACTCATCCTAACTATGGTATCTCTGTGTCAAGACCTCAAGGTACCAAGGTGCCATCCAGGCTGGGTTCATTCTCATGCTAACTGTGGTATCTCTGTGCCAAGACCTCTAGGTACCAAGGTGCCATCCAGACCAGGCTCATACTCATCCTAACTGTGGTATCTCTGTGCCAAGACCTCAAGGTACCAAGGTGCCACCCAGCCCAGGCTCATACTCATCCTAACTGTGGTATCTCTGTGCCAAGACCTCAGGGTACCAAGGTGCCAAGGTACCATCCAGGCCAGGCTCATACTCATCCTAACTGTGGTATCTCTGTGCCAAGACCTCAGGGTACCAAGGTGCCATCCAGACGAGGCTCATACTCATCCTAACTGTGGTATCTCTGTGCCAAGACCTCAGGGTACCAAGGTGCCAAGGTACCATCCAGACCAGGCTCATACTCATCCTAACTGTGGTATCTCTGTGTCAAGACCTCAAGGTACCAAGGTGCCATCCAGGCCGGGTTCATTCTCATGCTAACTGTGGTATCTCTGTGCCAAGACCTCAAGGTACCAAGGTGCCAAGGTACCATCCAGGCCGGGCCAGACTCATCCTAACTATGGTATCTCTGTGCCAAGACCTCTAGGTACCAAGGTGCCAAGGTACCATCCAGGCCGGGTTCATTCTCATCCTAACTGTGGTATCTCTGTGCCAAGACCTCTAGGTACCAAGGTGCCAAGGTACCATCCAGGCCAGGCTCATAGTCATCCTAACTGTGGTATCTCTGTGCCAAGACCTCAAGGTACCAAGGTGCCAAGGTACCATCCAGGCCGGGTTCATTCTCATCCTAACTGTGGTATCTCTGTGCCAAGACCTCAAGGTACCAAGGTACCATCCAGGCCAGGCTCATACTCATCCTCACTGTGGTATCTCTGTGCCAAGACCTCTAGGTACCAAGGTGCCATCCAGACCAGGCTCATACTCATCCTAACTGTGGTATCTCTGTGCCAAGACCTCAGGGTACAAAGGTACCATCCAGGCCAGGCTCATACTCATCCTCACTGTGGTATCTCTGTGCCAAGACCTCTAGGTACCAAGGTGCCATCCAGACCAGGCTCATACTCATCCTAACTGTGGTATCTCTGTGCCAAGACCTCAGGGTACCAAGGTGCCAAGGTACCATCCAGACCAGGCTCATACTCAGTCTAACTGTGGTATCTCTGTGCCAAGACCTCTAGGTACCAAGGTGCCATCCAGACCAGGCTCATACTCATCCTAACTGTGGTATCTCTGTGCCAAGACCTCAGGGTACCAAGGTACCATCCAGGCCAGGCTCATACTCATCCTCACTGTGGTATCTCTGTGCCAAGACCTCTAGGTACCAAGGTGCCATCCAGACCAGGCTCATACTCATCCTAACTGTGGTATCTCTGTGCCAAGACCTCAAGGTACCAAGGTGCCAAGGTACCATCCAGGCCAGGCTCATAGTCATCCTAACTGTGGTATCTCTGTGCCAAGACCTCAAGGTGCCAAGGTACCATTCAGGCCAGGCTCATACTCGTCCTAACTGTGGTATCTCTGTGCCAAGACCTCAAGGTGCCAAGGTGCCAAGGTACCATCCAGGCCGGGCCAGACTCATCCTAACTATGGTATCTCTGTCCCAAGACCTCAAGGTGCCAAGGTACCATCCAGGCCGGGCCAGACTCATCCTAACTATGGTATCTCTGTGCCAAGACCTCAAGGTACCAAGGTACCATCCAGGCCAGGCTCATACTCATCCTCACTGTGGTATCTCTGTGCCAAGACCTCTAGGTACCAAGGTGCCATCCAGACCAGGCTCATACTCATCCTCACTGTGGTATCTCTGTGTCAAGACCTCAAGGTACCAAGGTGCCATCCAGGCCGGGTTCATTCTCATGCTAACTGTGGTATCTCTGTGCCAAGACCTCTAGGTACCAAGGTGCCAAGGTACCATCCAGGCCAGGCTCATACTCATCCTTGCTGTGGTATCTCTGTGCCAAGACCTCTAGGTACCAAGGTGCCAAGGTGCCATCCAGACCAGGCTCACACTCATCCTAACTGTGGTATCTCTGTGCCAAGACCTCAAGGTGCCAAGGTACCATCCAGGCCGGGCCAGACTCATCCTAACTATGGTATCTCTGTGTCAAGACCTCAAGGTGCCAAGGTACCATCCAGGCCGGGCCAGACTCATCCTAACTATGGTATCTCTGTGCCAAGACCTCTAGGTACCAAGGTGCCAAGGTACCATCCAGGCCGGGTTCATTCTCATCCTAACTGTGGTATCTCTGTGCCAAGACCTCTAGGTACCAAGGTGCCAAGGTACCATCCAGGCCAGGATCATAGTCATCCTAACTGTGGTATCTCTGCGCCAAGACCTCAAGGTACCATCCTGGCCAGGCTCAAACTCATCCTCACTGTGGTATCTCTGTGCCAAGACCTCAAGGTACCACCCAGGCCGGGCCAGACTCATCCTAACTATGGTATCTCTGTGCCAAGACCTCTAGGTGCCAAGGTACCATCCAGGCCAGACTCATACTCATCCTAACTGTGGTATCTCTGCGCCAAGACCTCAAGGTACCAAGGTGCCATCCAGGCCGGGCTCATACTCATCCTCACTGTGGTATCTCTGTGCCAAGACCTCAAGGTACCAAGGTGCCATCCAGGCCAGGCTCATACTCATCCTAACTGTGGTATCTCTGTGCCAAGACCTCAAGGTGCCAAGGTGCCATCCAGGCCAGGCTCATACTCATCCTCACTGTGGTATCTCTGTGCCAAGACCTCAGGGTACCAAGGTGCCATCCAGGCCAGACTCATACTCATCCTAACTGTGGTATCTCTGTGCCAAGACTGCAAGGTGCCAAGGTACCACCCAGGCCAGGCTCATAATCATCCTAACTGTGGTATCTCTGTGCCAAGACCTCAAGGTGCCAAGGTGCCATCCAGGCCAGGCTCATAGTCATCCTAACTGTGATATCTCTGTGCCAAGACCTCAAGGTACCAAGGTGCCAAGGTGCCATCCAGGCCAGGCTCATACTCATCCTAACTGTGGTATCTCTGTGCCAAGACCTCAAGGTACCAAGGTGCCATCCAGGCCAGGCTCATACTCATCCTAACTGTGGTATCTCTGTGCCAAGACCTCAAGGTGCCATCCAGGCCAGGCTCATACTCATCCAAACTGTGGTATCTCTGTGCCAAGACCTCAAGTTGCCAAGGTGCCATCCAGGCCAGGCTCATACTCATCCTAACTGTGGTATCTCTGTCCCAAGACCTCAGGGTACCAAGGTGCCATCCAGACCAGGCTCACACTCATCCTAACTGTGGTATCTCTGTGTCAAGACCTCAAGGTACCAAGGTACCATCCAGGCCGGGCCAGACTCATCCTAACTATTGTATCTCTGTGCCAAGACCTCTAGGTACCAAGGTGCCAAGGTACCATCCAGGCCGGGTTCATTCTCATCCTAACTGTGGTATCTCTGTGCCAAGACCTCAGGGTACCAAGGTGCCATCCAGCCCAGGCTCATACTCATCCTTGCTGTGGTATCTCTGTGCCTAGACCTCAGGGTACCAAGATGCCAAGGTACCATCCAGGCCAGGCTCATAGTCATCCTAACTGTGGTATCTCTGTGCCAAGACCTCAAGGTACCACCCAGGCCGGGCCAGACTCATCCTAACTATGGTATCTCTGTGCCAAGACCTCTAGGTGCCAAGGTACCATCCAGGCCAGACTCATACTCATCCTAACTGTGGTATCTTTGCGCCAAGACCTCAAGGTATCAAGGTGCCATCCAGGCCGGGCTCATACTCATCCTCACTGTGGTATCTCTGTGCCAAGACCTCAAGGTACCAAGGTGCCAAGGTACCATCCAGGCCAGGCTCATAGTCATCCTAACTGTGGTATCTCTGTGCCAAGACCTCAGGGTACCAAGGTGCCATCCAGGCTAGACTCATACTCATCCTAACTGTGGTATCTCTGTGCCAAGACTGCAAGGTGCCAAGGTGCCATCCAGGCCAGGCTCATAGTCATCCTAACTGTGGTATCTCTGTGCCAAGACCTCAAGGTACCAAGGTGCCAAGGTGCCATCCAGGCCGGGCTCATACTCATCCTCACTGTGGTATCTCTGTGCCAAGACCTCAAGGTACCAAGGTGCCAAGGTACCATCCAGGCCAGGCTCATAGTCATCCTAACTGTGGTATCTCTGTGCCAAGACCTGAGGGTACCAAGGTGCCATCCAGACCAGACTCATACTCATCCTAACTGTGGTATCTCTGTGCCAAGACTGCAAGGTGCCAAGGTGCCATCCAGGCCAGGCTCATAGTCATCCTAACTGTGGTATCTCTGTGCCAAGACCTCAAGGTACCAAGGTGCCAAGGTGCCATCCAGGCCAGGCTCATACTCATCCTAACTGTGGTATCTCTGTGCCAAGACCTCAAGGTACCAAGGTGCCAAGGTGCCATCCAGGCCAGGCTCATACTCATCCTAACTGTGGTATCTCTATGCCAAGACCTCAAGGTGCCAAGGTGCCATCCAGGCCAGGCTCATACTCATCCTAACTGTGGTATCTCTGTGGCAAGACCTCAAGGTACCAAGGTACCATCCAGGCCAGGCTCATACTCATCCTTTGTAGGAAGGTGGAATCTGACTATATGGTTGCCCCCACTTTTTTCCTGGTGTTTTGCTGGTTTATGACTTAGTTGGACTGGGACCCTGCTATTCAGGGCCCCAGTCTATCTGCTCTCTCTAAACGACATGGAGTGCACTCTAGGTGCACTAGTGATTGGATACTGTGGTGCCTTATGAGTCCCTAGTATATGGTACCTTAGGTGCCAAGGGCATAGGTACTTCACAGGCCTACCAGGGGCTGCAGCATGTGTTATGCCACCCCTGGGAAGCAGTCTAAATCTGACACCACAGGCCTGCTACTGCAGCCTGGGTGAGGTGGTGCTAGCACCCCTCACTGAGATATAGGTTTCCTATATCTCTCCTGCACACACATATAAACCTATCAGTCACCCCTAAGGCAGGCCCTATCAATCCTGAGGGCAGGGTGCTTGGCTTCTATGTGAGGGGGTGCCTCTGCCTGAGCAGGGTCCCTCTGCAGCTCTCAGAGTCTATTCTCTGGTGCTGTTTGTGGATGCGGTTAAACCATATACTATTAAGTGCATTATATCCTCGCGGTAAATGCTAACTTTGGAATGGCTGCATCAAAACATGTCGTGTTTGGTGTCAAACATCTTGGAATACTACCCCCCGCCAATCTTGGCGGCGGGGGTAGCATTCCACCCTTCTAGAGGATAAGACATGTACCTGCTGTGGAAACGCGGTAGAATCCTAAAGAGCCCTGGCATCACAAAATGGATGCCACCAGTCACAGACACTGGGCTGCCCTCCTGCTGATGACCGAAACTCGCAGTGGAGGAAGCCCAACAATAGGCATCCTGTCACAGAGAGGTGTAACCACCTCCCAGACAGGGTTTAGTGTATTGGGGCTGGGTGGGTGCACTCTTAGAGTGCTTTGAAGTCCTGCACTGGGGAGCAGAAGGCTCCTCTGTGCATATGCCAGTTCAAACCGGCTCAGGGGCTACCTGCCCCTGCTCTGGCGCGAAACTGGACAAAGGGAAGTGGGTGTAGCCACCCCTCCCTTGACCCTCCCATAGGTGGGGTCATAGAGCTAGTCCATCCCCTCTTTTCAGTATAAGAAGGGGAACCCTTGAACTTGCTAGTTAGATAACCCCTGGACGACGCTCTACAGAAGAATCCTGGCCCTTCGACGTTCCACTACCTTTGTAAGACAGAAGAATCTCCCTTGGAGTCAAGGAGTGACTCCCCTGCTTGGCAGGCACCAAAAACGACAACGACGGTCGCAAACTACGCCGCTCCCGCCGGAGTCCGAAGTCCCTGCAGCCCAAGAAGTGGATTTCCTGACTTCTCCAAGGCCATCGTGAGTCCCCAGTGAAGCTGAGGCAAGTGGACTCCACGAGTGACGAGGAACCACGACCCCTGGGTACCGTGCACTATTGTCGAGTGCAACCCCTTCACAACGTTCCACGACCTTGTGCTTTGGACCACGTGTGGTCCCGACCTCTAGCAGGAATCCCTCCGAAGATCAGAGGTCTACACCGTCCCGAGTGACCGTGGGCCCCTGTTGAGTGATTCCGCCCGAGGTGTCTTCGCGATCCCTTGCCAGCCGGCTCGTGGGTCCCCAGAAGACTTCTTAAAGAAACCAAAGGGCTCTCCTGGTTGCTCCAGGCCTGCCCTGACTTACCCTTGCTGGGTGAGTCCCTCAGTCCTTTTTGGTCTGTGCCATCGACTTTTCTTCATCTCCCCGAGACTTGCTGTTGCCAAGGCTTGTTGGCTCCAATCGAGTTGCCGACACCACAGTAAGCTGCAGACTTCGTGGGACACACAGAATCCAGCTCCTGGTCGTCGTCGACGCCTCCTGGACCTCGTGGCTGAAGAGTCAAGGCACCCGCAACCGACCTGAATCAACCGACGACGGTGGGCATCCATCTTCCTTGCCCCGAGTCACTGCCAAGTGACTTTGAACACTGTCCCCTCTGCTTTCAGGTCCTCCTTCTTCAGAATCCAGGCTTGGATTCCACCGGACACTTCTTCAGCTCCCGCAAGCAGCAAGTCTTCTTTGTTCGCCATTGAAAACGACGCCGCGACCCGACACCAAAGGACACCTATGCACCCGGCTTCCCTGGGTGAGGTAACTCCAGCACTACGGTGCTCCTGTGGGTGTGGGCCCTAGAACTACTTACCCTGTAAGTGACTTGCTTGTAGGTTCTCCCGAAGTCTCCTAGAACTCTTAATTTCCAACCGCGACTTGCCCCATTGAAGTTAACGGCGATCCGCGCCTGTGTATCCACACTGCACGCGTCCCCGTGGGTCCTTTACTTACCTGCCTTGGGTGGTTTCGTGAGGCCCCAGCACTTCTGAAGGCCCTAGGCCTTGTCTCCCTGCAAGTCGTTGTTGCTAAGTCCCTTTTTAGTATATGGTCTGGTACGCCCCTAGGGCCCCAGCCATATTTTGTGCTTAACTTATTGTGAAACGTTGATTTGTGCATATGTTTGTCTTCTAATCTCATAAAGAGATTAGTAGAGAGTTATTTAGAAATAAATACATATATATTTGATATATATACCTGTGTGGTGTCTTTTCATTTGGTGATTCAAGAGATTATATGGTAAAACAAGCTGCTTTACATTCCTTCAAGACTTAGCCTGAAGGCTGCTCTCCACAGCTACCACTAGGATAGCTTTCTTTAAAAGGTTGTCTTAAACCTATCTACCATAAGAGTCGATTTGCCCTGGTGCAAGGTGTCCACTTTAATTAGTGAACAGCATATACCAGGCCAACTTCTCACATCCTTGCTGTGGTATCTCTGTGCCAAGACCTCAAGGCACCAAGGTACCATCCAGGCCAGGCTCATACTCATCCTCACTGTGGTATCTCTGTGCCAAGACCTCTAGGTACCAAGGTGCCATCCAGACCAGGCTCATAATCATCCTAACTGTGGTATCTCTGTGCCAAGACCTCAGGGTACCAAGGTACCATCCAGGCCAGGCTCATACTCATCCTTGCTGTGGTATCTCTGTGCCAAGACCTCAAGGTACCAAGGTGCCAAGGTACCATCCAGGCCAGGCTCATACTCATCCTAACTGTGGTATCTCTGTGCCAAGACCTCAGGGTACCAAGGTGCCACCCAGGCCGGGCCAGACTCATCCTAACTATGGTATCTCTGTGCCAAGATCCTCTAGGTGCCAAGGTACCATCCAGGCCAGACTCATACTCATCCTAACTGTGGTATCTCTGCGCCAAGACCTCAAGGTACCAAGGTGCCATCCAGGCCGGGCTCATACTCATCCTCACTGTGGTATCTCTGTGCCAAGACCTCAAGGTACCAAGGTGCCAAGGTACCATCCAGGCCAGGCTCATAGTCATCCTAACTGTGGTATCTCTGTGCCAAGACCTCAGGGTACCAAGGTGCCATTCAGGCTAGACTCATACTCATCCTAACTGTGGTATCTCTGTGCCAAGACTGCAAGGTGCCAAGGTGCCATCCAGGCCAGGCTCATAGTCATCCTAACTGTGGTATCTCTGTGCCAAGACCTCAAGGTACCAAGGTGCCAAGGTGCCATCCAGGCCGGGCTCATACTCATCCTCACTGTGGTATCTCTGTGCCAAGACCTCATGGTACCAAGGTGCCATCCAGGCCAGACTCCTACTCATCCTAACTGTGGTATCTCTGTGCCAAGACTGCAAGGTGCCAAGGTGCCAGGGTGCCATCCAGGCCAGGCTCATAGTCATCCTAACTGTGGTATCTCTGTGCCAAGACCTCAAGGTACCAAGGTGCCAAGGTGCCATCCAGGCCAGGCTCATAGTCATCCTAACTGTGGTATCTCTGTGCCAAGACCTCAAAGTACCAAGGTGCCAAGGTGCCATCCAGGCCAGGCTCATACTCATCCTAACTGTGGTATCTCTGTGCCAAGACCTCAAGGTGCCAAGGTGCCATCCAGGCCAGGCTCATACTCATCCTAACTGTGGTATCTCTGTGCCAAGACCTCAAGGTACCATCCAGGCCAGGCTCATACTCATCCTTGCTGTGGTATCTCTGTGCCAAGACCTCAAGGTACCAAGGTACCATCCAGGCCAGGCTCATACTCATCCTCACTGTGGTATCTCTGTGCCAAGACCTCTAGGTACCAAGGTGCCATCCAGACCAGGCTCATACTCATCCTAACTGTGGTATCTCTGTGCCAAGACCTCAGGGTACCAAGGTACCATCCAGGCCAGGCTCATACTCATCCTAACTGTGGTATCTCTGTGCCAAGACCTCAGGGTACCAAGGTGCCAAGGTACCATCAAGGCAGGGTTCATTCTCATCCTAACTGTGGTATCTCTGTGCCAAGACCTCAAGGTGCCAAGGTACCATTCAGGCCAGGCTCATACTCATCCTAACTGTCGTATCTCTGTGCCAAGACCTCAAGGTGCCAAGGTGCCAAGGTACCATCCAGGCCAGGCCAGACTCATCCTAACTATGGTATCTCTGTGTCAAGACCTCAAGGTACCAAGATGCCATCCAGGCCGGGTTCATTCTCATGCTAACTGTGGTATCTCTGTGCCAAGACCTCTAGGTACCAAGGTGCCAAGGTACCATCCAGGCCAAGCTCATACTCATCCTTGCTGTGGTATCTCTGTGCCAAGACCTCTAGGTACCAAGGTGCCAAGGTGCCATCCAGACCAGGCTCACACTCACCCTAACTGTGGTATCTCTGTGCAAAGACCTCTAGGTGCCAAGGTGCCAAGGTACCATCCAGGCCGGGCCAGACTCATCCTAACTATGGTATCTCTGTGTCAAGACCTCAAGGTGCCAAGGTGCCAAGGTACCATCCAGGCCGGGCCAGACTCATCCTAACTATGGTATCTCTGTGTCAAGACCTCAAGGTACCAAGGTACCATCAAGGCCGGGCCAGACTCATCCTAACTATGGTATCTCTGTGCCAAGACCTCTAGGTACCAAGGTGCCAAGGTACCATCCAGGCCAGGTTCATTCTCATCCTAACTGTGGTATCTCTGTGCCAAGACCTCTAGGTACCAAGGTGCCAAGGTACCATCCAGGCCGGGTTCATTCTCATCCTAACTGTGGTATCTCTGTGCCAAGACCTCTAGGTACCAAGGTGCCAAGGTACCATCCAGGCCAGGCTCATAGTCATCCTAACTGTGGTATCTCTGTTCCAAGACCTCAAGGTACCAAGGTGCCAAGGTACCATCCAGGCCGGGTTCATTCTCATCCTAACTGTGGTATCTCTGTGCCAAGACCTCAAGGTACCAAGGTGCCAAGGTACCATCCAGGCCAGGCTCATAGTCATCCTAACTGTGGTATCTCTGTGCCAAGACCTCAGGGTACCAAGGTGCCATCCAGGCCAGACTCATACTCATCCTAACTGTGGTATCTCTGTGCCAAGACTGCAAGGTGCCAAGGTGCCATCCAGGCCAGGCTCATAGTCATCCTAACTGTGGTATCTCTGTGCCAAGACCTCAAGGTACCAAGGTGCCAAGGTGCCATCCAGGCTAGGCTCATACTCATCCTAACTGTGGTATCTCTGTGCCAAGACCTCAAGGTACCAAGGTGCCAAGGTGCCATCCAGGCCAGGCTCATACTCATCCTAACTGTGGTATCTCTGTGCCAAGACCTCAAGGTGCCAAGGTGCCATCCAGGCCAGGCTCATACTCATCCTAACTGTGGTATCTCTGTGGCAAGACCTCAAGGTACCAAGGTACCATCCAGGCCAGGCTCATACTCATCCTTGCTGTGGTATCTCTGTGCCAAGACCTCAAGGCACCAAGGTACCATCCAGGCCAGGCTCATACTCATCCTCACTGTGGTATCTCTGTGCCAAGACCTCTAGGTACCAAGGTGCCATCCAGACCAGGCTCATACTCATTCTAACTGTGGTATCTCTGTGCCAAGACCTCAGGGTACCAAGGTACCATCCAGGCCAGGCTCATACTCATCCTTGCTGTGGTATCTCTGTGCCAAGACCTCAAGGTACCAAGGTGCCAAGGTACCATCCAGGCCAGGCTCATACTCATCCTAACTGTGGTATCTCTGTGCCAAGACCTCAGGGTACCAAGGTGCCACCCAGGCCGGGCCAGACTCATCCTAACTATGATATCTCTGTGCCAAGATCCTCTAGGTGCCAAGGTACCATCCAGGCCAGACTCATACTCATCCTAACTGTGGTATCTCTGCGCCAAGACCTCAAGGTACCAAGGTGCCATCCAGGCCGGGCTTATACTCATCCTCACTGTGGTATCTCTGTGCCAAGACCTCAAGGTACCAAGGTGCCAAGGTACCATCCAGGCCAGGCTCATAGTCATCCTAACTGTGGTATCTCTGTGCCAAGACCTCAGGGTACCAAGGTGCCATCCAGGCTAGACTCATACTCATCCTAACTGTGGTATCTCTGTGCCAAGACTGCAAGGTGCCAAGGTGCCATCCAGGCCAGGCTCATAGTCATCCTAACTGTGGTATCTCTGTGCCAAGACCTCAAGGTACCAAGGTGCCAAGGTGCCATCCAGGCCGGGCTCATACTCATCCTCACTGTGGTATCTCTGTGCCAAGACCTCAAGGTACCAAGGTGCCAAGGTACCATCCAGGCCAGGCTCATAGTCATCCTAACTGTGGTATCTCTGTGCCAAGACCTCATGGTACCAAGGTGCCATCCAGGCCAGACTCCTACTCATCCTAACTGTGGTATCTCTGTGCCAAGACTGCAAGGTGCCAGGGTGCCATCCAGACCAGGCTCATAGTCATCCTAACTGTGGTATCTCTGTGCCAAGACCTCAAGGTACCAAGGTGCCATCCAGGCCAGGCTCATACTCATCCTAACTGTGGTATCTCTGTGCCAAGACCTCAAGGTACCATCCAGGCCAGGCTCATACTCATCCTTGCTGTGGTATCTCTGTGCCAAGACCTCAAGGTACCAAGGTACCATCCAGGCCAGGCTCATACTCATCCTAACTGTGGTATCTCTGTGCCAAGACCTCAAAGTACCAAGGTGCCAAGGTGCCATCCAGGCCAGGCTCATACTCATCCTAACTGTGGTATCTCTGTGCCAAGACCTCAAGGTGCCAAGGTGCCATCCAGGCCAGGCTCATACTCATCCTAACTGTGGTATCTCTGTGCCAAGACCTCAAGGTACCATCCAGGCCAGGCTCATACTCATCCTTGCTGTGGTATCTCTGTGCCAAGACCTCAAGGTACCAAGGTACCATCCAGGCCAGGCTCATACTCATCCTCACTGTGGTATTTCTGTGCCAAGACCTCTAGGTACCAAGGTGCCATCCAGACCAGGCTCATACTCATCCTAACTGTGGTATCTCTGTGCCAAGACCTCAGGGTACCAAGGTACCATCCAGGCCAGGCTCATACTCATCCTAACTGTGGTATCTCTGTGCCAAGACCTCAGGGTACCAAGGTGCCAAGGTACCATCCAGGCCGGGTTCATTCTCATCCTAACTGTGGTATCTCTGTGCCAAGACCTCAAGGTGCCAAGGTACCATTGAGGCCAGGCTCATACTCATCCTAACTGTGGTATCTCTGTGCCAAGACCTCAAGGTGCCAAGGTACCATCCAGGCCGGGCCAGACTCATCCTAACTATGGTATCTCTGTGTCAAGACCTCAAGGTACCAAGGTGCCATCCAGGCCAGGTTCATTCTCATGCTAACTGTGGTATCTCTGTGCCAAGACCTCTAGGTACCAAGGTGCCAAGGTACCATCCAGGCCAAGCTCATACTCATCCTTGCTGTGGTATCTCTGTGCCAAGCCCTCTAGGTACCAAGGTGCCATCCAGACCAGGCTCACACTCATCCTAACTGTGGTATCTCTGTGCCAAGACCTCAAGGTGCCAAGGTGCCAAGGTACCATCCAGGCCGGGCCAGACTCATCCTAACTATGGTATCTCTGCGTCAAGACCTCAAGGTGCCAAGGTGCCAAGGTACCATCCAGGCCGGGCCAGACTCATCCTAACTATGGTATCTCTGTGTCAAGACCTCAAGGTACCAAGGTACCATCAAGGCCGGGCCAGACTCATCCTAACTATGGTATCTCTGTGCCAAGACCTCTAGGTACCAAGGTGCCAAGGTACCATCCAGGCCAGGTTCATTCTCATCCTAACTGTGGTATCTCTGTGCCAAGACCTCTAGGTACCAAGGTGCCAAGGTACCATCCAGGCCGGGTTCATTCTCATCCTAACTGTGGTATCTCTGTGCCAAGACCTCAAGGTACCAAGGTACCATCCAGGCCAGGCTCATACTCATCCTCACTGTGGTATCTCTGTGCCAAGACCTCTAGGTACCAAGGTGCCATCCAGACCAGGCTCATACTCATCCTAACTGTGGTATCTCTGTGCCAAGACCTTAGGGTACCAAGGTGCCAAGGTACCATCCACGCCGGATTCATTCTCATCCTAACTGTGGTATCTCTGTGCCAAGACCTCAAGGTACCAAGGTACCATCCAGTCCAGGCTCATACTCATCCTCACTGTGGTATCTCTGTGCCAAGACCTCAGGGAACCAAGGTACCATCCAGGCCAGGCTCATACTCATCCTAACTGTGGTATCTCTGTGCCAAGACCTCAGGGTACCAAGGTGCCAAGGTACCATCCAGGCCGGGTTCATTCTCATCCTAACTGTGGTATCTCTGTGCCAAGACCTCTAGGTACCAAGGTGCCAAGGTACCATCCAGGCCGGGCCAGGCTCATCCTAACTGTGGTATCTCTGTGCCAAGACCTCTAGGTACCAAGGTACCATCCAGGCCAGGCTCATACTCATCCTCACTGTGGTATCTCTGTGCCAAGACCTCTAGGTACCAAGGTGCCATCCAGACCAGGCTCATACTCATCCTAACTGTGGTATCTCTGTGCCAAGACCTCAGGGTACCAAGGTACCATCCAGGCCAGGCTCATACTCATCCTAACTGTGGTATCTCTGTGCCAAGACCTCAGGGTACCAAGGTGCCAAGGTACCATCCAGGCCGGGTTCATTCTCATCCTAACTGTGGTATCTCTGTGCCAAGACCTCAAGGTGCCAAGGTACCATTGAGGCCAGGCTCATACTCATCCTAACTGTGGTATCTCTGTGCCAAGACCTCAAGGTGCCAAGGTGCCAAGGTACCATCCAGGCCGGGCCAGACTCATCCTAACTATGGTATCTCTGTGTCAAGACCTCAAGGTACCAAGGTGCCATCCAGGCCGGGTTCATTCTCATGCTAACTGTGGTATCTCTGTGCCAAGACCTCTAGGTACCAAGGTGCCAAGGTACCATCCAGGCCAAGCTCATACTCATCCTTGCTGTGGTATCTCTGTGCCAAGACCTCTAGGTACCAAGGTGCCAAGGTGCCATCCAGACCAGGCTCACACTCATCCTAACTGTGGTATCTCTGTGCCAAGACCTCAAGGTACCAAGGTGCCAAGGTACCATCCAGGCCGGGTTCATTCTCATGCTAACTGTGGTATCTCTGTGCCAAGACCTCTAGGTACCAAGGTGCCAAGGTACCATCCAGGCCAAGCTCATACTCATCCTTGCTGTGGTATCTCTGTGCCAAGACCTCTAGGTACCAAGGTGCCAAGGTGCCATCCAGACCAGGCTCACACTCATCCTAACTGTGGTATCTCTGAGCCAAGACCTCAAGGTACCAAGGTGCCAAGGTACCATCCAGGCCAGGCTCATAGTCATCCTAACTGTGGTATCTCTGTGCCAAGACCTCAGGGTACCAAGGTGCCATCCAGGCCAGACTCATACTCATCCTAACTGTGGTATCTCTGTGCCAAGACTGCAAGGTGCCATCCAGGCCAGGCTCATAGTCATCCTAACTGTGGTATCTCTGTGCCAAGACCTCAAGGTACCAAGGTGCCAAGGTGCCATCCAGGCCAGGCTCATACTCATCCTAACTGTGGTATCTCTGTGCCAAGACCTCAAGGTACCAAGGTGCCAAGGTGCCATCCAGGCCAGGCTCATACTCATCCTAACTGTGGTATCTCTGTGCCAAGACCTCAAGGTGCCAAGGTGCCATCCAGGCCAGGCTCATACTCATCCTCACTGTGGTATCTCTGTGCCAAGACCTCTAGGTACCAAGGTGCCATCCAGACCAGGCTCATACTCATCCTAACTGTGGTATCTCTGTGCCAAGACCTCAAGGTACCAAGGTGCCAAGGTACCATCCAGGCCAGGCTCATAGTCATCCTAACTGTGGTATCTCTGTGCCAAGACCTCAGGGTACCAAGGTGCCATCCAGGCCAGACTCATACTCATCCTAACTGTGGTATCTCTGTGCCAAGACTGCAAGGTGCCAAGGTGCCATCCAGGCCAGGCTCATAGTCATCCTAACTGTGGTATCTCTGTGCCAAGACCTCAAGGTACCAAGGTGCCAAGGTGCCATCCAGGCCAGGCTCATACTCATCCTAACTGTTGTATCTCTGTGCCAAGACCTCAAGGTACCAAGGTGCCAAGGTGCCATCCAGGCCAGGCTCATACTCATCCTAACTGTGGTATCTCTGTGCCAAGACCTCAAGGTGCCAAGGTGCCATCCAGGCCAGGCTCATACTCATCCTAACTGTGGTATCTCTGTGGCAAGACCTCAAGGTACCAAGGTACCATCCAGGCCAGGCTCATACTCATCCTTGCTGTGGTATCTCTGTGCCAAGACCTCAAGGCACCAAGGTACCATCCAGGCCAGGCTCATACTCATCCTCACTGTGGTATCTCTGTGCCAAGACCTCTAGGTACCAAGGTGCCATCCAGACCAGGCTCATACTCATCCTAACTGTGGTATCTCTGTGCCAAGACCTCAGGGTACCAAGGTACCATCCAGGCCAGGCTCATACTCATCCTTGCTGTGGTATCTCTGTGCCAAGACCTCAAGGTACCAAGGTGCCAAGGTACCATCCAGGCCAGGCTCATACTCATCCTAACTGTGGTATCTCTGTGCCAAGACCTCAGGGTACCAAGGTGCCACCCAGGCCGGGCCAGACTCATCCTAACTATGGTATCTCTGTGCCAAGATCCTCTAGGTGCCAAGGTACCATCCAGGCCAGACTCATACTCATCCTAACTGTGGTATCTCTGCGCCAAGACCTCAAGGTACCAAGGTGCCATCCAGGCCGGGCTCATACTCATCCTCACTGTGGTATCTCTGTGCCAAGACCTCAAGGTACCAAGGTGCCAAGGTACCATCCAGGCCAGGCTCATATTCATCCTAACTGTGGTATCTCTGTGCCAAGACCTCAGGGTTCCAAGGTGCCATCCAGGCTAGACTCATACTCATCCTAACTGTGGTATCTCTGTGCCAAGACTGCAAGGTGCCAAGGTGCCATCCAGGCCAGGCTCATAGTCATCCTAACTGTGGTATCTCTGTGCCAAGACCTCAAGGTACCAAGGTGCCATCCAGGCCGGGCTCATACTCATCCTCACTGTGGTATCTCTGTGCCAAGACCTCAAGGTACCAAGGTGCCAAGGTGCCATCCAGGCCAGGCTCATACTCATCCTAACTGTGGTATCTCTGTGCCAAGACCTCAAGGTGCCAAGGTACCATCCAGGCCAGGCTCATACTCATCCTAACTGTGGTATCTCTGTGCCAAGACCTCAAGGTACCATCCAGGCCAGGCTCATACTCATCCTTGCTGTGGTATCTCTGTGCCAAGACCTCAAGGTACCAAGGTACCATCCAGGCCAGGCTCATACTCATCCTCACTGTGGTATTTCTGTGCCAAGACCTCTAGGTACCAAGGTGCCATCCAGACCAGGCTCATACTCATCCTAACTGTGGTATCTCTGTGCCAAGACCTCAGGGTACCAAGGTACCATCCAGGCCAGGCTCATACTCATCCTAACTGTGGTATCTCTGTGCCAAGACCTCAGGGTACCAAGGTGCCAAGGTACCATCCAGGCCGGGTTCATTCTCATCCTAACTGTGGTATCTCTGTGCCAAGACCTCAAGGTGCCAAGGTACCATTGAGGCCAGGTTCATACTCATCCTAACTGTGGTATCTCTGTGCCAAGACCTCAAGGTGCCAAGGTGCCAAGGTACCATCCAGGCCGGGCCAGACTCATCCTAACTATGGTATCTCTGTGTCAAGACCTCAAGGTACCAAGGTGCCATCCAGGCCGGGTTCATTCTCATGCTAACTGTGGTATCTCTGTGCCAAGACCTCTAGGTACCAAGGTGCCAAGGTACCATCCAGGCCAAGCTCATACTCATCCTTGCTGTGGTATCTCTGTGCCCAGACCTCTAGGTACCAAGGTGCCAAGGTGCCATCCAGACCAGGCTCACACTCATCCTAACTGTGGTATCTCTGTGCCAAGACCTCAAGGTGCCAAGGTGCCAAGGTACCATCCAGGCCGGGCCAGACTCATCCTAACTATGGTATCTCTGTGTCAAGACCTCAAGGTGCCAAGGTGCCAAGGTACCATCCAGGCCGGGCCAGACTCATCCTAACTATGGTATCTCTGTGTCAAGACCTCAAGGTACCAAGGTACCATCAAGGCCGGGCCAGACTCATCCTAACTATGGTATCTCTGTGCCAAGACCTCTAGGTACCAAGGTGCCAAGGTACCATCCAGGCCAGGTTCATTCTCATCCTAACTGTGGTATCTCTGTGCCAAGACCTCTAGGTACCAAGGTGCCAAGGTACCATCCAGGCCAGGCTCATAGTCATCCTAACTGTGGTATCTCTGTGCCAAGACCTCTAGGTACCAAGGTGCCAAGGTACCATCCAGGCCAGGTTCATTCTCATCCTAACTGTGGTATCTCTGTGCCAAGACCTCTAGGTACCAAGGTGCCAAGGTACCATCCAGGCCGGGTTCATTCTCATCCTAACTGTGGTATCTCTGTGCCAAGACCTCTAGGTACCAAGGTGCCAAGGTACCATCCAGGCCAGGCTCATAGTCATCCTAACTGTGGTATCTCTGTTCCAAGACCTCAAGGTACCAAGGTGCCAAGGTACCATCCAGGCCGGGTTCATTCTCATCCTAACTGTGGTATCTCTGTGCCAAGACCTCAAGGTACCAAGGTGCCAAGGTACCATCCAGGCCAGGCTCATAGTCATCCTAACTGTGGTATCTCTGTGCCAAGACCTCAGGGTACCAAGGTGCCATCCAGGCCAGACTCATACTCATCCTAACTGTGGTATCTCTGTGCCAAGACTGCAAGGTGCCAAGGTGCCATCCAGGCCAGGCTCATAGTCATCCTAACTGTGGTATCTCTGTGCCAAGACCTCAAGGTACCAAGGTGCCAAGGTGCCATCCAGGCTAGGCTCATACTCATCCTAACTGTGGTATCTCTGTGCCAAGACCTCAAGGTACCAAGGTGCCAAGGTGCCATCCAGGCCAGGCTCATACTCATCCTAACTGTGGTATCTCTGTGCCAAGACCTCAAGGTGCCAAGGTGCCATCCAGGCCAGGCTCATACTCATCCTAACTGTGGTATCTCTGTGGCAAGACCTCAAGGTACCAAGGTACCATCCAGGCCAGGCTCATACTCATCCTTGCTGTGGTATCTCTGTGCCAAGACCTCAAGGCACCAAGGTACCATCCAGGCCAGGCTCATACTCATCCTCACTGTGGTATCTCTGTGCCAAGACCTCTAGGTACCAAGGTGCCATCCAGACCAGGCTCATACTCATCCTAACTGTGGTATCTCTGTGCCAAGACCTCAGGGTACCAAGGTACCATCCAGGCCAGGCTCATACTCATCCTTGCTGTGGTATCTCTGTGCCAAGACCTCAAGGTGCCAAGGTACCATCCAGGCCAGGCTCATACTCATCCTAACTGTGGTATCTCTGTGCCAAGACCTCAGGGTACCAAGGTGCCACCCAGGCCGGGCCAGACTCATCCTAACTATGGTATCTCTGTGCCAAGATCCTCTAGGTGCCAAGGTACCATCCAGGCCAGACTCATACTCATCCTAACTGTGGTATCTCTGCGCCAAGACCTCAAGGTACCAAGGTGCCATCCAGGCCGGGCTCATACTCATCCTCACTGTGGTATCTCTGTGCCAAGACCTCAAGGTACCGAGGTGCCAAGGTACCATCCAGGCCAGGCTCATAGTCATCCTAACTGTGGTATCTCTGTGCCAAGACCTCAGGGTACCAAGGTGCCATCCAGGCTAGACTCATACTCATCCTAACTGTGGTATCTCTGTGCCAAGACTGCAAGGTGCCAAGGTGCCATCCAGGCCAGGCTCATAGTCATCCTAACTGTGGTATCTCTGTGCCAAGACCTCAAGGTACCAAGGTGCCAAGGTGCCATCCAGGCCGGGCTCATACTCATCCTCACTGTGGTATCTCTGTGCCAAGACCTCAAGGTACCAAGGTGCCAAGGTACCATCCAGGCCAGGCTCATAGTCATCCTAACTGTGGTATCTCTGTGCCAAGACCTCATGGTACCAAGGTGCCATCCAGGCCAGACTCCTACTCATCCTAACTGTGGTATCTCTGTGCCAAGACTGCAAGGTGCCAGGGTGCCATCCAGGCCAGGCTCATAGTCATCCTAACTGTGGTATCTCTGTGCCAAGACCTCAAGGTACCAAGGTGCCATCCAGGCCAGGCTCATACTCATCCTAACTGTGGTATCTCTGTGCCAAGACCTCAAGGTACCATCCAGGCCAGGCTCATACTCATCCTTGCTGTGGTATCTCTGTGCCAAGACCTCAAGGTACCAAGGTACCATCCAGGCCAGGCTCATACTCATCCTAACTGTGGTATCTCTGTGCCAAGACCTCAAAGTACCAAGGTGCCAAGGTGCCATCCAGGCCAGGCTCATACTCATCCTAACTGTGGTATCTCTGTGCCAAGACCTCAAGGTGCCAAGTTGCCATCCAGGCCAGGCTCATACTCATCCTAACTGTGGTATCTCTGTGCCAAGACCTCAAGGTACCATCCAGGCCAGGCTCATACTCATCCTTGCTGTGGTATCTCTGTGCCAAGACCTCAAGGTACCAAGGTACCATCCAGGCCAGGCTCATACTCATCCTCACTGTGGTATTTCTGTGCCAAGACCTCTAGGTACCAAGGTGCCATCCAGACCAGGCTCATACTCATCCTAACTGTGGTATCTCTGTGCCAAGACCTCAGGGTACCAAGGTACCATCCAGGCCAGGCTCATACTCATCCTAACTGTGGTATCTCTGTGCCAAGACCTCAGGGTACCAAGGTGCCAAGGTACCATCCAGGCCGGGTTCATTCTCATCCTAACTGTGGTATCTCTGTGCCAAGACCTCAAGGTGCCAAGGTACCATTGAGGCCAGGCTCATACTCATCCTAACTGTGGTATCTCTGTGCCAAGACCTCAAGGTGCCAAGGTACCATCCAGGCCGGGCCAGACTCATCCTAACTATGGTATCTCTGTGTCAAGACCTCAAGGTACCAAGGTGCCATCCAGGCCGGGTTCATTCTCATGCTAACTGTGGTATCTCTGTGCCAAGACCTCTAGGTACCAAGGTGCCAAGGTACCATCCAGGCCAAGCTCATACTCATCCTTGCTGTGGTATCTCTGTGCCAAGACCTCTAGGTACCAAGGTGCCAAGGTGCCATCCAGACCAGGCTCACACTCATCCTAACTGTGGTATCTCTGTGCCAAGACCTCAAGGTGCCAAGGTGCCAAGGTACCATCCAGGCCGGGCCAGACTCATCCTAACTATGGTATCTCTGTGTCAAGACCTCAAGGTGCCAAGGTGCCAAGGTACCATCCAGGCCGGGCCAGACTCATCCTAACTATGGTATCTCTGTGTCAAGACCTCAAGGTACCAAGGTACCATCAAGGCCGGGCCAGACTCATCCTAACTATGGTATCTCTGTGCCAAGACCTCTAGGTACCAAGGTGCCAAGGTACCATCCAGGCCAGGTTCATTCTCATCCTAACTGTGGTATCTCTGTGCCAAGACCTCTAGGTACCAAGGTGCCAAGGTACCATCCAGGCCAGGCTCATAGTCATCCTAACTGTGGTATCTCTGTGCCAAGACCTCAAGGTACCAAGGTGCCAAGGTACCATCCAGGCCGGGTTCATTCTCATCCTAACTGTGGTATCTCTGTGCCAAGACCTCAAGGTACCAAGGTACCATCCAGGCCAGGCTCATACTCATCCTCACTGTGGTATCTCTGTGCCAAGACCTCTAGGTACCAAGGTGCCATCCAGACCAGGCTCATACTCATCCTAACTGTGGTATCTCTGTGCCAAGACCTCAGGGTACCAAGGTGCCAAGGTACCATCCACGCCGGGTTCATTCTCATCCTAACTGTGGTATCTCTGTGCCAAGACCTCAAGGTACCAAGGTACCATCCAGGCCAGGCTCATACTCATCCTCACTGTGGTATCTCTGTGCCAAGACCTCAGGGTACCAAGGTACCATCCAGGCCAGGCTCATACTCATCCTAACTGTGGTATCTCTGTGCCAAGACCTCAGGGTACCAAGGTGCCAAGGTACCATCCAGGCCGGGTTCATTCTCATCCTAACTGTGGTATCTCTGTGCCAAGACCTCTAGGTACCAAGGTGCCAAGGTACCATCCAGGCCGGGCCAGACTCATCCTAACTGTGGTATCTCTGTGCCAAGACCTCTAGGTACCAAGGTACCATCCAGGCCAGGCTCATACTCATCCTCACTGTGGTATCTCTGTGCCAAGACCTCTAGGTACCAAGGTGCCATCCAGACCAGGCTCATACTCATCCTAACTGTGGTATCTCTGTGCCAAGACCTCAGGGTACCAAGGTACCATCCAGGCCAGGCTCATACTCATCCTAACTGTGGTATCTCTGTGCCAAGACCTCAGGGTACCAAGGTGCCAAGGTACCATCCAGGCCGGGCCAGACTCATCCTAACTATGGTATCTCTGTGTCAAGACCTCAAGGTACCAAGGTGCCATCCAGGCCGGGTTCATTCTCATGCTAACTGTGGTATCTCTGTGCCAAGACCTCTAGGTACCAAGGTGCCAAGGTACCATCCAGGCCAAGCTCATACTCATCCTTGCTGTGGTATCTCTGTGCCAAGACCTCTAGGTACCAAGGTGCCAAGGTGCCATCCAGACCAGGCTCACACTCATCCTAACTGTGGTATCTCTGTGCCAAGACCTCAAGGTACCAAGGTGCCAAGGTACCATCCAGGCCGGGTTCATTCTCATGCTAACTGTGGTATCTCTGTGCCAAGACCTCTAGGTACCAAGGTGCCAAGGTACCATCCAGGCCAAGCTCATACTCATCCTTGCTGTGGTATCTCTGTGCCAAGACCTCTAGGTACCAAGGTGCCAAGGTGCCATCCAGACCAGGCTCACACTCATCCTAACTGTGGTATCTCTGTGCCAAGACCTCAAGGTACCAAGGTGCCAAGGTACCATCCAGGCCAGGCTCATAGTCATCCTAACTGTGGTATCTCTGTGCCAAGTCCTCAGGGTACCAAGGTGCCATCCAGGCCAGACTCATACTCATCCTAACTATGGTATCTCTGTGCCAAGACTGCAAGGTGCCAAGGTGCCATCCAGGCCAGGCTCATAGTCATCCTAACTGTGGTATCTCTGTGCCAAGACCTCAAGGTACCAAGGTGCCAAGGTGCCATCCAGGCCAGGCTCATACTCATCCTAACTGTGGTATCTCTGTGCCAAGACCTCAAGGTACCAAGGTGCCAAGGTGCCATCCAGGCCAGGCTCATACTCATCCTAACTGTGGTATCTCTGTGCCAAGACCTCAAGGTGCCAAGGTGCCATCCAGGCCAGGCTCATACTCATCCTCACTGTGGTATCTCTGTGCCAAGACCTCTAGGTACCAAGGTGCCATCCAGACCAGGCTCATACTCATCCTAACTGTGGTATCTCTGTGCCAAGACCTCAAGGTACCAAGGTGCCAAGGTACCATCCAGGCCAGGCTCATAGTCATCCTAACTGTGGTATCTCTGTGCCAAGACCTCAGGGTACCAAGGTGCCATCCAGGCCAGACTCATACTCATCCTAACTGTGGTATCTCTGTGCCAAGACTGCAAGGTGCCAAGGTGCCATCCAGGCCAGGCTCATAGTCATCCTAACTGTGGTATCTCTGTGCCAAGACCTCAAGGTACCAAGGTGCCAAGGTGCCATCCAGGCCAGGCTCATACTCATCCTAACTGTGGTATCTCTGTGCCAAGACCTCAAGGTACCAAGGTGCCAAGGTGCCATCCAGGCCAGGCTCATACTCATCCTAACTGTGGTATCTCTGTACCAAGACCTCAAGGTGCCAAGGTGCCATCCAGGCCAGGCTCATACTCATCCTAACTGTGGTATCTCTGTGGCAAGACCTCAAGGTACCAAGGTACCATCCAGGCCAGGCTCATACTCATCCTTGCTGTGGTATCTCTGTGCCAAGACCTCAAGGCACCAAGGTACCATCCAGGCCAGGCTCATACTCATCCTCACTGTGGTATCTCTGTGCCAAGACCTCTAGGTACCAAGGTGCCATCCAGACCAGGCTCATACTCATCCTAACTGTGGTATCTCTGTGCCAAGACCTCAGGGTACCAAGGTACCATCCAGGCCAGGCTCATACTCATCCTTGCTGTGGTATCTCTGTGCCAAGACCTCAAGGTACCAAGGTGCCAAGGTACCATCCAGGCCAGGCTCATACTCATCCTAACTGTGGTATCTCTGTGCCAAGACCTCAGGGTACCAAGGTGCCACCCAGGCCGGGCCAGACTCATCCTAACTATGGTATCTCTGTGCCAAGATCCTCTAGGTGCCAAGGTACCATCCAGGCCAGACTCATACTCATCCTAACTGTGGTATCTCTGCGCCAAGACCTCAAGGTACCAAGGTGCCATCCAGGCCGGGCTCATACTCATCCTCACTGTGGTATCTCTGTGCCAAGACCTCAAGGTACCAAGGTGCCAAGGTACCATCCAGGCCAGGCTCATAGTCATCCTAACTGTGGTATCTCTGTGCCAAGACCTCAGGGTTCCAAGGTGCCATCCAGGCTAGACTCATACTCATCCTAACTGTGGTATCTCTGTGCCAAGACTGCAAGGTGCCAAGGTGCCATCCAGGCCAGGCTCATAGTCATCCTAACTGTGGTATCTCTGTGCCAAGACCTCAAGGTACCAAGGTGCCAAGGTGCCATCCAGGCCGGGCTCATACTCATCCTCACTGTGGTATCTCTGTGCCAAGACCTCAAGGTACCAAGGTGCCAAGGTACCATCCAGGCCAGGCTCGTAGTCATCCTAACTGTGGTATCTCTGTGCCAAGACCTCATGGTACCAAGGTACCATCCAGGCCAAGCTCATACTCATCCTTGCTGTGGTATCTCTGTGCCAAGACCTCTAGGTACCAAGGTGCCAAGGTGCCATCCAGACCAGGCTCACACTCATCCTAACTGTGGTATCTCTGTGCCAAGACCTCAAGGTACCAAGGTGCCAAGGTACCATCCAGGCCAGGCTCATAGTCATCCTAACTGTGGTATCTCTGTGCCAAGTCCTCAGGGTACCAAGGTGCCATCCAGGCCAGACTCATACTCATCCTAACTATGGTATCTCTGTGCCAAGACTGCAAGGTGCCAAGGTGCCATCCAGGCCAGGCTCATAGTCATCCTAACTGTGGTATCTCTGTGCCAAGACCTCAAGGTACCAAGGTGCCAAGGTGCCATCCAGGCCAGGCTCATACTCATCCTAACTGTGGTATCTCTGTGCCAAGACCTCAAGGTACCAAGGTGCCAAGGTGCCATCCAGGCCAGGCTCATACTCATCCTAACTGTGGTATCTCTGTGCCAAGACCTCAAGGTGCCAAGGTGCCATCCAGGCCAGGCTCATACTCATCCTCACTGTGGTATCTCTGTGCCAAGACCTCTAGGTACCAAGGTGCCATCCAGACCAGGCTCATACTCATCCTAACTGTGGTATCTCTGTGCCAAGACCTCAAGGTACCAAGGTGCCAAGGTACCATCCAGGCCAGGCTCATAGTCATCCTAACTGTGGTATCTCTGTGCCAAGACCTCAGGGTACCAAGGTGCCATCCAGGCCAGACTCATACTCATCCTAACTGTGGTATCTCTGTGCCAAGACTGCAAGGTGCCAAGGTGCCATCCAGGCCAGGCTCATAGTCATCCTAACTGTGGTATCTCTGTGCCAAGACCTCAAGGTACCAAGGTGCCAAGGTGCCATCCAGGCCAGGCTCATACTCATCCTAACTGTGGTATCTCTGTGCCAAGACCTCAAGGTACCAAGGTGCCAAGGTGCCATCCAGGCCTGGCTCATACTCATCCTAACTGTGGTATCTCTGTACCAAGACCTCAAGGTGCCAAGGTGCCATCCAGGCCAGGCTCATACTCATCCTAACTGTGGTATCTCTGTGGCAAGACCTCAAGGTACCAAGGTACCATCCAGGCCAGGCTCATACTCATCCTTGCTGTGGTATCTCTGTGCCAAGACCTCAAGGCACCAAGGTACCATCCAGGCCAGGCTCATACTCATCCTCACTGTGGTATCTCTGTGCCAAGACCTCTAGGTACCAAGGTGCCATCCAGACCAGGCTCATACTCATCCTAACTGTGGTATCTCTGTGCCAAGACCTCAGGGTACCAAGGTACCATCCAGGCCAGGCTCATACTCATCCTTGCTGTGGTATCTCTGTGCCAAGACCTCAAGGTACCAAGGTGCCAAGGTACCATCCAGGCCAGGCTCATACTCATCCTAACTGTGGTATCTCTGTGCCAAGACCTCAGGGTACCAAGGTGCCACCCAGGCCGGGCCAGACTCATCCTAACTATGGTATCTCTGTGCCAAGATCCTCTAGGTGCCAAGGTACCATCCAGGCCAGACTCATACTCATCCTAACTGTGGTATCTCTGCGCCAAGACCTCAAGGTACCAAGGTGCCATCCAGGCCGGGCTCATACTCATCCTCACTGTGGTATCTCTGTGCCAAGACCTCAAGGTACCAAGGTGCCAAGGTACCATCCAGGCCAGGCTCATAGTCATCCTAACTGTGGTATCTCTGTGCCAAGACCTCAGGGTTCCAAGGTGCCATCCAGGCTAGACTCATACTCATCCTAACTGTGGTATCTCTGTGCCAAGACTGCAAGGTGCCAAGGTGCCATCCAGGCCAGGCTCATAGTCATCCTAACTGTGGTATCTCTGTGCCAAGACCTCAAGGTACCAAGGTGCCAAGGTGCCATCCAGGCCGGGCTCATACTCATCCTCACTGTGGTATCTCTGTGCCAAGACCTCAAGGTACCAAGGTGCCAAGGTACCATCCAGGCCAGGCTCATAGTCATCCTAACTGTGGTATCTCTGTGCCAAGACCTCATGGTACCAAGGTGCCATCCAGGCCAGACTCCTACTCATCCTAACTGTGGTATCTCTGTGCCAAGACTGCAAGGTGCCAGGGTGCCATCCAGGCCAGGCTCATAGTCATCCTACCTGTGGTATCTCTGTGCCAAGACCTCAAGGTACCAAGGTGCCAAGGTGCCATCCAGGCCAGGCTCATACTCATCCTAACTGTGGTATCTCTGTGCCAAGACCTCAAAGTACCAAGGTGCCAAGGTGCCATCCAGGCCAGGCTCATACTCATCCTAACTGTGGTATCTCTGTGCCAAGACCTCAAGGTGCCAAGGTGCCATCCAGGCCAGGCTCATACTCATCCTAACTGTGGTATCTCTGTGCCAAGACCTCAAGGTACCATCCAGGCCAGGCTCATACTCATCCTTGCTGTGGTATCTCTGTGCCAAGACCTCAAGGTACCAAGGTACCATCCAGGCCAGGCTCATACTCATCCTCACTGTGGTATTTCTGTGCCAAGACCTCTAGGTACCAAGGTGCCATCCAGACCAGGCTCATACTCATCCTAACTGTGGTATCTCTGTGCCAAGACCTCAGGGTACCAAGGTACCATCCAGGCCAGGCTCATACTCATCCTAACTGTGGTATCTCTGTGCCAAGACCTCAGGGTACCAAGGTGCCAAGGTACCATCCAGGCCGGTTTCATTCTCATCCTAACTGTGGTATCTCTGTGCCAAGACCTCAAGGTGCCAAGGTACCATTGAGGCCAGGCTCATACTCATCCTAACTGTGGTATCTCTGTGCCAAGACCTCAAGGTGCCAAGGTGCCAAGGTACCATCCAGGCCGGGCCAGACTCATCCTAACTATGGTATCTCGGTGTCAAGACCTCAAGGTACCAAGGTGCCATCCAGGCCGGGTTCATTCTCATGCTAACTGTGGTATCTCTGTGCCAAGACCTCTAGGTACCAAGGTGCCAAGGTACCATCCAGGCCAAGCTCATACTCATCCTTGCTGTGGTATCTCTGTGCCAAGACCTCTAGGTACCAAGGTGCCAACGTGCCATCCAGACCAGGCTCACACTCATCCTAACTGTGGTATCTCTGTGCCAAGACCTCAAGGTGCCAAGGTGCCAAGGTACCATCCAGGCCGGGCCAGACTCATCCTAACTATGGTATCTCTGTGTCAAGACCTCAAGGTGCCAAGGTGCCAAGGTACCATCCAGGCCGGGCCAGACTCATCCTAACTATGGTATCTCTGTGTCAAGACCTCAAGGTACCAAGGTACCATCAAGGCCGGGCCAGACTCATCCTAACTATGGTATCTCTGTGCCAAGACCTCTAGGTACCAAGGTGCCAAGGTACCATCCAGGCCAGGTTCATTCTCATCCTAACTGTGGTATCTCTGTGCCAAGACCTCTAGGTACCAAGGTGCCAAGGTACCATCCAGGCCAGGCTCATAGTCATCCTAACTGTGGTATCTCTGTGCCAAGACCTCAAGGTACCAAGGTGCCAAGGTACCATCCAGGCCGGGTTCATTCTCATCCTAACTGTGGTATCTCTGTGCCAAGACCTCAAGGTACCAAGGTACCATCCAGGCCAGGCTCATACTCATCCTCACTGTGGTATCTCTGTGCCAAGACCTCTAGGTACCAAGGTGCCATCCAGACCAGGCTCATACTCATCCTAACTGTGGTATCTCTGTGCCAAGACCTCAGGGTACCAAGGTGCCAAGGTACCATCCACGCCGGGTTCATTCTCATCCTAACTGTGGTATCTCTGTGCCAAGACCTCAAGGTACCAAGGTATAATCCAGGCCAGGCTCATACTCATCCTCACTGTGGTATCTCTGTGCCAAGACCTCAGGGTACCAAGGTACCATCCAGGCCAGGCTCATCCTCATCCTAACTATGGTATCTCTGTGCCAAGACCTCAGGGTACCAAGGTGCCAAGGTACCATCCAGGCCGGGTTCATTCTCATCCTAACTGTGGTATCTCTGTGCCAAGACCTCTAGGTACCAAGGTGCCAAGGTACCATCCAGGCCGGGCCAGACTCATCCTAACTGTGGTATCTCTGTGCCAAGACCTCTAGGTACCAAGGTACCATCCAGGCCAGGCTCATACTCATCCTCACTGTGGTATCTCTGTGCAAAAGACCTCTAGGTACCAAGGTGCCATCCAGACCAGGCTCATACTCATCCTAACTGTGGTATCTCTGTGCCAAGACCTCAGGGTACCAAGGTACCATCCAGGCCAGGCTCATACTCATCCTAACTGTGGTATCTCTGTGCCAAGACCTCAGGGTACCAAGGTGGCAAGGTACCATCCAGGCCGGGTTCATTCTCATCCTAACTGTGGTATCTCTGTGCCAAGACCTCAAGGTGCCAAGGTACCATTGAGGCCAGGCTCATACTCATCCTAACTGTGGTATCTCTGTGCCAAGACCTCAAGGTGCCAAGGTGCCAAGGTACCATCCAGGCCGGGCCAGACTCATCCTAACTATGGTATCTCTGTGTCAAGACCTCAAGGTGCCAAGGTACCATCCAGGCCGGGTTCATTCTCATGCTAACTGTGGTATCTCTGTGCCAAGACCTCTAGGTACCAAGGTGCCAAGTTACCATCCAGGCCAAGCTCATACTCATCCTTGCTGTGGTATCTCTGTGCCAAGACCTCTAGATACCAAGGTGCCAAGGTGCCATCCAGACCAGGCTCACACTCATCCTAACTGTGGTATCTCTGTGCCAAGACCTCAAGGTGCCAAGGTGCCAAGGTACCATCCAGGCCGGGCCAGACTCATCCTAACTATCGTATCTCTGTGTCAAGACCTCAAGGTGCCAAGGTGCCAAGGTACCATCCAGGCCGGGCCAGACTCATCCTAACTATGGTATCTCTGTGTCAAGACCTCAAGGTACCAAGGTACCATCAAGGCCGGGCCAGACTCATCCTAACTATGGTATCTCTGTGCCAAGACCTCTAGGTACCAAGGTGCCAAGGTACCATCCAGGCCAGGTTCATTCTCATCCTAACTGTGGTATCTCTGTGCCAAGACCTCTAGGTACCAAGGTGCCAAGGTACCATCCAGGCCAGGCTCATAGTCATCCTAACTGTGGTATCTCTGTGCCAAGACCTCAAGGTACCAAGGTGCCAAGGTACCATCCAGGCCGGGTTCATTCTCATCCTAACTGTGGTATCTCTGTGCCAAGACCTCAAGGTACCAAGGTACCATCCAGGCCAGGCTCATACTCATCCTCACTGTGGTATCTCTGTGCCAAGACCTCTAGGTACCAAGGTGCCATCCAGACCAGGCTCATACTCATCCTAACTGTGGTATCTCTGTGCCAAGACCTCAGGGTACCAAGGTGCCAAGGTACCATCCACGCCGGGTTCATTCTCATCCTAACTGTGGTATCTCTGTGCCAGGACCTCAAGGTACCAAGGTACCATCCAGGCCAGGCTCATACTCATCCTCACTGTGGTATCTCTGTGCCAAGACCTCAGGGTACCAAGGTACCATCCAGGCCAGGCTCATACTCATCCTAACTGTGGTATCTCTGTGCCAAGACCTCAGGGTACCAAGGTGCCAAGGTACCATCCAGGCCGGGTTCATTCTCATCCTAACTGTGGTATCTCTGTGCCAAGACCTCTAGGTACCAAGGTGCCAAGGTACCATCCAGGCCAGGCCAGACTCATCCTAACTGTGGTATCTCTGTGCCAAGACCTCTAGGTACCAAGGTGCCATCCAGACCAGGCTCATACTCATCCTAACTGTGGTATCTCTGTGCCAAGACATCAGGGTACCAAGGTACCATCCAGGCCAGGCTCATACTCATCCTAACTGTGGTATCTCTGTGCCAAGACCTCTAGGTACCAAGGTGCCAAGGTACCATCCAGGCCGGGTTCATTCTCATCCTAACTGTGGTATCTCTGTGCCAAGACCTCTAGGTGCCAAGGTACCATCCAGGCCAGGCTCATAGTCATCCTAACTGTGGTATCTCTGTGCCAAGACCTCTAGGTACCAAGGTGCCAAGGTACCATCCAGGCCAGGCTCATACTCATCCTCACTGTGGTATCTCTGTGCCAAGACCTCTAGGTACCAAGGTACCATCCAGGCCGGGCTCCTCCTCATCCTAACTATGGTATCTCTGTGCCAAGACCTCAAGGTACCATCCAGGCAAGGCTCATACTCATCCTAACTGTGGTATCTCTGCGCCAAGACCTCAAGGTACCAAGGTACCATCCAGGCCAGGCTCATACTCATCCTAACTGTGGTATCTCTGTGCCAAGACCTCAGGGTACCAAGGTGCCAAGGTACCATCCAGGCCGGGTTCATTCTCATCCTAACTGTGGTATCTCTGGCCGGGCCAGACTCATCCTAACTGTGGTATCTCTGTGCCAAGACCTCAAGGTGCCAAGGTGCCATCCAGACCAGGCTCATACTCATCCTAACTGTGGTATCTCTGTGCCAAGACCTCAAGGTACCAAGGTACCATCCAGGCCAGGCTCATACTCATCCTAACTGTGGTATCTCTGTCCCAAGACCTCAGGGTACCAAGGAACCATCCAGGCCAGGCTCATACTCATCCTTGCTGTGGTATCCCTGTGCCAAGACCTCAGGGAACCAAGGTGCCGTCCAGGCCAGGCTCATACTCATCCTAACTGTGGTATCTCTGTGCCAAGACTGCAAGGTGCCAAGGTACCATCCAGGCCAGACTCATACTCATCCTAACTGTGGTATCTCTGCGCCAAGACCTCAAGGTACCAAGGTGCCAAGGTGCCATCCAGGCCAGGCTCATACTCATCCTAACTGTGGTATCCCTGTGCCAAGACCTCAGGGTACCAAGGTGCCATCCAGGCCAGGCTCATACTCATCCTAACTGTGGTATCTCTGTGTCAAGACCTCAAGGTACCAAGGTGCCATCCAGGCCGGGCCAGACTCATCCTAACTATGGTATTTCTGTGCCAAGACCTCTAGGTACCAAGGTGCCAAGGTACCATCCAGGCCGGGTTCATTCTCATCCTAACTGTGGTATCTCTGTGCCAAGACCTCAGGGTACCAAGGTGCCATCCAGCCCAGGCTCATACTCATCCTTGCTGTGGTATCTCTGTGCCTAGACCTCAGGGTACCAAGGTGCCATCCAGGCCGGACTCATACTCATCCTAACTGTGGTATCTCTGTGCCCAGACCTCAAGGTACCAAGGTGCCATCCATGCCGGACTCATACTCATCCTAACTGTGGTATCTCTGTGCCAAGACCTCAAGGTACCACCCAGGCCGGGCCAGACTCATCCTAACTATGGTATCTCTGTGCCAAGACCTCTAGGTGCCAAGGTACCATCCAGGCCGGGCCAAACTCATCCTAACTATGGTATCTCTGTGCCAAGACCTCAGGGTACCAAGGTGCCATCCAGCCCAGGCTCATACTCATCCTTGCTGTGGTATCTCTGTGCCTAGACCTCAGGGTACCAAGATGCCAAGGTACCATCCAGGCCAGGCTCATAGTCATCCTAACTGTGGTATCTCTGTGCCAAGACCTCAAGGTACCACCCAGGCCGGGCCAGACTCATCCTAACTATGGTATCTCTGCGCCAAGACCTCAAGCTACCAAGGTGCCATCCAGGCCAGACTCATACTCATCCTAACTGTGGTATCTCTGTGCCAAGACTGCAAGGTGCCAAGGTGCCATCCAGGCCAAGCTCATAGTCATCCTAACTGTGGTATCTCTGTGCCAAGACCTCAAGGTACCAAGGTGCCAAGGTGCCATCCAGGCCGGGCTCATACTCATCCTCACTGTGGTATCTCTGTGCCAAGACCTCAAGGTACCAAGGTGCCAAGGTACCATCCAGGCCAGGCTCATAGTCATCCTAACTGTGGTATCTCTGTGCCAAGACCTCAGGGTACCAAGGTGCCATCCAGGCCAGACTCATACTCATCCTAACTGTGGTATCTCTGTGCCAAGACTGCAAGGTGCCAAGGTGCCAAGGTGCCATCCAGGCCAGGCTCATAGTCATCCTAACTGTGGTATCTCTGTGCCAAGACCTCAAGGTACCAAGGTGCCAAGGTGCCATCCAGGCCGGGCTCATACTCATCCTCACTGTGGTATCTCTGTGCCAAGACCTCAAGGTACCAAGGTGCCAAGGTACCATCCAGGCCAGGCTCATACTCATCCTAACTGTGGTATCTCTGTGCCAAGACTGCAAGGTGCCAAGGTACCATCCAGGCCAGACTCATACTCATCCTAACTGTGGTATCTCTGCGCCAAGACCTCAAGGTACCAAGGTGCCAAGGTGCCATCCAGGCCAGGCTCATACTCATCCTAACTGTGGTATCCCTGTGCCAAGACCTCAGGGTACCAAGGTGCCATCCAGGCCAGGCTCATACTCATCCTAACTGTGGTATCTCTGTGTCAAGACCTCAAGGTACCAAGCTGCCATCCAGGCCGGGCCAGACTCATCCTAACTATGGTATTTCTGTGCCAAGACCTCTAGGTACCAAGGTGCCAAGGTACCATCCAGGCCGGGTTCATTCTCATCCTAACTGTGGTATCTCTGTGCCAAGACCTCAGGGTACCAAGGTGCCATCCAGCCCAGGCTCATACTCATCCTTGCTGTGGTATCTCTGTGCCTAGACCTCAGGGTACCAAGGTGCCATCCAGGCCGGACTCATACTCATCCTAACTGTGGTATCTCTGTGCCCAGACCTCAAGGTACCAAGGTGCCATCCATGCCGGACTCATACTCATCCTAACTGTGGTATCTCTGTGCCAAGACCTCAAGGTACCACCCAGGCCGGGCCAGACTCATCCTAACTATGGTATCTCTGTGCCAAGACCTCTAGGTGCCAAGGTACCATCCAGGCCGGGCCAGACTCATCCTAACTATGGTATCTCTGTGCCAAGACCTCAGGGTACCAAGGTGCCATCCAGCCCAGGCTCATACTCATCCTTGCTGTGGTATCTCTGTGCCTAGACCTCAGGGTACCAAGATGCCAAGGTACCATCCAGGCCAGGCTCATAGTCATCCTAACTGTGGTATCTCTGTGCCAAGACCTCAAGGTACCACCCAGGCCGGGCCAGACTCATCCTAACTATGGTATCTCTGCGCCAAGACCTCAAGCTACCAAGGTGCCATCCAGGCCAGACTCATACTCATCCTAACTGTGGTATCTCTGTGCCAAGACTGCAAGGTGCCAAGGTGCCAACCAGGCCAAGCTCATAGTCATCCTAACTGTGGTATCTCTGTGCCAAGACCTCAAGGTACCAAGGTGCCAAGGTGCCATCCAGGCCGGGCTCATACTCATCCTCACTGTGGTATCTCTGTGCCAAGACCACAAGGTACCAAGGTGCCAAGGTACCATCCAGGCCAGGCTCATAGTCATCCTAACTGTGGTATCTCTGTGCCAAGACCTCTAGGTACCAAGGTGCCAAGGTACCATCCAGGCCAGGTTCATTCTCATCCTAACTGTGGTGTCTCTGTGCCAAGACCTCTAGGTACCAAGGTGCCAAGGTACCATCCAGGCCAGGCTCATAGTCATCCTAACTGTGGTATCTCTGTGCCAAGACCTCAAGGTACCAAGGTGCCAAGGTACCATCCAGGCCGGGTTCATTCTCATCCTAGCTGTGGTATCTCTGTGCCAAGACCTCAAGGTACCAAGGTACCATCCAGGCCAGGCTCATACTCATCCTCACTGTGGTATCTCTGTGCCAAGACCTCTAGGTACCAAGGTGCCATCCAGACCAGGCTCATACTCATCCTAACTGTGGTATCTCTGTGCCAAGACCTCAGGGTACCAAGGTGCCAAGGTACCATCCACGCCGGGTTCATTCTCATCCTAACTGTGGTATCTCTGTGCCAAGACCTCAAGGTACCAAGGTACCATCCAGGCCAGGCTCATACTCATCCTCACTGTGGTATCTCTGTGCCAAGACCTCAGGGTACCAAGGTACCATCCAGGACAGGCTCATACTCATCCTAACTGTGGTATCTCTGTGCCAAGACCTCAGGGTGCCAAGGTACCATCCAGGCCGGGTTCATTCTCATCCTAACTGTGGTATCTCTGTGCCAAGACCTCTAGGTACCAAGGTGCCAAGGTACCATCCAGGCCGGGCCAGACTCATCCTAACTGTGGTATCTCTGTGCCAAGACCTCTAGGTACCAAGGTGCCATCCAGACCAGGCTCATACTCATCCTAACTGTGGTATCTCTGTGCCAAGACCTCAGGGTACCAAGGTACCATCCAGGCCAGGCTCATACTCATCCTAACTGTGGTATCTCTGTGCCAAGACCTCTAGGTACCAAGGTGCCAAGGTACCATCCAGGCCGGGTTCATTCTCATCCTAACTGTGGTATCTCTGTGCCAAGACCTCTAGGTGCCAAGGTACCATCCAGGCCAGGCTCATAGTCATCCTAACTGTGGTATCTCTGTGCCAAGACCTCTAGGTACCAAGGTGCCAAGGTACCATCCAGGCCAGGCTCATACTCATCCTCACTGTGGTATCTCTGTGCCAAGACCTCTAGGTACCAAGGTACCATCCAGGCCGGGCTCCTCCTCATCCTAACTATGGTATCTCTGTGCCAAGACCTCAAGGTACCATCCAGGCAAGGCTCATACTCATCCTAACTGTGGTATCTCTGCGCCAAGACCTCAAGGTACCAAGGTACCATCCAGGCCAGGCTCATACTCATCCTAACTGTGGTATCTCTGTGGCAAGACCTCAGGGTACCAAGGTGCCAAGGTACCATCCAGGCCGGGTTCATTCTCATCCTAACTGTGGTATCTCTGGCCGGGCCAGACTCATCCTAACTGTGGTATCTCTGTGCCAAGACCTCAAGGTGCCAAGGTGCCATCCAGACCAGGCTCATACTCATCCTAACTGTGGTATCTCTGTGCCAAGACCTCAAGGTACCAAGGTACCATCCAGGCCAGGCTCATACTCATCCTAACTGTGGTATCTCTGTCCCAAGACCTCAGGGTACCAAGGAACCATCCAGGCCAGGCTCATACTCATCCTTGCTGTGGTATCCCTGTGCCAAGACCTCAGGGAACCAAGGTGCCGTCCAGGCCAGGCTCATACTCATCCTAACTGTGGTATCTCTGTGCCAAGACTGCAAGGTGCCAAGGTACCATCCAGGCCAGACTCATACTCATCCTAACTGTGGTATCTCTGCGCCAAGACCTCAAGGTACCAAGGTGCCAAGGTGCCATCCAGGCCAGGCTCATACTCATCCTAACTGTGGTATCCCTGTGCCAAGACCTCAGGGTACCAAGGTGCCATCCAGGCCAGGCTCATACTCATCCTAACTGTGGTATCTCTGTGTCAAGACCTCAAGGTACCAAGGTGCCATCCAGGCCGGGCCAGACTCATCCTAACTATGGTATTTCTGTGCCAAGACCTCTAGGTACCAAGGTGCCAAGGTACCATCCAGGCCGGGTTCATTCTCATCCTAACTGTGGTATCTCTGTGCCAAGACCTCAGGGTACCAAGGTGCCATCCAGCCCAGGCTCATACTCATCCTTGCTGTGGTATCTCTGTGCCTAGACCTCAGGGTACCAAGGTGCCATCCAGGCCGGACTCATACTCATCCTAACTGTGGTATCTCTGTGCCCAGACCTCAAGGTACCAAGGTGCCATCCATGCCGGACTCATACTCATCCTAACTGTGGTATCTCTGTGCCAAGACCTCAAGGTACCACCCAGGCCGGGCCAGACTCATCCTAACTATGGTATCTCTGTGCCAAGACCTCTAGGTGCCAAGGTACCATCCAGGCCGGGCCAGACTCATCCTAACTATGGTATCTCTGTGCCAAGACCTCAGGGTACCAAGGTGCCATCCAGCCCAGGCTCATACTCATCCTTGCTGTGGTATCTCTGTGCCTAGACCTCAGGGTACCAAGATGCCAAGGTACCATCCAGGCCAGGCTCATAGTCATCCTAACTGTGGTATCTCTGTGCCAAGACCTCAAGGTACCACCCAGGCCGGGCCAGACTCATCCTAACTATGGTATCTCTGCGCCAAGACCTCAAGCTACCAAGGTGCCATCCAGGCCAGACTCATACTCATCCTAACTGTGGTATCTCTGTGCCAAGACTGCAAGGTGCCAAGGTGCCAAGGTGCCATCCAGGCCAAGCTCATAGTCATCCTAACTGTGGTATCTCTGTGCCAAGACCTCAAGGTACCAAGGTGCCAAGGTGCCATCCAGGCCGGGCTCATACTCATCCTCACTGTGGTATCTCTGTGCCAAGACCTCAATGTACCAAGGTGCCAAGGTACCATCCAGGCCAGGCTCATAGTCATCCTAACTGTGGTATCTCTGTGCCAAGACCTCAGGGTACCAAGGTGCCATCCAGGCCAGACTCATACTCATCCTAACTGTGGTATCTCTGTGCCAAGACTGCAAGGTGCCAAGGTGCCATCCAGGCCAGGCTCATAGTCATCCTAACTGTGGTATCTCTGTGCCAAGACCTCAAGGTACCAAGGTGCCAAGGTGCCATCCAGGCCAGGCTCATACTCATCCTAACTGTGGTATCTCTGTGCCAAGACCTCAAGGTACCAAGGTGCCAAGGTGCCATCCAGGCCAGGCTCATACTCATCCTAACTGTGGTATCTCTGTGCCAAGACCTCAAGGTGCCAAGGTGCCATCCAGGCCAGGCTCATACTCATCCTAACTGTGGTATCTCTGTGCCAAGACCTCAAGGTACCAAGGTACCATCCAGGCCAGGCTCATACTCATCCTCACTGTGGTATCTCTGTGCCAAGACCTCTAGGTACCAAGGTGCCATCCAGACCAGGCTCATACTCATCCTAACTGTGGTATCTCTGTGCCAAGACCTCAGGGTACCAAGGTGCCATCCAGGCCAGGCTCATACTCATCGTAACTGTGGTATCTCTGTGCCAAGACCTCAAGGTACCAAGGTGCCAAGGTACCATCCAGGCCAGGCTCATAGTCATCCTAACTGTGGTATCTCTGTGCCAAGACCGCAAGGTGCCAAGGTACCATTCAGGCCAGGCTCATACTCATCCTAACTGTGGTATCTCTGTGCCCAGACCTCAAGGTGCCAAGGTACCATCCAGGCCGGGCCAGACTCATCCTAACTATGGTATCTCTGTGTCAAGACCTCAAGGTACCAAGGTGCCATCCAGGCCAGGCTCATTCTCATCCTAACTGTGGTATCTCTGTGCCAAGACCTCAGGGTACCAAGGTGCCATCCAGGCCAGGCTCATACTCATCCTTGCTGTGGTATCTCTGTGCCAAGACCTCTAGGTACCAAGGTGCCAAGGTACCATCCAGGCCAGGCTCATAGTCATCCTAACTGTGGTATCTCTGTGCCAAGACCTCAAGGTGCCAAGGTACCATTCAGGCCAGGCTCATACTCATCCTAACTGTGGTATCTCTGTGCCAAGACCTCAAGGTACCAAGGTGCCAAGGTACCATCCAGGCCAGGCTCATAGTCATCCTAACTGTGTTATCTCTGTGCCAAGACCTCAAGGTGCCAAGGTACCATTCAGGCCAGGCTCATACTCATCCTAACTGTGGTATCTCTGTGCCAAGACCTCAAGGTGCCAAGGTGCCAAGGTACCATCCAGGCCGGGCCAGACTCATCCGAACTATGGTATCTCTGTGCCAAGACCTCAAGGTACCAAGGTGCCATCCAGGCCGGGTTCATTCTCATGCTAACTGTGGTATCTCTGTGCCAAGACCTCTAGGTACCAAGGTGCCAAGGTACCATCCAGGCCAGGCTCATACTCATCCTTGCTGTGGTATCTCTGTGCCAAGACCTCTAGGTACCAAGGTGCCAAGGTGCCATCCAGACCAGGCTCACACTCATCCTAACTGTGGTATCTCTGTGCCAAGACCTCAAGGTGCCAAGGTACCATCCAGGCCGGGCCAGACTCATCCTAACTATGGTATCTCTGTGTCAAGACCTCAAGGTGCCAAGGTGCCAAGGTACCATCCAGGCCGGGCCAGACTCATCCTAACTGTGGTATCTCTGTGTCAAGACCTCAAGGTACCAAGGTACCATCCAGGCCGGGCCAGACTCATCCTAACTATGGTATCTCTGTGCCAAGACCTCAAGGTACCAAGGTGCCATCCAGGCCGGGCTCATACTCATCCTCACTGTGGTATCTCTGTGCCAAGACCTCAAGGTGCCAAGGTGCCATCCAGGCCAGGCTCATAGTCATCCTAACTGTGGTATCTCTGTGCCAAGACCTCAAGGTACCAAGGTGCCAAGGTGCCATCCAGGCCAGGCTCATACTCATCCTAACTGTGGTATCTTTGTGCCAAGACCTCAAGGTGCCAAGGTGCCATCCAGGCCAGGCTCATACTCATCCTAACTGTGGTATCTCTGTGCCAAGACCTCAAGGTACCAAGGTGCCATCCAGGCCAGGCTCATACTCATCCTAACTGTGGTATCTCTGTGCCAAGACCTCAGGGTACCAAGGTACCATCCAGGCCAGGCTCATACTCATCCTTGCTGTGGTATCCCTGTGCCAAGACCTCAGGGTACCAAGGTGCCATCCAGGCCAGGCTCATACTCATCCTAACTGTGGTATCTCTGTGCCAAGACCTCAAGGTACCAAGGTGCCAAGGTGCCATCCAGGCCAGGCCCATACTCATCCTAACTATGGTATCTCTGTGCCAAGACCTCTAGGTACCAAGGTGCCATCCAGGCCGGGCCAGACTCATCCTAACTATGGTATCTCTGTGCCAAGACCTCTAGGTACCAAGGTGCCATCCAGGCCGGGCCAGACTCATCCTAACTATGGTATCTCTGTGCCAAGACCTCTAGGTACCAAGGTGCCAAGGTACCATCCAGGCCGGGTTCATTCTCATCCTAACTGTGGTATCTCTGTGCCAAGACCTCAGGGTACCAAGGTGCCATCCAGCCCAGGCTCATACTCATCCTTGCTGTGGTATCTCTGTGCCTAGACCTCAGGGTACCAAGATGCCAAAGTACCATCCAGGCCAGGCTCATAGTCATCCTAACTATGGTATCTCTGTGCCAAGACCTCTAGGTACCAAGGTACCATCCAGGCCGGGCCAGACTCATCCTAACTATGGTATCTCTGTGCCAAGACCTCTAGGTACCAAGGTGCCATCCAGGCCGGGCCAGACTCATCCTAACTATGGTATCTCTGTACCAAGACCTCTAGGTGCCAAGGTACCATCCAGGCCGGGCTCATACTCATCCTCACTGTGGTATCTCTGCGCCAAGACCTCAGGGTACCAAGGTGCCATCCAGGCCAGACTCATACTCATCCTAACTGTGGTATCTCTGTGCCAAGACTGCAAGGTGCCAAGGTGCCATCCAGGCCAGGCTCATAGTCATCCTAACTGTGGTATCTCTGTGCCAAGACCTCAGGGTACCAAGGTGCCATCCAGGCCAGACTCATACTCATCCTAACTGTGGTATCTCTGTGCCAAGACTGCAAGGTGCCAAGGTGCCATCCAGGCCAGGCTCATAGTCATACTAACTGTGGTATCTCTGTGCCAAGACCTCAAGGTACCAAGGTGCCAAGGTGCCATCCAGACCAGGCTCATACTCATCCTAACTGTGGTATCTCTGTGCCTAGACCTCAGGGTACCAAGGTGCCATCCAGGCCAGGCTCATACTCATCCTTGCTGTGGTATCTCTGTGCCTAGACCTCAGGGTACCAAGATGCCAAGGTACCATCCAGGCCAGGCTCATAGTCATCCTAACTGTGGTATCTCTGTGCCAAGACCTCAAGGTACCACCCAGGCCGGGCCAGACTCATCCTAACTATGGTATCTCTGTGCCAAGACCTCTAGGTGCCAAGGTACCATCCAGGCCAGACTCATACTCATCCTAACTGAGGTATCTCTGTGCCAAGACTGCAAGGTGCCAAGGTGCCAAGGTGCCATCCAGGCCAGACTCATACTCATCCTAACTGTGGTATCTCTGTGCCAAGACTGCAAGGTGCCAAGGTGCCATCCAGGCCAGGCTCATAGTCATCCTAACTGTGGTATCTCTGTGCCAAGACCTCAAGGTACCAAGGTACCATCCAGGCCAGACTCATACTCATCCTAACTGTGGTATCTCTGTGCCAAGACTGCAAGGTGCCATCCAGGCCAGACTCATACTCATCCTAACTGTGGTATCTCTGTGCCAAGACTGCAAGGTGCCAAGGTGCCAAGGTGCCATCCAGGCCAGGCTCATAGTCATCCTAACTGTGGTATCTCTGTGCCAAGACCTCAAGGTACCAAGGTGCCAAGGTGCATCCTCACTGTGGTATCTCTGTGCCAAGACCTCAAGGTACCAAGGTACCATCCAGGCCGGGCCAGACTCATCCTAACTATGGTATCTCCGTGCCAGACCTCTAGGTACCAAGGTGCCAAGGTACCATCCAGGCCAGGCTCATAGTCATCCTAACTGTGGTATCTCTGTGCCAAGACCTCAGGGTACCAAGGTGCCATCCAGGCCAGACTCATACTCATCCTAACTGTGGTATCTCCGTGCCAGACCTCTAGGTACCAAGGTGCCAAGGTGCCATCCAGGCCAGGCTCATAGTCATCCTAACTGTGGCATCTCTGTGCCAAGACCTCAAGGTACCAAGGTGCCAAGGTACCATCCAGGCCAGGCTCATAGTCATCCTAACTGTGGTATCTCTGTGCCAAGACTGCAAGGTGCCAAGGTGCCCGGGTGCCATCCAGGCCAGGCTCATAGTCATCCTAACTGTGGTATCTCTGTGCCAAGACCTCAAGGTACCAAGGTGCCAAGGTACCATCCAGGCCAGACTCATACTCATCCTAACTGTGGTATCTCTGTGCCAAGACTGCAAGGTGCCAAGGTGCCATCCAGGCCAGGCTCATAGTCATCCTAACTGTGGTATCTCTGTGCCAAGACCTCAAGGTACCAAGGTGCCAAGGTGCCATCCAGGCCGGGCTCATACTCATCCTAACTGTGGTATCTCTGTGCCAAGACCTCAAGGTACCAAGGTGCCATCCAGGCCGGGCTCATACTCACCCTCGCTGTGGTATCTCTGTGCCAATACCTCTAGGTACCAAGGTGCCAAGGTGCCATCCAGGCCGGGCTCATACTCACCCTCACTGTGGTATCTCTGTGCCCAGACCTCAAGGTGCCAAGGTGCCATCCAGGCCGGGCTCCTCCTCATCCATAAAATACGTTTCTTTTAGATCAAAGCAGGACCTCGCATATGAGACACGGGAGGGTGTCACAGAGATTACTTGCAGTAATATTAGTGAGCTGCTGCTGCTGCTGCTGCTGCTGCTGCTGCTGTGTTACAATACTGAAGACGTCACTATCCCTGAATATTAGATGCAAACAGAGTTAGAATTTGGAGCAGTGAGCCTGTATACTGTCAGTGACCTGGCCAAAGAGGGCATGAAAGAGCTGAAATTGGATCATAAATCCAAAGCTGTTCCCAACAGGGGCCCTCAAAATACTTTTGGCCCAGGGCCCCCAAAATCCTTAAGATGTCCCTGAGGTCGTTCACAAGTTCTGGCTGAAGCCATCGTGCCAAAGAGACGACCACTGGATGAAAGGCACTCTTGGTCTCCTCATCGAAGCAGCTCCTCTTCTGGAGGTGTCAACACAACTCAACACAATGAAGAAGTGATGTCCAGGGCTCAGACAATCCAGAACTCATACCACTGGTTCGATGTGTACTGACTGCGGGACCCATGACTGTAGCAAGAGGCCAACGGGGATCCGAGCGTGGATCCGAAGCAGCGCAATGTTGCTTTACTGGTAGGTGTGCGCTTCTACATATCTACATACATAGTACATAACCACCAAGGCAGGCTCGTCCAGTCTGTGGACTCACACGAGGGACCAGAGAACAGGCTCTTGAAGACATCTCCACTGGCTCCCAGCGGTGGCGAGAATTGACTCCAATTGGTTGTCTGCGTGGACTGTCCAGAGGTCCTGGCGCCTTCCTGATGGTAAAGGCGGTGTCGTTTGTCTCTGGTGCAGACAGAGCTCTCTCGGAAACCCTCGCTTCCAAGTGTCCTTAAAAGGCGATGAGGTGGGCGCTGTTCATCAGTCTTCAGAGAGGGTCCAAACACACAGCTGTTGTGGGCACTGTGTTAAAGGAGCCCTTGGGGAGTGTGAGATTGTCAGTGCAGCACCAGCAAGGGAGTGCAGCAGACAAGCCCGGACCCCACAGGGTTGTGGAGGCTAGAAAGGGCCTGTCGTGACAGAAGCAGATCTGACCAGGGTCCTTCCTAATGGGGCTGTCTCATGGGAATGAATTCCAGTGTAATGGGCCCTGCAAAGACAATGACTGACCTCTGAACATCTGTTTCTTAATCTTCAGTCCACCAGGAAGATGCTTTTTAGCAATCTGGGAGCTCTGGGTTTAAAGTTAAGGAGTTGAAAAGCTGGGGGGCTAAAGGCAGTGAGTGACAAACTGAATGCTGAAGTAATCAGTTAAACAAATATCCGAGCTGGGAGGGATGACCATAACTGAGGCAGACTTCTCCTCGCCTTCACAGAGACACCGGATGAGCACATACAGCTTTATGTAAAGGCACTGCACCACACTGCGCTGTACTACGCTGCACTACGCTGTGCTTCGCTGCACTGCACTGTGCTCCACTGCACTACATTGCACTACACTGCGCTGCACTACACTGCGCTGCACTGCACTACACTGCGCTACACTGCACTGCGCTGCACTACACTACACTGCGCTGTACTGCACTACACTACACTGCACTGCACTACACTACACTGCGCTGCACTGCACTACACTGCACTGCGCTGCACTACACTGCTCTGCACTACACTACACTGCACTGCTCTGCACTGCACCTGAGAGAAGTCACCCAATCATGTATTGATTTCTCACGATGCACCAAACATATTATGCACAATACGTCTAAAGACAACATGAAATGGCAGCAAAGAGCACTTCAAACCTATAGACCAGGCCAAATAGGGTGTGCCATAGGTACTACAGGATCATGCACAAAATGACGTCATACAAAAATACTGTGCCAAAATATCGACAAGGTAAGTATCTCTAGGTACAGATAGGCTTGCTTCTGTAAACTCCACATACATACACAGTGTGACACAATATATCTGTATATACATCTTCAAGGTGCTGGGTTGTGGAGTTAAGACTAGTATTTTGGTTTGACGATATTCGTGTTTTCCATATTCTGACATAAAACCATCTGGACTGGAGCACGAGATAAGAAGCGCCTGGACTGCATGGAAAGTATTCCAGAAGGAGGAGCTATACTATGTGCTCAAAGAGGGGGGGACACTTGTGAACACACACCGGCCAAACATAACTAAAGCTTGTCCATCAACATAGAAATAGCGTGGCGTAGGAAACTACCATTTTGGAGTGATTTCCCCCCAATTTTTGCGGTATCTGTTTTGCTGGCATTTGAACTCTGCACGCTTTACCCCTGCTAAACAAGAGTGAAAGTGCATGTGTTTCCCCTTTAAACATGTGAAATTGGATTATCCCTGGATGACATATTTAACTGGCCTGTAAATCCCTAGTATATGGTACATAAAATACACCCAGGGCCTGGAACTTAAATGGCACTTGTGGAAAGCAGCACCTGTGTTACCATCCACAGGGTTGGCCTGTACAAATATGGCTTCAGGCCTACAATGTGTAGCCAGACTGCAGAAGCCTAAAAACCCACTGTAAAACCTGTCAAAATAACCCTTTTTGACAGGCTGCAAACCTCACTTTGAGATATTAGTAAGTCACCCCTAAGTAGACCTTGCCACGAGCAACATCTGATATTCAAAAGTGGAAGTGTGAAATTAAAGTTGGCATGTTCCTCCAGTAACTGCACCCCCAAAGCTGTTTTCACTGGCAGGGCTGTAGCTGGATCCTAAAAATGCCAAAGTGCAGATTATAAACTTTAATCTGTAACTTTTGGCAGGAATTTTTATTTGCCCACCAATGGTTCTTTTGACGTATGATCATGTGATGGGGAAAGAGCGGTGGCTGGAGCACTGGGGTGGCTGAGACTTGAACCGTACGCTTAATGAATATATAGTGAGAGTGGCTGTGCATCCAGAAGGAAGCACCCCCGCGGCTGAGCTCTGCGCAAGGATGAGGCTGAACGGGGAGGCGTCAAGGGAATTTAAGGGCAGAATTCTTGAAGTTGTCTTTGATGACAAGCTGAATTTTAATCCCAGGCCTGCTGTGGTCTAGCTATGGTGCTCCTATGGTCCAGCTAAGGTGCTGCTATGGTCTAGTTATGGTGCTGCTCTGGTCCTGCTGTGTTCCAGCTTTGGTGATGCTATGGTCTAGCTCTGGTCCTGCTGGGGTCCAGATGTCATGCTGCTATGGTCCAGTTATGGTCCTGCGGTGGCCAGATATTGTCCCAATATGGTGTTGATATGGTCCGGATAAGGGCAGGACCACCTATGGTGCTGCTATGGTGCTGCTAAGAGTCTGATATCGTCCTTCTGTAGAGCTGCTATGGTCCTGCTGTGGTCTAGCTATGATGCTACTATGGTCCTACTAAGGACCACCTATGTGCTGCTATGGTCCTGCTAAGGACCACCTATGGTTCTGCTATGGTGCTGCTATGGTTCTACTATAGTCCAGCTATGATGCTGCTATGATCCTGCTGTGGTCTTACTGTGATTCATCTATAGTCCTCCCATGGTCCTGCCATGGTGCTGGTTTGGTCCAACTATGGTGCTGCTGTGGTCCTGTTATGGTACTATGAAGGTTCTGTTATCGTCCTTCTGTAGAGCTGCTATGGTCCTGCTGTGCTCCAGCTATGATGCTACTATGGTCCTACTAAATACCACCTATCGTTCTACTATGGTGCTGCTATGATGCTGCTATGGTCCTACTAAGGACCACCTATGGTTCTGCTATGTTGCTGCTATGGTTCTACTGTAGTCCAGCTATGATGCTGCTATAATCCTGCTGTGGTCTTACTGTGATTCAGCTATGGTCCTCCTATGGTCCAGCTATGGTGCTGCTGTGGTCCTGTTACACTACTGCTATGGTTGTACTACTAGGATGAAGCATCACATCCTGTCTGGCTCAGCAACCAGAGGAGACCAACATACAGGGTCCTCAGCCAGTCCTAACTGGAATATTATGATTCTGTTTACAACAGTGTCTCACAGAAGACAATAAAATGTGAATTTAATCCAAAACAAAGACTAAGCAAGACTTGCACTCAGCGCCTAGAAGTCCACCTAGGCTCCCAGTGAAATGAGAATCCAATTCTTTCAGCGTTCTTGAGTCTGGCCCAAACATGCTTCATTGCACTGTGCAGGACATACAGCAACAAGACGACTCAAAGCTCAGCCAGACTTAATCAGGCAAAGGGACAACTTTTAATTTTAATTCCATGGCCCCTTTGAGAGCCAGGGACACTAGACTCATTTTTATCCCTCTCTTAATCTAGACTCAACAAAACGGTGCAGTGTCAACTCTGGAAGTGGCTTTTAAAGGGGCCACACTGGGCCACAGATGAAAGTGTGGGGGCCACATTTAAAGGTTATTTATGATGGAGAGATAGACATGAGTGTGCGTTTGTTTACATTTTAAATCTGCCCTTATATGTGTGTCTGTCTACATCTCTAGATTTATATATTTAGATACAGACACACGAACACGCAAAGCCAGGTTTAAGCATTTTAAGCAAACAACACTGCTTTGCAGTGAAACATATTTGGACAAATGACAGTGTGTCGGAGGGTGCATTGTCTGTTTGTTTTTAGGTCTCGCCTGAGCCAGCGCGCATGCGCTGCTCTGCGAGGCTTCTTGTAAGGACTTTTAACTCTGACCACACGCACGTGCGTGTGCTTTTTTTTTGCGCACACGCTATTGGCCTTTGCGTGCGTCTTTCAAAGAAAGACAGCACGCAATTGGCCAAAGGCGGGTGCATGTCCCGCCTTCTCTCTCCCCTGGCCTAGGGAGCTCGGGAGCGAGCAGCAGCGCGGCCGGGTGCCAGCTGCATACCACGCATTCCTTTCGCAACCGCGTGGCCACGCTTGTTTTTTTTTTACATTTTATAGAATTCGGGTCCTTCGTTCGCCCCCACCCTTTCCATCACGAAATGCCTATTTTATTTGATTTCCGTGCGTTTTTCTTACGTTTTCTAAAGCTCGTTGCGTCAGGATGCATTATAAACATATATCTCCATTAAAACACAATTCCACATATAAAAATGAAGCGTACTATAATGCTTATGAAAATAGTACATTTATTTTAACTCAATAGAATGCGCAACTGAAAGCTTTTAACTTTTTTTCCCTAAATATACACTCATCCTATACCGCTCTCGTCTGGACGAAAGTTCTCGAAAGTCGCAGACGAAATGAAGACAATTTGAGAGACAGATTTTGGGTATCCCGTGTTTATATTTTAAATAATTTCGTTCAAATTGTTTCAGTCTGTAGCACGGGCCTGTCCCCAGGGGTTGCTAGGCGCTACATGCTGAACATGGAAGTATTCATTAAGGGGCGCCTAGTTACCTGGCTCAACCCAGCGACGCATAATATGATTTTAGCAAGGGTTACTGGGTTCGGAGAACCTGTAGGGTATTACATGTTCAAGTAGGATCATTGTGTGAAAGGCAGAAACACTGGGAATCTACCCGAAATCGATTAGAGCAGGGGAAGACTGTTTACTTGTGTCTACACACAGGGCAGTGTTGCGTGTGGCGAAAAAACAGAACATAAACGTCTATTTGAGCAGCGCGCGTTCACCCCAGAGGAGCGTCTTGGCGCTATGGGGAGAGGATGTGTCCTAAGGGCCAGAGCTGCCGACTATGGAACTGGGGATCCAAGTTCAAATCTCGGCGTCGGCTCAACATTCGGTGATTCTGCCCAAATCACTTAATCTCTCCGTGCCTACCAAACACAAACGTGTCCTTGTGTAGTGTAACTAATGTTCATGTAAAGCACCCATACCATACGTCGGGTCGAGTTCGCGCTGTATAAAACTGCAAAAAAAGAAAACAAAAACACAGGTAATCGATGTTTACTGTTTGCAGACTCCGGGTACTCTGAATCGACATCTGAAGAATGAAAGGGTGGTGTCATCCGACAGGTTTGAACCTGCGATTATGAAGTTAAACGCACATCCCGCAGGGTCTGCATTAGCCCACTAATATACCTGCAGGGGTGGGCGGTTGTTTTACATGGGAAACCGAATTTTTGGGTGGTGGAAGAATACGATATATCTGCTGCTCATGGGAACAATTGCGTCAACACGACCGTGATGAGGAGCGCCGCTCCCTGGTGGGCTCCTGTTTCCTTTCACGCTTGGCGTCTCTAGATGTGATTTTTAGAGCGGCACACAAGGGGCCACAGAAAAAAAAACTGGCCGAGCCACCCACAACGGGCGATCACGACAAATGTGCGCATGCGCATATCTCACACCTCTTCCCTCTTCCCTGCAACCCCCTTTTCACTCTCTCCTGCGTATACTTTCTTGCATCTTCCTCATTCCATCAATCTCCTCACAGACTCACAATGCACCCACTCACAGAACTCTGCATGTTTCTTTGACTTTCACCCTGTCAATTTCTTGACAGCTGTGTACCTCCATCACATACTTTTGCACATAATTGCAACTGCAATTGGCACAGCTGCCCACGGCTCTGTGCAATCTGCAGAGAGGCCAAGGATTGAATGAGTATGTATTCCAAACCCAGGGTAACCAGGCGACCTGGATTTGACAGTACAGTCCCAGTTTTCGATCATTTTTCCTTGCTGAATCCAAATTTACCAAATACTGTCTTGGTTTTCAGAAAGGGGCAACTGCACAAACTTTTATGTGTCCTACTGCAGAATTAGGTACCACTCTTTTCATAAAGCAATCTAATTAGGAATTACAATAGTCTGTGCAAAAGTTGTATTTAACTTATTTCCCTTAGTGCCTCCATATCTGTATTTTCTACATTGATAAGCGTAGTTATTAAATCATTCTGTGCCCTTTGATCGATGTGAAATTGTAGTCCTACTTCCATTTTTTGTGAAATGTCCTGGTTTTGGGTTTTGAATATGTGGTCACCCAATCTGACTCCTGTATGTCCCACTGAGCAGCACTGTGAGAAATTTGCTTGCATTCTATCTGAACTCCACAGATCTCAACCGTGGCCCGTCCACAACCTGAACTAGTAAGTAAGTAAGTCCGTTTTTATATAGCGCAGCTACTCACCCTTACGGGTCTCAAGGCGCTGGGGGCCGTAGTGGAAATTAAGTGAGCTACTGCCCAGAGTCACACAGTGCTGAGCTGAGCTGCCGCCGGGGATCAAACCGTGAACCCTGTGCTCCGAAGTCAGCTGCCCTGGCCGCTGCACCACACCTCTCCACTCACACAGCTACATAGGAGTGACTCTTAACACGACAGAAACACACCAAAGCAAATACGGATAGGGAATGCAGGAGTAGGTCAAATGTCTTTGGGACCTTGTAAGTAAAAAAAAAAAAAACGGAAGTATAAGACCTCACGTTTACATTTACTTCGTATTTAGGATGCAGTAAATGTAAACGTGAAGTCTTACACTTCAGTTTTTTTTTTTTACTTACAAGGTCCCAAAGGCGAGACCTATTGGCTATGCCAATGCTTGTTCTTTGTTGCCTCCTGGCACTTTCAACAGCTGTGGTGGTGGGGCCCAAGGGGGGCGGGAGGGGGCACCGGCTCCCTCTAGCACCCCATTCAAAGACGCCCGTGTCTAGGCGGCTCACCAGCATTGTGAAGAGAAAGTAAGAGCAGGAGAGAAGAAAAGGAATGAGCACGAAAGGAAGAAAGGGAGACGAAGGAGCGAATAAAAGGAGAAAGGACGAAGGAGATAACTGAGGAAGGCAGGGAGGAAAGAAGGAAGAAGCCACTGAAGCATCTATTGGAAGAAGAACAGAAGAAAGAACTAAGAGCAAGGAAGAAATGATGAGGGAGAAGCGAGGGAGCTGAAAAGTGGGAAGGAAAATGGGGGAAGGGAGAGAGGGAGGAGAAAAGAAGAAGAGGCAAGAAGGAAAACGGGAAGGAAGCGAGGGAGGAGAGAGAGAGGAAGGAAGCGAGGGAGGGAAGGGGAAGGAAGTAAAAGAAAATAAAAAGGAATGAAAGAGGAAAGAAAGGGAGGAAGGACTAAAAGAGGACAGAAGGAAAAAGGCAAAAAGGAGGAGAGAGTGAGGAGGGGAGCAAGGGAGGGAGGGGAAAGAAAGTAGAAGAAGGAAGGAATGAAAGAGGCAAGAAGGAAAACAGGAAGGACAGGAGGGAGGAGAGAGTGAGGAAGGAAGCAGGGGAGGGAGGGGAAAGAAAGTTGAAGAAGAAGGAAGGAATGAAAGAGGGAAGGAAGGAATGAAAGAGGAAAAAAGGAAAACAGGAAGGACGGGAGGGAGGAGAGAGTGAGGAAGGAAGCAGGGGAGGGAGGGGAAAGAAAGTAGAAGAAGAAGGAAGGATTGAAAGAGGCAAGAAGGAAAAAAGGAAGGACAGGAGTGAGGAGAGAGTGAGGAAGGAAGCAGGGGAGGGAGGGGGAAGAAAGTAGAAGAAGGAAGGAATGAAAGAGGAAAGAAGTGAAAGAAGGAAGTGAGGGAGTAAGAAGAAAAGGAAGGAAGAGAGGGAGTGAAGGAGTGAGGTACAGAGGGAGGAAGGGGGGAAGGTAAACTCATGGGTAAAAGAAAAGCTGCTCTATTGATTCTCGTTCTGGCCGCGGATATCTTGCTGAGATCCCACCAGCCCCTGTAGTCATGGCAGCCCTGGGCTCTGCTCAGGCTCTCTAGGTCCTGAGATTGTTACTAACTTGCAGCTGTGACCCTGACATAGGGCTCAGCCTTGCTGACCAGCCAGCAGATGAGATGCCTGCAGCAGCGTCCAGCCCCTCGGTGTACACAGCTGGGCTCCTTTCGAGGCGTCTGTTCCCACAGGCAAACCCCGCAGAGGGGCGTCAGGCCACTCCGGTGCATTCACCCGGATGTGAGATTCACAAGATGGCCGCCAGCCCGGTAGAGCCACAAGCAGACCCCGCTGAGGAGCGTCAGGCCACTCTGGTGCATTCACCCGGGAGTGAGGTTCACAAGATGGCCGCCAGCCCAGTAGCACCACAAGGCAGACCCCGCTGAGGGGTGACAGGCCACTCTGGTGCATTCACCCGGATGTGAGGTTCACAAGATGGCCGCCAGCCCGGTAGAGCCACAAGCAGACCCCGCTGAGGAGCGTCAGGCCACTCTGGTGCATTCACCCGGGAGTGAGGTGCACAAGATGGCCGCCAGCCCGGTAGCGCCACAAGGCAGACCCAGCTGAGAGGCATCAGGCCATTCTGGTGCATTCACCAGGAAGTGAGGTTCACAAGATGGCCGCCAGCCGGTAGCACCACAAGGGAGACTCTGCTGAGAGGCGTCAGGCTACTCTGGTGCATTCACCCGGGAGTGAGGTTTACAAGATGGCCGCCAGCCCTGTAGCATCACAAGGCCGACCCCACTGAGGGGTGTCAGGCTACTCTGGTGCATTCACCTGAGAGTGAGGTTCACAAGATTTGCTGCCAGCCCTGTAGCACCACAAGGCAAACATTGTCAACCCCTTCATGGGCAGGTTGCCATTTTGTGATGGTTCAGCAAGAGCGTGTGTCGCCTGGGAGAATGGGTTGTCATTGCTTTCCCACACAATCGACAAGCTGAAAGAAATAAAATATCCTTTACCAAGTCACATTCTCAGAATCTCTAGACCTTGAACGTGTTGTGAAAGGAGAAGTCAAGTCTGGCCAAGGTTAGTCAAGTTAAAGACATTTCCAGGGCACAACAAACTCATAGGTATCCGGCACGTAAGCAGTAGGGTCCTGCTGACATGTGCGAGGGCAGCTGTGCTGTTACAATGGTCTATCATGTCCCAGATGGTACATGTGTGCTTCTGATAGATGACTCCTAGCTGCTACACTCTGAAACGATAAAGTCGTGACCACTGAGGTTGTGATTGGTCAACAGTTTCCTCAGCACCAGCCAGTCATTGATTGATTTAGTTGCTCATTTTATTAAAGTGGTATGTAGAGCCACAGGGTTACCTCAGAGCGCTATGCAGAAAGGTTGTAGCCGTAGGAGGGTAGGCTGCGGTTCGATCAGAAGGTTAGTGACCGTATGAGATGGGCTTCAGTCACATCATCAGCATCAGTATAGAAGTGAAATCGAAGGCCTGCCTGACCAGCTTCGGAGTTTCTTGAACAGCTTGCGTTGGATATGGATCTCAGGGTAAGCCTTCTGGTGTTCCAGAGTCAAGGACCGTGAGCATCTCAGAACCAGCCTCTGTGTTTCATCCTCTTGAAGGGTCACTGGTTGATCTGGGGGCAGATACCTGGATAACAAACCGAGGTTCCTGGTGGGTGTGGAGCGAGGTCCAGCTTTTTAAAACATTTTGGGAATTTACCCCAAAGAACTTCCACGGACAGTCCAGAGTATCTTAAATTGCATGTTTGTGCCAACCTTGAGCCAACGGAACACTTTAGGGTGGGTTTGACATGGTCGAGCTTGCTGAGGTTTAGGCACATTCTGCCTTCCTGAGAGCATTAGTCCACTCTAGGAAAGGCCTGGGCGGAGTTCGCAGAGTTCCGCGCTACACGGATTTCCGCAAGCGGCAGAGTTTGTTAGGTCGCACGTGTTCGCGTTGATTTTTAGTGCTGGGTGTGTGTCCCGCGCTGGAAAATCTGCAGGAACGCCACCATGTGCAGCACAAGAGGGTGCTGCTTCTTTCTGCCACTCTAGTAGATTTTCTAATCGAGCAGCAGCTTCCCCAACGCGAACGGATGGTTTCTCAACACGAGCGGTCATGAACATCTGCGACTGCCGGTGTTGAGAAATCTCACTGGGAGGTGGTCTAGCGTTGGATTTTCCTGGCTCACGCTCGCCAACGTGACGTTTTTCGCAACTCTGCATGCTCCACAGAGCGCGGGGTGTGGAAAACTCTGCAAACTCCGCAAACGGAGCGGAGTTCACCACCCAGGCCTATTCTAGGAATCAAACCTCCCTGGGAGTCAAACCACTCTTTAGGAGTCAAACTTCTCTGGGCGTCAACCCTCCCTGGGAGTCAAACCTCTCTTTGAGAGTCAAAGCTCTCTGGGCGCTAAACCTTCCTGGGAGTTAAACATCTCTTTGGGAGTCAAACCTCTTTGGGCGCCAGACATCCCTGGGAGTCAAACCTCTCTTTGGGAGTCAAACCTCTCTGGCTGCCAAACCTCCCTGGGAGACAAACCTCTCTTTGGGAGTCAAACCTCTCTGGCTGCCAAACCTCCCTGGGAGACAAACCTCTCTTTGGGAGTCATACCTCTCTCGGCACCAAACCTCCCTTGGAGACAAACCTCTCTTTGAGAGGCAAAGCTCTCTGGGCACCAAACCTCCCTGGGAGATAAAACTCTTTGGGGGTCAAACCTCTCTGGGCACCAAACCTCCCTGGGAGTCAAACCTCTCTTTGGGAGTCAAACCTCTCTGGCTGCCAAACCTCTCTGGCTGCTAAACCTCCCTGGGAGTCAAACCTCTCTTTGGGAGTCAAACCTCTCTGGCTGCCAAACCTCTCTGGCTGCTAAACCTCTCTTTAGGAGTCAAACCTCTCTGGGCACCAAACCCCTCTGGGAGTCAAACCTCTCTGACGCCAAACCTCTGTGGGAGGCAAACCTCTATTTGGCAGTCAAACCTCTCTGGCTGCCAAACCTCCCTGGGAGACAAACCTCTCTTTGGTAGTTAAACCTCTCTGGCTGCCAAACCTCCCTGGGAGACAAACCTATCTTTGGAAGTCAGACCTCTCTGGCTGTCAAACCTCCCTGGGTGACAAACCTCTCTTTGGGAGTCAAACCTCCCAGGGAGACAAACCTCTCTTTGGGAGTCAAACCTCTCTGGGCACCAAACCTCTCTGGGAGACAACCCTCTCTTTGAGAGGCAAAGCTCTCTGGCGCCAAACCTCTGTGGGAGGCAAACCTCTATTTGGCAGTCAAACCTCTCTAGCTGCCAAACCTCCCTGGGAGACAAACCTCTCTTTGGGAGTCTAACCTCTCTGAGCACCAAACCTCCCTGAGAGTCAAACCTCTCTGGGCTCCAAACCTCCCTGGGAGTCAAACTTCTCTTTGGGAGTCAAACCTCTATGGGTGCCAACCCTCCCTGGGAGTCAAACTTCTCTTTGGGAGTCAAATCTCTCTGGGTGCCAACCCGCCCTGGGAGTCAAACCTCTCTTTGGGAGTCAAACCTCTCTGGCGCCAAACCTCAGTAGGAGTCAAACCTCTCTAGCGCCAAACGTCAGTGGGTGTCAAACCTCTATTTGGGAGTCAAACCTCTCTGGGCACCAAACCTCCCTGGGAGTCAAACTTCTCTGGCACCAAACCTCAGTGGGAGTTAAACCTCTCTGGTGCTAAACCTCCCTGGGAGACAAACCTTTATTTGGGAGTCAAACCTCTCTGGGCACCAAACCTCTCTGGGAGACAAACCTCTCTTTGAGAGGCAAAGGTCTCTGGGCGCCAAACCTCCCTGGGAGACAAACTTCTCTTTGGGAGTCAAACCTCTCTGGCACCAAACCTCAGTGGGAGTCAAACCTCTCTTTGGGAGTCAAACCTCTCTGGCGCCAAACCTCCCTGGGAGTCAAACCTCTATTTGGGAGTCAATGCTCTCTGGGCACCAAACCTCCCTGGGAGTCAAACGTCAGTGGGTGTCAAACCTCTATTTGGGAGTCAAACCTCTCTGGGCACCAAACCTCCCTGGGAGTTAAACCTCTCTGGCACCAAACTTCAGTGGGAGACAAACCTCTCTGGCGCCAAACCTCAGTGGGTGTTATACCTCTATTTGGGAGTCAACACTCTCTTTGGGAGTCAAAACTCTCTGGGCCTCCTTCTTATACGCAGTTTTGAGTGACCCACATTTCCTAACTCAGGTTTTTTGTGGGTTTGTGTTACAAAGTGGCATCAGATGCAGAGTGCCACCGTTGTCCAAAGGCATCTGTGCAGCATAAGACCTTGTGTGTATATATAGTGAAAAGCCTGTGTTAAAACACTTCAATATTCCGTAGAACATATAAATTACCTCTAATGTGGCATCTTCCAGATGATGCAGTCTCTCTCAGAAAATCTTTTTTTTCTGCAAGGGTCTGATGTTTATTGAAAGCAATAATTCAATTTTACATCTTGTGCTCAACCTTGCAATCCTGCGGATATTTAAGGGGCTTGAGAAACTGGCCCTTGGCCCCTCCACAGCAGTAAACAAGTTTCCCTAGACTCAGATGTAATTGTGAGGTCAGAGTGACAAGGCAATCCTTAGAAAATATGAGCATGGGGTTAAGAGTAACTGCACAACAGCTCTGTGGCAAAGTGTGGAATAGTTGTCCCAAGCCATGCTTCCTGGCACCCACATGGGAAGTAAATTATACTGTGGTGTGGTGTTGTGGCTAATTTACAGTGCAGGAGGAAAGTAAACAGCAAACCACATCTGCTTTACAATGTGGAAAAATAGAACAGGGACACAAACATATATTTTCTCCCTTCCATGTTTATAGGGGTTTTCCAAGAAAGACAGAACACTAAGAGGCTCATTACGATGTTGGACGGAATCACTTCCTCCCGACACCACATCTGTCATGGGACCGACCGACACCCGGTCGGCAGTCCTGACCGCCTCATTGGGATGCGACCGAACACTGGAGCCTATTATGATGGCGGGCGGATCGCCACCGCCCGGACGGCGGTGGCGATCCGCCCGCCAACACACCCCACCGTCGGCCTTTTACCCCCGCCACATTAGCATGGCGGGGGGTACCGCGGCGGACGGAAAGACCGTCCGCCGCTTTTCCGCCGGTAGGCAATCGGGGCGGAAAAGGCCCATAATATGGTGGCGGTGCATTAGCATGTGGCATTTTCAATGCCTTTCCATGGCGGAGAGTTCGCCATGGAAAGGCATGCGGTTTTCGCTTCAGGGGCCCGTTGCAGGCCCCCAGGGGGGTGGGGCGGTGGGGGGCTGCACTTGGGGGGTACCCATGGTACCCCCCAACATTGGCATGGACAAGGTGGCAAGCACCGCGCGGTGCCTGTCACGTTGTGCATGCCAATGCACAACATGCATATATTGCATTGTGACGGGTGCTGCATACAGCACCGCCCGCTGCAATGCAATATATGCGGGATGCCACCGCCACCGTGGCGGTGGCATCATAACTGAAATTGCGGGACCGCTGCACCTCTTGCGGGCGGTCCCGTTTGCCGTTGCGGTGGCGGGCGGACACAGTCCGCCCGCCATCGTAATAGACCCCACTAGTTGGTCGCATTCCTACATTTTACAATGGGAGCATGCATTCCGGCCGTAAACCGGACGGAATGCATGCTCCCTGTGTAAAATGGGAGGTGCAGTTCATCCCAGCACCCCGTGGCAGGCACCTCAAGGTGCCTGACACGGGGTGCAGGGATCAACAGAGGGGCATCATAGGTGCCCCCTCGGCCTCCAACTGGAGGCCGTACCGTACACCCAAGGGGGCCCTGCTGGAGCTCCCAAAGTCGAGTTCTGACAGCCTTCCTGTGACGGAAAGGCTGCCGAAACCCAACATTGTAATCTCAAGGGCGGAAAGAGCCACCCTTGAGATTGCAGATCGCATTCAGACTGGCCAACAGGCTCTCGGAGCCCGTCGGAAGCCAGCTGGAATGACCGATCTGATTCCTTTACGACCGCCTCCATCGTAATAAGGCAGTCGTAAATGAATCTGACCGGCCCATTACGATGCGGCCGAAAAGGCTCTGGCCGAGTGTTGGAGCCTTTTACGGCCGCATCGTAATCAGCCCCTAAGTGTCTCACATTGACAGCAGCACAGTAAGTGTATTTACAGAGATGGGCAAAGTTAGATCTTAACAACCAGGAACAAAATACAAAAACCATGGCTGTGTCCCACGTTTTCAATTAATTCCACCTCATATCTGTGATGGGTCAATACACCATTAAAAAAAGTTAATTCTATGCAAATGTATGTTCCTGTTTCTTATTAGAACCTCTCATATCTTCCAAAGTCCTGGGTCCTCTAGCACGTGAACTCAGTCTGTTGTATGTTTAAAGTCTGTCAATTTCAGAGGAGTGGGGACATTTAGTATAAGTTTACTGCACAGCTGCAAGACAGACAGATGAGCTCGGAGGGGGGGGTGAAGGGACTTGTTGTTCCATTGACCACAGAGCAAGGCTTCCAGATGAAACTCTTTGGGTATTACCAAAGCTAACACTATTGAGCTGGAATGAATGAATGGATGAGTAGATGAATGAATGAGATATTTATAGAACATATATCCCTTTGAATTCATGGTTTCTGAGCAGTAGAACCATTAGAAGGTTGAGTGCGACTGTATTTATACTACAGAAATAACGCCTGTGCGGTGGGGTGGAGCCAACACTGCGCTTGTTGGATGTGTTTGCGATATTTATAGAGCGCGGCTCCCGGCGCTGCTGAAGAGCACCCAATTGGGCTCACCAACCCGACTGAAACATCCAGGTCTTCAATTGTTTTCTGAATATTAATTCATTTGGTGATCTCCGAATTTTAATGGGAGAACATTACAAAGCCGAAGGGTTAGGAAAGAGAAAGCCCGGCCGCCCAGATGAGCCCACCGCGCCGTCGGGGTTATGCAAAAGTTTTTTCTGTATGTAAAAGAAGATGGCCAATGATTGCCCTATATGAGGGATCTGAACTTCAGATCCTCGATGTAAAATTATTTTGTCTGTCCGTACCCTAGATCTTGTGTGAGAAAGTCCTTAAATCATCTTTCTGACATGTATTATGTCTGACATTAGACGCCCTACTCAGACGCTTTCCTTCATTCTTTCCGATGAGCAGTAGAATTGATGTATCGGATAATTGAAGAGTTATCATTTTTACTTGCATAAAGTTCCTCTCTGTTGCTTAGTGTGTCAGTCCTGGTCTGAGGCCTAGTTGTAGTTCTTGCCTACTAGACAGCTCATGCGCTGGCTGCTGCGAGATATATTGTTGCTTACAGTGGACTTAGAGCCCGCCACTCACCAGTGGTTGGCTTTAATGTCAATCTCATTTGCCTGCTTCTTATTCGCCAGCTTATTTGGGCTTTCTTTCCTCTTCTTGAGTTTGTCCCGCCCCAGGATCATGGACGCATTACTTGTGTCCTTCCACTACTTGCTTTCCAGGCACTACTTTTTGGAAATACTCTACAAGAGTCTGTTTTTCCAGCTATTCGACCTCTAGAAAGATCTCTACACTGTGCTTATTTGTGAAAAAAAACAACAAAGGTAAGGCCCTACCTCCCTTAATATGTCATATAGTGCAGCCTATTAGGGTTATCCCTGCACTCCCTGGTCTGATCAGGGGTGGTGACTCCTGTAGTCACATCTTTGTCAAGGAGATACGCCCTCAGTCATCCTATTCGGCCCCTGTCAGTCCCACAGTTTGGCTGATGACAGGAGCCGGGTGGGATGACTGAGTGCGTACCTCCTTGACGAAGGTGCAATATATGAGCTATGAAGGGAGGTGGGAACTTAACTTTGTTGTGTTTTTTCACAAATAAGCATAGAGTAGGAAACCTTCTAGAGCCCTGAAGAATGCTGAGACCTGTTCATGGCTATTAAGAAGCAGAAACGTGTTGGTGAAACAGGAGGAACACAAAGGCCACTGTACCCAAGAGCGTCCTCTGAATATATGTTATAGTAGTTTTATTGATACCTAAGGTGCCACCTAATAAAGGCAATCTTTGTGGTACACCTTACGTATTTTTAATAGGTGTACACTGGATCCCTGGAATGGTATCAGGAACATAATATTTTAAGAGCTCCCTCAAAAAACGAACTAGTTATTTATCTGCCTGGTGACAGTTCGTTGTAATTGTATGCAGCTGAATGAAAGCTTACTTTCAGGATGCAGGCAGCATCTTTTTAGTATTCCCATCCTGCAGGATGCTGGGAGCTGTGCCCACAGAGGGCCCCCGGCTGCATGTTTCATGCCAGGCCAGTGCCCGGCGCTCTGTGCCCAGTGGAGGCGGCTGGCATCAGACCCAGCGTCTGCTTCTGAGCCAACGCAATTAGCGGGAGTCGGTGCGGGGTCCACAGGAATCCAGCAGCAGCAGGAGTTGAATGAGCTTGTGATGGGGCCAGGGAGGCTGAGGCCTTGGAGACGGCGTGGGGAGGGCAGGGAGGGGGGCACAGATCTACAGCTCCAGGGCAGAGGAATGCAGTTCAGGGAGGGAGGCCTGCGGGCGAAGGGCAGGCCGTGCCAGGTGGGACAGGCCATCTGCATTCATTGCAAGCCCAGCAGGGACAGGAGGGGGGGGCATAGACCACGAGGTGGGGGGGTGGGGCGGCGAGGGTATTAATGGTGCTCAAGTAGCAGAAATACATCATCACCCACTCACTCAGCAGCCTCGGATACTTCTGAGTAGGGAAGGGCCTGGCTCTCGCGGGCACGTGAGGGGAGTCATTGATTATCCTAGAAGGAGCGCGCGCGTGCGCGGGCACGTGAGGGGTGTCATTGATTACCCCATGAGTGGCTCCTGCGCACGGGCACGTGAGAGGCTTCATTGATTATCCCAGAAGGAGCGCGCGCGCGGGGCACGTGAGGGGTGTCATTGATTATCCCAGAAGGAGCGCGCGCGCGGGGCACGTGAGGGGTGTCATTGATTATCCCTGAAGGGGCTTTAACGCGCGGGCACGTGAGCAGGGCCGGCTTTAGCGTGGTTGTCGCTTAGTGCCAGAATCATTTTTGCTCCCACCTCCCCCAATGACCTCCTCCTCGGATTCCTTCGGTAAAAGTGCCCCTCATCTCCCCATAGCCCCTCTCTCACATACATTTAATTGGTTTTAAAGCACTGGTAAAGGCTGACTTTACTAATAATGTATATCGACCCAAACAAACACTTTTCAGCAACATTAGGTATACAGTGCTTTAAATGGGCCGGTACTCACCGGTACTGAGTACCGGCACTTCTTAGATTTATCGCTCTGAGTACCGGCACTTCTCTACTGCCCTGGAGGGTACCGGTACTCATGAAAAGGTAGGCTCATTGGCAGTGCTGGTGAGCAGGAGTGGAACAAGTCTCTGGCAGCAAAGGCGCCGCTTCTGCAGCCCTGATCTGAGCCCCAGCTGAGCTATTCAGCAGGGCTCATTTGAATAATGTCCGGGTGCTCACCATCACGCTGTGCTTGACAGAGCAGGGTCCATTCAGGCCCTGTGCTGTCAATCACATTCACACTATCCTGTGCATTTGTGCAAACACAGGAATCATGTCAGTCCCCTGGCAGTGGCAATCAGGCTACGGCCAGTCCGGCCCTGGTGGCAATTAAAAAAGCCATGGTAGGTGAAGAGAAAAGATGGCTTTTATCATACCCGAGTCTTTTGTGTGTCTGCTATGTTTGTGTGTATGCCTGTTTTTGTAAGAAAAAAGTGAAAGAAAGAAAGAGAGAATCAAGACACTCTCAAGAGGTATTTTAAAGAAAATGTGTGGCACTTTGTTTGTACATGTCTGCTCTGCGACAAAGATTCATAAATAACGTAAAAGGGAGGGTTGGTGGGTGGGTGAGTGGATGAGTGAGTGGATGGATGAGTGAGCAAGGGTGGATGTATAGATGGATGGATGAGTGAAAGCATGCATGGGTGAAAGAGGGTGGATGATTGGATAAAAGGGCGGATGATGGGTGGATAAGTGAAAGTTTGGATGGATTAATTGAAAGGTAGGGAGGATGGTTGAAAGGGTGGATGATGGATGAGTGAAAGGAGGGATTGAGTGAAAGGGTGGATAGAATAAAGGAGTGAAAGGGTTGATGGATGGATGAGCGAAAGGATTGATGGATGAGGGAAAGGGTGGATAAAGAGATGGATGAGTGAAAAGATGAATGGATAGGTTTGGAGATGGATGGATAGGTTTGGATATGAAGGGTGGATAGACGGAATGGTGAAAAACTGAATTATTGATGAAAGACTGAATAGACGATAGAATGTAAAGGTTAAATGGTGGACATCAGCAGGTAAATGGTAGGATGAAAGAATGATTGATGGAAGAGACAAGAGATATCTTCTGGGGAGGTTTATGATGAGTTGCTTCATTTGCTTGGTGCCATAAGAGGTTTGGTGCGACGTGGGGGTATTTTCAGTTTCTTCCTACTCGCGTGCTCAAAAATATATAGTATTGTGCTAAACAGCAATTAACAGTATGACATTAAGAAGGTGCTATTATAATGAGTTAACCTGCTTTGTTTATATAAACACATTTCTCATGTGTTTTGGTATGTGCTGCAACTAATATAGAAGTTGTTAAGTATCATCATGTCTTGCCTTTAGCCCCGCCCCCTCACTACACCTCTAGCTCATTTTAAGGAGTACCTGCACTTATTTTTTCCCATTTAAAGCACTGGGTATAGACACTGAAAGACTGGGGAAAAACAGAATGTCCTAACCTATTTTATGCAGTTTGAATGCAGCTCTTTGATGACAGTTCGTAACAGTCACTGTTCTATATTAGGGTTGTATCTTATGAACCGCGGTAACAAGGATCTCTGTGACAAAAGCAGTAATCCACACAGCTATCCACATAAAATACAGATCTGTGATCTGCACAGTATGCGTTCTTTGCAGCAGGCATATTAACCCTCTGTGCTACTTTATGCGAGGCAAAACTGCCACAAGACAAAACTCTGATCTCTCTCTCTAGCAGGAACATTATCACAAGAGTTATCTTGACATTTTTAATGGTGCCTGAAAACTGGACACACAAGGAACTCTGCTGCAGGTGTTTTTAAATTATAAGTTATTGCCAAACACAGCGTCCCCCTGAGGTCAGCGCCACTCTCCCCAGGTCAGCGCCCATTGCGGCTGCACCAGTCATACTGCCCTAAATCCGGCCCTGCACATGAGGGGTGCCACTGATTATCCCAGAAAGGACTCGGGCATGTGAGGGGTGTCATTGATTATCCCAGAAGGGGCTCGTGTGCGCGGGCACATGAGCGGTGTCATTGATTATCCCAGAAGGGGCTCGTGCGTGTGGGCATATGAGCGGTGTCATTGATTATCCCAGAAGGGGCTCGTGCGCGCGGGCACGTGAGCGGTGTTATTGATTATCCCAGAAGGGACTCGGGCGCGCGGGCACATGAGCGGTGTCATTGATTATCCCAGAAGGGGCTCGTGCGTGTGGGCATATGAGCGGTGCCACTGATTATCCCAGAAAGGACTCAGGCATGTGAGGGGTGTCATTGATTATCCCAGAAGGGGCTCGTGCGCGCGGGCACATGAGCGGTGTAATTGATTATCCCAGAAGGGGCTCGTGCATGTGGGCATATGAGCGGTGTCATTGATTATCCCAGAAGGGGCTCGTGCGCGCGGGCACGTGAGCGGTGTTATTGATTATCCCAGAAGGGACTCGGGCGCGCGGGCACATGAGCGGTGTCATTGATTATCCCAGAAGGGGCTCGTGCGTGTGGGCATATGAGCGGTGCCACTGATTATCCCAGAAAGGACTCAGGCATGTGAGGGGTGTCATTGATTATCCCAGAAGGGGCTCGTGCGCGCGGGCACGTGAGCGGTGTTATTGATTATCCCAGAAGGGACTCGGGCGCGCGGGCACATGAGCGGTGTCATTGATTATCCCAGAAGGGGCTCGTGCGTGTGGGCATATGAGTGGTGTCATTGATTATCCCAGAAGGGGCTCATGCTCGCGGGCACATGAGCAGTGTCATTGATTATCCCAGAAGGGGCTCGTGCGTGCGGACACATGAGCGGTGTCATTGATTATCCCAGAAGGGGCTCGTGCGTGTGGGCATATGAGTGGTGTCATTGATTATCCCAGAAGGGGCTCATGCTCGCGGGTACATGAGCGGTGTCATTGATTATCCCAGAAGGGGCTTGTGCGTGTGGGTATATGAGTGGTGTCATTGATTATCCCAGAAGGGGCTCGTGCTCGCGGGCACATGAGCGGTGTCATTGATTATCCCACTCTGTGGTAAAGAGGAAGCTGTGTCCTCGGTGCAGACAGGCCTAATTGAATCACGTGACACCGTGAGGTATTCTCTAGCACGCTCTGGTCATGTGGTGACACGTCCTGTCGGCTCTGCGCCCTCAAGAAGTCCCTAAGTCTCACCACCAGCTAGTGTACTAGGGCAGGAACGTACCATAACATAACGTGTATTTTCTAAGCGCACGTTCACCCAGAAGGGTATCTTGGCACTGAATAACAGATGTTTATTATTACCCAACTCAATACTACTCATTTCATCTACCTCAGACGGATGGAAACCTGAGTGGACCTGGCGTGATTTGAACCTGTGACCATGAGGTCGAACACAGACCCCTACAGTGGACGCATTAGTCCACGAGGCCACCGGACCCGGCCCACCCACCATCCTCCAGAATGCCCCACACTCACACTCACACTGATGGTACGGTCTGCCACGCATGAAGAGCTCAAGAACATGTGCTTCATAAAGTAGACATGGTCACTTTGTATTTAATCAACGTGGGACCCCGCCAATTCGACTTCCGCCTGCCCCTCATCTTCAATGGCTCCTCGGACCCAAACTTGAAGTCATAAGAGGTTTAACAGTGAGTTCCAGAATTATGGAGTTTACCCCCAGAGCTACAATAAGATGGTAGCGAAGTCACAGCATCTAAGAGGCAAGTGTACCCCAATCTCATGAGGGCAACCTGAAAGCCCCTCACCCCTCCGGTCCTCGCTCCACAGTAAACTGGTAGCAAAGCCTTGCAACCAGGGGTGTAACTCAGACCCCAGCAGCCCTTGCCGAGCAGGTGGGGGCACCAACCCTTCAGGGGCCCCAAACCCTTCAGAGGAGCCCCAATCCACAAAAGACCAATGCATATTTGAGTGATGTGTGAGACTCAAGGGCCCCATTTCACATTCTGTGGCGGGATGGGGGGGGGCGCCATTTTACTCTACGCCACTGCTAGCAAGTCCAGTTCAGAAGTTATCCTCAAAGGGGCCATTCGGTGGCCGGTGGCCCATCTGGTCTCAAAACCCGAGCAGATCTCATGAACCAAGGGAACCTTCTGGAATGCATTGTGGCTGGGTGAGGAGAGCTGTTTATTCTTTCACTGAGTGCCCCTTCAAGGAGCAAAGCCACCCTACTGGTTCAAACCTGACATTACCTTCTTCACATGACCAGCACCCAGGGCCAGCTTTAGCACTGGTAGCGCCCAGTGCGACAATCTTTGTTGGTGCCCCCTCACCCCCATAATGACCTCCTTCTACACAAATTCCCTCACTCCCATGCTCCACCAGTGCCCCTCACCGCTCCACAGCTCCTCGCTCACAAGCATTTCATTTGTTTTATAGCGCTACTCATACCAGTGTAGGGCGTCAGAGCACTTTACGTCTCACACACATTATACAGAATGAATCATAAGTGTGTAAATCAGTCTATAGGAAATGTTACAATAGGCAGTGAGGAGGTGCAGGAGGCACATGTCACAGATACCAGTAGGCAGTCTATTTTAAGAGTGTTTGGTCTGGAGAAGCACAAACTCAGGACTTAAAACGTACCACAGTGGTTGGCGTTGACTTTACTAATAAGAATGGATTTCTACTAATTTACCACGTTTTATCAACATTAGTATAATGAAAGACAGGGAAAAGCATAACGTTCTAACCTATACCATGCAGTTTTCATGCACCTCATTGATGTCGATTCATAGCTCACTGTGCTATATTAGGATTGTAACTTATAACCTACAAGCAACAAAAGGATCTCTGTGACAAAAGCTGTAACCCACTGAGCATCCACATAAAATCCAGTTTGCTGATTTGCGTGGTACACGTTCTTTGCAACACGCACATTAACCCTCCGTGCTACATTATAACGAGTGGGAACTCCCACTAGAGAGAACTCAATCTCTCTCCAGCAGGAACATTAATCACCAGAGTTATCTTGACATTTTTTGCTGCCTGAAAACTGCTGAATACACAAGGACCTCTCCTGCAGGTGTTTTTTTTAAACCTGTGTAATTTCTAAATACGACCTCCCCCCCAGGTCTGCGCCAGGTGAGGCTGCACCGGTCACACTGACCTAGAGTCGGCCCTGCCAGCACCATAAGCCCACCCTACCAGCCAAACACCACTCTTCACTTCTCCCTTCACAGTGTTGGTAATTTTCGTACTGCTGTATCTCAGTATTACAGATATGCACAGTCAGTAATTCAGGAACTCCTGTATCCAGGTATTAAAAATATCCGCAGTGCTTGTAAATCGAGTACTCCTGCATCCAGGTACTACAGATACCCGCAGTGTTGGTAATTTGGGTACTCCTGCATCCAGGTACTACAGATACCCGCAGTGTTGGTAATTTGGGTACTCCTGCATCCAGGTACTACAGATAACCGCAGTGTCAGTAATTCGGGTGCTCCTGTATCTCAGTATTACAGATACCTGCAGTCAATAATTCAGGTACTCCTGTATCCCAGTATTACAAATATCTGCAGCGCTTGTAATTCGGGTACTCCTCCATCAAGGTACTACATATACTCGCAGTGTTGGCAATTCGGGTACTCCTGCATCTGGGTATTAGAGATACCTGCAGTGTCGGTAATTCAGGTACTCCTGCATCCCGGTATGATAGATATCCACAGTGTCAGTAATTCGGGTACTCCTGTATCTCAGTATTACAGGTATCCGCAGTCAGTAATTCAGGTACTCCTGTATCCCGGTATTACAAATATCCGCAGTACTTGTCAAATGTGTACGCCTGCATCCAGGTACTACAGATACCCGCAGTGTTGGTAATTCGGGTACTCCTGCATCCAGGTACTACAGATACCCACAGTGTTTGTAATTTAGGTGAGCCTGCATCCCGGTATTACAGATACCCACAGCGTCGATAATTCGGGTACTCCTGTAACTCAGTAATACAGATACCCGCAGCAAGTAATTCAGGTACTCCTGTATCCTGGTATTATAAATATCTGCAGAGCTGGTAATTCAGGTACTCTGCATCCGGGCATTAGAGATACCAGCAGTGCCGGTATTTCAGGAACTCTTGCATCCTGATATTACAAATATCCGCAGTGTCTGTAATTCGGGTACTCCTGTATCTCAGTATTACAGATACCCACAGCGTCGGTAATTCGGGTACTCCTGCATCCCAGTATTACAGATATCCACAGTGTCGGTAATTTGGGTACTCCTGTATCCTGATGTTACAAATATCCGTGCGCTTGCAATTCGGGTACTCCTGCATCCAGGTACTACAGATACCCCAGTGTTGGTAATTTAGGTAGTCCTGCATCCAGGTACTACAGATACCTGCAGTATTAGTAATTCGGGTACTTCTGCATCCAGGTACTATGATACCTGCAGTGTTGGTAATTCGGGTACTCCTGCATCCCAGTACTACAGATATCCAAAGTGTCGGTAATGCGGGTACTCCTGTAACTCAGTATTACAGATATCCGCAGCCAGTAATTCAGGTACTCCTGTATCCTGGTATTATAAATATCCGCAGAGCTAATAATTCAGGTACTTCTGCATCCGGGTATTAGAGATACCTGCAGAGTCAGTAATTCGGGTACTCCTGCATCTTGGTATTTCAGATACTCACAGCATCGATAATTCGGGCACTCCTGTGTCCCGATGTTACAAATATCCGCAGTGCTTGCAATTCGGGTACTCCTGCATCCAGGTACTACAGATACCTGCAGTGTTGGTAATTCGGGTACTCCTGCATCCCGGTATTACAGATACCCACAGTGTCGATAATTCGGGTACTCCTGTAACTCAGTAATACAGATACCCGCAGCAAGTAATTCAGGTACTCCTGTATCCTGGTATTATAAATATCTGCAGAGCTGATAATTCAGGTACTTCTGCATCCGGGCATTAGACATACCAGCAGTGCCGGTATTTCAGGTACTCCTGCATCCCGAGATTACAAATATCCGCAGCGTCTGTAATTCGGGTACTCCTGTATCTCAGTATTACAGATACCCACAGCGTCGGTAATTCGGGTACTCCTGCATCACAGTATTACAGATATCCACAGTGTTGGTAATTTGGGTACTCCTGTATCCTGATGTTACAAATATCCGTGCGCTTGCAATTCGGGTACTCCTGCATCCAGGTACTACAGATACCCCCAGTGTTGGTAATTTAGGTAGTCCTGCATCCAGGTACTACAGATACCTGCAGTATTAGTAATTTGGGTACTTCTGCATCCAGGTACTACGATACCCGCAGTGTTGGTAATTCGGGTACTCCTGCATCCCAGTACTACAGATATCCAAAGTGTCGGTAATACGGGTACTCTTGTAACTCAGTATTACAGATATCCGCAGCCAGTAATTCAGCTACTCCTGTATCCTGGTATTATAAATATCCGCAGAGCTGATAATTCAGGTACTTCTGCATCCGGGTATTAGAGATACCTGCAGTGTCAGTAATTCGGGTACTCCTGCATCTTGGTATTTCAGATACCCACAGCGTCGATAATTTGGGCACTCGTGTCACGATGTTACAAATATCCGCAGTGCTTGCAATTCGGGTACTCCTGCATCCAGGTACTACAGATACCTGCAGTGTTGGTAATTCGGGTACTCCTGCATCCAGGTATTACAGATACCTGCAGTGTTGTTAATTCGGGTACTCCTGCATCCAGGTACTATGGATACCTGCAGTTTTGGTAGTTCGGGTACTCCTGCATCCCGGTATTAAAGATATCCACAGTGTTGGTAATTCAGGTACTACTGCATCCAGGTACTACAGATACCCGCAGTGTTGGCAATTCAGGTAGTCCTGCATCCAGGTACTACAGATACCCAAAGTATTGGTAATTCAGGTACTCCTGCATCCAGGTACTACAGATAACCAAAGTGTTGGTAATTCAGGTACTCCAGCATCGCGGCATTACAAATACCCACAGCATTGGTAATTCGGGTACTCCTGAATCCTGGTATTACAGATATCCAGTGTCTGTAATTCGGGAACTCCTGCATCCAGGTACTACAGATACCCTCATTGTTGGTAATTTGGGTACTCCTGCATCCCGGTAGTACAGATATACACAGTACCGGTAATTCGGGTACTCCTGTAACTCAGTATTACAGATATCTGCAGCAAGTAATTCAGGTACTCCTGTATCCTTGTATTATAAATATCTGCAGAGCTGGTAATTCAGGTACTTCTGCATGCGGGTATTAGAGATACCTGCAGTGTCGGTAATTCACATACTCCTGCATCCCGATATTATAAATATCCACAGCGTCTGTAATTTGGGAACTCCTGTATCTCAGTATTACAGATATCCGCAGTCAGTAATTCAGGTACTCCTGTATCCCAGTATTACAAATATCCGCAGCACTTGTAAATTGGGTACTCCTGCATCTCGGTATTACAGATGCCCGCAGTGTTGGTAATTCGGGTACTCCTGCATCCAGGTACTAAAGATACCCGCAATTTTGCAAATTCAGGTAGTCCTGCATCCAGGTACTACAGATACCCGCAGTGTCAGTAATTCGGGTACTCCTGCATCTTGGTATTTCAGATGCCCACAGAGTCAGTAATTCAGGTACTCCTGCATCCTGGTATTACAGATATCCAGTGTTTGTAATTCGGGTACTTCTGCATCCGGGTATTAGAGATACCAGCTATGTCGGTAATTTGGGTACTCCTGTATCCCGATGTTACAAATATCTGCAGTGCTTGCAATTCGGGTACTCCTGCATCCAGGTGCGTCAGGTACCTGCAGTGTTGGTAATTCAGGTAGTCCTGCATCCAGATACTACAGATACACGCAGTATTGGTAATTTGGGACTCCTGCATCCAGGTACTACAGATACCCTCAGATTTGGTAATTCGGGTACTCCTGCATCCCGGTATTACAGATATCCACAGTGTTGGTAATTCGGGTACTCCTGTAACTCAGTAGTACAGATATCTGCAGCCAGTAATTCAGGTACTCCTGTATCCTGGTATTATAAATATCCACAGAGCTGGTAATTGAGGTACTTCTGCATCCAGGTATTAGAGATACCGGCAGTGTTGGTAATTCGGGTACTCCTGTATCCCGATGTTACAAATATCCGCAGCACTTGCAATTCGGATACTCCTGCATCCAGGTGCTTCAGATACCTGCAGTTTTGGTAGTTCGGGTACTCCTGCATCCAGGTATTACAGATACCTGCAGTGTTGTTAATTTGGGTACTCCTGCATCCAGGTACTATGGATACCTGCAGTGTTGGTAGTTCGGGTACTCCTGCGTCCCGGTATTAAAGATATCCACAGTGTTGGTAATTCAGGTACTACTGCATCCAGGTACTACAGATACCCGCAGTGTTGGCAATTCAGGTAGTCCTGCATCCAGGTACTACAGATACCCACAGTATTGGTAATTCAGGAACTCCTGCATCCAGGTACTACAGATAACCAAAGTGTTGGTAATTCAGGTACTCCAGCATCTCGGCATTACAGATACCCACAGCATTGGTAATTCGGGTACTCCTGAATCCTGGTATTACAGATATCCAGTGTCTGTAATTCGGGAACTCCTGCATCCAGGTACTACAGATACCCTCAGTGTTGGTAATTTGGGTACTCCTGCATCCCGGTAGTACAGATATACACAGTGCCGGTAATTCGGGTACTCCTGTAACTCAGTATTACAGATATCTGCAGCAAGTAATTCAGGTACTCCTGTATCCTTGTATTATAAATATCTGCAGAGCTGGTAATTCAGGTACTTCTGCATGCGGGTATTAGAGATACCTGCAGTGTCAGTAATTCACGTACTCCTGCATCCCGATATTACAAATATCCACAGCGTCTGTATTTTGGGAACTCCTGTATCTCAGTATTACAGATATCCGCAGCCAGTAATTCAGGTACTCCTGTATCCTGGTATTATAAATATCCGCAGAGCTGGTAATTCAGGTACTTCTTCATCCAGGTATTAGAGATACCTGCCGTATTGGTAATCTGGGTACTCCTGCATCCAGGTACTACAGATAACCAAAGTGTTGGTAATTCAGGTACTCCAGCATCTCGGCATTACAGATACCCACAGCATTGGTAATTCGGGTACTCTTGAATCCTGGTATTACAGATATCAACAGTGTCTGTAATTCGGGTACTCCTACATCCAGGTACTACAGATACCCGCAGTGTTGGTAATTTGGGTACTCCTGCATCCCGGTATTACAGATATCCACAGTGCCGGTAATTTGGGTACTCCTGTATCTATGTATTACAGATATCTGCAGCAAGTAATTCAGGTACTCCTGTATCCTGGTATTATAAATAACTTTAGAGCTGGTAATTCAGGTACTTCTGCATCCAGGTATTAGAGATACCTGCAGTGTCTGTAATTCAGGTACTCATGCATCCCGGTATTACAGATATCCACAATGTCAGTAATTCGGGTACTCCTGTATCTCAGTATTACAGATACCCCAGTCAGTAGTTCAGGTACTCATGTATCCCGGTATTACAAATATAAGCAGCGCTAGTAAATTGTGTACTCCTGCATCCAGGTACTACAGACACCCACAGTGTTGGTAATTCGGGTACTCCTGCATCCAGGTACTACAGATACCTGCAGTGTTGGTAATTCGGGTACTCCTGCATCCAGGTACTACAGACACCAGCAGTGTTGGTTATTCAGGTACTCCTGCATCCCGGTATTACAGATATCCACAGTGTCAGTAATTCGGGCACTCCTGTATCTCAGTATTAGAGATACCGGCAGTCAGTAATTCAGGTACTCCTGTATCCCAGTATTACAAATATCTGCAGCGCTTGTAAATTGTGTACTCCTGCATCCAGGTACTACAGATACCCGCAGTGTTGGTAATTCGGGTACTCCTGCATCCAGGTAGTACAGATACCCGCAGTGTTTATAATTTGGGTACTCCTGCATCCAGGTACTACAGATACCCGCAGTGTCAGTAATTCGGGTACTCCTGCATCTCAGTATTTCAGATACCCACAGCGTCGATAATTCAGGTACTCCTGTATCTCAGTATTACAGATATCCACAGTGTCTGAAATTCGGGTACTCCTGTATCTCAGTATTACAGATATCCGCAGTGAGTAATTCAGGTACTCCTGTATCCTGGTATTATAAATATCTGCATTGCTTGCAATTCGGATACAACTGCATCCAGGTACTACAGATACCCGCAGTTTTGCTAATTCAAGTAGTCCGGCATCCAGGTACTCCAGATACCTGCAGTGTCAGTAATTCGGGTACTCCTGCATCTTGGTATTTCAGATATCCGCAGTGTCGATAATTCGGGTACTCCTGTATCCCGGTATTATAAATATCTGCATCGCTTGCAATTCGGGTACTCCTGCATCCAGGTGCTTCAGATACCTGCAGTGTTGGTAATTTGGGTACTCCTGCATCCAGTTACTACATATAGCTGCAGTGTTGGTAATTCAGGTACTCCTGCATCCAGGTACTACAGAAAACTGCAGTGTTTGTAATTTGGGTACTCCTGCATCCCGGTATTACAGATATCCACAGTGTCGGTAATGCGGGTGCTCCTGTATCTCAGTAGTACAGATATCCGCAGTCAGTAATTCAGGTACTCCTGTATCTCGGTATTACAAATATCTGCAGCGCTTGTAAATTGTGTACTCCTGCATCCAGGTACTACAGATACCCGCAGTTTTGCTAATTCAAGTAGTCCTGTATCCAGGTACTACAAATACCTGCAGTGTCAGTAATTCGAGTACTCCTGCATCTTGCTATTTCAGATACCCACAGCGTCGATAATTCTGGTACTCCTGCATCCCGGTATTACAGATATCCACAGTGTCGGTAATTCCGGTAATCCTGTATCCTGATATTACAAATATCTGCAGCGCTTGCAATTCGGGTACTCCTGCATCCAGGTGCTTCAGATACCTGCAGTGTTGGTAATTCAGGTACTCCTGCATTCAGGTACTACAGATTCCTGCAGTTTTGGTAATTCTGGTACTCCTGCATCTAGGTACTACAGATACCCACAGTGTTGGCAATTTGGGTACTCCTGCATCCCGGTATCACAGATATCCACAGTGTCAGTAATTCGGGTACTCCTGTATCTCAGTATTACAGATATCCGCAGCCAGTAATTCAGGTACTCCTGTATCCAGGTATTATAAATATCCGCAGAGCTGGTAATTCAGGTACTTCTACATCACAGTATTAGAGATACCCGCAGTGTCGATAATTCGGGTACTCCTGTATCCCGATGTTACAAATATCCGCAGCACTTGTAAATCGGGTACTCCTGCATCCAGGTACTAAAGATACCTGCAGTGTTAGTAATTCAGGTACTCCTGCATGCAGGTACTACAGATAACCGCAGTGTTGGTAATTAGAGTACTCCTGCATCCAGGAACTATAGATACCTGCAGTGATGGTAATTCGGGTACTCCTGCATCCAGGTACGACAGATACCCGCAGTGTTGGTAATTCGGCTACTCCTGCATCCCGGTATTACAGATATCCACAGTATCGGTAATTCGAGCACTCCTGTAACTCAGTATTACAGATATCCGCAGTCAGTAATTCAGGTACTCCTATATCCCGGTATTATAAATATCTGCAGCGCTTGCAATTCGGGTACCCATGCATCCAGGTACTACAGATACCCGCAGTGTCAGTAATTCGGGTACTCCTGCATCTTGGTATTACAGATACCCGCAGTGTTGGTAATTTGGGTACCCCTGCATCCAGGTACTACAGATACCCACAGTGTTGGTAATTCGGGTACTCCTACATCCAGGTAGTACAGACACCAGCTGTATTGGTAATTTGGGTGCTCCTGCATCCCGGTATTACATATATCCACAGTGTCAGTATTTTGGGTACTCCTGTATCTCAGTATTACAGATATCCGCAGTCAGTAATTCAGGTACTCCTGTATCCCGGTATTGCAAATATCTGCAGTGCTTGTAAATTGTGTACTCCTGCATCCAGTTACTACAGATACCCGCAGTGTTGTTAATTCGGGTACTCCTGCATCCAGATACTACAAATTCCCGCAGTGTTGGTAATTCGGTTACTCCTGCATCCAGGTACTACAGATACCCGCAGCGTTGGTAATTTGGGTACTCCTGCATCCCGGTACCGCAGATATCCACAATGTCGGTAACTTCGGGTACTCCTGTCTCTCAGTATTACAGATATACGCAGTCAGTAATTCAGGTACACCTTTATCCTGGTATTATAAATATCCGCAGAGCTGGTAACTTGGGTACTCCTGCATCCTGATATTACAAAGATCCGCAGGGTTGGTAATTTGGGAAGAGCGATGTAATAAACGGAGGCCAGATGTAATCAGAGCTCCACTGGTTTGCGTCATGTGGTGTAATCTCTTACCTCTGGCTCACCCTGCCCTGTGGCATTTGTGTCGCTTTCAGCAGATTGGCTTTGACTGAAAAGAGGAGCAGTGGCTAATATCAAATCATGCCCTTATAAAAGTCATCACGTAAAACGGAACAGGTCACTTCGGGTACTCCTACGCAGGGCATTACAGATACCCACAGCGTTGGTAATTCAGGTACTCCTGCATCCAGGTACTACAAATACCTGCAGCGTTTCCAATTCAGGTACTCCTGTGTCAGGGTATTACAGATACCCACGGTGTTGGTAATTCAGGTACTCCTGCATCTCGGCATTACAGATACCCACCGCATCGGTAATTCGGGTACTCCTGAGTCCTGGTATTACAAATATCAACAGTGTTGGAAATTTGGGCACTCCTGCATCCAGGTATTACAGATACCTGCAGTGTTGGTAATTTGGGTGCTGCTGAATCCCGGTATTACAAATATGCACAGTGTCGGTCATTCCGGTACTCCTGTATCTCAGTATTACAGATATCCGCAGCCAGTAATTCAGGTACTTCTGCATCCGGGTATTAGAGATACCCGCAGTGTCGATAATTTGGGTACTCCTGTATCCTGATGTTACAAATATCCGCAGTGCTTGTAATTCGGGTACTCCTGCATCCAGGTACTACAGATACCTGCAGTGTTGGTAATTCGGGTACTCCATCATCCCGGTATTACAGATATCCACAGTGTCGGTAATTCGGGTACTCCTGTAACTCAGTATTACAGCTATCCGCAGTCAGTATTTCAAGTACTCCTGTAGCCCGGTACTATAAATATCTGCAGCGCTTGCAATTCGGGTGCTCCTTCATCCAAGTACTACAGATACCCGCAGAGTCAGTAATATGGGTACTCCTGCATCTCAGTATTACAGATACCCACAGCATCGGTAATGCGGGTACTCCTGAATCCTGGTATTACAGATATCCACAGTGTCTGTAATTCGGGTACTACTGCATCCAGGTACTACAGATACCTGCAGTGTTGGTAATTTGGGTGCTCCTGCATCCCGGTATTACAGATATCCGCAGTGCTGGTAATTCGGGTACTCCTGTATCTCAGTATTACGGATATCTGCAGCCAGTAATTCAGGTACTCCTGTATCCTGGTATTATAAATATCTGCAGAGCTGGTAATTCAGGTACTTCTGCATCCGGGTATTAGAGATACCACACTGTCGGTAATTCAGGGACTCCTGCATCCCGATATTAAAAATATCTGCAGCGTCTGTAATTCGGGTACTCCTGTATCTCAGTATTACAGATATCCGCAGTCAGTTATTCAGGTACTCCTGTATCCCAGTATTACAAATATCCGCAGCGTTTGCAATTCGGGTACTCCTGCATCCAGGTACTACAGATACCCGCAGTGTTAGTAATTCAGGTAGTCCTGCATCCAGGTACTACAGATACCCTCTGTGTTGGTAATTTGGGTGCTCCTGCATCCAGGTACTACAGATACCCGCAGAGTTGGTAATTCGGGTACTCCTGCATCCAGGTACTACAGATACCCGCAGTTTTGCCAATTTAGGTAGTCCTCCATCCAGGCACTACAGATACCTGCAGTGTCGGTAATGCAGATACTCCTGCATCTTGGTATTACAGATACCCACAGCGTCGGAAATTCAGGTACCCCTTCATACCGGTAATTACAGATATCCACAGTTTCGGTAATTTGGGTACTCCTGTAACTCAGAATTACAGAAATCCGCAGCCAGTAATTCAGGTTCTCCTGTCTCCTGGTATTATAAATATCCGCAGAGCTGGTAATTCAGGTACTTCTGCTTCCGGGTATTAGAGATACCCGCAGTGTCGGTAATTCGGGTACTCCTGCATCCCGATGTTACAAATATCCACAGTGCTTGCAATTCGGGTACTCCTACATTCAGGTGCTTCAGATACCTGCAGTGTTGGTAATTCAGGTACTCCTGCATCCATGTACTACAGATACCTACAGTGTTGGTAATTCGGGTACTCCTGCATCCAGGTATTACAGATACCTGCAGTGTTGGTAATTTGGGTGCTGCTGAATCCCGGTATTACAAATATGCAGAGTGTCGGTCATTCCGGTACTCCTGTATCTCAGTATTACAGATATCCGCAGTCAGTAATTCAGGTACTCCTGTATCCCGGTATTATAAATATCCGCAGCGCTTGCAATTCGGGTACTCCTGCATCCTGGTATTAAAGATATCTACAGTGCCGGTAATTCAGGTTCTCCTGTGTCTCAGTATTACAGATATCCGCAGCCTGTAATTCTGGTACTTCTGCATCCGGGTATTAGAGATACCCGCAGTGTCGATAATTTGGGTACTCCTGTATCCTGATGGTACAAATATCCGCAGTGCTTGTAATTCGTGTACTCCTGCATCCAGGTACTACAGTTACCTGCAGTGTTGGTAATTCGGGTAGTCCTGCATACTGGTATTACAGATATCCACAGTGTCGGTAATTCGGGTACTCCTGTAACTCAGTATTACAGATATCCGCAGTCAGTATTTCAAGTACTTCTGTAGCCCGGTATTATAAATATATGCAGCGCTTGCAATTCGGGTGCTCCTTCATCCAAGTACTACAGATACCCGCAGTGTCAGTAATTTGGGTACTCCTGCATCTCAGTATTACAGATACCCACAGCATCGGTAATTCGGGTACTCCTGAATCCTGGTATTACAGATATCCACAGTGTCTGTAATTCGGGTACTAGTGCATCCAGGTACTACAGATCCCCACATCATCGGTAATTCGGATACTCCTGCATCCCGGTATTACAGATATCCGCAGTGCTGGTAATTCGGGTACTCCTGTATCTCAGTATTACGGATATCTGCAGCCAGTAATTCAGGTACTCCTGTATCCTGGTATTATAAATATCTGCAGAGCTGGTAATTCAGGTACTTCTGCATCCTGGTATTAGAGATACCACAGGGTCGGTAATTCAGGGACTCCTGCATCCCGATATTAAAAATATCTGCAGCATCTGTGATTTGGGTACTCCTGTATCTCAGTATTACAGATATCCGCAGTCAGTTATTCAGGTACTCCTGTATCCCGGTATTACAAATATCCATAGCGTTTGCAATTCGGGTACTCCTGCATCCAGGTACTACAGATACCCGCAGTGTTAGTAATTCAGGTAGTCCTGCATCCAGGTACTACAGATACCCTCTGTGTTGGTAATTTGGGTGCTCCTGCATCCAGGTACTACAGATACCCCCAGAGTTGGTAATTTGGGTACTCCTGCATCCAGGTACTACAGATACCCGCAGCTTTGCCAATTTACGTAGTCCTCCATCCAGGCACTACAGATACCCGCAGTGTCGGTAATGCAGATACTCCTGCATCTTGGTATTACAGATACCCACAGCGTCCGGAATTCAGGTACTCCTTCATCCTGGTAATTACAGATATCCACAGTTTCGGTAATTTGGGTACTCCTGTAACTCAGTATTACAGAAATCCGCAGCCAGTAATTCAGGTTCTACTGTCTCCTGGTATTATAAATATCCGCAGAGCTGGTAATTCAGGTACTTCTGCTTCCGGGTATTAGAGATACCCGCAGTGTCGGTAATTCGGGTACTCCTGCATCCCGATGTTACAAATATCCACAGTGCTTGCAATTCGGGTACTCCTACATTCAGGTGCTTCAGATACCTGCAGTGTTGGTAATTCAGGTGCTCCTGCATCCATGTACTACAGATACCTACAGTGTTGGTAATTCGGGTACTCCTGCATCCAGGTATTACAGATACCTGCAGTGTTGGTAATTTGGGTACTCCTGCATCCAGATACTACAAATTCCCGCAGTGTTGGTAATTCGGGTACTCCTGCATCCAGGTACTACAGATACCCGCAGCGTTGGTAATTTGGGTACTCCTGCATCCCGGTACTACAGATATCCACAATGTCGGTAACTTCGGGTACTCCTGTCTCTCAGTATTACAGATATACGCAGTCAGTAATTCAGGTACACCTTTATCCTGGTATTATAAATATCCGCAGAGCTGGTAACTTGGGTACTCCTGCATCCTGATATTACAAAGATCCGCAGGGTTGGTAATTTGGGAAGAGCGATGTAATAAACGGAGGCAAGATGTAATCAGAGCTTCACTGGTTTGCGTCATGTGGTGTAATCTCTTACCTCTGGCTCACCCTGCCCTGTGGCATTTGTGTCGCTTTTAGCAGATTGGCTTTGACTGAAAAGAGGAGCTGTGGCTAATATCAAATCCTGCCCTTATAAAAGTCATCACGTAAAATGGAACAGGTCACTTCGGGTACTCCTACGCAGGGCATTACAGATACCCACAGCGTTGGTAATTCAGGTACTCCTGCATCCAGGTACTACAAATACCCGCAGCGTTTCCAATTCAGGTACTCCTGTGTCAGGGTATTACAGATACCCACAGTGTTGGTAATTCAGGTACTCCTGCATCTCGGCATTACAGATACCCACCGCATCGGTAATTCGGGTACTCCTGAGTCCTTGTATTACAAATATCAACAGTGTTGTAAATTTGGGTACTCCTGCATCCAGGTATTACAGATACCTGCAGTGTTGGTAATTTGGGTGCTGCTGAATCCCGGTATTACAAATATGCACAGTGTCGGTCATTCCGGTACTCCTGTATCTCAGTATTACAGATATCCGCAGCCAGTAATTCAGGTACTTCTGCATCCGGGTATTAGAGATACCCGCAGTGTCGATAATTTGGGTACTCCTGTATCCTGATGTTACAGATATCCGCAGTGCTTGTAATTCGGGTACTCCTGCATCCAGGTACTACAGATACCTGCAGTGTTGGTAATTCGGGTACTCCATCATCCAGGTATTACAGATATCCACAGTGTCGGTAATTCGGGTACTCCTGTAACTCAGTATTACAGATATCCGCAGTCAGTATTTCAAGTACTCCTGTAGCCCGGTATTATAAATATCTGCAGCGCTTGCAATTCGGGTGCTCCTTCATCCAAGTACTACAGATACCCGCAGTGTCAGTATTTTGGGTACTCCTGCATCTCAGTATTACAGGTACCCACAGCATCGGTAATGCGGGTACTCCTGAATCCTGGTATTACAGATATCCACAATGTCTGTAATTCGGGTACTACTGCATCCAGGTACTACAGATACCTGCAGTGTTGGTAATTTGGGTGCTCCTGCATCCCGGTATTACAGATATCCGCAGTGCTGGTAATTCGGGTACTCCTGTATCTCAGTATTACGGATATCTGCAGCCAGTAATTCAGGTACTCCTGTATCCTGGTATTATAAATATCTGCAGAGCTGGTAATTCAGGTACTTCTGCATCCGGGTATTAGAGATACCACAGGGTCGGTAATTCAGGGACTCCTGCATCCCGATATTAAAAATATCTGCAGCGTCTGTAATTCGGGTACTCCTGTATCTCAGTATTACAGATATCCGCAGTCAGTTATTCAGGTACTCCTGTATCCCAGTATTACAAATATCCGCAGCGTTTGCAATTCGGGTACTCCTGCATCCAGGTACTACAGATACCCGCAGTGTTAGTAATTCAGGTAGTCCTGCATCCAGGTACTACAGATACCCTCTGTGTTGGTAATTTGGGTGCTCCTGCATCCAGGTACTACAGATACCCGCAGAGTTGGTAATTCGGGTACTCCTGCATCCAGGTACTACAGATACCCGCAGTTTTGCCAATTTAGGTAGTCCTCCATCCAGGCACTACAGATACCCGCAGTGTCGGTAATGCAGATACTCCTGCATCTTGGTATTACAGATACCCACAGCGTCGGAAATTCAGGTACCCCTTCATACCGGTAATTACAGATATCCACAGTTTCGGTAATTTGGGTACTCCTGTAACTCAGTATTACAGAAATCCGCAGCCAGTAATTCAGGTTCTCCTGTCTCCTGGTATTATAAATATCCGCAGAGCTGGTAATTCAGGTACTTCTGCTTCCGGGTATTAGAGATACCCGCAGTGTCGGTAATTCGGGTACTCCTGCATCCCGATGTTACAAATATCCACAGTGCTTGCAATTCGGGTACTCCTACATTCAGGTGCTTCAGATACCTGCAGTGTTGGTAATTCAGGTGCTCCTGCATCCATGTACTACAGATACCTACAGTGTTGGTAATTCGGGTACTCCTGCATCCAGGTATTACAGATACCTGCAGTGTTGGTAATTTGGGTGCTGCTGAATCCCGGTATTACAAATATGCAGAGTGTCGGTCATTCCGGTACTCCTGTGTCTCAGTATTACAGATATCCGCAGTCAGTAATTCAGGTACTCCTGTATCCCGGTATTATAAATATCCGCAGCGCTTGCAATTCGGGTACTCCTGCATCCTGGTATTAAAGATATCTACAGTGCCGGTAATTCAGGTACTCCTGTGTCTCAGTATTACAGATATCCGCAGCCAGTAATTCAGGTACTTCTGCATCCGGGTATTAGAGATACCCGCAGTGTCGATAATTTGGGTACTCCTGTATCCTGATGTTACAAATATCCGCAGTGCTTGTAATTCGTGTACTCCTGCATCCAGGTGCTACAGATACCTGCAGTGTTGGTAATTCGGGTACTCCTGCATACTGGTATTACAGATATCCACAGTGTCGGTAATTCGGGTACTCCTGTAACTCAGTATTACAGATATCCGCAGTCAGTATTTCAAGTACTCCTGTAGCCCGGTATTATAAATATATGCAGCGCTTGCAATTCGGGTGCTCCTTCATCCAAGTACTACAGATACCCGCAGTGTCAGTAATTTGGGTACTCCTGCATCTCAGTATTACAGATACCCACAGCATCGGTAATTCGGGTACTCCTGAATCCTGGTATTACAGATATCCACAGTGTCTGTAATTCGGGTACTAGTGCATCCAGGTACTACAGATACCTGCAGTGTTGGTAATTTGGGTGCTCCTGCATCCCGGTATTACAGATATCCGCAGTGCTGGTAATTCGGGTACTCCTGTATCTCAGTATTATGGATATCTGCAGCCAGTAATTCAGGTACTCCTGTATCCTGGTATTATAAATATCTGCAGAGCTGGTAATTCAGGTACTTCTGCATCCGGGTATTAGAGATACCACAGGGTCGGTAATTCAGGGACTCCTGCATCCCGATATTAAAATTATCTGCAGCATCTGTAATTTGGGTACTCCTGTATCTCAGTATTACAGATATCCGCAGTTAGTTATTCAGGTACTCCTGTATCCCGGTATTACAAATATCCGTAGCGTTTGCAATTCGGGTACTCCTGCATCCAGGTACTACAGATACCTGCAGTGTTAGTAATTCAGGTAGTCCTGCATCCAGGTACTACAGATACCCTCTGTGTTGGTAATTTGGGTGCTCCTGCATCCAGGTACTACAGATACCCGCAGAGTTGGTAATTTGGGTACTCCTGCATCCAGGTACTACAGATACCCGCAGTTTTGCCAATTTACGTAGTCCTCCATCCAGGCACTACAGATACCCGCAGTGTCAGTAATGCAGATACTCCTGCATCTTGGTATTGCAGATACCCACAGCGTCCGGAATTCAGGTACTCCTTCATCCCGGTAATTACAGATAGCCACAGTTTCGGTAATTTGGGTACTCCTGTAACTCAGTATTACAGAAATCCGCAGCCAGTAATTCAGGTTCTACTGTCTCCTGGTATTATAAATATCCGCAGAGCTGGTAATTCAGGTACTTCTGCTTCCGGGTATTAGAGATACCCGCAGTGTCGGTAATTCGGGTACTCCTGCATCCCGATGTTACAAATATCCACAGTGCTTGCAATTCGGGTACTCCTACATTCAGGTGCTTCAGATACCTGCAGTGTTGGTAATTCAGGTAGTCCTGCATCCAGGTACTACAGATACCTGCAGTATTGGTAATTTGGGTACTCCTGCATCCATGTACTACAGATACCTGCAGTGTTGGTAATTCGGGTACTCCTGCATCCAGGTATTACAGATACCCGCAGTGTTGGTAATTTGGGTGCTGCTGAATCCCGGTATTACAAATATGCACAGTGTCGGTCATTCTGGTACTCCTGTATCTCAGTATTACAGATATCCGCAGTCAGTAATTCAGGTACTCCTCTATCCCGGTATTATAAATATCTGCAGCGCTTGCAATTCGGGTACTCCTGCATCCAGGTACTACAGATACCCGCAGTGTTGGTAATTTGGGTACTCCTGCATCCCGGTACTACAGATATCCACAATGTCGGTAACTTCGGGTACTCCTGTATCTCAGTATTACAGTATTACAGATATCCGCAGTAATTCAGGGACATCTGTATCCCGGTATTATAAATATCCGCAGAGTTGGTAATTTGGGTACTCCTGCATCCAGATATTACAAAGATCGGCAGGGTAGGTAATTTGGGAAGAGCGATGTAATGTACGGAGGCCAGATGTAATTAGAGCTCCACTGGTTTGCGGCATGTGGTGTAATCTCTTCCCTCTGGCTTACCCTGCCCTGTGGCATTTGTGTCGCTTTCAGCGGATTGGCTTTGACTGAAAAAAGGAGCAGTGGCTAATATCAAATCCTGCCCATATAAAAGTCATCACGTAAAATGGAACAGGTCACTTCGGGTACTCCTGCGTGAGGGTATTACAGATATCCACAGGGTTGATAACTCAGGTACTCCTGCATCCAGGTACTACAAATACCAGCAGCGTTTCCAATTCGGGTACTCCTGCGTCAGGGCATTACAGATACCCACAGTGTTGGTAGTTCAGGTACTCCTGCATCTCTGCATTACAGATACCCACAGCATTGGTAACTCGGGTACACCTGAGTCCTGGTATTACAGATATCCACAGTGTTGGAAACTCGGGTACTTCTGCATCCTGGTATTACAGATATCTACAGTGCCGGTAATTCGGGTACTCCTGTATCTCAGTATTACAGATATCCGCAGCCAGTAATTCAGGTACTCATGTACCCAGGTATTATAAATATCCACAGAGCTGGTAATTCAGGTACTTCTGCATTCGAGTATTAGAAATACCCACAGTGTCGATAATTTGGGTAGTCCTGTATCCCGATGTTACAAATATCCACAGTGCTTGTAATTCGGGTACTCCTGCATCCAGGTACTACAGATACCTGCAGTGTTGGTAATTCAGGTACTCCTGCATTCCGGTATTACAGATATCCACAGTGTCGTTAATTTGGGTACTCCTGTAACTCAGTATTACAGATATCCGCAGTCAGTATTTCAGGTACTCCTGTAGCCCGATATTATAAATATCTGCAGCGCTTACAATTTGGGTACTCCTGCATCCAGGTACTAGAGATACCCGCAGTGTCAGTAATTTGGCTACTCCTGCTTCTCAGTATTACAGATACTCACAGCATCTTTAATTCAGGTACTCCTGAATCCTGGTATTACAGATATCCACAGTGTCTGTAACTCCGTTACTACTGCATCCAGGTACTACAGATACCTGCAGTGTTGGTAATTTGGGTGCTCCTGCATCCCGGTATTACAGATATCCACAGTGCTGGTAATTCGGGTACTCCTGTATCTCAGTATTACAGATATCTGCAGCCAGTAATTCAGGTACTCCTGTATCCTGGCATTATAAATATCTGCAGAGCTGGTAATTCAGGTAGTTCTGCATCCAGGTATTAGAGACACCAGCAGTATCATTAATTCAGGTACTCCTGCATCCCGATATTACGAATATCCGCAGTGTCTGTAATTCCGGAACTCCTGTATCTCAGTATTACAGATATCGGCAGTCAGTAATTCAGGTACTCCTGCATCCAGGTACAACAGATACCCGCAGTGTTGGCAATTCAGGTAGTCCTGAATCCAGGTACTACAATACCCTCAGCGTTGGTAATTTGGGTACTCCTGCATCCAGCTACTACAGATACCTGCAGTGTTAGTAATTCGGGTACTCCTGCATCCAGGTAGTACAGATACCCGCAGTGTTGGTAATTTGGGTGCTCTGCCATCCCGGTATTACAGTTATCCACAGTGTCAGTGATTCGGGCACTCCTGTATCTCATTAGTACAGATATCCGCAGTCAGTAATTCAGGTACTCCTGTATCCCGGTATTATAAATATCCGCAGCGCTTGCAATTCGGGTACTCCTGCATCCAGGTACTACAGATACCTGCAGTTTTGCTAATTTAGGTAGTCCTCCATTCAGGTACTACATATACCCGCAGTGTCGGTAATGCAGATACTCCTGCATCTTGGTATTACAGATACCCACAGCGTCGGTAATTCAGGCACTCCTGCCTCCCGGTATTACAGATATCCACAGTGTCGGTAATTCTGGTACTCTTGTAACTCAGTATTACAGAAATCCGCAGCCAGTAATTCAGGTTCTCCTGTCTCCTGGTATTTAAATATCCGCAGAGCTGGTAATTCAAGCACTTCTGCATCCGGGTATTATAGATACCCGCAGTGTCGGTAATTCGGGTACTCCTGTATCCCGATATTACAAATATCCACAGCGTTTGCAATTCGGGTACTCCTACATCTAGGTGCTTCAGATACCTGCAGTGCTGGTAATTCAGGTAGTCCTGCATCCAGGTACTACAGATACCCGCAGTATTGGTAATTTGGGTACTCCTGCATCCAGGTACTACAGATACCTGCAGTGTTGGCAATTTGGGTACTCCTGCATCCAGGTACTACAGATACCTGCAGTGTTGGTAATTCGGGTACTCCTGCATCCAGGTATTACAGATACCCGCAGTGTTCTTAATTTGGGTGCTCCTGCATCCCGGTATTACAGATATCCACAGTGTTGGTCATTCGGGTACTCCTGTATCTCAGTATTACAGATATCCACAGTCAGTAATTCAGGTACTCCTGTATCCCGGTATTATAAATATCTGCAGTGCTTGCAATTTGGGTACTCCTGCATCCAGGTACTACAGACACCCACAGTATTGGTAATTTGGGCACTCCTGCATCCAGGTATTACAGATACCCGCAGTGTTGGTAATTCAGGTACTCCTGCATCCAGGTATTACAGATACCCGCAGTGTTGGTAATTCAGGTACTCCTGCATCCAGGTATTACAGATACCCGCAGTGTTGGTAATTTAGATACTCCTGCATCCAGGTATTACAAATACCCGCAGTGTTGGTAATTCAGGTACTCCTGCATCCAGGTATTACAGATACCCGCAGTGCTGGTAATTCAGGTACTCCTGCATCCAGGTATTACAGATACCCGCAGTGTTGGTAATTTAGATACTCCTGCATCCAGGTATTACAAATACCCGCAGTGTTGGTAATTCGGGTACTCCTGCATCCAGGTAGTACAGACACCAGCAGTGTTGGTAATTTGTGTGCTCCTGCATCCCGGTATTACAGATATCCACAGTGTCAGTAATTCGGGTACTCCTGTATCTCAGTATTACAGATATCTGCAGCCAGTAATTCAGGTACTCCTGTATCCTGGTAATATAAATATCTGCAGCGCTTGCAATTCGGGTACTCCTGCATCCAGGTACTACAAATACCCACAGTTTTGCTAGTTCAGGTAGTCCTGTATCCAGGTACAACATATACCCGCAGTGTCAATAATTCGGGTATTCCTGCATCTTGGTATTTCAGATACCCACAGCTTCGATAATTCGGGTACTCCTGTATCCTGATGTTACAAATATCTGCAGCGCTTGCAATTCGGGTACTCCTGCATCCAGGTACTGCAAATTCCTGCAGTGTTGGTAATTCGGGTACTCCTGCATCCCAGTATTACAGATATCCACAGTGTCGGTAATTCTTGTACTGCTGTATCTCAGTATTACAGATATCCGCAGTCATTAATTCAGGTACACCTGTATCCCGGTATAACAAATATACGCAGCGCTTGTAAATTGGGTACTCCTGCATCCAGGTACTACAGATACCCGCAGTGTTGGTAATTCAGGTACTCCTGCATCCAGGTATTACAGATACCCGCAGTGCTGGTAATTTAGATACTCCTGCATCCAGGTATTACAAACACCCGCAGTGTTGGTAATTCGGGTACTCCTGCATCCAGGTAGTACAGACACCAGCAGTGTTGGTAATTTGGGGTCTCCTGCATCCCGGTATTACAGATATCCACAGTGTCAGTAATTCGGGTACTCCTGTATCTCAGTATTACATATATCTGCAGCCAGTAATTCAGGTACTCCTGTATCTCAGTATTACAGATATCCACAGTCAGTAATTCAGATACTCCTGTATCCAGGTATTATAAATATCTGCAGCGCTTGCAATTCGGGTACTCCTGCATCCAGGTACTACAAATACCCGCAGTTTTGCTAGTTCAGGTAGTCCTGTATCCAGGTACAACATATACCCGCAGTGTCAATAATTTGGGTATTCCTGCATCTTGGTATTTCAGATACCCACAGCTTCGATAATTCGGGTACTCCTGTATCCTGATGTTACAAATATCTGCAGCGCTTGCAATTCGGGTACTCCTGCATCCAGTTACTGCAAATTCCTGCAGTGTTGGTAATTCGGGTACTCCTGCATCCCAGTATTACAGATATCCACAGTGTCGGTAATTCGTGTACTGCTGTATCTCAGTATTACAGATATCCGCAGTCATTAATTCAGGTACACCTGTATCCCGGTATCACAAATATACACAGCGCTTGTAAATTGGGTACTCCTGCATCCAGGTACTACAGATACCCACAGTGTTGGTAATTCAGGTACTCCTGCATCCAGGTATTACAGATACCCACAGTGCTGGTAATTTAGATACTCCTGCATCCGGGTATTACAAATACCCGCAGTGTTGGTAATTCGGGTACTCCTGCATCCAGGTAGTACAGACACCAGCAGAGTTGGTAATTCGGGTTCTCCTGCATCCAGGTACTACAGATACCTGCAGTTTTGCCAATTTAGGTAGTCCTCCATCCAGGCACTACAGATACCCGCAGTGTCGGTAATGCAGATACTCCTGCATCTTGGTATTACAGATACCCACAGCGTCGGAAATTCAGGTACTCCTTCATCCCGGTAATTACAGATATCCACAGTTTCGGTAATTTGGTACTCCTGTAACTCAGTATTACAGAAATCCGCAGCCAGTAATTCAGGTTCTACTGTCTCCTGGTATTATAAATATCCGCAGAGCTGGTAATTCAGGTACTTCTGCTTCCGGGTATTAGAGATACCCGCAGTGTCGGTAATTCGGGTACTCCTGCATCCCGATGTTACAAATATCCACAGTGCTTGCAATTCGGGTACTCCTACATTCAGGTGCTTCAGATACCTGCAGTGTTGGTAATTCAGGTAGTCCTGCATCCAGGTACTACAGATACCCGCAGTATTGGTAATTTGGGTACTCCTGCATCCATGTACTACAGATACCTGCAGTGTTGGTAATTCGGGTACTCCTGCATCCAGGTATTACAGATGCCTGCAGTGTTGGTAATTTGGGTGCTGCTGAATCCCGGTATTACAAATATGCACAGTGTCGGTCATTCCGGTACTCCTGTATCTCAGTATTACAGATATCCGCAGTCAGTAATTCAGGTACTCCTGTATCCCGGTATTATAAATATCCGCAGCGCTTGCAATTCGGGTACTCCTGCATCCAGGTACTACAGATACCCGCAGTGTTGGTAATTTGAGTACTCCTGCATCCCGGTGCTACAGATATCCACAATGTCGGTAACTTCGGGTACTCCTGTATCTCAGTATTACAGATATCCGCAGTCAGTAATTCAGGGACACCTGTATCCCGGTATTATAAATATCCGCAGAGCTGGTAATTTGGGTACTCCTGCATCCAGATATTACAAAGATCGGCAGGGTAGGTAATTTGGGAAGAGCGATGTAATATACGGAGGCCAGATGTAATTAGAGCTCCACTGGTTTGCGGCACGTGGTGTAATCTCTTCCCTCTGGCTTACCCTGCCCTGTGGCATTTGTGTCGCTTTCAGCGGATTGGCTTTGACTGAAAAAAGGAGCAGTGGCTAATATCATATCCTGCCCATATAAAAGTCATCACGTAAAATGGAACAGGTCACTTCGGGTACTCCTGCGTGAGGGTATTACAGATATCCACAGGGTTGATAACTCAGGTACTCCTGCATCCAGGTACTACAAATACCAGCAGCGTTTCCAATTCGGGTACTCCTGCGTCAGGGTATTACAGATACCCACAGTGTTGGTAATTCAGGTACTCCTGCATCTCTGCATTACAGATACCCACAGCATTGGTAACTCGGATACACCTGAGTCCTGGTATTACAGATATCCACAGCGTTGGAAATTCGGGTACTCCTGCATCCTGGTATTACAGATATCTACAGTGCCGGAAATTCGGGTACTCCTGTATCTCAGTATTACAGATATCCGCAGCCAGTAATTCAGGTACTCATGTATCCAGGTATTATAAATATCCACAGAGCTAGTAATTCAGGTACTTCTGCATTCGGGTATTAGAAATACCCACAGTGTCGATAATTTGGGTAGTCCTGTATCCCGATGTTACAAATATCCGCAGTGCTTGTAATTCGGGTACTCCTGCATCCAGGTACTACAGATACCTGCAGTGTTGGTAATTCAGGTACTCCTGCATTCCGGTATTACAGATATCCACAGTGTCGTTAATTTGGGTACTCCTGTAACTCAGTATTACAGATATCCGCAGTCAGTATTTCAGGTACTCCTGTAGCCCGATATTATAAATATCTGCAGCACTTACAATTTGGGTACTCCTGCATCCAGGTACTACAGATACCCGCAGTTTCAGTAATTTGGCTACTCCTGCATCTCAGTATTACAGATACTCACAGCATCTTTAATTCAGGTACTCCTGAATCCTGGTATTACAGATATCCACAGTGTCTGTAACTCCGGTACTACTGCATCCAGGTACTACAGATACCTGCAGTGTTGGTAATTTGGGTGCTCCTGCATCCCGGTATTACAGATATCCACAGTGCTGGTAATTCGGGTACTCCTGTATCTCAGTATTACAGATATCTGCAGCCAGTAATTCAGGTACTCCTGTATCCTGGTATTATAAATATCTGCAGAGCTGGTAATTCAGGTACTTCTGCATCCGGGTTTTAGAGACACCAGCAGTATCATTAATTCAGGTACTCCTGCATCCCGATATTACGAATATCCGCAGCGTCTGTAATTCCGGAACTCCTGTATCTCAGTATTACAGATATCGGCAGTCAGTAATTCAGGTACTCCTGTATCCCGGTATTACAAATATCCGCAGTGCGTGCAATTCAGGTACTCCTGCACCCAGGTACAACAGATACCCGCAGTGTTGGCAATTCAGGTAGTCCTGAATACAGGTACTACAATACCCTCAGCGTTGGTAATTTGGGTACTCCTGCATCCAGCTACTACAGATACCCGCAGTGTTAGTAATTCGGGTACTCCTGCATCCAGGTAGTACAGATACCCGCAGTGTTGGTAATTTGGGTGCTCTGCCATCCCGATATTACAGTTATCCACAGTGTCAGTGATTCGGGCACTCCTGTATCTCATTAGTACAGATATCCGCAGTCAGTAATTCAGGTACTCCTGTATCCCAGTATTAAAAATATCCACAGCGCTTGTAAATTGGGTACTCCTGCATCCAGGTAGTACAGATACCCGCAGTATTGGTAATTCGGGTACTCCTGCATCCAGGTATTACAGATACCCGCAGTGCTGGTAATTCAGGTACTCCTGCATCCAGGTATTACAGATACCCGCAGTGCTGGTAATTTAGATACTCCTGCATCCAGGTATTACAAATACCCACAGTGCTGGTAATTTAGATACTCCTGGATCCAGGTATTACAAATACCCTCAGTGTTGGTAATTCGGGTACTCCTGCATCCAGGTAGTACAGACACCAGCAGTGTTGGTAATTTGGGTGCTCCTGCATCCCGGTATTACAGATATCTTCAGCCAGTAATTCAGGTACTCCTGTATCTCAGTATTACAGATATCCGCAGTCAGTAATTCAGATACTCCTGTATCCCGGTATTATAAATATCTGCAGCGCTTGCAATTCGGGTACTCCTGCATCCAGGTACTACAAATACCCGCAGTTTTGCTAGTTCAGGTAGTCCTGTATCCAGGTACTACATATACCCTCAGTGTCAATAATTTGGGTATTCCTGCATCTTGGTATTTCAGATACCCACAGCTTCGATAATTCGGGTACTCCTGTATCCTGATGTTACAAATATCTGCAGCGCTTGCAATTCGGGTACTCCTGCATCCAGGTGCTTCAGGTACCTGCAGTGTTGGTAATTCGGGTACTCCTGCATCCCGGTATTACAGATATCCACAGTGTTGGTAATTCGGGTACTGCTGTATCTCAGTATTACAGATATCCGCAGTCATTAATTCAGGTACACCTGTATCCCGGTATAACAAATATACGCAGCGCTTGTAAATTGGGTACTCCTGCATCCAGGTACTACAGATATCCGCAGTGTTGGTAATTCGGGTACTCCTGCATCCAGGTACTACAAATTCCTGCAGTGTTGGTAATTCGGGTACTCCTGCATCCAGGTATTACAGATACCCGCAGTGTTGGTAATTTGGGCACTCCTGCATCCCGGTACTACAGATATCCACAATGTCGGTAACTTTGGGTACTGCTGTATCTCAGTATTACAGATATCCACAGTCAGTAATTCAGGTACTCCTGTATCCCGGTATTATTAATATCCGCAGTGCTGGTAATTCGGGTATTTCTGTATCCCGGTATTTGAGATACCAGCACAGTCGGTAATTCGGATACTCCTGTATCCCGATATTACAAATATCCGCAGGGTAGGTAATATACGGAGCCCAGATGTAATCAGAGCTCCACTGGTTTGCGTCATGTGGTGTAATCGCTTCCCTCTGGCTTACCCTGCCCTGTGGCATTTGTGTCGCTTTCAGCGGATTGGCTTTGACTGAAAAGAGGAGCAATGGCTGATATCAAATCCTGCCCTTATAAAATTAATCACGTAACAGGGAACAGGTCACTTTACAGAACCAAGAATTTCACAGAGTCACAAACATTTCTTGCTTGTTTCACTTTTCATAAGTTACGAACATATTTTGTATATATCAATGTATTATAGGAAGTGAGAAATGGCTGAATTATACATTATTTTTCAACAGACGTGGAACTTCGTAATATGGGACAGAAGTACTAAGGCTTTTTGCGGTTACAAAGAGTCTGGCTGGTAAAATCGGGCCATTTGCGACTGCAAAAAAGCCTTTGTTGTGTAACAAACACAAATTGGGATTCAGTAACACATTACCAAATCGCATTTGTGTTTCCGAGAACATACTGAATCGGTATCTGGAAGAGGCATGTTAAGGGCGTCCCTTCCAAATACCGATAAGGAATGTGGGGTCAGATGTACGACCATTTCATTTTGTGAGTCTCTAATTGCTATTTTCCCAAAGCGGTCGCAAATTATCTACATCATCAATATTCATGAGGCAGGTCGCAATTTGAGATCCATTGGGAATGGCCTGTAACAGGAGCGTCCGGTGCAGGTAATCACGGTAATGCGGGGTGAGGGGGGGAGTCGACAGACAACGACGAGGTGAAATAACATAAAAAAAAGAAAACCACTTACCTTGCGCTCGCTGCATGTCGGCGATGCGGCGAGTGCAAGGTAAGTGGTTTTCTTTTTTTTTTAAATGTTATTTTCCCACATCGTCATCTGTCAACTCCCCCGCCCCCCGTCGCACCGCACTTACCTGCACCAGCCGAGCCTGGACTGTGATCACGGGGATGGTGTCCTGCTGAGGCCAGCAGACCAACATGTCTGTGACTGCTTTTTAGGTCGAGCCTCGAGTAGCGCGCAAGCGCTGCTAGAGGCGAAGACTTTTAGTAAGTGACTTTCAGAAGCAGTCCAAACGCTCGTGCGTCGTGGCTGGCCTTTTTGGGATGGGTACGCGCGGCAGACATGTGTTTCCAATTATCGTGCCCAGACGCGGGCGCGATAATTGTAAACACATGCCGGCAAAGGCCATGACGCACGAGCGTCTGGTCAGCTGAGCAGGCTGCCGCGCTCGCTCGCCCTCGCCCCCGCTCCTCTCGTCCCCGCTCCTCTCTTGTTGTTGTTTTTGTTGAGTCATACTCTGAAAAAGTGCTACAGATGCATCATTGTGCACTGTCATTCCTCGATTTGCTGGCTACCAGGCTTTAGAAGATAATGCTAGGGGTCTTCCTTCATGGAAACACTGACAAACCTTAGGCACGAATAATAAGGCGCTGTTCGCTGACCCGGAATCTTTCCGAGGAGCCGAGAAGAAGTCTGTGAGCCTGGTGCTATTTTTCAGACATGAGAATGCTTTCAAGTGGACGTGCTCACACCGCTCCCTGTGTCCTGCGGGTCGGGGGAGGAGGAGGACACCTCTTGGTCACAGTGATTACCCAGTAAACCTCTTAGGTAGGATCATTTGAAGTTGTCCGAGGGGGCTCTCTGCGACTGCCGAGTCGCCCCCATCCCTTGTTTTTGTCTGAAGTCAGACCGTGACATATAGAATAATACCATCCTGTTTTGCTCTGTCTCTCTTCTTTCTTTTCTCATCCCCATTCTCACACCTTTCCTTCTTTCATCTCCATTTCGGCCATAATGCTGATTGAAGCCTTGGCCTCAAGCCTCCTGCAATCAGGGCACTGCAGGGGTCATTTAGATTGCTGTCACCTTACAGTTATTGGCCTCTCGCTGGGTGTAGCTGCACATTCGACCATAGGCTTGCAGTTCGTGAGGAGTGATTATGACACCATGCCTTCTCAGTCCTAGGACAACCTCCGATGTCACCTTGTATGGGATAAGGTGCAATAAAGAGGCTATGCCCATTCATTGCTTGGCGTCATTTTGAAGGGATCCCCTACAAATCTGGGCTAAATGCCCAGGCCGTGTCTGTTAGGAAGTTCATTTACCCTGCCCCTAAACTGACCAGTATATTTAGTGAGCTGGGAGTTTGTTCTCCATACACATGCAGTGACGGACACATGTAGTGAACAAAAAGATCAGTCTCCGTAGACACACAGTGTCTGGCATACCTAGTGGGCTGACAGGTAATTCACCATAAGCACGCAGTGACCAGAGAGTTCTTTCCACACAGACAGTCAGTGACCCGCATGTCTAGTGAGCTGGGAGTTCAGTCTCCATAGACACGCAGTGAACGGAGAGATCAGTCTGCACAGACATGCAGTGACCGGCATATCTACGTGAGCAGAGAAATCAGTCTGCATAGATAGGAGATTACCGGAATATCTATCTAGCGAGCTGAGAGTTAAGTCACTATACACACAGGGTGACCAGCATATCTACATGAGCTGAGTGATCGTCTCCATATACACGCGGTGACGCATATCCAGTGACCTGGGACATCAACCTCCACAGACACCCTGTGACCGGCATATCCAGTGACCTGGGACATCAACCTCCACAGACACCCTGTGACCGGCATATCCAGTGACCTGGGACATCAACCTCCACAGACACCCTGTGACCGGCATATCCAGTGACCTGGGACATCAACCTCCACAGACACCCTGTGACCGGCATATCCAGTGACCTGGGACATCAACCTCCACAGACACCCTGTGACCGGCATATTCAGCGAGCTGGGAGATCAGTCTTTGTGTCTACACAAGTATATGGGCATTTGGGGTGAGATGGGAGTACAGTCTCTTTGCACATTAAGTAGGGGGACCAGAATTTTAAAGCTAAAAACCGGGACATTTCCCCAAAAAAGAAGAAGGACTACAATTTTACTACAACCCAGAGCACAGAATGACAGTGCTCCTTAGGAGAGAATTACAGAAGAGGCAGTAAGAAGATACATAAAATGCCATTTTTAAAGGCAGTAGCATACCTGTTAATTAAACTGCTTTCTTATAACAGCTGCTAACTATCCCTGCTTTGCAAAACATAAAAAGATACCTCCCACCGTTTTCGGCCGACCCTCTCTAAAAACCGGGACATGAGCTCAATTTCCTGAAACTGTCCGGGCAAATCCGGGACGCCTGGTCACCCTAACATTAAGTGATTGACATATCGTCGAGAGAGCCCGGGGTTAACTCTCGGGGTCTTTAAGGCTGCAAGCATACTGAGGGACCTCGGAGTTCAGTACCCATGTCCTCACGGGCACCACTCTGCTCACCGGAAACTCAAATATCCATCCCCATACAGTGCCTGGCCTCTCTGGTGACAAGGCTGTTTTGTCTCTGTGTATCTGTACATAAAGCCGCTCTTTCGAAATGATTGGTCAAAGCTGCATTGCTAAGAGACAACTCGGGTCTTATGGTTAAGCTATTTAAATGTTTGCAAGTTTAGATTTACATTCTAGTGGGCTATCGGTCGAATTACAGTTACAGTTATATCTTCTATCCTTTTTTCTGCGCCCACTCAATACTCCCTAATTACTACCGCTAACACTGAACTTCAGACCAATGTGCTTATTTTTCACACAGCTTAAAGGAACTTACATTAGTGCTTCCTGGACGAATGACATTTCAAAGTTAAATAATGCAGGTATCACAACTTTACTTTGCTGTCACCAACAGTTTGACAACATATTTTCATAATGCTTGTAAATTGTACATTTATATAAATGTTATTTTGAAATAAGCAATCAACTCTATTTTGTGCCCCGTAAAAGCAATGGTTCTGTAACATACTGCTTGTAGAGTTAGTACATGGATGGCCAACAGCAGCAGGATATTTTAGAACCATGTTGGAGTTAGGGATAGATGGCAAAATAAAAGTCTCTAATAATTTATTGAAAACAGGAATAATCGGGATTGCCTTATCTAGCCAAACCTACACATCTCACTCAGATTTTGTTATAAATTGGACCCATGAGTCCTTTTAAGTAAGCACCAAACATGGTCCAGAAACGATCGCTCCCCCACAACTGAAAAAATACATCTCCTTTGACACTACCATAATTATTTGTACTCTGCAACCTAATTACTAAAGCCATGTAGACCTGACCTCAGCCGCCAGTGGAGGCAAAAATATGTGGACAACTCTTTACTCTAGCTTTAGGCCTAGCAATGAGAAACCTATACCTGCTAGCTATCAGAATTCACCAACTACGATATATAGCAGTGTATAATCACAGGTTATTGTGACAAGCAGCCTTAATAACAAGCATTGGCATTGCCAATAGGTCTCGCTTTGGGACCTTATAAGTATTTAGTTATGCAGCACAATATCCTTGGTGCAACAACATCAAGTGTTGCATGGCTAAACACTTATAAGGTACAAGGTTTAGCCATGCAACAGCTGATGTTGTTGCACCAAGGATATTGTGCTGCATAACTAAATACTTATAAGGTCCCAAAAGCGAGACCTATTGGCTATGCCAATGCTTGTTAAATATAGCATTTCAAATAAAAAAATGAAAAGCTACCTTTTCATTTTTAAAGAGCAGGCAGTGGTCCTGTGGACCACTGCCTGCTCTTAAAAAATGTTGGCGCCCACATTGACAAAGGGGAAGGGGTCTCTTGGGGACCCCTTTATGTTTGCAAATGGGTTACCACCAAATTGAATTTGGTGGTAAACTGTGATTGTTTTGAGACCGCATTCCAGTCGCAAAACAATCGTACATGCCCCTGTGCCTCGCAATGAGGAAAGGACGCCCTTGGCACGCCCCTTCCTAATACCGACTCGCAAACCCTGTTTTGCTGGTTGGTAATAGGTTACAGACTCGCAATATAGGGTTAGTACATGCCAGACGACTCTTTAGCGGTCGCAAACAGCCCAATTCTCCTTTTCTGACTGCTAAAACGTGTCGTACATCTGGCCCAGGATGCATTAATCTTTTGCAACCGAAATCCAGTCGTAAAACAATTAATATATTATCAACTACATAAATGTAGTGGTAGCCCATTCGCAACCAGGAAGGGGGTTCTAAATGGGACCCCTTTTCCTTTGTGATTGTTGACAAAAAGATTTTTAATAGTAGGCAGTGATCCCCTGGACCACTGCTGCCTGGACTTAAAAATTGTTATTTAAACATTCCATTTGTTTTTAAACGCTTCCTGTTTTCCTCTAAGGAAAACAGGAAGCGTTTAAAAAAACAATTCCTTTATTTAAAGGCAGTCACAGCCAAGGCCATCTGCTGAACCCAGCTGGCCACCATGTCTGTGATGGCTGCGAATCGTGGTGTGTCGCAATTTGAAACCTACCTCTTTAATGTTCATTTGGCGGGTCAAATTGTGACCCATTACAATTCAGAATTTTGTGAACCTCCTATTAGTACATAGGTCATTCACAAAATACTGCTCTAGTCCCAAAAATACTAGTAGCAAATTGCGACCAGTATCTTGCAGCCAGATCAGGGGCGTAACTTCAGGGGGGTGTTACACCCCCCATAAAATGCATTTTCTGATAAATAGTCAGGTACAGGTGCTTTCTAGTCGGGTATTGTGAGATGCCAGTCGGATTTCAGCAAGAATATTTACATACACACAGACAAAACGCACACACACTCTCTCACTCTCTGCTTCAAAAGTCCTCAAAATAGTTGTTATTTTACAAAACATTGTGTTTTCTCTCATAGTACTCCTTTTCCCTTTCCACTGACCTTCAGGCCCCTCTCATGCGCCCTGCTTGTCCTGTAATGTATTTAAACATTATATGCCAGTCTGATTGTCAGCTACCCGCCTGGGCCAGTTCCAAGTACATCCAGCCCTATGCTGCCTTCAGAGAGTAAACAAAACCAGATTATCTATTTGTGGACACACACACGGTCAAACACAAACACACTACACATTTCCAGTTCCTGAGGAGACAGAGGGTTAACGGTATGAAGTTGTCTCTTCTTAGCTAAGAGAATCAAAGATTATGTACTGGTCCTTACTCACACATACAGGGGGCGTGGCCAGTGGGAAGGGGGTTCAGGAACACCCTGTGTCCAGGTCACACATACACAGTGTGTGCAAATGCAAGCAGCTGCAGTGCTGGGGTGCAAGGTGACACCTCTCAGCCCCCTTCAGCCTTAGGTAAGGGGAACAGAGACTTCTCTCTAAAAATAGTGGGGCGGCCGTCCACTCCTGCCCATCCCCGCCTTGTCGCTGGGTGATTCTAATATACGTACAAATTCCCATGTTGTTGCTCTTGGCATCGTAGTGTGCACCCTTGTTTGCACATGTGCGCATGGGATGAAGGGGATCTCATTCCATGTTGTCATACTCTGGCGACCCCCACACACTGCAATCAGGGTGCATCCACGCAAACAGGCCCGATTCAGAGGGGGACTCACGATTTTTTAAGCCAAAAAATGACTTCATTCTAGCTATCACCCACCTGAAATTGCCTTTCTTTCAATATACGTCAATGGGGAAAATTAGTTTTCCCGATTTTCTTTTCCAAGTCTCCCCCTTTCTACCTTCGAAATGTTGGCATGTATGGAGGTGCCCAGCGGGGTCCCAATCTTGGGTGGATTCTCCCTTTAGACCTCTTCGTGCTGAGGGATATGACTCTATGCTGAGGCACTACTACTCTTCTTTCCTGACCGAAGGTGAGGCGCCAAGCCTCCCCCTTTCCCACAAAGTTCCTTTAGGAAGTGGGCGACCTTTCACCATGGGAGACTTGGCCAAAGAAGACTGTCTGGGGCCAGGTTCCTATCTCTTCTTGCACCTCTTGATCCTTACATTGCACCTCTTGATTCTTACATTGCACCTCTTGACGCTTACGTTGCATCTCTTGACCCTTACATTGCACCTCTTGACCCTTACATTGCACCTCTTGACCCTTACATTGCACCTCTTGACGCTTACGTTGCATCTCTTGACCCTTACATTGCATCTCTTGACGCTTACGTTGCATCTCTTGACCCTTACATTGCATCTCTTGACACTTACGTTGCATCTCTTGACCCTTACATTGCACCTCTTGACGCTTACATTGCACCTCTTGACCCTTACATTGCACCTCTTGACGCTTACGTTGCATCTCTTGACCCTTACATTGCACCTCTTGACGCTTACGTTGCATCTCTTGACCCTTACATTGCACCTCTTGACGCTTACGTTGCATCTCTTGATCCTTACATTGCACCTCTTGATCCTTACATTGCACCTCTTGACCCTTACATTGCACCTCTTGACCCTTACATTGCACCTCTTGATCCTTACATTGCACCTCTTGACCCTTACATTGCACCTCTTGACCCTTACATTGCACCTCTTGACGCTTACATTGCATCTCTTGACCCTTACATTGCACCTCTTGATACTTACGTTGCATCTCTTGATCCTTACATTGCACCTCTTGATCCTTACATTGCACCTCTTGACGCTTACGTTGCATCTCTTGATCCTTACATTGCACCTCTTGATCCTTACATTGCACCTCTTGATCCTTACATTGCACCTCTTGATCCTTACGTTGCACCTCTTGACCCTTACATTGCACCTCTTGACCCTTACATTGCACCTCTTGATCCTTACATTGCACCTCTTGACCCTTACATTGCACCTCTTGACCCTTACATTGCACCTCTTGACGCTTACGTTGCATCTCTTGACCCTTACATTGCAGCTCTTGACGCTTACGTTGCATCTCTTGATCCTTACATTGCACCTCTTGATCCTTACATTGCACCTCTTGACCCTTACATTGCACCTCTTGACCCTTACATTGCACCTCTTGAAGCTTACGTTGCATCTCTTGACCCTTACATTGCATCTCTTGACGCTTACGTTGCATCTCTTGACCCTTACATTGCACCTCTTGACGCTTACATTGCACCTCTTGACCCTTACATTGCACCTCTTGATGCTTACGTTGCATCTCTTGACCCTTACGTTGCATCTCTTGACCCTTACGTTGCATCTCTTGACCCTTACATTGCACCTCTTGACGCTTACATTGCACCTCTTGACCCTTACATTGCACCTCTTGACGCTTACGTTGCATCTCTTGACCCTTACATTGCATCTCTTGACGCTTACCTTGCACCTCTTGACCCTTACATTGCACCTCTTGACGCTTACATTGCACCTCTTGACCCTTACATTGCACCTCTTGATGCTTACGTTGCATCTCTTGACCCTTACGTTGCATCTCTTGATCCTTACATTGCACCTCTTGACCCTTACATTGCACCTCTTGACCCTTACATTGCACCTCTTGACACTTACGTTGCATCTCTTGACCCTTACATTGCATCTCTTGACGCTTACGTTGCATCTCTTGACCCTTACATTGCAGCTCTTGACGCTTACGTTGCATCTCTTGATCCTTACATTGCACCTCTTGATCCTTACATTGCACCTCTTGACCCTTACATTGCACCTCTTGACCCTTACATTGCACCTCTTGACGCTTACGTTGCATCTCTTGACCCTTACATTGCAGCTCTTGACGCTTACGTTGCATCTCTTGATCCTTACATTGCACCTCTTGATCCTTACATTGCACCTCTTGACCCTTACATTGCACCTCTTGACCCTTACATTGCACCTCTTGAAGCTTACGTTGCATCTCTTGACCCTTACATTGCATCTCTTGACGCTTACGTTGCATCTCTTGACCCTTACATTGCACCTCTTGACGCTTACATTGCACCTCTTGACCCTTACATTGCACCTCTTGATGCTTACGTTGCATCTCTTGACCCTTACGTTGCATCTCTTGACCCTTACGTTGCATCTCTTGACCCTTACATTGCACCTCTTGACGCTTACATTGCACCTCTTGACCCTTACATTGCACCTCTTGACGCTTACGTTGCATCTCTTGACCCTTACATTGCATCTCTTGACGCTTACATTGCACCTCTTGACCCTTACATTGCACCTCTTGACGCTTACATTGCACCTCTTGACCCTTACATTGCACCTCTTGACGCTTACGTTGCATCTCTTGACCCTTACGTTGCATCTCTTGATCCTTACATTGCACCTCTTGACCCTTACATTGCACCTCTTGACCCTTACATTGCACCTCTTGACGCTTACGTTGCATCTCTTGACCCTTACATTGCATCTCTTGACACTTACGTTGCATCTCTTGACCCTTACATTGCACCTCTTGACGCTTACATTGCACCTCTTGACCCTTACATTGCACCTCTTGACGCTTACGTTGCATCTCTTGACCCTTACGTTGCATCTCTTGACCCTTACGTTGCATCTCTTGACCCTTACATTGCACCTCTTGACACTTACATTGCACCTCTTGACCCTTACATTGCACCTCTTGACGCTTACGTTGCATCTCTTGACCCTTACGTTGCATCTCTTGACGCTTACATTGCACCTCTTGACGCTTACATTGCACCTCTTGACGCTTACGTTGCACCTCTTGACGCTTACGTTGCATCTTTTGACGCTTACGTTGCATCTCTTGACCCTTACGTTGCACCTCTTGACGCTTATGTTGCATCTCTGGACCCTTACTTTGCACCTCTTGACGCTTACGTTGCATCTCTTGACCCTTACGTTGCACCTCTTGACGCTTACGTTGCATCTCTTGACCCTTACGTTGCATCTCTTGACCCTTACGCACACGCTGGTGATTTACATGAAGCCGGCTTGCCACGTGCTCCTCACCCTTGACAGTCCATCTTTGGAGCAGTGTCCTGTGGTGCATTCTGGGGTCTGGAACGTGCATCCACAGCCCAGTCTAATTAACGCAGTATTCAGTGCCTATGTACTTATTCAATGACGTTAGGTTGTCTTATGGTCAGATCTCTCTGCTCCCCTACCCGGCCAAAGTACTCGAGAAAGCCATCAAACAGCAGCTCACCGAATTCCTGGAACAAAACCACCTACTGGACGCCTCACAATCAGGATTCTGTGCCAACCACAGCACTGAGACTGTGCTGATTGCCACCACAGACGACATCAGAACACTCCTCGACTGCGGAGAAACTGTGTCCCTGATCCTCCGCAACCTCTCCGCAGCGTTTGACACTGTCTCCCACAACACCCTCATCAACAGAGTCTACAACATAGGCATACAGCAAGATGCCCTCAAGTGGATCACCGCCTTCCTTACGGGCCACACACAGAGTATCTCACTGCCTCCCTTCACCGTCGCACCCAAAGATATCATATGCGGCGTACCACAAGGATCCTCCTCAGCCCCACCCTGTTCAACATCTTCATGACCCCCCACGCAGACATCGTCAGATGCCACAGACTCAACATAATCTCCTTCACAGACGGCACCCAAATGATCCTCTCGCTCACTAAGGACCCCTCCAACGCCAAAACCTACTTCTGCAACGCCATGACCAACGTAGCCAAATTGATGAGAGACAACTGTCTCCAACACAACTCCAGCAAAACTGAAGTACTGATCTTCTGGCAGTACACCTCCACATTGGACCACAGCTGGTGGCCTGCAGAATTCGGACCTACACCCACACCGACCGACCATGTACACAACCACGGCGCCATCCTCGACAGCCAACTGACCATGAAACGACAAGTCAACGCAGTCGCCTCCTCCTGCTTCCACACATTTTGCGTGCTCCACAGAATGTTCATATGGACCAAAACCAACACCAGAAAGACCGTTGCCTAGGCCCTTGTCAGCAGCCTCCTCGTCTACGGCAAAGCCCTCTATGCCGGCATCTCCACCCAGCTCCTCAAAAGACTCCAGACCATACAGAACGCTGCAGCCAGACTCATCCTGGACCTCCCCAAACAAACCCACATCGCCCCCCACCCGAGAGACCTCCACTGGCTCCCCATCCAGAAGAGATGCCAGTTCAAGATCCTCATGCACACATACAAAGTCCTCGGTGGCCTTGGACCTGCCTACATCAACCATCGCCTGAACTTCTGCCAACCCGCTAGACATCTGTGCTCCTCTTCACTCGCCCTCAACCCCCCCCTGCATCCGTCGCAGCGGTGGCCGCTCTTTCTTCTACATCGCTGGCAAGACCTGGAACGTCCTTCCCCTCCAAGCTCAGTACAGCCTCCTTGCTGGCAGACTTCAGAGAAAGACTCAAGGCCAGGCTCTTCGATGGAGACACAGCGCCCAGATACTCCCTAGGGGTGACAGTGGTGGGGTCTACAAATGCTGTTTGATTGATGGTTAAATATATTTAGGTGTGGCCAGTAAGGAGTATTTGGGGATTCTTACAATTTAATGAATTGTTACCCAAGAGCTCACAATGCATTTGTACGAAATGTTTCGGGACAGGTGTAGAGTTTGCAATCCAGGCTCCAGTTTCTAGGCCCAAACGCCTGTTTATGCAGAAGGTCGCTGCTCCAGGGAGCTGCTGTGACAGTCAGTATGTGCGTGGGTACAGTATTACAATCGCGCAATGACGCGGCTGGCCCCCTGACTGCTAAGCAGGGTTGGTGGCTCCCAGTCAGATGTGCTGCCTGGAGCTGCCCCCTCCCCTCCGTGCAGGCAGCTGCAGAGAGTTCCCACCCGCAGCCCTCCCTTTGAAGTGCTTGCTAAGCAGGGAGAGTTCAGCTCGCATGGATGGGCAACAGACATGCTGAGGAGGTCGTTCCTGCTCTGATGGGCACTGTTACAGTTTCCTTACCAGGTGCTTGTGTCTGGCATTCAGGAGGGACCATGGATCATCAGCCTCTCTGACTGGCAGCATTCTGCCCAGTTGGCACCGACTCACCCACTTGACATTGCTGTGTGCCCTACCAGTGCTTCAAATGGAAAACCAGAAGTGCAGGTACCCTTACCAGAGGACCTGCTTGCTTCTGAGAAGGGCTAGCACTCTCCAATTACAAGTATTTCACCTCTGCTGAGAAGTGCTGGTACTCTCCTCCTCAAAGTAAAGAAGTGCAGGTAGCCAGTACCTCACAGTGCAGGCCTATTTTACCCTACTAAAGGAAACAGTTGTAAAACAGCTACAGCGCCCCCTGGATAGTATTTACTTCTCCAGTCAGTCATCAGGTGAGCTGACGTAACTGAGACCACAGTGGCACTGGATCATCTCCAAAGAGCATCAATCAATCAATCAATCAATCTATTTGTAAAGCGCGCTACTTACCCGTGAGGGTCTCAAGGCGCTGAGGGGAGGGGGGATGCTGCTACTGTTCGAATAGCCAGGTCTTGAGGAGTCTCCTGAAGGTCAGTAGGTCCTGCGTCCGCCGTAGGTGGAGGGGGAGGGTGTTCCATGTCTTGGCGGCGAGGTGGGAGAAGGATCTGCCGCTGGTGGTTGCTCTTCGGATGCGGGGGACAGTGGCGAGGGCGTGGTCGGCGGAGCGGAGCTGGCGGGTGGGGGTGTAGAAGCTGAGGCGGCAGTTGAGGTACGTTGGTCCAGTGTTGTGGAGTGCTTTGTGTGCGTGGGTGAGGAGCTTGAAGGTTATCCTCTTGTTGACGGGGAGCCAGTGTAGGTCTTTCAGGTGGGGTGTGATGTGGCTGCGGCGCGGGATGTCGAGGATCAGACGTGCGGATGCGTTCTGGATGCGTTGGAGCCGTTGGAGTCCTATTTGACCGCTCAGCTTTCTAACATACTGCGGATTATACTCCCTGCCTCAGTGCTCGGACAGCCTCTGTGGCAGTTCAGGAAGCAGTTGTTGTCTGAGGTATATTTTGGGGTACAGCAGGGTCCATTCTTTTTAAGAATCCTACAGGGCCCACATATGCATAGGAGGAGCAGCAGTTCAAGCTTTACTCACACATGGGACAGTCACAACACGAGGCGTGGTAGTGTGAGCTTTACTCATACACGGAAAAGGCACAGCGTGGGGGCAGCAGTGCAAGCTTTACTCACATATGGAACAGGCACAGCTTGGGGAGCGGCAGTGCAAGCTTTACTCACACAAGGATCAGGCACAACAGGAGGTGCAGCAGTGTAAGCTTTACTCACATGGATAAGGCAGAGTTTGGAGGACGGCGATGCAGGCATTACTCACACACAGAACAGGCACTGCATGAAGCATGGCAGTGCTGGCTTGTCTCACACTAGGAACAGGCACAGCGTGAGATGCGGCTGGGCTAGTTTTCCTCACACACAAAACAGATACAGCACAGTAAGTGGCAGTGTAAGTATTGCTCATGCAAAGAACAACTACAGCACAGGAACTGGTAGAGCAAGGGGCACACACCGGGCTGTAAGTGAGCCGGGTCCTGTCTGATGTGGACAGAAGCAGTAAAAGAAAAGTCTGTTCAGGTGGGCTCCATCCCTGCCCTCTTTGACTGCCTTGTCTGGCTCCAGATGTGGAGGGTGTAGTGGTGTCCGGACAGGTGTGTGAGACCAGGCAGATGATGTAGCAGACCAAGGGACGGATGAGGAAGAGCCAGGACGTTAAAGAAGAGGACCAGTGGTAAAGGAGGCCTCGCAAACCAGGACGAAGACCAGAACAAGGGCCAGAAAAACCAAGAGGAAGAGGCGGACCAGGGCCACCAGGACCAGGGCGACCAGGAGGACGATGACCAGGACGAGGAGTAATACCAACAGGATGAAGAGGAGAAGAGGAAGAGGCGGACCAGGGCCACCAGGACCAGGGCGACCAGGAGGACGATGACCAGGACGAGGAGTAATACCAACAGGATGAAGAGGAGAAGAGGAAGAGGCGGACCAGGGCCACTAGGACCAGGGCGACCAGGAGGACGATGACCAGGAGGATGAGTAATACCAACAGGATGAAGAGGAGAAGAGGAAGAGGCGGACCAGGGCCACCAGGACCAGGGCGACCAGGAGGACGATGACCAGGAGGAGGAGTAATACCAACAGGATGAAGAGGAGAAGAGGAAGAGGCGGACCAGGGCCGCCAGGACCAGGGCGACCAGGAGGACGATGACCAGGACGAGGAGTAATAACAACAGGATGAAGAGGAGAAGAGGAAGAGGCGGACCAGGGCCACCAGGACCAGGGCGACCAGGAGGACGATAACCAGGAGGAGGAGTAATACCAACAGGATGAAGAGGAGAAGAGGAAGAAGCGGACCAGGGCCACCAAGACCAGGGCGACCAGGAGGACGATGACCAGGAGGAGGAGTAATACCAACAGGATGAAGAGGAGAAGAGGAAGAGGCGGACCAGGGCCACCAGGACCAGGGCGACCAGGAGGACGATGACCAGGACGAGGAGTAATAACAACAGGATGAAGAGGAGAAGAGGAAGAGGCGGACCAGGGCCACCAGGACCAGGGCGACCAGGAGGACGATGACCAGGACGAGGAGTAATACCAACAGGATGAAGAGGAGAAGAGGAAGAGGCGGACCATGGCCACCAGGACCAGGGCGACCAGGAGGACGATGACCAGGAGGATGAGTAATACCAACAGGATGAAGAGGAGAAGAGGAAGAGGCGGACCAGGGCCGCCAGGACCAGGGCGACCAGGAGGAAGATGACCAGGAGGAGGAGTAATACCAACAGGATGAAGAGGAGAAGAGGAAGAGGCGGACCAGGGCCGCCAGGACCAGGGCGACCAGGAGGACGATGACCAGGACGAGGAGTAATACCAACAGGATGAAGAGGAGAAGAGGAAGAGGCGGACCAGGGCCGCCAGGACCAGGGCGACCAGGAGGACGATGACCAGGAGGAGGAGTAATACCAACAGGATGAAGAGGAGAAGAGGAAGAGGCGGACCAGGGCCACCAGGACCAGGGCGACCAGGAGGACGATGACCAGGACGAGGAGTAATACCAACAGGATGAAGAGGAGAAGAGGAAGAGGCGGACCAGGGCCACCAGGACCAGGGCGACCAGGAGGACGATGACCAGGACGAGGAGTAATACCAACAGGATGAAGAGGAGAAGAGGAAGAGGCGGACCAGGGCCACCAGGACCAGGGCGCCCAGGGGGACGATGACCAGGAGGAGGAGTAATACCAACAGGATGAAGAGGAGAAGAGGAAGAGGCGGACCAGGGCCACCAGGACCAGGGCGACCAGGGGGACGATGACCAGGAGGAGGAGTAATACCAACAGGATGAATAGGAGAAGAGGAAGAGGCGGACCAGGGCCACCAGGACCAGGGCGACCAGGAGGACGATGACCAGGAGGAGGAGTAATACCAACAGGATGAAGAGGAGAAGAGGAGAAGAGGAAGAGGTGGACCAGGGCCACCAGGACCAGGGCGACCAGGAGGACGAGGAGTAATACCAACAGGATGAAGAGGAGAAGAGGAAGAGGCGGACCAGGGCCACCAGGACCAGGGCGACCAGAAGGACGATGACCAGGACGAGGAGTAATACCAACAGGATGAAGAGGAGAAGAGGAAGAGGTGGACCAGGGCCACCAGGACCAGGGCGACAAGGAGGACGATGACCAGGACGAGGAGTAATACCAACAGGATGAAGAGGAGAAGAGGAAGAGGCGGACCAGGGCCACCAGGACCAGGGCTACCAGGAGGACGATGACCAGGACGAGGAGTAATACCAACAGGATGAAGAGGAGAAGAGGAAGAGGCGGACCAGGGCCGCCAGGACCAGGGCGACCAGGAGGACGATGACCAGGACGAGGAGTAATACCAACAGGATGAAGAGGAGAAGAGGAAGAGGCGGACCAGGGCCACCAGGACCAGGGCGACCAGGAGGACGATGACCAGGACGAGGAGTAATACCAACAGGATGAAGAGGAGAAGAGGAAGAGGCAGACCAGGGCCTCCAGGAGGACGATGACCAGAATGAGGAGTAATACCAACAGGATGAAGAGGAGAAGAGGAAGAGGCGGACCAGGGCCTCCAGGAGGACGATGACCAGAATGAGGAGTAATACCAACAGGATGAAGAGGAGAAGAGGAAGAGGCGGACCAGGGCCTCCAGGAGGACGATGACCAGGACGAGCAGTAATACCAACAGGATGAAGAAGAGAAGAGGCAGAGTCGGACCAGGGCCACCAGGACCAGGGCGACCAGGAGGACAATGACCAGGACGAGCAGTAATACCAACAGGATGAAGAGGGGAGCTAGCAAGTAGACCAGAGGAAGAGAGAGATCAGGAGGAGGAGGGGCCCACGACCACCAAGAGGACTAGAAACACAATGACATGGACCACCAGCAGGAGGCGCACAAACAGGATAGTAAAGAGGAGGACCAGCAGGAAGAAGAGGCAGAGAGGAGGAGAAGGATCAGGGCCACTAGGAAGACCAGAATGAAGAAGAGGTTTACGAGGATTGAGTCTACTGTGTGAGGAATTAAGTTGTTGGTTGATTGGCTGTGAGCCCTTGTCAAGCTACAGCCTCAGTCCCTAGCAGGGTGAACCACAAAAAGTCAATAAATTCATCACTTTTTAACCCTGGGAAGCTTGGTAGAAAAAGCAGTCAGGCTTAACTTAGAGGCAATGTGTAAAGTATTTATGCAGCAGACAAAGAGAAATAATGTGAAAACACAACACAAGAAAGATCCCAAACCAATTTAGAAAAATATTAAAGGTGCAGCCCAGCAGGCAGCAGTGCAAGCTTTACTCACACACAGGACAGTTGCAGCAAGTACAGCCCAGGAAGCAGCGGTGCACCCTTTACTCACACATAGCACACGTACAGCAGGTACGGCACTGGAAGCAGAAGTGCAAGCTTTACTCTCACACAGGACATGTGCAGCAGGTACGGCATAGGAAGCAGCAGTGCAAACTTTACTCACACATAGCAAACGTACAGCAGGTACGGCACTGGAAGCAGAAGTGCAAGCTTTACTCACACACAAGACAAGAACAGGAGGTATGGCATTGGAAGCACCAGTGCAAGCTTTCAATCAATCAATCAGTGTTTTTAAAGCGCAACTACTCACCCGTGAGGATCTCAAGGCGCTGGGGGGTAAAGGATGCGGCTCCATTGTGTGCTGGGGTCATCCGAACAGCCAGGTCTTTAGGTCCTTCCTGAATAGGGTCAGTGTGGGGGCTAGCCGAAAGTGGAGGGGGAGGTTGTTCCTCAGGTCGGAGGCTTTGGTTGCTAGGTAGGAGAAGGACCTTCCTCCTGTCCTGGTCCTGTGGATGTGTGGGACGGAGGCCAGAGTGAGGTCGGCTGATCTGAGGTGTCTTTTGGGTGCGTGGAAGGAGAGACGGTTGTTCATTTATATTGGTCCAGTATTGTGGAGGGCCTTGTATGCATGGTGCGGACCTTGAAGGTTATTCTTCGTTCGACTGGAAGCCAATGGAGATCGCGGAGGTGTTGAGTGATGTGACTGCGGTGGGGGATGTCGAGGATTAGTCTGGCTGCGGCATTCTGGACGTTCTGGAGTTTGCAAAGGAGTTTCTTGTTAGCTCCAGCATAGAGAGCGTTGCCGTAGTCCAGCCTGCTACTGATGAGAGCGTGCTTGACAGTTTTTCTGGATTCAGAGGGGATCCATCTGAAGATCTTTCGTAGCATGCGGAGGGTGTTGAAGCAGGTCGAGGAGATGGCGTTGATCTGGTGGTTCATTGTGAGCGATGAGTCTAGTATGATGCTGAGGTTTCGTGCGTAGTCTGGCAGGTGGGTGGATTTTCGAGGGCAGGGGGCAACTAGGAGTTGTCCATGGGAGGCGGTGAAGCCGAACATGAGGTCTTCTGTTTTATCTGAGTTGAGTATCAAGCAGCTTTTCTTTATCCAGGTGGCGACCACTTTCATCCCTTCTTGGAAGTTGTGTTTGGTGGTGTTGGGTTCGTTGGTGAAGGAGAGGATGAGGTGGGTGTTGGTGTAAGAGACAATGTTGAGCCTGTGGTTCCTGACGATGGTTGCGAGGGGGCCATGTAGATGTTGAAGAGGGTGGGGATAAGGGAGGAGCCCTCGGACACACCACAGGTGGTTTCTGTTGTTTCTGAGAGGTAGGGAGAGAGTCTGACCCACTGAGTTCTGCCGGCGAGGAATGAGCATATCCAGTCAAGGGCTTTGCCTCGGATGCCGGCATCGTGGAGTCTGGTGGCTAGGGTGTGGTGGGAGACGGTGTTAAAGGCACTGAGGCAGCCAAGAGGTCCAGGAGGATAAGGGTTGCCGTTTCGCCTTTGTAGAGGAGGGAGTGGATGTCGTCGGTGGAGGCGAGTAGAGCGGTCTCGGTGCTGTGGTTGCTGCTGAATCCGGATTGGGAGTTGTCCAGGATGTTGTTGGCATCGATGAAGTTCGCTAGTTGGGTGTTGAAGGCCTTTTCGATGACCTTGGCTGCGAATGGAAGCAGGGAGATGGGCCCAAAGTTCTTGAGGTCCGTCAGGTCTGCAGAGGGTTTCTTCAGGAGGGGGTTGACTTTGGCGTGTTTCCAGTCGTTGGGGAATCTGGCGGTTTCGAGGGAGCAGTTAATCGTCTGGCGTAGTTTGGGTGCAATGGTCGAGGCGGCTCTGTGGAGTATGTGATGTGGGCAGGGGTCTGAGGGTGCTCTGAAGTGGATGCTTTCATGGTCTTCAAGGTGCCTTCTGTGGTGAGAGGGGGCCCTTTGAGCAGTGTCTGTTGGGTGGCCTCGCTTGGAGGGGGAGCTGGTTTTGTGCGGAGGTCATGGTTGTCGTAGTTGTCATAGATCATCATGATCTTGTGGTGGAAGAAGGTGCTGAGTCTGTTGCTGAGGTCTTCGGGAGGGTGGGACGTCTGTTGTTTCGCTGCGGGGTTTGGCGAATTCCTTGATGATGGAGAAGAGTTCTTTGGTGCTGTGAGCGTTGGTGAGGATTCTGTCTTGGAGGGATTTCTTCCTTGTGGATTTGATGAGATGGTGGTGTGCGCTGGTGGTTGCTTTGTGGGCGGCGTGTGTTTCCCTGGTTTTGTTGTTCCTGCATGTCTTCTCGAGTCATCTACAGGAGCGTCTGGATTCTTCGAGTGCAGAGGTGAACCAGGTTGCTTTCTTGATGTGTCCTCCTGTGGCTTTCTTGAGGGGGGCGAGTGTGTCGGCGCAGTTCGTGATCCAGTGGTGGAGGTTGCGTGCTGTGGTGTTAGCACCTGGCGTAGTCGGAGGTGAGGCACTGATGAGGGTGGCGGTGAGCTGGTGTTGGAAATGGCCCTTTTTGCAGGGTTATCCCCAAACTTTTTGCTTCTTCCTCCTACTTTTTCCTGACCTGTTTGTGTTGGTTTTAGGACTCTGGGCACTTTGCCACTGCTAATCAGTGCTAAAGTGCATATGCTCTCTGTGTAAATTGTGTTATGGATTGGTGTTTCCATGATTGGATATTTGATTTACTTGTTAGTCCCTAGTAAAGTGCACTGAGTGTGCCAGGGCCTGTAAATTAAATGCTACTAGTGGGCCTGCAGCACTGATTGTGCCACCCACGTGAGTAGCACTGAAAAGGTAACTCAGACCTGCCATTGCAGAGTCTGCGCGCAGTTGGTAACTGCCATGTCGACTTGGCCAGTGCACACACTTGCCAGTCTCTAACCTTTCCTTTTCTTACATGTCAGCCACCCCTAAGGTAGGCCCAAGGTACCCCTATGGGCAGGGTGCAGTGTATGTGAAAGGTAGGACATGCCCTGGTGTGTGTGGCATGTCCTGATAGTGAATTACAGCCAATTTCGTTTTTCACTATTGCAAGGTTACCTGTTCCCCATAGGACAGAATGGGAAGTTTGTTTATAACATATTATAGACAAAACTGGCCCGGGAATTAGGTAAGAAAATAAAGTTTAGTATGCCTGAACTCAGAATCTAAAGATGCATCTTTTAGTGAAGGTGATTTTTACATTCTGTGTTTGAAAATACCAATTTTAGAAAGTAGGTATTTTCTTGCTCAGTCATCCTGTGTGCCTCTGCTGGAATGTGGATTGCCTGTCTGGGTTTTGGATGACAGAAGGCTGGGGAGCAGGCGGGCTCCAGATAGTCTAGGTGGGTCAGGAAAGGGCTGAATAGACCTGGGCTGCAATGGGGGAAGGGGGAGGAGATTTCCTTGCACCTCAAAGGGCCTGGTCTGCCTCTGACAATGCCGTCTCCACCTCCTGCCAGGAAATCACACCAGAGAAGGCAGAACTGGTTCAGGCTGGGCACAGACACTCTCTGCCTAAGAGATCAAAGGATTTTGGGATATAAATATTGGGGCCCAGACCCCTGAACTTTAGAACTCTTTTGGATCAAGAAGACTGCCAAGAAGAAGAGCCGGAGAAGCTGTGAGGAGGAACTACCACTTTGCTGTGTGCTTTGCTGTGTGGTCCTGCAGTGGCTGCTTCTGTCTTGGGCAGTGAAAGGACTGGACTGAACTTTCTGCAATCTGCTTTTGAGAGTTTCTCCAAGGGCTTGAGGTAGAGCTTGCCCCCTGTTCAAGAAGTCTCAGGAACAGCAAAGACTTCAAGCTCTTCTGCCCTCAGCACTGGGGACTGTGTGTTTTGTGCTGCAACAGAAGAAAAGCAACTCGACGACGTCTACGACGCCGCTGCCGACTCCGTGTCTTGAAGGCACCGCAGAGGGCACCGCCGCACCGCGACCTTGGTCTCACCAACGGCGCCTGCTGATGCCGCCACCGAGCCGCTGCTCGCACCGCGACCTGTGGGTACCGCACTCCGCACCGACTTCGCTACACGACGATGCCTTGGCACCGCAGAGGGCACCGCCGCAACGCCGCACCACGACCCTGGTCTCACCGACGACGCCTGCTGACTCCGCCACCGAGCCGCTGCTCGCACCGCGACCTGTGGGCACCGCACTCCGCACCGCCTCACTTCACAACGACGCCTTGGTATCCCCGACGACGCCGCTCCACGCCGAAATCGACGCCGCTGCTTGCACCGTGGTTCGAGGGCACCGCTCGTAAAGTTACACGACGCACCACCCTCATCCCGCACCGCAGCCTTGGCCTACCGACGCCGGCGCCATCAACTCCAGTTCATCAGCCGACGACAGCGCTTCACCGCACGCCGCACCGCTGCACTTCGCACCGCAGCACCCGACGCCTGCCGACGCCAGCGCTCCTGACTCCATCAGAGAGGAGATCGACCTGCAACACGTGTGACTTCGAGGGCCCCGACGACTCCTGCACCGACCTCCGGAACCGACGCCTGCGGACGCCGTGCTTTCGAAAGCTCAACAAGAGGTCGCCGACGCCCTGCATTTCTAAAAGGTACTGTTTGCGGGTCTTCCCGACACCGTAGCTGGCCCGCGACGCCGCGGTCAGCCAGAACTGTTTGGATTTGTTTGCTCACGACACCGTGATAGCCCCAGACGGAGCTATCAACATCAAGGAACTGTTTTTAAAGCATATTTTGATAATTGAAGATTTTTGAGTACTGTATTGTGGATTTTTATCGTTTTTGGTCTTGTCTTAAGTATATAAAAATATTGGATATTTTTCTAAACTGGTGTGGTGTCCTTTTGTAGTGCTTACACTGTATTACTGTTGGTTATGTGCAAATGCTTTACACACTGCCTCTAAGATAAGCCTGACTGCTCGTGCCAAGCTACCAAGGGGGTGAGCAGGGGTTATTTTAGGAGTGTAACTCCCTTATCCTGACTAGAGTGGTGGTTTCTGCCTGGCTTTGGCACATGCCCTAGCCTGCCAAAAATCCCATTTCTAACAGCTGGTCTTCGGTGACTTTGTTCCAGCTTCTGCGGGGGAGCGGTGGGCGTGCTTGCATATGGTGGGTTTTTTGAAGGAGAAGTGGATGCAATGGCGGTCTGTCTATAGGAGTTCCGTGGTGTGGCTGTAGGAAATGCTGTTTCCTTCGGCGAAGACGGGGTCGAGTGTGTGTTCCACTGTGTGCGTGGGGGCAGTGACTATTTGCTTCAGTCTTAAGTTGGCGAGGTTCTCTAGGAGGAAGGTTTTGTTTGAGTCGTTGTGGTTGTCCAGTGGAAGTTTAGGTCTCCGAGTAGGATGTAGTTTGTGGAGGCGAGGGCGTGGGGTGCGATGAGGTCGGTGATGGCGTCGGTGAAGAGAGCTCGGGGGCCAGGCAGCCTGTAGATGAGAGTTCCGTGGAGGGTCGTTTTAGGGTTCGTCTGGACCTGGAAGTGGAGGTGCTCCATGAGGGTCGTTGTGTCGTCCGGGACGGTGGAAGTCACGCGGATGGTGCTTTTGTGAACGATGGCTATGCCTCCTCCTGGGCGGATGGCGTGGTCCTTGCACAAGATCTTGTATCCGTCAGGAATGGCGGTGGCGATGTCAGGTGCAGAGTTGGCTTTGGTCCAGGTTTCTGTGAGGAAGGCAACGTCGAGCAAGTAGTCAGTCAAGAATCCTTTATTGCTTAATTAAATAAAATAATTTGCAATTAATGTACAAAAACATAAATACGGATCAAATAAATTATCTACGAGAGCTTTAAAAATTCTGATCAGTTTCATTGCAGGCTCTATAAAATTGTCAATTCATATGCAAGATTGAAACTAAAACCATATCATTAACGTCCAGAAAATGCTAGGGCTGTAAAGGTGCGTGATATCTTCAGTGCAGAATAAATAGGGTTAAAAATTGAATAGCCTCCCAAGGGGCTAAAAAGATGACAGATGATATCTAGAAGAGAGTATTTACTCCGAGCCATGTGGACTAAAAGCACATGACTGTACTTGCAGGCGTGTAGATCTAAGGTGTTATATCTCGTTTTTACAGGACACAGTTAAAATCTGGGGTGTTTCACAGTGATGGTTAGGATGTTGGTCAAATTTATCGGTTTCTTTAAATGCTGTTTGCAACAGGAAAATATTCTTGCCAAATTTTGCGAGATCACATTGCTCCACTATAGTGAAAACCAAGTTTGTGGCCTCATTGCAAGTTCGTACCCCATTTTTATGGAACAAGGGGGCATATTAGCAAGACCCACGTTAAAATTATCGCCGTTTTAGCGGCAGGAAACCGCCGCTAAAACGGCGATAATGGGCTTGCTAATATGCGTTATGGAATTCCAATAGAAGCCCAGGTTAGATGTCCTGCACATCTAACCTGGGCTTCTATTGGAATTCTATAACGCATATTAGCAAGCCCATTATCGCCGTTTTAGCGGCAGTTTCCTGCCGCTAAAACGGCGATAATTTTAACGTGGGTCTTGCTAATATGCCCCAAAGTTTTTAGCAAGGCAGGATGAGCATTCAGAAGCACAGGACATCAGCACAGCAAGTGGTTAAAAGTTTCAATTTGATATCCACATAGTCTGCACTTAGTGATCAAGGAAAGAGAGAGCCATTTAGGATTCAGCTCTCTTGTTTGAAGCACATCAACCTTGCAGCCATTATTTGTTGGAGGCATGTCCTTCTGATTGCGTGCCGAAGATATGGCTGTGGTCTAAGTTGTAACGGGTGCACAGTATCATATGAGGCGGCCGCTGCAGCGAATGCCGGCGAGCTCTTGGATTTTAGTTTTGCCAAATCGGCGAGTATTGTCTGTAATTTTGTTTGTCGTTTGAGAATTTTTTTAAGAGCCAAATGTGACAACAGTTTGTTGTTTAAAACAGACAAGTCTATTTGAAGTGATTCCGCTGCTTTGGTTCGACCAAAGATATGGCTTTATGGTGAAAATCTGTTGAAGAATGAATTTCAGGGTGTTCGGCGGAGCCTTGATGATCCTGTAATAGTATTTAAAAAATCCTCCCATGTTAGACCACATTTGTGCCTCGAGGCCCAATTCTAATCTTATCAAATAGCCTCTTGTATAATTCGGGAGTCTAAAAATTCCCATGCAGGCTTGGAGTTGAAAATTGTCAAATAATTTCGTGAAGGTTTCCGGGAAGGCCTCCTGGCCATAAGTGAGTGCTGGCATGAGAGAGGCCTGGAGGACCCATCGAATGGGCATAGCAGTAGGGCTCTCTACGGTTGCATTAAGCTGGCTGAATCTTGTAATGATCAGTGCTGACTTCGTTTTCAGGTGACCCAGATGGGTTTTGGGTCCACTCTTTGCTGACAGCCACACACCCAGGTAACTATAGACATTTGACCTTTGAATGGTCAGGACACCCAGGCTCCAAGTGGCAATTTCTTTCTTATTGCTTCGTCTGAATACAACCATTTTTGTTTTTGACTCATTAACTGTCAATTTATTTACTTCGTTATATTTATGGAGAGTATGCGGGGCTTTTTGGATCCTAATTCGCGAGTGGTCCATTAGCACAATATCGTCTGCATATTGTAATAATGTTATCTTTGAAGACCCAATTTTGGGAGGAACCAGGTTCGCATGTTTTAAGGCTAAAAACATATCCGTGGTGTACAAGTTGAATAAGAGGGGGGCCAGGACACACTCCTGCTTTTATCCGCTATTTGTCATTATCTTCTTTGTCGTCTGTGTAACAGACAGCTTAATCTTGACCCAGGTAGACGTATATAGAGACATTATAGCACGTAGCAGACGATTTGGAATCTCCTGTCATTTCTGCCAAAGAATGTTCTGGTCCACTGAATCAAAGGCGGCAGAGTAGTCGATAAAACATGCATATAAAGACTGAGATTTACGATTAAGAGTTTGTTGAATTAAAAAAGATATGGCCACAATATTGTCAGTCGTTGACGCATTAGCCCTGAAGCCACTTTGACAGCACAGGATCAGCTCACATCGGGCGCGTGGGTGTTGAGGAGGTCCCAGATTTCTATGGCGTGCTCATGTAGGGAGCGCACATTGAGGAGCATGCAGTTGAGTGGTTTGTGAGCGGTGGAGTCCGGTGGGCTGGGAGTTGCTGCTGGGGTACGGTGGTGGGTAAAGGTACGGTGGCGTGTAGACAGGATAGAGGTCCTTTGGTGTTGTTCGACGTCGAGAGCTGGCAGTTGTTGTTGCATCCGAGGTTGAGGTCGTGGAGGGTGCTGGAGTCATAGCGGAGGCGGGTCGGAGGACCACAGTCCCTGGTGCTGGTCATGGTCGGGTCACAGATGGGCGCAGACGTGCTTGCCTCTGGTGCGTCTTGCAGCGTGCCAGTGGCACGCCTGCTGAGCACGGCCGCCATTAACTAGGGTTCGGGGAGGGCGGGTCAGCTGGGAGGCGGGAAGGACACACTAGGGGTGGTGGGACCACGGGGGCAGCAGCGTCAGGGGAACAAAAATGTGGCAAAAATGAGGACTGTGGGGAAAAAATAAAAAGACAGAGCGAGAAGAGAAGGAAGAGGGCACAGAGGAAAAGAGGCAAGAGGGCACAGAAAAACTAAGCAAGAGAGGTAGAGGCAGAACAGCAGGAGAGTGGAGTGCTCTTCCACTGGACCACCAAGGATGAGGCACAGGCAGGTGCCTGCGGGTAGAGGAGGGCCTGGAACACCCTGCAAGAGAGAGCTCAGGGGACAACCCTCAGTGGTGGAGCTGCGCTGGGGGAGAGCAGTCTCACAGACCAGGTCAGTGGTACAGCAGGTACGGCACTGGAAACAGAAGTGCAAGCTTTACTCACACACAAGACAAGAACAGGAGGTACGGCACTGGAAGCAGCAGTGTAAGCTTTACTCACACACAGGACATGTCAGCAGGTACAGCACAGGAAGAAATAGTGCAAGCTTTACTCACACACAAGACAGGTACAAAACAGGAAGCAGCAGTGCAAGCTTTACTCACCCACAACAAGCACAGGAGGCATGGCACTGGAAGCAGCAGTGCAAGCTTTACTCACCCACAGGACAGTTGCAGCAGGTATGGCATAGGAAGCAGCAGTGCAACCCTTACTCACACATAACTCAGGTACAGCAGGTACGGCACTGGAAACAGAAGTGCAAGCTTAACTCACACACAAGACAAGAACAGGAGGTTCGGCATTGGAAGCAGCAGTTCAAGCTTTACTCACACACAAGACAAGAACAGGAGGAGCAGCAGTGCAAGCTTTACTCACACACAAGACAAGAACAGGAGATGCGGCATTGGAAGCAGCAGTGCAAACTTTACTCACACACCGGACAGGTACAGCAGGTATGGCACAGGAAGCATCAGTGCAAGCTTTACTCACACACAGGACAGGTACAGCAGGTACGGCACAGGAAGCATTGCAAGTTTTACTCGCACACAGGACAGGTACAGCAGGTACGGCACAGGAAGCATCAGTGCAAGCTTTACTCACACACAGGACAGGTACAGCAGGTACGGCACAGGAAGCAGTGCAAGTTTTACTCGCACACAGGACAGGTACAGCAGGTACGGCACAGGAAGCATCAGTGCAAGCTTTACTCACACACAGGACAGGTACAGCAGGTACGGCACAGGAAGCAGTGCAAGCTTTACTCACACACAGGACAGGTACAGCAGGTACGGCACAGGAAGCAGCATTGCGGGTTTTACTCACAAACATCTAAGGTACAGCAGGTACGGCACAGGAAGCAGCAGTGCAAGCTTTACTCACACACAGGACAGGTACAGCAGGTACAGCACAGGAAGAAATAGTGCAAGCTTTACTCGCACACAAGACAAGAACAGGAGGTACGGTGTAGGAAGCAGAAGTGCAGGCTTTACTCACACACAGGAAAAGTACAGTAGGTACAGCACTGGACTCAGCAGTGCAAGCTTTACTCACACACAAGACAAGAACAGGAAGAACGACATTGGAAGCAGCAGTGCAAGCTTTACTCACACACAAGACAAAAACAGGAGGAGCAGCAGTGCAAGCTTTACTCACACACAAGACAAGAACAGGAGGTACGCATTGGAAGCAGCAGTGCAAGCTTTACTCACACACAAGACAAGAACAGGAGGAGCAGCAGTGCAAGCTTTACTCACACCCAGGACAGGTACAGCAGGTATGGCACAGGAAGCATCAGTGCAAGCTTTACTCACACACAAGACAAGAACAGGAGGTACCGCACTGGGAGCAGCAGTGCAAGCTTTACTCACACACAAGACAAGAACAGGAAGTACGACATTGGAAGCAGAAGTGCAAACTTTACTCACACACAGGAAAAGTACAGTAGGTACAGCACTGGACTCAGCAGTGCAAGCTTTACTCACACACAAGACAAGAACAGGAGGTACGGCATTGGAAGCAGCAGTGCAAGCTTTACTCACACACAGGACAGGTACAGCACAGGAAGCAGGAGTGCAAGCTTTACTCACACAAAGGAAAATTACAGTAGGTACAGCACTGGACTCAGCAGTGCAAGCTTTATTCACACAGAGGAAAAGTACAGCAGGTAGAGCTCAGGAGGCAACAGTGCAAGCATTGCTCACAGGTACAGGAGGTACCGCACTGGAAGCAGCGCAAGCTTTACTCACACACAAGACACACAGCAAGATTTGAGAAGAAATGGTTTTCCCAGCATTGACATTCTGTTAATTGTTTTTTTTTTAAATGACACAAGTGAACGGCCTGGGCGGGTTCTAGGTAACTCTGGGGTTCGGGATGACTCTGCCTGGCTCCGGTGAGCAGGAGCTCTGAACCCGTGCACTAGAACCAGTAGGATGGCCCAGACGAGGCCCTACAGAGGGAGGCTGAGGACACCTCTCTTGGTTGAGGACTTAGGAGGTGGGGCTGGAGCGAGGCCTGGTCGTGGTTCGAGGTGGCTGTGAGTCAGGGCACCAGGGATGGCGTCCCGGCTACAACAGCCTGTCTCCTGTTGGCTATCAGGGGTGTGCTGCATCACCACTTGTGACAGGAGGTGCCCGGGAAGCACAGTGAAGGTGGCAGGTGCCCTGAAGAAGTGTCATATCCTGGTCAGGAGAGAGAGAGGTGAAGGTAGTTCTGGGGTCTGGACCGGTGTTGGAGGTGGCCGAAGCCTTCGCCGTGGGTGCACGGTGACTGGTCAGACCCTCCATGGTTCACGCTGATGGTGAAGGTAGTTCTGGGGTCTGGACCGGTGTTGGAGGTGGCCGAAGCCTTCGCGGTGGGTGCACGGTGACTGGTCAGACCCTCCATGGTTCACGCTGATGGTGAAGGTAGTTCTGGGGTCTGGATCGGTGTTGGAGGTGGCCGAAGCCTTCGCTGTGGGTGCACGGTGACTGGTCAGACCCTCCATGGTTCACGCTGATGGTGAAGGTAGTTCTGGGGTCTGGACCGGTGTTGGAGGTGGCCGAAGCCTTCGCCGTGGGTGCACGGTGACTGGTCAGACCCTCCATGGTTCACGCTGATGGTGAAGGTAGTTCTGGGGTCTGGACCGGTGTTGGAGGTGGCCGAAGCCTTCGCCGTGGGTGCACGGTGACTGGTCAGACCCTCCATGGTTCACGCTGATGGTGAAGGTAGTTCTGGGGTCTGGACCGGTGTTGGAGGTGGCCGAAGCCTTCGCCGTGGGTGCACGGTGACTGGTCAGACCCTCCATGGTTCACGCTGATAGTGAAGGTAGTTCTGGGGTCTGGATCGGTGTTGGAGGTGGCCGAAGACTTCGCCGTGGGTGCACGGTGACTGGTCAGACCCTCCATGGTTCACGCTGATGGTGAAGGTAGTTCTGGGGTCTGGACCGGTGTTGGAGGTGGCCGAAGCCTTCGCCGTGGGTGCACGGTGACTGGTCAGACCCTCCACGGTTCACGCTGATGGTGAAGGTAGTTCTGGGGTCTGGACCGGTGTTGGAGGTGGCCGAAGCCTTCGCCGTGGGTGCACTGTGACTGGTCAGACCCTCCATGGTTCATGTTGATGGTGAAGGTAGTTCTGGGGTCTGGACCGGTGTTGGAGATGGGGAAGCCTTCGCCGTGAGTGCACGATGACTGGTCAGACCCTCCATGGTTCATGTTGATGGTGAAGGTAGTTCTGGGGTCTGGACCGGTGTTGGAGGTGGCCGAAGCCTTCGCCGTGGGTGCACGGTGACTGGTCAGACCCTCCATGGTTCACGCTGATGGTGAAGGTAGTTCTGGGGTCTGGACCGGTGTTGGAGGCGGCCGAAGCCTTCGCCGTGGGTGCACGGTGGCTGGTCAGACCCTCCATGGTTCATGCTGATGGTGAAGGTAGTTCTGGGGTCTGGACCGGTGTTGGAGGTGGCCGAAGCCTTCGCCGTGGGTGCACGGTGACTGGTCAGACCCTCCATGGTTCACGCTGATGGTGAAGGTCAGAGGCTGGCACCAAGGTTCTTAAGGGGGGTCCAAGTCATGGCATTGGGAGGGTTGCAGGGACATGGGTGAAGGCTCATTGAATACCTTTGGGGGAGGGTAGAGTGTGGCAGCTGGGGCTTGTCCTGGGGGATTGTAAAGCTGGTGCGCATGGTGGTTCCAGGGTGAGTGATGCCTCCCTCCCTGCACCCCGGGCAGAGTCTCTTGCAGGGTATGAGCCTTTGGGCTACGATGAACTTGTAGCAGGAAGCAGGCTGCCAAAAAGGTACGGTAGATACAAGGGTGACGAACTGCAGCGAGGTGGCATTGCCAAACGTGGTGGAGGTGATCGGCACCACGGTGGGGCCACCAGTGCTGGCTCTCATCAGTGCCCATGCAGGGCCTGCCCTAATGAGGGGGCAGGAAGGCCCAGGTGGGCGCACGGGGTGTTACATGGAGGCACCGGGCACAGGGTGACCAGACGCCCACTGACTCCATGGTGTGGGTGACGTCACCTTGCCCAGACGGGAATGGTCAACTGGTAGTAGTGGAATGTGCGTCCTGCAGCTGCTATGAGGAGGGGCCTGGAGTTCCCAGCAGCAAGTCCGCTGCTTGCAAAAAAAGAAAACAAAAATCCGGATTATCCGAAGCTGACCCTTGTACCGTGGTTTATTAGAAGTTTTATTCGCATCAGGGAGAGCTTACTGTCCCGGTGGGGGCTCCTGCTCTCTGTGAACAGAAACTAATGAAAAGATTCTGGTCTGAGAGAAGGGGGGTGGGGCGAATGGGTCCACGGAACCTCATCACAGGTTCAAGGGCGCCCTGCTGAGGGGTGTGGCGGCAACATGGTTGGCATTCCTCTCTGAAGGCCAGAGGATTGAACCGTGTGAGCAGCGTGGGCCTCGCGGCGCTAGAAGTGACGCAGTTTGCACTCTAGCGCTATTCAATTGATAAACCCTGTTGTATTTATTACAATAATACACCCAGAGGGACCTGTCTGAAACGTCCTGCGTGCTTCTGACCAGGCACCAGGAGCCCCTTGGCACTGCTCCTCGGCCTGGCCCACCAGTGCTAGTACAGCGTCACTGTCGTCACACCCAGCCTCCCGGGAGACTGGGGGTGCCCCTCCATATGGTAACGCCCCACCTCCCTGTGAATGGACCCCCACTCTCGGTAGCTCCGCCAGGCACGGCGCTGGATCCACCCCGCTAGGGCTCATGGGTAAACTGCCCTCTCTTCTGGTAGGTGGAGTGCCCTGTGCCTGCTGGCAGAGCAGTGCCCGCAGGGGGGGGGCACCCCCCGCCATGTGCCTCACTCTGACACCCCACCCCCCCCCACACGTGCTCAGTCCGCTGCTATTCTTAGCGCCCACCACTTTTATCCAGCGCTTGGCCTTCAATGAGCACGCTATGGAATTTTCATCCACCCATCCAGTCATGCATCCTTTTTTAAAAAAATTCTTTTATTAAACAACAAATCAATTCCAGCCAGATACACAACAAACATCGGACAATCATATATTGTACAAACTGCATATAATACGAGGCATATATCTCGAGCAGTTGTACACATTACGCATGGTTTTCCTTGAACTCCCGGGTCCATATAGCCATGACCTTCCCCCCCATCTAGGAACTGTATTTCTCCCAGGGGCTCCATATCTCCTCCCACTTCTTGGGGCAGCCTCTTCTCTTATACACTACTTTCTCTGCTAGGTGGCACCAATCCATATCCGTGATCCAGCCGGATAATTTTGGAGGATCCCGGGCCCCCCACAGTCGTGCTATATTGCGTTTTGCGACCCCAGCAGCTAACATTCGCCATGTTTTTGGGTGTGCAGGCCATCGGTCCTCCCTCGTAATTCCCAGCAAGAGCCAGCATGCCTCCGGTTGGATGTGGATCCCCAGAACCCTCGTCATCACCCCCGCAACCGTCGTCCAGTAATGTTGTATTATTGGGCAGTCCCAGAGTATATGATCCGCAGCCTCTAACACAGTGGTCCGAGGCCACCTTCCCGATCTTATATTGAAGTGTGCTGGGATAATACGCTCTATGCAGGATTCGTAACTGGATTAGTCGGAATCTGGCCCGTATGGCGATTTCTCTGGGGCTCTGTATTGCCTCCTGCCAATCATCGTCCTCTAGTATACCCAGGTCCAGTTCCCAAGTCGCCCGAAGTGTCCCAAGAGGGTCAGGAAGGTTATTCATTAGTTTCCTGCATGTAAGGGAGATCGCTTTGTCAGGAATTGAATCTAATAACAGTTGGTCTTCTAAAGGGGCGTACTCAGGTATTGATTCTACGTCCTTAATGTGACACCTAAGCGCATGTTTCAGCTGAATGTACCTATACTGTTCCTTGTCCGCCAGTTGGTACTCTATTTGTAATTCACTAAAGGTAAGCAGCGTATCCCTCCGCCATATGTCCCTGAGGGTATCTATACACATGCAACTCCAACTGCGGAATCCCCTAAGTAGTCCCACGTCTCTCAACCCGTCGCTGTGCCACAATGGGGTTTGTAGGGTCAGTCTGTCCTTCCATCATAGCGCCTTGGTGGCAGTATACCACGCTCGTACCACCACCTGAGTGTGCTCATGGAGTAGCCTCCCCCCTTTACCCTGATATAGCACCGAAGGGTACCCCGGCGTTCCCATAGCCTGACGGTCCACTCAGTACGTGGGTTCCGACTGTGGTGCGAAGACCCAGCTGTTAATATTTATAAGTTGGGACACCAGGTAGTAGTTCCTAATATCTGGTACACCAAGCCCACATGTTGTTTCTTGTTTCTACCACAGGTTATGCAGTGAACATACTGAACAGCTGCACCCCTGGTTCAGTATAACACTTTATCACTATTGCACACCTTTCCTTCACTTGTGTGTTTACAACACACTTCTTCTAAATCGCAGTAGCTGAATAACCGACCCTGACGAAGGCCGCAACACTTGAACAGGTCCCTAGGCCGAAACATGTTGGTCTTTTACTAACACAGACGCTCCTAATAGCGGCATCTGCGTTACAAGCTATTTGATTTTGTTTTTAATCCTGACCCTGGGTAGCGGAATAAAGTTGCTGCATAGCTAACCCCGTAGCCAGTTTTAAATCACGCACACACCAGCACTGCACCTTTTTACCACACCAAGCTCACATAGGGTTTTAGTACACCCGCCGTACTACAATTAAAACATCCCTGAGCTCCTCCCTCGTAGCGAGGGGGTTGTAGCCCGCGTAGAGACCAGGTCTCTCACGCGAGGAGGCACCCCTATGATGAAGCATGACACCTTTGGTGTGTGAGGGGAACCGTCCTGAAAAGGGATTCCCCTCTACGTTTGGTTAAGTGGACGAAGCTACGACCCTGACCTCTCTGAGCACTTCGGACCCGTGGCTTTTTTCTGTGATATGATACCAAGCCCACCCTCGTATACCCCCCGTTGGAGTTTGCAGAGTGCAATTCGTGGCGCCCCTCTACCCCATAGCAAGTTGAGTTGTTCCCCTTCAATGGTACAAAAGAAAGTGTCCGGGAGTTTATGCGGCGTGTTTTGTATCGTGTAGAGTAGTTGCGGGAGGGCCATCATTTTAAATAACACTGCCCTTCCCATAAGGGTAATAGGAAGTTGACGCGAATATAGCACGTTACAAAGCGTGCTTTTACAACGCAGTAGTTAACAACGAGGTTGTTACAACAACCGCGTTGTCACCACGCGTGTCATTACATCGCAAGTCGTTTCAACGACTTGCTCTAGGGGGCGCGCTGGACTTAGGAATAGTATTAATTACTATTCCTACTCCAGTTTGTGCAACAGCAGCGAAGGTGTTGGATTTAAAATCCAACACATTCCCTGGTGTCGCACGCCCCCTAGAGCAAGTCGTTGAAACGACTTGCGATGTAATGACACGCGTGGTAACAATGCGGTCGTTGTAATGACCGCGTTGTAAAGTTGTTCATATAATACCTTGCCTGTAAAAGGATATCCTGAAACCCTTTTCTTGTTCCTCCCTTTTATTTCTTTAACAGTATAAAGAATTGGTACCCAGATCAATATCTGGACATTGTGCGCCAAGTGCCCAGCTCAGTCAGTGCTATATGCGACATAATGCACTAACAAATGATTAACCATATTGGAAGCTGCCTTCATGAGCCTTCAAACAAACCCATAAGGTAAAACCTCTATGTATTGTGCTCATGCGCTATAGCATCACCTCACAACATGATAGAGGGCAGAGTGAATACTTAAAATGTTTTCCATATCATTACAGCGCACGTAGATGCTAGTGGCACCACAGAGAGAGCCATACTCGCAATAGAGGAGCAGGCCCCAGATGTGCCTATATTTCCGGCATATGTGCTCTTACCTTTGAGTATAAAGCCAACTTGAATCACTGGTTAGTGATTAGAGTTTCTTTTAGTGTTCACAGCTGCATGGTACGCACAAATGAGCAGGAGGGTTATAAGGTACAACACATCAGCACGGGTTCTTTAGCCTCATGCACACAAAGTGAATGAAAGGCCTCTGATCACTCTGTGTCTATACTTCACCCTTGAGATTCCCCATCTTACCTCCACTACACAAATTAGTGAAAATATGCGGTCCTGAAGAAGGTGGATTTAAGTATCTCAGATCCACTGAAACGTACGTCGGCCTGATGGATCTCCAGCTGGCAGCATACCCATGGACATATGTGAAGAGCTCTCGCCAGGAGTTCCTTAGCATGCCAACCAAAGCTGGACTAGCGATGTATTTGATGTGTGAATGTGTGTGTTTGGTATGTTAGGATGAGATGGAATGCGAGGTGTGATGTGATGATGGTTTGTATCACAATATGGGGACATGCACAATTAGTTTTTTTTTTTATTACAGGAAAGATTTACATTATGCTGAATCAACCATGAATGATTTATGAATTGCACTGTATATATGAACACTAAAATTATTTCTTCATGTTTTAAAATACAAAAAGTATATGATAATCCCCCAAAAATGTTTTATACTTTAAAAAAAAGGATTCGCAATAAATAAAGATATAAATAAATGCATTACTGTTGAATCAAATGATTACTTTAGCCCAACGAGCTAGGTTTAGCCATTGGTGAACTGATGTTGGTCGAGTGGGAGGTTTCTCATATATATATTTCTGTTTCCCCCTTTCTCCCAGACCTCATAATTAACTTTAGGGGGTACCTTTGACCGTTGTATGCATTTAAAATCCAACACATTCCCTGGTGTCGCACGCCCCCTAGAGCAAGTCGTTGAAACGACTTGCGATTTAATGACACACGTGGTAACAACGCGGTCGTTGTGTCTGTTGTGTGGTAAACGTTGTTTACCGTTGACGCCAGTGGGCAGTGTCTTCGCGAAGTCTCAATTGCGTGTGGACGTTCATGCGAAGGAATTCCTCCGGTGAATGTGTGATCCTATTTTCCCAGATATTTAAATTTGTCCTGTGTCAGTGCTGCGCAGTCGGAAGTGAGTGGGGGAAGTACTCCCGCGAGATTAAAAATGAGGGATTTGTCCCAATTTATTTGGTAACCTGAGTATGTACCAAATAGCCGGATTATGTTGATGAGCCTATGAAATGTCTGTCGAGGTCTGCTTGTGTAGAGTAAGATATCATCTGCATACAATGATATTAGTTCCTCCCAGACCCCCACCCATGTCTATACCCCTCACTATGGGATCTCCTCTGATCCATGCCGTTAATTGCTCGAGCGCTAACTCAAAGAGTATGGGGGACAGAGGACAACCCTGGCGTGTACCTCTGTGGAGCGGAAAGGGTCTGGAGATTACCCCGTTCACCCGGACACAGGCGCTGGTGTCCTGATAAAGAAGGCGCACACATGCAACAAAACCCGGACCCAGACTGAACCTCAGTCATGCATCCTTAACAGACTCACCCTCCCCACACTCGAACAGCTCAGCTCTTGTGCTGCAGCGCCTGTGCCAAGAGGCCATGGGCGCTACAGAAGTGGGGTACATTCCCAGTGATCACACTTGGAGCGAGACCTGACGGAGCGCAGGCTTTGAGCTGGGGGTGCAGGGTCAGCAGGGACAGGTGGGTGTCTACACGGGTTGACCCTTGAAGCCAGGGTGGGGGGCAGGACAGGGGCGTTAGGAGGGACAGGGGCTTTAGGAGGGACAGGGGCGTAACGCAGCCCGTGCACGGGGCCCCAAAACCCTTCAATCATTCAGCCAAGGTCTATAAATATCTGTGAGATATGGGACACTCGGGGGCCCCCTCACCATATTCTGTAGGGGCCCCGTCATCATGCGTCACGCCACTTGTGTCGGGCAAGTAGCTTGGCCAGGTGTGGTTCTGGAAGCAGGAAGCCAGGGCGGCAGGATCATTGGGGTGCTTTAGCAGGGGTTGAAGCCAGGCTGGGGAACAGGAGCATTGGGGGGCCTTAGCTTGCTGGACCTAGCACAGTTCTGGGCCGGGTATGGGCTTGAAGCCAGGCTGGGGGGCAGGATCATTGGGGGGCCTCAGCTTGCTGGACCTAGCACAGTTCTGGGCCGGGCATGGGCTTGAAGCCAGGCTGGGGGGCAGGATCATTGGGGGGCCTCAGCTTGCTGGACCTAGCACAGTTCTGGGCCGCGTGTCGCTTGAAGCCAGGCTGGGGGGCAGGAGCATTGGGGGGCCTCAGCGTGCTGGGCCTAGTACAGTTCTGGGCCGCGTGTCGCTTGAAGCCAGGCTGGGAGGCAGGAGCATTGGGGGGCCTCAGCATGCTGGGCCTAGTACAGTTCTGGGCCGCGTGTCGCTTGAAGCCAGGCTGGGGTGCAGGAGCATTGGGGGCCTCAGCTTGCTGGACCTAGCACAGTTCTGGGCCGCGTGTCGCTTGAAGCCAGGCTGGGGAGCAGGATCATTGGGGGGCCTCAGCATGCTGGATCTAGCACAGTTCTGGGCCAGGTATAGGCTTGAAGCCAGGCTGGGGTGCAGGAGCATTGGGGGGCCTCAGCATTCTGGGCCTAGTACAGTTCTGGGCCGCGTGTCGCTTGAAGCCAGGCTGGGGTGCAGGAGCATTGGGGGGCCTCAGCAACTGGGCCTAGTACAGTTCTGGGCCGGGTGTAGCTTGAAGCCAGGTTGGGGTACAGGAGCATTGGGGGGGCCTCAGCATTCTGGGCCTAGTACAGTTCTAGGCCGGGTGTCGCTTGAAGCCAGGCTGGGGTGCAGGAGCATTGGGGGGCCTCAGCAACTGGGCCTAGGACAGTTCTGGGCCGGGTGTAGCTTGAAGCCAGGTTGGGGTACAGGAGCATTGGGGGGGCCTCAGCATTCTGGGCCTAGTACAGTTCTAGGCCGGGTGTCGCTTGAAGCCAGGCTGGGGTACAGGAGCATTGGGGGGCCTCAGCATGCTGGGCCTAGTACAGTTCTGGGCCGCGTGTCGCTTGAAGCCAGGCTGGGGTGCAGGATCACTGGGGTGCCTCAGCTTGTTGGACCTAGTACAGTTCTGGGCCGGGTATAGGCTTGAAGCCAGGCTGGGGTGCAGGAGCATTGGGGGGCCTCACCATGCTGGGCCTAGTACAGTTCTGGGCCGGGTGTCGCTTGAAGCCAGGCTGGGGGGCAGGAGCATTGGGGGGCCTCAGCATCATGGGCCTAGTACAGTTCTGGGCCGGGTGTCGCTTGAAGCCAGGCTGGGGTGCAGGAGCACTTGGGGGCCTCAGCAACTGGGCCTAGTACAGTTCTGGGCCGGGTGTAGCTTGAAGCCAGGTTGGGGTACAGGCGCATTGAGGGGCCTCAGCTTGCTGGGCCTAGTACAGTTCTGGGCCGGGTGTCGCTTGAAGCCAGGCTGGGGTACAGGAGCATTGGGGGGCCTCAGCTTGCTGGACCTAGCACAGTTCTGGGTCAGGTATTGGCTTGAAGCCAGGCTGGGGTGCAGGAGCACTGGGGGGCCTCAGCAACTGGGCCAGGAGTGGTTCTGGACTGAGTGTAGGCTAGAGGCCAGGGGTTTGTACTGTAACATTTATTTAGGGTTTTGTACCCGTGTAGGGCTCTGGAGCTCTTGTCTACATGGGTAGCATGATACACTGTGTCAGGTGTGTGTTTTGAAGGGAGTTGTTTTTGTTTTGATCCTGTGTGGGAAGTGTTTCCTTGTGGTGCTAATGACCACCAAGGTGCGGTTATGGTGTTATGGGACGCAGAGCGTATCAGTGTGACGGACCAACAAGTGTGCAAGACAGGGACCCGGTGTATGGCGTCAGTAAGATGGCGGCTTTGATCCGCTCTGCAGGTCCCTGTATGGTATTTGTTATTGTTTCTGGTTCTATCTCATGACTATGCAATGGTGTTCTTATTATGCAGACAGTCATGTTTTCACCTCTCTTCTAGACTTTAAATGCCCCTGTGTGAGAAGTTGGCCTGGTATATGCTGTTCACTAATTAAAGTGGACACCTTGCACCAGGGCAAATCGACTCTTATGGTAGATAGGTTTAAGACAACCTTTTAAAGAAAGCTATCCTAGTGGTAGCTGTGGAGAGCAGCCTTCAGGCTAAGTCTCGGAGGAATGTAAAGCAGCTTGTTTTACCATATAATCTCTTGAATCACCAAATGAAAAGACACCACACAGGTATATATATCAAATATATATGTATTTATTTCTAAATAACTCTCTACTAATCTCTTTATGAGATTAGAAGACAAACATATGCACAAATCAACGTTTCACAATAAGTTAAGCACAAAATATGGCTGGGGCCCTAGGGGCGTACCAGACCATATACTAAGTAAGAGACTTAGAAACAACGACTTGCAGGGAGACAAGGCCTAGGGCCTTCAGAAGTGCTGGGGCCTCACGAAACCACCCAAGGCAGGTAAGTAAAGGACCCACGGGGAACGCGTGCAGTGTGGATACACAGGCGCGGATCGCCGTTAACTTCAATGGGGCAAGTCGCGGTTGGAAATAAAGAGTTTTAGGATACTTCGGGAGAACCTACAAGCAAGTCACTTACAGGGTAAGTAGTTCTAGGGCCCACACCCACAGGAGCACCGTAGTGCTGGAGTTACCTCACCCAGGGAAGCCGGGTGCACAGGTGTCCTTTGGTGTCGGGTCGCGGCGTCGTTTTCAATGGCGAACAAAGAAGACTTGCTGCTTGCGGGAGCTGAAGAAGTGTCCGGTGGAATCCAAGCCTGGATTCTGAAGAAGGATGACCTGAAAGCAGAGGGGACAGTGTTCAAAGTCACTTGGCAGTGACCCGGGGCAAGGAAGATGGATGCCCACCGTCGTCGGTCGCTTCAGGTCGGTTGCAGGTGCCTTGACTCTTCAGCCACGTGGTCCAGGAGGCGTCGACGACGACCAGGAGCTGGATTCGGTGTGTCCCTCGACGTCTGCAGCTGACTGCGGTGTCGGCAACTCGATCGGAGCCAACAAGCCTTGGCAGCCGCAAGTCTCGGGGAGATGAAGAAAAGTCGATGGCGCAGACCAGCAAGGTCTGTGGAACTCACCCAGCGAGGGTAAGTCAGGGCAGGCCTGGAGCAACCAGGGAGCCCTTTGGTTTCGTTAAGAAGTCTTCTGGGGACCCACAAGCCAGCGGGCAAGGGATCGCGAAGACACCTCGGGCGGAATCACTCAACAGGGGCCCACGGTCACTCGGGACGGTGTAGGCCTCTGATCTTCGGAGGGATTCCTGCTGGAGGTCGGGACCACACGTGGTCCAAAGCACAGGTTCGTAGAACGTTGTGAAGGGGTTGCACTCGACAATAGTGCACGGTACCCAGGGGTCGCGGTTCCTCGTTACTCGTGGGGTCCACTTGCCTCAGCTTCGCTGGGGACTCACGATGGCCTGGGAGAGGTCAGGAAATCCACTTCCTGGGCTGCAGGGACTTCGGACTCCGGCGGGAGCGGCGTAGTTTGCGACCGTCGTTGTCGTTTTTGGTGCCTGCCAAGCAGGGGAGTCACTCCTTGACTCCAAGGGAGATTCTTCTGTCTTCCAAAGGTAGTGGAACGTCGAAGGGCCAGGATTCTTCTGTAGAGCGTCGTCCAGGGGTTATCTGCTTTGCAATGGCAAGGTTCCCCCTCTTATACTAAAAAGAGGGGATGGACTAGCTCTATGACCCCACCTATGGGAGGGTCAAGGGAGGGGGTGGCTACACCCACTTCCCTTTGTCCAGTTTCGCGCCAGAGCAGGGGCAGGTAGCCCCTGAGCTGGTTTGAACTGGCATATGCACAGAGGAGCCTTCTGCTCCCCCAGTGCAGGACTTCAAAGCACTCTAAGAGTGCACCCACCCAGCCCCAATACACTAAACCCTGTCTGGAAGGTGGTTACACCTCCCTGTGACAGGATGCCTATTGTTGGGCTTCCTCCACTGCGAGTTTCGGTCATCAGCAGGAGGGCAGCCCAGTGTCTGTGACTGGTGGCATCCATTTTGTGATGCCAGGGCTCTTTAGGATTCTACCGCGTTTCCACAGCAGGTACATGTCTTATCCCTCTAGAAGGGTGGAATGCTACCCCCGCCGCCAAGATTGGCGGGGGGTAGTATTCCAAGATGTTTGACACCAAACACGACATGTTTTGATGCAGCCATTCCAAAGTTAGCATTTACCGCGAGGATATAATGCACTTAAGAGTATATGGTTTAACCGCATCCACAAACAGCACCAGAGAATGGACTCTGAGAACTGCAGAGGGGCCCTGCTCATGCAGAGGCACCCCCTCACATAGAAGCCAAGCACCCTGCCCTCAGGATTGATAGGGCCTGCCTTAGGGGTGACTGATAGGTTTATATGTGTGTGCAGGAGAGATATAGGAAACCTATATCTCAGTGAGGGGTGCTAGCACCACCTCACCCAGGCTGCAGTAGCAGGCCTGTGGTGTCAGATTTAGACTGCTTCCCAGGGGTGGCATAACACATGCTGCAGCCCCTGGGAGGCCTGTGAAGTACCTATGCCCTTGGCACCTAAGGTACCATATACTAGGGACTCATAAGGCACCACAGTATCCAATCACTAGTGCACCTAGAGTGCACTCCATGTCGTTTAGAGAGAACAGAGAGGCTGGGGCCCTGATTGGCAGGGACCCAGCCAGACTATAGCCAGAAACCAGTGCTAACATCAGAAAAAAAGTGGGGGCAACATAAGAGGCAGATCCTACTCTCCTACACAACCCCCCCAAACGTAGGGACACTAAACTAACCTTGACCAGTTGAGTCTTCGTGTTCAAAGTGGAAATACCTTGAGAGTCCATCTGCATTGGCATGTTGGGTCCCAGGCCTATGTTCCACTGTATAGTCCATCCCCTGTAGGGAAATGGACCACCTCAAAAGTTTTGGGTTTTCACCTTTCATCTGCTTTAGCCATAGGAGGGGCTTGTGGTCAGTCTGAACTATGAAGTGAGTACCAAACAAGTATGGCCTCAGCTTCTTCAGGGCCCATACCACAGCAAAGGCCTCCCTCTCTATAGCTGACCAACGTTTCTCTCTAGGGGTCAGCCTTCTGCTAATAAAAGCTACTGGCTGGTCTTGACCTTCATCATTCAGTTGAGACAGTACAGCTCCCACACCCAGCTCAGAAGCATCTGTTTGGACAATGAACTTTTTGGTGTAGTCTGGACTCTGTAAGATGGGGGCAGTGCACATGGCCTGCTTTAGGTCTTCAAATGCCTTTTGACAGCTAGCTGTCCACTGAACCTTTTTTGGCATTTTCTTAGAGGTAAGATCATTCAAGGGGGTCACTATAGATCCATATCCCTTGACAAACCTCCTATAGTACCCAGTCAGGCCTAAGAAGGCTCTCACCTGTGTCTGGGTGGTAGGAGCAACCCATTCCAGTATGGTTTGGATTTTGCTCTGTAAAGGCTGAACCTGGCCTCCACCTACAAGGTGGCCCAGGTACACAACCTGACTCTGCCCTATCTGGCACTTGGTGGCCTTGATAGTGAGGCCTGCTTTCTGCAGAGCCTCCAAAACATTTCTGAGGTGGACCAGGTGATCCTGCCAGGAGGAACTAAAGACAGCAATATCATCTAGATAAGCTGAGCAATAAGTTTCCATCCCTGCCAGAACTTTATTCACCAACCTCTGAAAAGTGGCAGGTGCATTTTTCAATCCAAAGGGCATCACCACAAAGTGGTAGTGCCCACCAGGGGTCGAAAATGCTGTTTTGGCTTTTGCATCATCAGCTAATCTGATTTGCCAGTAGCCAGCTGTTAGGTCAAATGTGCTTAGATACTTGGCTGAGGCCAAAGTATCAATCAGCTCATCTGCCCTTGGTATGGGATAGGCATCAGTCCTAGTGACTGCATTGAGGCCTCTGTAGTCTACACAAAACCTCATTTCTTTCTTACCACCCTGGGTATGAGGCTTGGGTACCAGGACTACTGGGCTAGCCCAAGGGCTATCTGAAGGCTCAATCACGCCTAACTCCAACATTTTCTGGACTTCAGTCCTGATACAGTCCCTGACATGGTCAGGTTGCCTGTAGATTTTATTCTTGACAGGCAGACTGTCCCCAGTGTCCACCTCATGGGTGCACCAGGTAGTCTGACTAGGGGTCAGGCTAAACATATGTCTAAACTGTTGCAGAACTTGTCTGCACTCAGTTTGCTGATGGTCAGTGAGGCTGCTTGCCAAAGCAACACCATCTACTGACCCATCATCAGGGTTCTGAGAGAGCAGGTCAGGGAGAGGGTCACTCTCCTCCTCCTGGTCCTCATCAGTTGCCATGAGCAAGCCCATGTCAGCCCTGTCAACATATGGCTTTAATCTGTTGACATGAAGCACCCTTAGGGGGCTCCTGGGAGTTCCAAGATTCACCAGATAGGTGACTTCTCCCTTCTGTTCAACTATTGTATGGGGGCCACTCCATTTGTCCTGGAGGGCTGCTGGGGCCACAGGCTCCAACACCCACACTTTCTGTCCTGGCTGGTATACAGTCAGCACAGCCTTTGGTCATGCCAAGCTTTTTGCAATTCTTGGCTGGCCTCCAGGTTTTTGGTTGCCTTTTTCATGTACTCTGCCATCCGGGAGCGGAGACCAAGTACATAGTCCATCACATCTTGTTTGGGGGGCTTGAGAGGTAACTCCCAGCCCTCTTTTACCAAACATAGTGGACCTCTCACAGGATGCCCAAACAGAAGCTCAAATGGGCTGTAGCCAACCCCCTTCTGTGGAACCTCTCTGTATGCAAACAAAAGGCAAGGAAGAAGAAGGTCCCATTTCCGCCTAAGCTTCTCTGGGAGTCCCTTAATCATTCCTTTCAAGGTCTTGTTGAAGCGTTCAACTAAACCATTGCATTGTGGGTGATAGGGGGTGGTGAACTTATAAGTTACACCACACTCCTTCCACATTGCTTTCAGATATCCTGACATGAAGTTGGTACCTCTGTCAGAAATGACCTCCTTTGGGAAACCCACTCTGGAGAAAACTCCAATGAGGGCTCTTGCCACCACAGGTGCTGTGGTGGTCCTCAGGGGAATTGCCTCTGGGTACCTGGTGGCATGATCCACTACCACCAGGATAAATCTGTGCCCAGATGCAGTCTGAGGGTCAAGGGGACCAACAATGTCAATCCCTACCCTTTCAAAGGGTACCCCCACCACAGGTAGTGGTATCAGGGGGCCTTTGTTGTGCCACCTGCCTTACCACTGGCTTGGCAAGTGACACAGGAGCGACAAAACTCCTTTGTGTCCTCTGACATATGTGGCCAATGAAAATGTGGAACAAGCCTGTCCCAGGTCTTGTTTTGGCCCAAGTGTCCTGCCAAAGGGATATCATGTGCTAAGGTCAAGAGGAACCCCCTAAACTTCTGAGGTATTACCAACCTCCTGGTGGCTCCAGGGGCTGGGTCTCTACCCTCAGAATATAGGAGTCCCTCATCCCAATAAACTTTATGGGACCCACTAGCACTCCCAGCAGCCTCAGCAGCAGCCTGCTGTCTGAGGGGTTCAAGAGAGGGGCAGCACTGTTGCTCCTTGCTCAGATCTTCCCTGGAAGGGCCCCCTGCCCCCAAGAACTCAACCTGGTCAGGTTCAAGTCCCTCTGGGGCAGTTCCTTCTTCAGGTTCTGCTTCACCTCCCTCTGGAAGTGAATCCTTGATCTGAGACAGAGGGGAAGGCACTGCCTTAACCCTACTGCTCCTCCTCTTGGGAAGCATCTGGTCCATTGTTCCAGGATCCAGAGCTGGTTCAGTGTCATGCATTCTTGCTTGTGACCTGGTCACAGCAAATACCTCTGCAGGGATGCCCAACATCTCAGCATGAGTCCATAACTCTACTTCAGACCAGGCTGAAGTCTCTAGATCATTGCCCAATAGACATTCTACAGGGAGGTCTGCACTAACTACAACCTTCTTGAGGCCAGTTACCCCTCCCCAGGAGAAATTCACAACTGCCAGACTATGGTTGGTCTGGACATTGCTTGCATTGGTCACCTGGTACATTTCACCCAGGATGATCTGTCCAGGGTCCACTAGGTCCTCTGCCACCATGGTGACACTAGCACCTGTGTCCCTAAATGCCAAAGCCTGTTTGCCATTTATCAAAGGCTGCTGTTTGTACTTGCCCAGATTACTGGGGCTTACTAGGAAGGACATATCAATGTTTCCCTCACAAATCAGCATTGCCTGAGTGGTCACTCTGACTAGGTCAGAATCCACTTCAGAACCCAGGGTCAACCCTACTACACCCTTATTCTGCGTACCACCTCCACCAGTAGCTGAGCTAGGGGGCACAGTTGCCTTAGGGGCAGGAGTGGTGGTGGTTTGGTCTTTGGACTTGGTACAATCAGAAGTCCAGTGCCCTTTCTGTTTACAGAATTTGCACCAGGGCTTCTTTTGGCCTTTTCCCTTGTTGGACTGTGACTCCCCACCAGATGCAGATTTTTGGGGCCCTTGTGAAGACTTCTGGTCTTTTGACTTATCCCCACCTTTCTCAGGGCCTTTAGGATCTTGCTTCTTAGTGTCACCCCCTTGGTTCTGGGTTTTCTGCCTCACCCTGGTTCTGACCCATTTGTCTGCCTTCTTTCCCAATTCTTGGGGAGAGGTCAGATCAGAGTCCACCAGGTACTGATGCAACAACTGGTTCTGGCAATTATTTAGGATCTGTTCTCTCATCATCAGATTATACAATCCCTTGAAATCAGTAACCCTACTGCCAACCAGCCAACCCTCTAGAGCCTTGGTTGCACAATCAACAAAGTCAGTCCAGTCCTGAGTCTGTGCCTTCTGGGTATCTCTGAACTTCAACCTGTACTGCTCAGTGGTTAAGCCAAACCCATCTATCAGTGCACTCTTCAGGACCTCATAATCATCAGCATCCTCCTCTCTAACAGTGAGGAGCTTGTCTCTTCCTTTATCTGAAAAGGAGAGCCACAAGATTGCTGCCCACTGCTTTTGGGGGACCTGCTGTACTCTACAGGCCCTCTCCATAGCAGTTATCCATTTGTGGATATCATCCCCACTCTGGTAGGGAGGAACAACCTTGCTCAGGTTCCTATGGTCAGGGACATATTCTCTGCCTCTAGGGACACTGTTGCTGCCACCAGGGGGTTCTAAACCCTCCCTTCTGGAAGCTCTCTGGATCTCCAGGGCTTCTCTATCCAGTGCCAACTGCTTGGTTCTGAGGGCCACTTTGGCTTCCTCATACTGGAGCAGTTTGCACCTTCTCTCAGAGGAGGTCTCTCTTAAGTTAAAGTATGAGCTCCTCTCTTGGACAAATTCTCTGCCAGAGTGATAAGAGTGCTCAGATTCCCTGGAAGGGGATCTGTGCCTCTCATCCACTCTGCCAGTTCTCTTAGGGAGAATTCCTCTGTCCTGTTCAGGCTCCTTGAAGCCTGGCCCTTCAACCACAGAGTCTTGGTCATTCTGATTTTCATCATCTGACCCAGATACTATGACTGACCCACCCACTGATTCAAACCCTTTAGCTCCTAGAGCCAATCTAAGGTCATCTGCTGTCAGCAGATCTATCAGGTGTAGTGTTGAGGGACTCTGTCCTAGTCTCAGGTGTCTGTCAACACACATGGCTCTCAAGTCAGAGAAAGCCATGTCCTTATACTGAGGCTGAGTGGATCCACTGGGTCCACCCTTTAAGGACATTCTAGTGTTGTGCAGTGTTGTACTACCTACACTAGTTTGTGGCCTACTGATCCTAGCTTGAGCTGTGGAAAGGGTGTGCTATCCCTTGGCACACAGCTCTAAGTTCAGTAGAACTTATTGATACTAAGCTTGACTTTATATGTACCTTGAGTACCTATAATGGTTTTCAGTTAGTAATTCAAATAGAGATTTTCTGGTAAAACAATGGCAAGCTGGAATCCCACACGCTGCCCACCAATGTGAGAAGTTGGCCTGGTATATGCTGTTCACTAATTAAAGTGGACACCTTGCACCAGGGCAAATCGACTCTTATGGTAGATAGGTTTAAGACAACCTTTTAAAGAAAGCTATCCTAGTGGTAGCTGTGGAGAGCAGCCTTCAGGCTAAGTCTCGGAGGAATGTAAAGCAGCTTGTTTTACCATATAATCTCTTGAATCACCAAATGAAAAGACACCACACAGGTATATATATCAAATATATATGTATTTATTTCTAAATAACTCTCTACTAATCTCTTTATGAGATTAGAAGACAAACATATGCACAAATCAACGTTTCACAATAAGTTAAGCACAAAATATGGCTGGGGCCCTAGGGGCGTACCAGACCATATACTAAGTAAGAGACTTAGAAACAACGACTTGCAGGGAGACAAGGCCTAGGGCCTTCAGAAGTGCTGGGGCCTCACGAAACCACCCAAGGCAGGTAAGTAAAGGACCCACGGGGGACGCGTGCAGTGTGGATACACAGGCGCGGATCGCCGTTAACTTCAATGGGGCAAGTCGCGGTTGGAAATAAAGAGTTTTAGGATACTTCGGGAGAACCTACAAGCAAGTCACTTACAGGGTAAGTAGTTCTAGGGCCCACACCCACAGGAGCACCGTAGTGCTGGAGTTACCTCACCCAGGGAAGCCGGGTGCACAGGTGTCCTTTGGTGTCGGGTCGCGGCGTCGTTTTCAATGGCGAACAAAGAAGACTTGCTGCTTGCGGGAGCTGAAGAAGTGTCCGGTGGAATCCAAGCCTGGATTCTGAAGAAGGATGACCTGAAAGCAGAGGGGACAGTGTTCAAAGTCACTTGGCAGTGACCCGGGGCAAGGAAGATGGATGCCCACCGTCGTCGGTCGCTTCAGGTCGGTTGCAGGTGCCTTGACTCTTCAGCCACGTGGTCCAGGAGGCGTCGACGACGACCAGGAGCTGGATTCGGTGTGTCCCTCGACGTCTGCAGCTGACTGCGGTGTCGGCAACTCGATCGGAGCCAACAAGCCTTGGCAGCCGCAAGTCTCGGGGAGATGAAGAAAAGTCGATGGCGCAGACCAGCAAGGTCTGTGGAACTCACCCAGCGAGGGTAAGTCAGGGCAGGCCTGGAGCAACCAGGGGAGCCCTTTGGTTTCGTTAAGAAGTCTTCTGGGGACCCACAAGCCAGCGGGCAAGGGATCGCGAAGACACCTCGGGCGGAATCACTCAACAGGGGCCCACGGTCACTCGGGACGGTGTAGGCCTCTGATCTTCGGAGGGATTCCTGCTGGAGGTCGGGACCACACGTGGTCCAAAGCACAAGTTCGTAGAACGTTGTGAAGGGGTTGCACTCGACAATAGTGCACGGTACCCAGGGGTCGCGGTTCCTCGTTACTCGTGGGGTCCACTTGCCTCAGCTTCGCTGGGGACTCACGATGGCCTGGGAGAGGTCAGGAAATCCACTTCTTGGGCTGCAGGGACTTCGGACTCCGGCGGGAGCGGCGTAGTTTGCGACCGTCGTTGTCGTTTTTGGTGCCTGCCAAGCAGGGGAGTCACTCCTTGACTCCAAGGGAGATTCTTCTGTCTTCCAAAGGTAGTGGAACGTCGAAGGGCCAGGATTCTTCTGTAGAGCGTCGTCCAGGGGTTATCTGCTTTGCAATGGCAAGGTTCCCCCTCTTATACTAAAAAGAGGGGATGGACTAGCTCTATGACCCCACCTATGGGAGGGTCAAGGGAGGGGTGGCTACACCCACTTCCCTTTGTCCAGTTTCGCGCCAGAGCAGGGGCAGGTAGCCCCTGAGCTGGTTTGAACTGGCATATGCACAGAGGAGCCTTCTGCTCCCCCAGTGCAGGACTTCAAAGCACTCTAAGAGTGCACCCACCCAGCCCCAATACACTAAACCCTGTCTGGAAGGTGGTTACACCTCCCTGTGACAGGATGCCTATTGTTGGGCTTCCTCCACTGCGAGTTTCGGTCATCAGCAGGAGGGCAGCCCAGTGTCTGTGACTGGTGGCATCCATTTTGTGATGCCAGGGCTCTTTAGGATTCTACCGCGTTTCCACAGCAGGTACATGTCTTATCCCTCTAGAAGGGTGGAATGCTACCCCCGCCGCCAAGATTGGCGGGGGGTAGTATTCCAAGATGTTTGACACCAAACACGACATGTTTTGATGCAGCCATTCCAAAGTTAGCATTTACCGCGAGGATATAATGCACTTAAGAGTATATGGTTTAACCGCATCCACAAACAGCACCAGAGAATGGACTCTGAGAACTGCAGAGGGGCCCTGCTCATGCAGAGGCACCCCCTCACATAGAAGCCAAGCACCCTGCCCTCAGGATTGATAGGGCCTGCCATAGGGGTGACTGATAGGTTTATATGTGTGTGCAGGAGAGATATAGGAAACCTATATCTCAGTGAGGGGTGCTAGCACCACCTCACCCAGGCTGCAGTAGCAGGCCTGTGGTGTCAGATTTAGACTGCTTCCCAGGGGTGGCATAACACATGCTGCAGCCCCTGGGAGGCCTGTGAAGTACCTATGCCCTTGGCACCTAAGGTACCATATACTAGGGACTCATAAGGCACCACAGTATCCAATCACTAGTGCACCTAGAGTGCACTCCATGTCGTTTAGAGAGAACAGAGAGGCTGGGGCCCTGATTGGCAGGGACCCAGCCAGACTATAGCCAGAAACCAGTGCTAACATCAGAAAAAAAGTGGGGGCAACATAAGAGGCAGATCCTACTCTCCTACAGCTGTGCTGACTGTTTACCAGCCAGCCAGGGCAGAAGGTGTGGGTGTTGGAGCCAGTGGCCCCAGCAGCCCTCCAAGACAAGTGGAGTGGCCCCCATACAATTGTTGAACAGAAGGGAGAGGTTACCTATCTGGTGGACCTGGGAACTCCCAGGAGCCCCCATAGGGTGCTCCATGTCAACAGGCTGAAGCCATATGTGGACAGGGCTGACATGGGCTTGCTCATGGCAACTGATGAGGGACAGGAGGAAGAGAGTGACCCACTCCCTGACCTGCTCTCACAGAACCCTGATGATGGTTCAGTTGATGGTGTAGCCTTGGCAGGCAGCCTCACTGCCCAGCAGCAAACTGATTGTAGACAGGTGCTCAATCAGTTCAGACACATGTTTTCTCTGACTCCAAGTCAGACCACCTGGTGCACTCATGAAGTGGACACTGGGGACAGTCTGCCTGTTAAAAGTAAGATTTACAGGCAACCTGACCAGGTCAGGGACTGTATCAGGACAGAAGTCCAGAAAATGTTGGAACTGGGTGTCATTGAGCCCTCAGATAGCCCTTGGTCTAGTCCTGTGGTCCTGGTGCCTAAACCTCACACCAAAGATGGCAAGAGAGAGATGAGGTTTTGTATGGACTACAGGGGCCTCAATGCAGTCACTAGGACTGATGCCCATCCAATCCCCAGGGCAGATGAGCTAATAGACACTTTGGCCTCAGCCAAGTATCTAAGCACATTTGACCTGACAGCTGGCTACTGGCAGATCAGACTAGCTGATGATGCAAAGCCAAAAACTGCATTTTCTACCCCTGGTGGGCTTTACCAATTTGTGGTGATGCCCTTTAGTTTGAAGAATGCACCTGCCACTTTTCAGAGGTTGGTGAACACAGTCCTTACAGGTCTGGAAGCCTATAGTGCAGCATATCTAGATGATATTGCTGTCTTTAGCTCCACCTGGGAGGATCACCTGGTCCACCTCAGAAATGTTTTGCAAGCCCTGCAGAAAGCAGGCCTGACTATCAAGGCCACTAAGTGCCAGATAGGGCAGAGTCAGGTTGTGTACCTGGGCCACCTTGTGGGTGGAGGCCAGGTTCAACCATTGCAGAGCAAGATCCAGACAATCATGGACTGGGTTGCTCCAACTACCCAGACTCAGGTGAGAGCCTTTTTAGGCCTGACTGGGTATTACAGAAGATTGGTCAAGGGGTATGGATCAATAGTGACACCCCTGAATGACTTAACCTCTAAGAAAATGCCCAAAAAGGTTCAGTGGACAGTTAGCTGTCAAAAGGCATTTGATGACCTGAAGCAGGCCATGTGCACTGCTCCCATTCTGCAGAGTCCTGATTACTCCAAGCAATTCATTGTCCAAAAAGATGCATCTGAGTTGGGGGTAGGGGCTGTGTTATCACAATTGAATGATGAAGGTCAGGATCAGCCAGTAGCTTTTATTAGCAGAAGGCTGACCCCCAGAGAGAAACGTTGGTCAGCCATTAAGAGGGAGGCCTTTGCTGTGGTTTGGGCTCTGAAGAAGCTGAGGCCATACTTGTTTGGCACTCACTTCATTGTTCAGACAGACCACAAGCCCCTCTTATGGCTAAAACAGATGAAGGGTGAAAACCCCAAACTTTTGAGGTGGTCCATTTCCCTACAGGGGATGGACTATACAGTGGAACATAGACCTGGGAGTAACCATGCCAATGCAGATGGACTCTCCAGATATTTCCACTTAGAACATGAAGACTCAACTGGTCAAGGTTAGTGTAATGTCCCTGTGTTTCGGGGGGGGGGGTTGTGTAGGAGAGTAGTATCTGCCTCTTATGGTTACCCCCACTTTTTTGCTGATGTTACACTGTTTTTCAACTTTTGTCTGGCTGGGGCCCTGCTATCCAGGACCCCAGCCTAGCTGCTTCCTCTCTAAATTTATTCCATGCACCTTAAGTACACTTCAGATTGGATTCTGGGGTGCCCTTATAAGTCCCTAGTATATGGTATACTATGTACCCAGGGCATAGGTACCCCAGAGGTCTACCAGGGGCTGAAGCATGTATTATGCCACCCCTGGGCAGCCTTCCAAAATGACACCACAGGACTGCTACAGCAGCCTGAGTAAGGTGGTGCATGCACCCCTTACTGAGATATAGGTTCACTATATCTCACCCTATCACTGCACATATAATCCTATCAGTCACCCCTATGGCAGGCCTTATCAATCCTGAAGGCAGGGTGCTTGGTTTTATGTGAGAGGGTGCCCATGCATGAGCAGAGCCCTCTGCAGCCTTCGGAATCTCCTCTCCGGGGTTGTCTGTGGTAAAAATAATTTTATTATTGTTAGCACTTGGCCTCTGAGGGTGGTGGTGTTTTGTTCTGGTGATATATTAGTTGTGATTAGTGTCTTTGCCGTGATGTACTAAGCTGCCCAAAGGGGATTTCTTTCTGACTATTGTCTGTGGTGCAGCCTGACCATATACTCTTAAGTGCATTATATCCTCGCAGTAAATGCTAACTTTGGGATGGCTGCACGGAAACATGTTGTGCTTGGTGTCAAACACCTTGGAATCATACCCCCACACCAGTAACTGGTGTGGGAGTATGATCCCACCCTTCTAGAGGGAGAGACATGACAGCACCGGTATACTCGGTACGAACTGAACAGAGCCCTGGCATCACAAAATGGATGCTGCAGCCACAGACACGAGTCTGGCCTCCTGCTGCTGACCGAAACTCCAGCAGGGGAGGCCTGGACAATAGGTTTCCTGTCACTGGGAGGTGTTACCACCTCCCAGACAGGCCTTAGTGGATTGGGGCTGGGTGGGTGCACTCCAAGAGTGCTTTGAAGCCCTGCACTGGGGGCACATTTGGTGTCCTCGTGCATACCCCAGTTCAAACCGGTTGCAGGGGCTGCCAGCCCCTGCTCTGGCATGAAACTGGACAAAGGAAATGGGTGTAGCCACCCCTCTTTCCAAACCCTTCCATAGGTGGGTCCCCTGAGTTAGTCCAACCCCTTTCTTAGGTATAAGTAAGGAACCCCTGGCAACAGGACTTTAGATATCCCTGGACGAAACTCTGCAACTGAATCCTGGAACTTCGACGCTCTACTCAAGACTAGAGGACTGAAGAAATCTCCCTTGGGGTCAAGGAGTGACTCCCCTGCTTGGCAGGCACCAACAAAGCATTTGCTGGTCTGCATCTCCGAAGCTCCCGCCGGACTCCGAAGTAATTGCAGCCCAGGAAGAGGATTTCCAGACTTCTCAGAGGCTGACCCGAGTCCCCAGCAAAGCTGAGACCCGCAGCCCTCACGAGTGACGTGGAACCGGAACTCCTGGACACCGTGCACATTTGCTAGTGCACTAACTTCTCAACATTTCTTGACATTCTGCTTTGGGTTACTTGTAGCCCAGGCCCCGAGCACCATTTGCTCTGAAGATTGTGAGCCTACACTCCACGAGTGTTCCGTGGGCCCGCTTCCTGCATTTCCGCTTGGGGCTCCTTCGCGATCCCTGGTCCGTCGACTGGTGGATCCCTGTGAAGGTAACTCTGATTTTCCTTGGGCTTCCCTGGTTGCTCCAGACGTGCCCTAACTCCCCACCGCGTGATGAGTCCCTCAGACCTTGCTGGTCTGCACAGAAGCATCTTTCTCCTTTCTGCATGGGTTGCTGTTGCCAAGGCTTGTTGTGTTCAATCCGGACACCAATGCTGCAGCACTCGACATCCTTCGTGGGACAGCTGGAATCCAGCTCTTGGTTGTCGTCGACGCCTCCGGAGCCTCATGGCTGAAGAGTCAAGCTTCACCTCTTTCACCTGAAACACCCGACATCAGTGGGCATTCGACTATCGTGCCCCTGGTCACTGGCAAGTGACCCAGACTCTGTCCCCTCTGCTTTCAGGTTCTTTTCATCTCCGATCCAGGCTTGGATCTCTTCGGACACTTCGCATCTTCCCGGCAGCAGCACTTCCTGGCAGGCTGCCATTGAAATCGACGACGTGACCCGACACCATTCGACACCTATGCACCCGGCTTCCCTGGGTGAGGTAACTCGAGTACTCCGGTGCTCCCGTAGGTGTTGACCCTAGAACTGTCTAAGTCCAAGAGGGTTTGGTCCTAATTCATTTCTAAGTGTCCCTAAACTCTAAAACGGTAACCGCGACTTTCCCATAGACTTTAACGGAGCTCGCGGCTGTGTTCACACACTGCACACAGCCCCCGTGGGTCCCCTGTGTCACTACCTTGGGTGGTTCCTTGGGGTCCCAGTGATTCTACAGGCTCTAGGCCTTGTGTCTACTTAAGTCGTGGTTCTTATACCACTTTCTTAATATATAGTTTGGTACGCCCCTAGGGCTAATCGTATATTGTGCTAATTTACTGTGCTATTTGACTTGTAACTTGTGTACTTTGACCTCTAGCCTCATAAAGAGACTAGAGGGGTGTGTTTAGTAATAAATACATATATTTTATATATATACCTGGTGTGGTTCTCCTTTCATTTGGTCATTCATGAGATTATAGACTGGTAAAACAAGCTGCTTTACATTCCTTCAAGACTTAGCCTGAAGGCTGCTCTCCATAGCTACCACTAGGATAGCTTTCAATAAGGTTGTCTTTAACCTACCTACCATAAGAGTCGATTTGGACTGGTGCAAGGTGCCCACTATAATTAGTGGACAGCATATGCCAGGCCAACTTCTCACATTGGTTGTGTATTTACACTGCACGCGTCCCCCGTGGGTCCCCTGTGTCACTACCTTGGGTGGTTCCTTGTGGTCCAAGCACTTCTAGAGGCTCTAGGCCTAGTGTCTAGTTCAGTCGTGGTTCTTATACCACTTTATTGGTATATGGTTTGGTACGCCCCTAGGGCCCAAACGTGTATTTGTGCTATTACTGTGTTTAAATAACTTATAACTTATGTACTTCGAACTCTAGCCTCATAAAGAGACTAGAGGGGTGTGTTTAGTAATAAATACATATATTTTGAATATATACCTGGTGTGGTCCTCTTTCATTTGGTCACTCAAGAGATTATAGACTGGTAAAACAAACAGCTTAACACTCCTTCAAGACTTAGCCTGAAGGCTGCTCTCCATAGCTACCACTAGGATAGCTTTCAATAAAGGTTGTCTTTAAACCTATCATCAGTAAGGGTCGTTTGGACTGGTGCAAGGTGCCCACTATAACTAGTGGACAGCATATACCAGGCCAACTTCTCACACACTGTACCCCAGCAAATCCACTCTATGACACTCTGCTCCCCCACTCCACTCTATGCCACTCTACTCCCCCACTCCACTCTACTACCCCCACTCCACTCTACAACACTCTACTCCCCACTCCACTCTACAACACTTTACTCCCCCACTCAACTCTACGACACTTTACTCCCCCACTCAACTCTATGACAATCTACTCCCACATTCAACTCTATTACACCCTGCTCCCCACTCCACTCTACGACACTCTACTCCCCCAGTCCACTCTAGTACAGTCTGCTCCCCCACTCCACTCTACAACACTCTACTCCCCACTCCACTCTATGACACTTGACTCCCCACTCTATGACACTCTGCTCCCCCACTCCACTCTATGACACTCTACTCCCCCAATCCACTCTATGACACTCTACTCCCCACTCCACTCTATGACACTCTACTTCCCCAGTCCACTCTATGACACTTGACTCCCCCACTCTATGACACTCTGCTCCCCCACTCCACTCTATGACACTCTACTCCCCCAATCCACTCTATGACACTCTACCCCCCCACTCCACTCTATGACACTCTACTTCCCCAGTCCACTCTATGACACTCTACTCCCCCAGTCCACTCTATGACACTCTGCTCCCCTACTCCACTCTATGACACTCTACTCCCCTAGTCCACTCTATGACACTCTAATTCCCCAGTCCACTCTACGACACTCTACTGCCCCAGTCCACTCTACAACACTCTACTCCCCTAGTCCACTCTATGACACTCTACTTCCCCAGTCCACTCTACGACACTCTACTCCCCCACTCCACTCTATGACACTCTACTCCCCCACTCCACTCTATGACACTCTACTTCCCCAGTCCACTCTATGACACTCTACTCCCCCACTCCACTCTATGACACTCTACTCCCCCAGTCCACTCTATGACACTCTACTCCCCCACTCCACTCTATGACACTCTACTTCCCCAGTCCACTCTATGACACTCTACTCCCCCACTCCACTCTATGACACTCTACTCCCCTAGTCCACTCTATGACACTCTACTTCCCCAGTCCACTCTACAACACTCTACTCCCCTAGTCCACTCTATGACACTCTACTTCCCCAGTCCACTCAACAACACTCGACTCCCCTAGTCCACTCTATGACACTCTACTTCCCCAGTCCACTCTACGACACTCTACTTCCCCAGTCCACTCAACAACACTCTACTCCCCCACTCCACTCTACAACACTCGACTCCCCCACTCCGCTCTATGACACTCAACTCCCCCTCTCCACTCTACAACACTCTGCTCCCCACTCCACTCTACAACACTCTACTCCCCCAATCCACTCTACGACACTCGAGGCCACTAAATTTTTGCCATGCTGAGAAGCAGCCACACCTGTGCACAACATCACATAAACACAGTGGCAAAGACTATAACTATGAGGAGATCTATTGGCTTTGCTAATGCTTGTTTTAAAATGCAAGTGGAAGTTTGCTGTCAGACTCTGCTTTTCAAGCTCTGCCCTCCCTGACCCCCAATATATGGGATCCTTGGGTACGTTTTGTCCAATTCCAGGACTGAAACTGATTATAACATTTACCTTAGTGTGGTCTTGGGTCAAAGTTCACTTCCCCATCACACACACAGCCCCCCCACTCACCGGCACCCCTCACACAATGCACTGCTTGTTCTTTTTCCCCTACATTGCAGCAGCTTTGTACCTCCCCACACATGTTCTTTTATAATCTCCATTAGCCCGTCACTGCTGCTCTGTGCTTCCTGCAGAGGGGCCAAGGAAAGGATGAGCATGTATTCTGAACCCTTCTGCACCCACTTCACGGCATGGAGACCCCCGCACTGCCTGGGGGACCAGGCGTCCCCCGTGTGGCGGGCCAGTCCCGGTTTCACCCGCTGTCCCAGCAGATTTCAGTGCATGTGGCTCCTGCCCCGGTCTTTTTTTTTTTTTTGCAGATTAATATAGCGCGGACTGGACCCGAAGGTATTGGAGCGCTTTACATGAGCACCGGTTACGTTACACATTCAGGCAGCACGGGGAGATTAAGTGATTTGCCCAGAATCACAGGATGTGGACGCGACCCCGAGGCTCGAACCCTGGTTTCCAGCACCAAAGTCGGCAGCTCTAGCCGACGGACCACATCCTCTGTCTTTAGACAGAGTCTCTTGAAGACAGCGGGGGGCTCGTCATGTCACACGTGGGCACAGCAGGGCTGGTCAGCAGCGGTCACAGGAGAGCAGTGTGCTCAACATGTGTGAGGCTGGCATAAGCATCACATTGGGGCTATTCTCTTAGCGCCCAGTCTGTGTGTCTATGTTGACAGGCGCTGTCCTTCTGTGCCGCGGAGAGTCACGGTCTTTGGATTTTAAAATCTGATCCCCCAGCACAGCCCCCCAGAGCTCGTTATGAAAACCACCCACCGCCTGAACTCGCACAGGCAGGACAGGGTACCCTCACACAGGCAGGACAGGGTACCCGCTCCGCAGTACAGGGTACCCTCGCACAGACAGTACAGTGTATCCTCTCCACAGCACAGGGTACCCTCGCACAGACAGTACAGGGTACCCGCTCCGCAGTACAGGGTACCCTCGCACAGAGAGTGCAGGATACCCGCTCCGCAGGACAGGGTACCCTCGCACAGACAGTACAGGGTACCCTCACACAGACAGTGCAGGATACCCGCTCCGCAGTACAGGGTACCCTCGCACAGACAGTACAGGGTACCCTCACACAGACAGTGCAGGATACCCGCTCTGCAGTACAGGGTACCCTCGCACAGACAGTACAGGGTACCCTCACACAGACAGTGCAGGATACCTGCTCCGCAGTACAGGGTACCCTCACACAGAGAGTGCAGGATACCCGCTCCGCAGGACAGGGTACCCTCGCACAGACAGTACAGGGTACCCTCACACAGACAGTGCAGGATACCCGCTCCGCAGTACAGGGTACCCTCGCACAGACAGTACAGGGTACCCTCACACAGACAGTGCAGGGTACCCTCGCACAGAGAATGCAGGATACCCGCTCCGCAGTACAGGGTACCCTCGCACAGACAGTACAGTGTATCCTCTCCACAGCACAGGGTACCCGTCCCACTCCGAGTATAGGGTAACCTCTCCACGGTAATCTACAGAAAAGCAACATCCTGGAAAAGCAATTGGCCAGAGTTCAGGTGATAACGCCCCCCCCCCCTCCCCCGGGTTGCGGCCAGGGTGAGGTGAACCCCCCTAGGATGCGGTCCGGGCTAGGGCGATACCCGGAATCCAGACACTGAAACTGGAGGGCGCGGCAGCAGAACCGGTTCCCTGGCATCGGAAGTGTGAGCCAGGGACAGGCCGAGAGGAGCTGGAGGAACCGGTTCCAGAGGAGGGCAGGGGCGTGGCTTCGGAGGGGGGGGGGGGTGTTTCACCCCCTAAAAAATGTATTCTGTGGTAAATAGTCGGGCGCTGGAGCTTTCAGTGTGCGTGGCCAAGTGTCTGTCGGATTTCACCTGGATGTTTGCATCTCCACACACACATGCCTCTCCTCTCTGTCCTGAGGGCCTTAAGGTATGTAGACTTGTTTGAAAAATGTTGTTTTAAGAGCCCCTAACAATCCGCCCTCTCTCTCTCTCTTTCTACTGCCCCTTACCCGCCCCCCCCACATGGCCTGCTTCTCATATAATGTATTTTAACAAGATATCCCGGCCTGACTATTGGAAAATCTGCAGCTCCCCCCTCAACGCCCCCCCCCACCAATCTTATTGACCAAGCTACCCCCTGGCAGGAAGCTGCTGTCAGTGCCCTGGACACTGGACAGTACGAAGAGGGAGAGGAGCCTCTTTTTGGCACTGGCTCACTGCAAGAGGCCCAGAGGGTCCCTTCTCTGTCTCTGTCTTACAGTATAGGACCAGGAGGGCCCCTTCTCTGTCTCTGTCTTACAGTATAGGGCCAGGAGGGCCCCTTCTCTGTCTCTGTCTTACAGTATAGGACCAGGAGGACCCCTTCTCTGTCTCTGTCTTACAGTATAGGACCAGGAGGGCCCCTTCTCTGTCTCTGTCTCACTGTATTGGACCAGGAGGACCCCTTCTCTCTCACTGTCTTACAGTATAGGACCAGGAGGACCCCTTCTCTGTCTCTGTCTTACAGTATAGGACCAGGAGGACCCCTTCTCTGTCTCTGTCTTACAGTATAGGGCCAGGAGGGCCCCTTCTCTGTCTCTGTCTTACAGTATAGGGCCAGGAGGGCCCCTTCTCTGTCTCTGTCTCACTGTATTGGACCAGGAGGACCCCTTCTCTCTCACTGTCTTACAGTATAGGACCAGGAGGACCCCTTCTCTGTCTCTGTCTTACAGTATAGGACCAGGAGGGCCCCTTCTCTGTCTCTGTCTTACAGTATAGGACCAGGAGGACCCCTTCTCTGTCTTACAGTATAGGACCAGGAGGACCCCTTCTCTGTCACTGTCTTACAGTATAGGGCCAGGAGGGCCCCTTCTCTGTCTCTGTCTTACAGTATAGGACCAGGAGGACCCCTTCTCTGTCTCTGTCTTACAGTATAGGACCAGGAGGGCCCATTCTCTGTCTCTGTCTCACTGTATTGGACCAGGAGGAACCCTTCTCTATCTCTGTCTCACTGTATTGGACCAGGAGGGCCCCTTCTCTGTCTCTGTCTTACAGTATAGGACCAGGAGGGCCCCTTCTCTGTCTCTGTCTCACTGTATTGGACCAGGAGGACCCCTTCTCTCTCACTGTCTTACAGTATAGGACCAGGAGGGCCCCTTCTCTGTCTCTGTCTCACTGTATTGGACCAAGAGGACCCCTTCTCTGTCTCTGTCTCACTGTATTGGACCAGGAGGGCCCCTTCTCTGTCTTACAGTATAGGGCCAGGAGGGCCCCTTCTCAGTCTCTGTCTTACAGTATAGGACCAGGAGGACCCCTTCTCTGTCTCTGTCTTACAGTATAGGACCAGGAGGGCCCCTTCTCTGTCTCTGTCTCACTGTATTGGACCAGGAGGACCCCTTCTCTCTCACTGTCTTACAGTATTGGACCAGGAGGGCCCCTTCTCTGTCTCTGTCTCACTGTATTGGACCAGGAGGACCCCTTCTCTGTCTCTGTCTCACTGTATTGGACCAGGAGGGCCCCTTCTCTGTCTCTGTCTCACTGTATTGGACCAGGAGGACCCCTTCTCTGTCTCTGTCTCACTGTATTGGACCAGGAGGGCCGCTTCTCTGTCTTTGTCTCACTGTATTGGGCCAGGAGGACCCCTTCTCTGTCTCTGTCTCACTGTATTGGACCAGGAGGGCCCCTTCTCTGTCTCTATCTTACAGTATAGGACCAGGAGGGCCCCTTCTCTGTCTCTGTCTTACAGTATAAGAACAGGAGGACCCCTTCTCTGTCTCTGTCTTACAGTATAAGACCAGGAGGACCCCTTCTCTGACTCTGTCTTACAGTATAGGACCAGGAGGGCCCCTTCTCTGTCTCTGTCTTACAGTATTGGACCAGGAGGGCCCCTTCTCTGTCTTACAGTATTGGACCAGGAGGACCCCTTCTCTGTCTCTGTCTAACACTATAGGACCAGGAGGACCCCTTCTCTGTCTCTGTCTCACTGTATTGGACCAGGAGGACCCCTTCTCTGTCTCTGTCTAACACAGTGGTCTTCAAACTGGGGGCCCAAGTGATCCCTGGGGGGTGCCAGGCTCTGCCCAAAATAAGCATTGTGCTGATAACAGTGCTTTGTTTTAAGCTGACAAAAATGAGCAGCACAAAGCCGCTCTGTAATAGCCCATCACTAACATGTTTTGTCATTTAATTTTAGCTGGGATAAGGTGTCAAAAGGTAAGGTACTCCAAATATTCTTCAAGCCCCTCACCCCCACTTCTAATGGTCACACTGCAGATACTTGTGCATGTTAGTAAGGCCTGCCTGGCGAGAATAGTATGTTTGGCAACCATGTATTTGATTGCATTTATAAAACGGTAACAGAACGTAACTGCAATGTTTAAATATGTATAGACATATTTAAACATTGCTGATTTAATAAAATAATGTTGAAAAATTCTGAGGGGGGCCCGATATTACTTTCCTCCCATTGGGGGGGGCGCAGCATTAAAAAGTTTGAAGACCACTGGTCTAACACTATAGGCCCAGGAGGACCCCTTCCCTGTCACTTTCCTACAGTATAGGACCAGGAGGACCCCTTCTCTGTCTCTGTTTCACTGTATTCGACCAGGAAGGCCCCTTCTATGTCTCTGTCTAACACTATACGACCAGGAGAGCCCCTTCTCTGTCTCACTGTATAGGACCTGGAGGACCCCTTCTCTGTCTCTGTCTCACTGTATTGGATCAGGAGGACCCCTTCTCTGTCTCTGTCTCACTGTATTGGACGAGGAGGACCCCTTCTCTGTCTCTGTCTCACTGTATTGGACGACGAGGGCCCCTTCTCTGTCTCTGTCTCACTGTATTGGATGAGGAGTACCCCTTCTCTGTCTCTGTCTCACTGTATAAGACCAGGAGGACCCCTTCTCTGTCTCTGTCTCACTGTATTCGACCAGGAGGGCCCCTTCTCTGTCTCTGTCTCACTGTATTGGGCCAGGAGGACCCCTTCTCTGCGTCTGTCTCACTGTATTGGACCAGGAGGAACCCATCTCTGACTCTGCCTTACAGTATAGGACCAGGAGGACCCCTTCTCTGTCTCTGTCTCACTGTATTGGACCAGGAGGGCCCCTTCTCTGTTTCTGTCTTACAGTATAGGACCAGGAGGACCCCTCCTCTGTCTCTGTCTCACTGTATAGGACCAGGAGGACCCTTCTCTGTCTCTGTCTTACTGTATTGGGCCAGGAGGACCCCTTCTCTGCCTCTGTCTTACAGTGTAGGACCAGGAAAACCCTTCTCAGTCTCTGTCTTACAGTATAGGACCAGGAGGACCCCTTCTTTGTCTCTGTGTTACAGTATAGGACCAGGAGGGCCCCTTCTCTGTCTGTGTCTTACAGTAAGGGACCAGGGGGGGCCCTTCTCTGTCTCTGTCTAACACTACAGGACCAGGAGGACCCCTTCTCTGTCTCTGTCTCACTGTATAGGACCTGGAGGACACCTTCTCTGTCTTGCAGTATAGGACCTGGAGGACCCCTTCTCTGTCTCTGTCTCACTGTATAGGGCCTGGAGGACCCCTTCTCTGTCTTGCTGTATAGGACCTGGAGGACCCCTTCTCTGTCTGTGTGTTACAGTATAGGACCGGGAGGGCCCCTTCTCTGTCTCTTTCTCACTGTATCGGACCAGATGGGGCCCTTCTCTGTCTCTGTCTCACTGCATTAGCCCAGGAGGACCCCTTCTCTGCCTCTGTCTCACTGTATTAGACCAGGAGGACCCCATCTCTGACTCTGCCTTTCAGTATAGGACCAGGAGGACCCCTTCTCTATCTCTGTCTCACTGTATTGGACCAGGAGGACCCCTTCTCTGTCTCACTGGATTGGACCAGGAGGACCCCTTCTCTGTCTCTATCTCACTGTAATGGACCAGGAGGGCCCCTTCTCTGACTCACTGCATGGAACGAGGAGGACCAGTTCTCTGTCACTGTCTTACAGTATAGGACCAGGAGGACCCTTCTCTGTCTCTGTCTAACACTATAGGACCAGGAGGACCCCTCCTCTGTCTCTGTCTCACTGTATAGGACCTGGAGGACCCCTTCTCTGTCTCTGTCTCACTGTATTGGACCAGGAGGGCCCCGTCTCTGTCTCTGTCTCACTGTATTGGACCAGGAGGGCCCCTTCTCTGTCTCTGTCTCTGTCTCACTGTATTGGACCAAGAGGACCCCTTCTCTGACTCACTGCATGGAACCAGGAGGAGCACTACTCTGTCTCTGTCTCACTGTACTGAACCAGGAGGACCCCTTCTCTGTCTCTGTCTCACTGTATTGGACCATGAGGGCTCCTTCTCTGTCTAACACTATAGGACGAGGAGGACCCCTTCCCTGTCACTGTCTTACAGTATAGGACCAGGAGGACCCTTCTCTGTCTCTGTCTTACTGTATAGGACCAGGAGGACCCCTTCCCTGTCACTGTCGTACAGTATAGGACCAGGAGGACCCTTCTCTGTCTTACACTATAGGACCAGGAGGACCCCTTCCCTGTCACTTTCTTACAGTATAGGACCAGGCGTACCCCTTCTCTGTCTCTGTCTAACACTATAGGACCAGGAGGACCCCTTCCCTGTCACTTTCTTACAGTATAGGACCAGGAGGACCCCTTCTCTGTCTTACAGTATAGGACAAGGAGGACCCCTTCTCTGTCTCTGTCTTACAGTATAGGACCAGGAGGACCCCTTCTCTGTCTCTGTCTTACAGTATAGGACCAGGAGGGCCCCTTCTCTGTCTCTGTCTCACTGTATTGGACCAGGAGGACCCCTTCTCTGACTCACTGCATGGAACCAGGAGGACCCCTTCTCTGTCTCTGTCTCACTGTATTGGATCAGGAGGAACCCTTCTCTGACTCACTGCATGGAACCAGGAGGACCCCTTCTCTGTCTCTGTCTCACTGTATTGGACCAGGAGGACCCCTTCTCTGTCTCTGTCTCACTGTATTGGACCATGAGGGCCCCTTCTCTCTCTCTGTCTTACAGTATAGGACCAGGAGGACCCCTTCTTGTCTTACAGTATAGGACCAGGAGGACCCCTTCTCTGTCACTGTCTTACAGTGTAGGACCAGGAGGATCCCTTCTCTGTCTCTGTCTTACAGTATAGGGCCAGGAGGGCCCCTTCTCTGTCACTGTCTTACAGTATAAGACCAGGAGGGCCCCTTCTCTGTCTCTGTCTTACAGTATAGGGCCAGGAAGGCCCCTTCTCTGTCACTGTCTTACAGTATAAGACCAGGAGGGCCCCTTCTCTGTCTCTGTCTCACTGTATTGGACCAGGAGGACCCCTTCTCTGACTCACTGCATGGAACCAGGAGGACCCCTTCTCTGTCTCTGTCTCACTGTATTGGACCAGGAGGATCCCTTCTCTGACTCACTGCATGGAACCAGGAGGACCCCTTCTCTGTGTCTGTCTCACTGTATTGGACCAGGAGGAACCCTTCTCTGACTCACTGCATGGAACCAGGAGGACCCCTTCTCTGTCTCCGTCTCACTGTATTGGACCAGGAGGACCCCTTCTCTGTCTCTGTCTCACTGTATTGGACCATGAGGGCCCCTTCTCTCTCTCTGTCTTACAGTATAGGACCAGGAGGACCCCTTCTCTGTCACTGTCTTACAGTGTAGGACCAGGAGGATCCCTTCTCTGTCTCTGTCTTACAGTATAGGGCCAGGAGGGCCCCTTCTCTGTCTTACAGTATTGGACCAGGAGGGCCCCTTCTCTGTCTCTGTCTTACAGTATAGGACCAGGTGGGCCCCTTCTCTGTCTCTGTCTCACAGTATAGGGCCAGGAGGACCCCTTCCCTGTCACTGTCTTACAGTATAGGGCCAGGAGGGCCCATTCTCTGTCTCTGTCTTACAGTATAGGGCCAGGAGGGCCCCTTCTCTGTCTCTGTCTTACAGTATAGGACCAGGAGGGCCCCTTCTTTGTCTCTGTCTTACAGTATAGGGCCAGGAGGACCCCTTCTCTGTCACTGTCTTACAGTATAGGACCAGGAGGACCCCTTCTCTGTCTCTGTCTTACAGTATAGGGCCAGGAGGGCCCCTTCTCTGTCTCTGTCTTACAGTATAGGACCAGGAGGACCCCTTCTCTGTCTCTGTCTTACAGTATATGACCATGAGGGCCCCTTCTCTCTCTCTGTCTTACAGTATAGGACCAGGAGGACCCCTTCTCTGTCACTGTCTTACAGTGTAGGACCAGGAGGATCCCTTCTCTGTCTCTGTCTTACAGTATAGGGCCAGGAGGGCCCCTTCTCTGTCACTGTCTTACAGTATAAGACCAGGAGGGCCCCTTCTCTGTCTCTGTCTTACAGTATAGGGCCAGGAGGGCCCCTTCTCTCTCTTACAGTATTGGACCAGGAGGGCCCCTTCTCTGTCTCTGTCTCACAGTATAGGGCCAGGAGTACCCCTTCCCTGTCACTGTCTTACAGTATAGGGTCAGGAGGGCCCCTTCTCTGTCTCTGTCTTACAGTATAGGGCCAGGAGGGCCCCTTCTCTGTCTCTGTAGGACCAGGAGGGCACCTTCTCTGTCTCTGTCTTACAGTATAGGGCCAGGAGGGCCCCTTCTCTGTCTCTGTCTTACAGTATAGGACCAGGAGGACCCCTTCTCTGTCACTGTCTTACAGTATAGGACCAGGAGGACCCCTTCTCTGTCTCTGTCTTACAGTATGGGGCCAGGAGTACCCCTTCCCTGTCACTGTCTTACAGTATAGGGTCAGGAGGGCCCCTTCTCTGTCTCTGTCTTACAGTATAGGGCCAGGAGGGCCCCTTCTCTGTCTCTGTAGGACCAGGAGGGCACCTTCTCTGTCTCTGTCTTACAGTATAGGACCAGGTGGGCCCCTTCTCTGTCTCTGTCTCACAGTATAGGGCCAGGAGTACCCCTTCCCTGTCACTGTCTTACAGTATAGGGTCAGGAGGGCCCCTTCTCTGTCTCTGTCTTACAGTATAGGGCCAGGAGGGCCCCTTCTCTGTCTCTGTAGGACCAGGAGGGCACCTTCTCTGTCTCTGTCTTACAGTATAGGGCCAGGAGGGCCCCTTCTCTGTCTCTGTCTTACAGTATAGGACCAGGAGGACCCCTTCTCTGTCACTGTCTTACAGTATAGGACCAGGAGGACCCCTTCTCTGTCTCTGTCTTACAGTATGGGGCCAGGAGGGCCCCTTCTCTGTCTCTGTCTTACAGTATAGGACCAGGAGGACCCCTTTTCTGTCTCTGTCTTACAGTATAGGACCAGGAGGGCCCTTTCTCTGTCTCTGTCTTGTAGTATAGGACCAGGAGGGCCCCTTCTCTGTCTCTGTCTCACTGTATTAGACCAGGAGGACCCCTTCACGATCACTGGCTTACTGCATGGAACCAGGAGGACCCCTTCAATCTCAATACCTCACTGCATGGGAGATAGAGGATCCATTCTGCGTCACTGCTCACTGCACGGGGAAAAGAGGACCCCTGCTCTTTTACTGTCTCACTGTAGGGAGCAAAGAGGGCCCCTTCTTTGTCATTGTTTCACTGGGAGAAAGAGGGCCCTTTCTGCCTAAATATCTCACTGCATGGGACCAGGGGGCCTCTATCGATACTCCTCTCTTTCACTCTTTCACTGCATGGGAACAGGATGACCCGTGCTCGCTGTGTCAGGCAAGGCACACCCTTTGCATCTTTCAACCAGCATTGGCAAAGCCAATAGGACTTGCCTATGTGAGATCTTTTGGATTTGTCAATGTATTAGCAGTGTTGGGCACCAGCGTGGCTGTTGTGCCACATTGCTAAAAATTAGAAGAATAAGCGCTATGACGCAACCAGCGCTGGCTGCATAATAACGCTTTTATTCTGGTGGGAGGTGGACAAGCAACAACGGTGGGAGGGAGGAGGGACAAACACAGTAAGCGCTATAATGTAGCCAGTGCTTACTGTGTCATATCGCTTTTTAAAAAATCTGGTTGGGGGGTGAACAACAATGATTGGGAGGGGTTGGGAGGAGACGCAAACAACAACAATGGGAGGTCAAGCAACAACGACAGGAGGGAGGCAAGACAAGAAACAATGAACAGAGGGGAGAGGGGTTGCAAAAACAAGGACTGGAGAGCAAACAACGACAGACGACGGGAGGGAGAAGGGAGGGGAGGTAAGCAACAATGATGGGTGGGAGGAGGGGAGACAAGCCACTACAAAGGGAGTGAGGCAAACAACAACAACGGGAGCAGGAAGGGAGGGGAGGTAAGCAACAATGACAGGAGGGGGGAGGGCAGAAAAGCAACAACAATAGGAGGAGGGCAAACAACAACAATGGGAGAGGGAAGGGAGGGGAGGGAAGCAACAATGACGGGAGAGGGGAGGGCAGAAAAGCAACAACAATAGGAAGAGGCCAAACAGCACTGACGGGAGGGCAAGCAACAACGACGGAAGGGAGGCGAGGCAAGGAACAATGAACAGAGGGGTGAGGGGTTACAACAACAAGAACTGCAGGGAAAACAACAATGACGAACAATGGGAGGGGAGGTAAGCAACAATGACAGGAGAGGGGAGGGCAGAAAAACAAAAACAATGGGAGGAGGGCAAACAACAATTACGGTAGGGCAAGCAACAACGACAGGAGGGAGGCGAGGCAAGGAACAATGAACAGAGTGGAGAGGGGTTACAGGAACTACTGAGAAAACAACAATGACGAACAATGGGAGGGGAGGTAAGCAACAATGACAGGAGGGCAAACAACAATGATGGGAGGGCAAGCAGCAACGACGTGAGCGGAAGGGGAGGTAAGCAACAATGATGAGAGAGGCGAGGGCAGAAAAGCAACAACAATAGGAGGAGGGCAAACAACAACAATGGCAGAGGGAAGGGAGGGGAGGGAGGGAAGCAACAATGACGGGAGAGGGGAGGGCAGAAAAGCAACAACAATAGGAAGAGGCCAAACAGCACTGACGGGAGGGCAAGCAACAACGACGGAAGGGAGGGGAGGCAAGGAACAATGAACAGAGGGGTGAGGGGTTACAACAACAAGAACTGCAGGGAAAACAACAATGACAAACTACGGGAGGGGAGGTAAGCAACAATGACGGGAGCGAGGAGGGGAGAGAAGCAACGACAATGGGAGGGAGGCAAACAACAAAGACAGGAGGGCAAGCAACAACAACAGGAGGGGATGCAAACAACAACGAAGGGAGGAAGATTGGTGCAAGCAACAACGATGGCGGAAGCAACAAGAAAAAAAGGTACCTCAATCAGAGCGTGAGCAACAGAAAGACAAGAATAAATCAGTTAATCAGTGCTTAGTTCATGCTCCAGAGAAGGGGTAAACACAGGAAAGGAAAGCGAAACTGGTACACACTGACAAATGAGAGGCAGGGAAATGAGACTAACAATGAAGACAACAAATGTTAAGCAATGGGCAGGCTCCAAGCCCCTTTTAGTTAGCAAAATGACTTGCACGCAACAGTGCCTACACTGTCTCAGGTGAGACCTAAAACCTGCCTGAAAATCACCTACTTTGAAACCACCACCCACCTCCTATCTGATTCTTTTGGATTCAATAGCAGAACCTGTCACAACACAGTCGACAAATGCGCATACAAATGTGCAAAATGTAAAAATACAAATGAGAGTTCTTCTACACCAGCTGAGTCCAAGTGGCCAGGTGTCATATGCTAGTACTTTGGTGTGTGCTTGCACTATTATCACAGTAAACCTGTAAATGCACCACACCAGTATAATCTATATAAAGTGCTGTAGCGTTCTCTTTGATTACATTGGCGCTAAGGACGATATAAATAAATATAAACTCTGTAAGGCACCAATGGACTCATGTTTATTGGGAGACCCTGGGCCCATGTGCTGCACTTTCATTTAAATAACCGATTTTCTGCCATTGCCAATACTGATGCAGCACAAAGGGTTTAAAATTAAGTCCAAGTTCAGCAAGATTTTTAATGCCAAGGCCCTCCCTTACAACTTTCACAGGCTGAGTGAGAGCTGTGAGAGTGGGTGAGGGGCCATAGAGTGGGTGAAGAGAAAGGCAGTGGGAAGGGGGCAGAGCCTGGGCGACAGAATAAGGAAGGGGACGCTGAGTGGGTGAAGAGACACAGAGTGTGAGGGTACATAGGGGTAAATCGAACACTGCTAAAGGAGACCTACTGGTAGGGGGCACAGAGTAAGTTACTAGTCTCAGAGAGATTGGAGACACAGGGCCCGATTCACAAAAGTAATCTGAGACAAAATCCTAACTTTACGACTTTCGGTATTCACAAAGGGCATTTAGGAGTAGTAAAGTTAGGGTTTTTTCTCAGTTAAACCTAAGTTTTGGTCTTAAATTAAACTTAAGACCAAAACTTAAGTTTAACTGAGACAAAATCCTAACTTTACTACTCCTAAATGCCCTTTGTGAATACCGAAAGTCGTAAAGATAGGATTTTGTCTCAGTTAAACTTAAGTTTTGGTCTTAAGTTTAACTTAAGACCAACACTTAAGTTTAACTGAGACAAAATCCTAACTTTACTACTCCTAAATGCCCTTTGTGAATACCGAAAGTCGTAAAGATAGGATTTTGTCTCAGATTACTTTTGTGAGTCGGGCCCACAAGGTTGGTGAGTGGAGGGGTAAAATATTGATGAGAAGGAACTGAGAGGGTGGGTGGCATTTAGTGCTGAAGAAGCAGAGTGGGTGATGAGGCACTAGACGAGAAACAGGCTTCAAAACTCTGAGGACACAGCAGAAATCATGCTCTGAGAGGTCAGAGAAAGTAGTGGGTACATGTACCTGGTGAGGGAGTAGGTGCAGGGTGGACAAAATGAGACAGAGAGGGTTAAGGGTACAGACTGGTTAGGAGATACAGCATGGTCAAGCAGCACAGTCATATGGGCACAGAATGGGGTATGGGTCACATAGCACGCAAGGGGCATAGATTGGGAGACATGAGTCCTGAGCCGGTAAGGGACCACTGAATAGGTAAGGAGCACAGCAAGAAAGCATTGGTTGTGTGGTATGGATACAGAGTCATGAAGAGGGCACCGCGTAGCCAAGGGACTCAAAGAGATTAACACAGAGTAGAGAGAGGGTCACATAGTGATGAGAGACAGAGATTGGGTAATATAGATACTGTACCACTAATCGAGCACCGAGTGGATAAGGAGCTCAGTGGGATGGGGACAGAACGGGGCAACAGAAAACCAAGAACTATTAGGCATACCAAGAGTAGAGAGGAAAAACAAGAACTATGAGGAATACCAAGAATCAAGAGGAAAATTAAGAACTATGAGGAATACCAAGAGTGGAGAGAAAAACCAAGAAGTATGAGGAATCCCAAAAATCGAGATAAAAACCAAGAACTATGGGGAATACCAAGAATTGAGAGGAAAACTAAGAACTATGAGACTACCAAAAGTGGAGAGGAAAACCAAGAACTATGAGAATACCAAGAGTGGAGAAGAAAACCAAGAACTATGAGGAATACCGAGAATTGAGAGGAAAACCAAGAACTATGAGACTGCCAAGAGTGGTGAGGAAAACCAAGAACTAAGAGGAATACCAAGAATTGAGAGGAAAACCAAGAAGTATGAGGAATACCAAGAATCAAGGGGAAAACAAGAACTATCAGTAATACTTAGAGTAGAGAGGAAAACCAAGAACTATGAGGAATACCAAGAGTGGAGAGGAAAACCAAGAACTATGAGGAATACCAAGAATCGAGAGGAAAACCAAGAACTATGAGGAATACCAAGAGTGGAGAGTGTGAGAAGTTGGCCTGGCATATGCTGTCCACTAGTTATAGTGGGCACCTTGCACCAGTCCAAACGACCCTTATTGATGATAGGTTTAAAGACAACCTTTATTGAAAGTTATCCTAGTGGTAGTGTAAAGATGATATCCAGGAAGATTGAGTTCATGTAAGTCTTTATTCAGAGATAAGGAAAAACACCTCCAGCATGCACTTCAGCTTCACAGCTCCAACCACCCTTAACATTTAAACCCCAACATTCCAGCCAGCAGATGGTTCTACATTCCATTTCAAAGGGAGTACATCTCTACACATAGCTATGGAGAGCAGCCTTCAGGCTAAGTCTTGAAGGAGTGTAAAGCAGCTTGGTTTACCAGATTATAACCTCTTGAATGACCAAATGAAAGGAGAACCACACCAGGTATATATATAAAATATATGTATTTATTTCTAGATACTCACTACTAATCTCTTTATGAGATTAGAGTCCAAGATACACAATATCACAGTATTAAAACAACAGTAAATAGCACAATATACAATGGGCCCCAGTGGGGGACCAAACCATATATTAAGAAAGTGGTATAAGAACCACGACTTGACTAGACACAGTGCCTAGAGCGCGTAGAATCGCTGCGACCCCAAGGAACCACCCAAGGTAGTGACACAGGAGACCCACGGGGGACGTGTGCAGTGTGAGAACACAGCCGCGAGCGCCGTAGGATTCTATGAGGAAAGTCGCGGTTGGAATTTTAAAGCAAAAGGACACTTAGAAGAGGACTTTGAGCAAACCCCTTTAGACTTAAGGGGTTCTAGGGCCAACACCCACAGGAGCACCGTAGTACTCGAGTTACCTCACCCAGGGAAGCCGGGTGCATAGGTGTCAAAGGTTGTCGGGAATCATCGTTGATTTCAATGGCGATCTGCGGCAAAGTGCTGCTGCCGTGAAGAAGGAAAGTGTCCGGGGTGATCCAAGCCTGGATCGAAGATGTGAAGAACCTGAAAGCAGAGGGGACAGAGTCTGGGTCACTAGCCAGTGACCAGGAGCGGAGCAATCGAATGCCCACCGATGTTGGGTGCTTCAGGTGCAAAGAGGTGAAGCTTGACTCTGCAGCCACGGGGTCCAGGAGATGTCGAGGATGACCAGGAGCCGGATTCGAGCTGTCCCACAAAGTATGTCGAGTGCTGGGGTGTCGGTGCTCGGATTGAGCACAACAAGCCTTGGCAACAGCAACCCACGCAGGAAGAGAAAAGATGCTTCTGTGAGGACCAGCAAAGTCCTAGGGACTCCCCAAGCGATGGAGAGTCAGGGCACGTCCGGAGCAACCAGGGAAGCTCAATTAAAGTTAGAGTTGCCTTCTTGGGGACCCACAGGTCAACGGACCAGGGATCGCGAAGGGACCTCAAGAGGAATCACAAAGTGGCGGCCCACGGAATACTCATTGAGTGTAGGCCGGCAATCTTCAGTGTAATTACTGCTCAGGGTCATGGCTACAAGTAACCCAAAGCTCAGCCTCAGGGGTTGCCGGAAAGCTGATGCTTCTGCAAATGGTCACGGTGTCCAGGGGTTCGGGTTGCACGGTCACCATGAGGGATACAGGCCTCAGACTTGCTGTGAGCACAGATTGACCTCAGAGACCTCGGGAACCCACCTCCTGTGTGGCAATATTCTTCGGAGTCCGCAGAAGCTTTGGAGATGCCAACCGGTCAGTTGCGTTAAAGGTGCCTGCCTTGCAGGGGAGTAACTCCTTTACTCCAAGGGAGATTCTTCAGTCATCCAGCATAGTGCAGATCGTCGAAGTACTTGGTTTCTGTGTCAGAGTTTAGTCCAGGTGTAATCTAAAGTCCTGTAGTCAAGGGTTCCTACTTTATACCCAAGGAAGGGGTGGGACAAACTCTGGGGACCCACCTATGGGAGGGTCAGGAAAGAGGGGTGGCTACACCCATTTCCTTTGTCCAGTTTCGCGCCAGAGCAGGGGCTGAGTGCCCCTGCAACCGGTTTGAGCTGGACTAGGCACAGGGACACCAAATGTGCCCACAGTGCAGACTTCAAAGCACTCTTGGAGTGCACCCACCCAGCCCCAATACACTAAAGCCTGTCTGGGAGGTGGTCACACCTCCCTGTGACAGGAACCCTATTGTCCAGGCCTCCCCTGCCGGAGTTTCGTCCAGCAGCAGGAGGGCAGACTTGTGTCTGTGGCTGCAGCATCCATTTTGTGATGCCAGGGTTCTGTTAAGCTGGTACCGGGTGTACCGGTGGTGCCATGTTTCTCCCTCTAGTAGGGTGGAATCATACCACCCACCCCAGTTACTGGGGTGGAGGTATGATTCCAAGGTGTTTGACACCAAACACGACATGTTTCCATGCAGCCATTCTCAAGTTAGCTTTTACCGCGAGGTTATAATGCACTTAAGAGTATATGGTCTGGCTGCATCACAAACAACCCCGGAATGAAGATTCCGAAAGCTGCAGAGAGGCTCTGCTCATGCATTAGCACCCTCTCACATGAAACCCAGCACCCTGCCTTCAGGATTGTTAAGGACTGCCATAGGGGTGACTGATAGGTTTACATGTGCAGTGATATGGAGAGATATAGGGAACCTATATCTCAGTAAGGGGTGCATATACCACCTTACACAGGCTGCTGTAGCAGACCTGTTGTGTCATTTTAAAAGGCTTCCCAGGGGTGGCACAATACATGCTGCAGCCCCTGGTAGGCCTCTGGGGTACCTATGCCCTGGGTATATAGTATACCATATACTAGGGACTTATAAGGGTACCCCAGAATCCAATCTGGAGGGTACCTAAAGTACCTACAATCAATTTAGAGTAGAAAGCAGATAGGCTGGGGTCCTGAATAGCAGGATCCCAGCCAAACTAAGTCGAAAACCAGCAAAACACCAGGAAAAAAAGTGGGGGCAACCATGCAGTCAGATTCCACCTTCCTACATAACCCCCCCCCCCAAACGAAAGGAGATAAAGCTAACCTTGTCCAGTTGAGCCTTTATTGACAAAGTGGCCATATAAGGAAGAACCTGCACTAGCATGGTTACCCCCTGTCTTATGGTCCACTAAGCAATTCCTAACCCCAAGGGTATTGGATGATCTCCACCATTTGGAATTACTACCTGTGATGTGTTTTGGCAAAGTAAAAGGCTGGTGGGGTGTCTGAGTAGAAAATGAGGCCCTAATAAAGTTGGCCTAAGCTTCCTCAGATCACTGGTCACCATGGAGGCCTTTCTTTCCATGACTGAGTTGTATCTGGCCCTAAGGGTCAACCTCTGGCTGCCTACAGCTGGGGGTTGGGTCCCTTTGGTTGGAACACTGGAGAGACATGGTAGGTTTGGAACCACTTGGTTCCAGGTTTGCCTTTGCCCAACAGAATCCATCTGGGGGAGGTCCCTACACAAGGGTAAGAGGGATCCCTCAGTGTGCTGAGGAATTTTCACCTGGCTAGGGCTACTAGACTGGGTGCCCCTAATCTGTGGATGAGGGGGCTCCTCTGGACAGGGAGCCCTTAGGGGTCCACTGACCTCCCTGACCTCTGCAGCCCTGGGCTGACAGAGGGAGGGTAGAGAGGGGCAGGTTACCTGCTCCAGACTGGGTACCACCTTGGAAGGGTCCCCTGCCATCAGGGGTGTTGCCAGGCCAGGCCTGACCACCTCTGGGGCAGTTCCTTCACTAGGGGTAGGATCAGTTCCCTGAGGAAGCTGACCCTTACCTATAGTCTGGGGGGAAGAAGACTTTTCTTCAACCCTTCTGCTCTCTTGGGGAGTAGAGTGGGCCATTCTTTCAGGCTCCACTTCTCCAAAATTTCCCTGGGATGGGGCTGAGGCCCTAACAGCCCCATCAACCTTCTCAGAGAGGCCCAGCATTTTTAAATGGGCCTGGTATTCAACTTCAGCCCAGGCTCAGACCTCCAGATCATTGCCCAACAGGCAATCCACAGGCAAGTTTGGGGACACTGCCACTCTCTTTGGGCCAGTGACCCCTCCCCAGCTGAGATTGACTATGGCCAAGGGATGATCTGTTCTGATACCATCAATGTTGGTCACCTGGTACTTGAACTCAGGTAAAAGCTGTTGAGGGGGGACTAGTTTCCCTGTCACCATGGTGACACTAGCCCCTGTGTCCCTGAATGCCACAGCTTTCTGACCATTTATTAAGGGCTCCTGTCTATACTTGCCCAAAGTATTGGGACTCATAGTAAAAGTGGCAAATCCCATGCCATCATCACAGACTAAGGAGGCCTGTGGGGAGGACCTTGATAAACTGGGGTCCACCTCAGTTCCCCATGAAAATGCACCTAACTTTTTGGGTGCATTACTACCACCTGGGGGATTACTACTTGTAGTACCAGGAGGAGTGGTAGTATTGCTGGGAGGAACATTTTCCTTATTGCTGGCCTGTGAGCAACTGGGGTCATTTTTCCAGTGGCCAGGCTTCTTACAGTTATGGCAATAAGGTTTCTTTTCAGGGGAGGAAGGAGTTTGGGACCCACCCCCAGGAGAGGACTTTTGGGGCCCTATAGTGGATTTATATTTGGATTTATCCCCACCTTTCTCTTGGTTTTTGGAAGAATCTTTCTTCTGGTCACCACCCTGATTCTTTGGCTTTACTCTGGTTCTGACCCATTTGTCTGCCTTCTTTCCCAATTCTTGGGGAGAGGTCAGATCAGAGTCCACCAGGTACTGGTGTAAAAGCTGGTTTTGACAATTATTAAGGATCTGCTCCCTCATAATCAAATTGTACAATCCTAAAAAGTCATGCACCTTGCTGCCATGTATCCAACCTTCCAGAGCCTTAGTAGCACAATCTACAAAGTCAACCCAGTCCTGAGTCTGTGCCTTTTGGGTGTCTCTGAACTTTAACCTGTATTGTTCAGTGGTTAGGCCAAACCCATCAATCAGAGCACTCTTCAGGACTTTATAATTATCAGCATCCTCTTCTCTTACAGTGAGGAGCTTGTCTCTACCTTTGTCTGCAAAGGAGAGCCACAAGATTGCTGCCCACTGCTCCTGAGGGACCCTCTGTACTTTACAGGCCCTCTCCAGTGCAGTTATCCATTTGTGGATGTCATCCCCACTCTGGTAGGGAGGGACAATCTTGTTCAGGTTCCTATGGGGATGAGTCTCTTCTCTACTCCTAGGGACACTGTTGCTGCCACCATGGGGCTCTAGCCCCAACTTCTGAGAAGCTCTCTGAAGCTCCAGGGATTCCCTGTCTAAGGCCAATTGCTCTCTCTTGATTCTGAGCTTAGCTCTCTCAAACTCAAGCAGTTGGCATTTCTTCTCATAAGAGGATTGTAGGAAGGTGGAAACTGACTACATGGTTGCCCCCGCTTTTTTTCTGGTGTTTTAATGGTTTTTGACTTAGTTTGGCTGGGAACCTGCTATTCAGGTCCCCAGCCTATCTGCTTTCTCTTATAAATTGATTCCATGTACTTTAGGTACACCACAGATTGGATTCTGGAGTGCCCTTATAAGTCCCTAGTATATGGTATACTATGTACCCAGGGCATAGGTACCCCAGAGGCCTACCAGGGGCTGAAGCATGTATTGTGCCACCCCTGGAAGGCCATCCAAAATGACACCACAGGACTGCTACTGCAGCCTGAGTAAGGTGGTGCATGCACCCCTTACAGAGATATAGGTTCACTATATCTCACCTAACACTGCACATAGAAACCTATCAGTCACCCCTATGACAGGCCTTATCAATCCTGAAGGCAGGGTGCTTGGTTTTATGTGAGAGGGTGCCCATGCATGAGCAGAGCCCCTCTGCAGCCTTCGGAATCTCCTCTCTGGGGTTGTCTGTGGTGCAGCCTGACCATATACTCTTAAGTGCATTATATCTAAACGGTAAATGCTAACTTTGGGATGGCTGCACGGAAACATGTCGTGTTTGGTGTCAAACACCTTGGAATCATACCCCCACACCAGTAACTGGTGTGGGAGTATGATCCCACCCTTCTAGAGGGAGAGACATGACATCACCGGTATACCCGGTACCAACTAAACAGAGCCTGGCATCACAAAATGGATGCTGCAGCCACAGACACGAGTCTGGCCTCCTGCTGCTGACCGAAACTCCGGCAGGGGAGGCCTGGACAATAGGTTTCCTGTCACAGAGAGGTGTTACCACCTCCCAGACAGGCCTTAGTGGATTGGGGGTGGGTGCACTCCAAGAGTGCTTTGAAGTCCTGCACTGGGGGCACATTTGGTGTCCTCGTGCATACCCCAGTTCAAACCGGTTGCAGGGGCTGCCAGCCCCTGCTCTGGCGTGAAACTGGACAAAGGAAATCGGTGTAGCCACCCCTCTTTCCAAACACTCCCATAGGTGGGTCCCCAGAGTTAGTCCAACCCCTTTCTTTAGTATAAGTAAGGGAACCCTGGCAACAGGACTTTAGATATCCCTGGACGAAACTCTGCAACTGAATCCTGGAACTTCTACGCTCTACTCAAGACTAGAGGACTGAAGAAATCTCCCTTGGGGTCAAGGAGTGACTCCCCTGCTTGGCAGGCACCAACAAAGCATTTGCCGGTCTGCATCTCCGAAGCTCCTGCCGGACTCCGAAGGACTTGCAGCCCAGGAAGAGGATTTCCAGACATCTCAGAGGCCGACCCGAGTCCCCAGCAAAGCTGAGACCCGCAGCCCTCGTGAGTAGCATGGAACCAGAACTCCTGGTCACCGGGCACATTTGCTAGTGCATTGACTTCTCGACAACTGTTGAAGTCCTGCTTTGGGTTTCTCATAGCCCAGTCCCTGAGCACCATTTGCACCGAAGATTGTGAGCCTACCCTCCACGAGTGTTCCGTGGGCCCGCTTCCTGCATTTCCGCTTGGGGCTCCTTTGCGATCCCTGGTCCATCGACTGGTGGGTCCCTGTGAAGGTAACTCTGATTTTCTTTGGGCGTTTCTGGTTGCTCCAGACGTGCCCTAACTCCCCACCAAGTGGTGAGTCCCTCAGACCTTGCTGTCTGCTCCGAAGCATCTTTATCCTTTCTGCGTGGGTTGCTGTTGCCAAGGCTTGTTGTGTTCAATCCGGACACCAATGCTGCAGCACTTGACATCTTTTGTGGGACAGCTCGAATCCAGCTCCTGGTCGTCGTCGACGCCTCCTGGTCCTAATGGCTGAAGAGTCAAGCTTCACCTCTTTCACCTGAAGCACCCGACATCGGTGGGCATTCGACTATCGTGCCCCTGGTCACTGGCAAGTGACCCAGACTCTGTCCCCTCTGCTTTCAGGTTCTTTTCACCTCTGATCCAGGCTTGGATCTCTTCGGACACTTCGCATCTTCCCGGCAGCAGCACTTCGTGGCAGGCTGCCATTGAAAACGACGACGTGACCCGACACCATTTGACACCTATGCACCCGGCTTCCCTGGGTGAGGTAACTCGAGTACTCCGGTGCTCCCGTGGGTGTTGACCCTAGAACTATCTAAGTCCAAGAGGGTTTGGTCCTAGTCCATTTCTAAGTGTCCCTAAACTCTAAAACTCTTACCGCGACTTTCCCATAGACTTTAACGGAGCTCGCGGCTGTGTTCACACACTGCACACAGCCCCCGTGGGTCCCCTGTGTCACTACCTTGGGTGGTTCCTTGGGGTCCCAGCGATTCTACAGGCTCTAGGCCTTGTGTCTACTCAAGTCGTGGTTCTTAAACCACTTTCTTAATATATGGTTTGGTACGCCCCTAGGGCTAATCGTATATTGTACTAATTTACTGTGCTATTTGACTTGTAACTTGTGTACTTCGACCTCTAGCCTCATAAAGAGACTATTGGGTAGTGTTTAGTAATAAATACATATATTTTATATATATACCTGGTGTGGTTCTCCTTTCATTTGGTCATTCATGAGCTTATAACTGGTAAAACAAACTGCTTAACACTCCTTCAAGACTTAGCCTGAAGGCTGCTCTCCATAGCTACCACTAGGATAGCTTTCAATAACGGTTGTCTTTAAACCTCTCATCAATAAAGGTCGTTTGGACTGGTGCAAGGTGCCCACTATAACTAGTGGACAGCATATGCCAGGCCAACTTCTCACATTGGTGTGCAGCGGTTGGATTCAAGCTTGCCTTTGTTTTACCAGATAATCTCAACTGAAAACCACTAAAGGTACCTCAGGTACATATAAATTCAAGCTTAGAAATACAGTAAGTTCTACTGAACTTAGAGTTGTGTGTAAAGGGCTTAGCACACCCTTTCTACAACTCAAGAGAGTTTAGTAGGCCACACTAGAGTAGGTAGTGCATACACCACACCTCACTAGTGATGTCTTCAGGGCCAGGAACCAGTAGGTCCCTGCCAGGAACCAGTGAGCTCATACCCTCCAAATATGACAACCTCCCATTCTTGGAATTGAGAGAGTTGTGCAAGATTAGGAAGCTGAAGACAGGCAAAAGTGCCAACACCCAACATCTCATGGAGATGCTTCTGCTGGATGATCTCAGAAGACCCCTAGGGTCTGCAGGGGTAGGTAGAGAGGGTGGGCAGAAGATGAGGAAGGGGCCAGGGGTGAAAATACCCAGGACCTGACCTCTGAAACTGGCCAGGAAGATGAAAATGATCTTGCCCTGGACAATCCAGCTCCTCCTGCAGATGAGGAGGAGGATCAGAATGACCTCCCCTTTGTCCCACCAGGAAGAGTTGTGAGTGTGCCTAGAAGGTCCAGATCTCCTTCTCAGGAGTCTAACCATTCTGACACCTCAGTAGGGACCTCTGTTTCCTCTCATAGGAGGGAATCCTCTAATGAAAGGAAAAAGAGGCTGCTCCAGTATGAAGAAGCTCAGCTTAGGATCAGAAGAGAGCAGCTAGCTATAGACAGGGAGTCCCTAGAGCTTCATAGACAAAGAAGAAAGTTGGGACTAGAGTCCCAGGGTGGCAGCAACTTCCCTAGTGGTAGGGAAAGGTCTTATGACCATAGAAACCTGAGCAAGATTGTCCCTACCTACCAGAGTGGGGATGACATCCACAAATGGATTACTGCACTGGAAAGGGACTGGAAAGTTCAGAGGGTCCCCCAGGAGCAGTGGGCAGCAATCTTGTGGCTCTCCTTTGCAGACAAAGGTAGAGACAAGCTCCTCACTGTAAGAGAAGAGGATGCTGACAATTACAAAGTCTTGAAGAGTGCTCTGATAGATGGGTTTGGCCTAACCACTGAACAGTATAGGTTGAAGTTCAGAGACACCCAAAAGGCTCAGACTCAAGACTGGGTTGACTTTGTAGATTGTGCTACTAAGGCTCTGGAAGGTTGGATACATGGCAGCAAGGTGCATGACTTTATAGGATTGTACAATTTGATTATGAGGGAGCAGATCCTTAATAATTGTCAAAACCAGCTTTTACACCAGTACCTGGTGGACTCTGATCTGACCTCTCCCCAAGAATTGGGAAAAAAGGCAGACAAATGGGTCAGAACCAGGGTGAGGCCTAAGAATCAGGGTGGTGACCAGAAGAAAGATTCTACCAAGTCCCAAGAGAAAGGTGGGGATAAATCAAAGGATAAATCCACTACAGGGCCCCAAAAGTCCTCTTCTGGGGGTGGACCCCAAACTCCTTCCTCTCCTGAAAAGAAACCATATTGCCATGTCTGTAAAAAGCTTGGACACTGGAAAACTGATCCCAGTTGCCCCAGGATTGGCAATAAAGAAAATGTTCCTCCAACAAATACTACCACCCCTCCTGGTACTACCAGTAGTAATCCTCCAGTTGGGAGTAGTGCACCCAAAAAGTTAGGTGCTTTTGCAAGGGGAACAGAGGTGGGCCCTAGTTTAGACAGGACCCCCTCAAAAGACTCCTCTGACTCTGATGGTGGTATAGGATTTGCCACCTTTACCATGGGTCCCAATGCATTGGGCAGGTACAGACTGGAGCCAATGATTAATGGTCAGAAAGCTGTGGCATTCAGGGACACAGGGGCTAGTGTCACCATGGTGGCAGGGAAACTAGTCCCCCCTCACCAGCTTTTACCTGAGTTTAAATACCGGGTGACCAACATTGATGGTGTCAGAACAGATCACCCCATGGCCATAGTCAATCTCAGCTGGGAAGGGGTCACAGGCCCAAAAAGAGTGGCAGTGTCCCCAACCTTGCCTGTAGATTGCCTGATGGGCAATGATCTAGAAATTTCAGCCTGGGCTGAAGTTGAACACCAAGCCCATCTGAGAATGCTGGGCAACCCTGAGAAAGTTAGGGGGCTGTGATGGCCACAGCCCCACCCCAGGAACATTTTGGAGTGATGGAGCCTGAAAGAATGGCCCACTCTCCTCCACAAGAGAGCACAAGGGTTGAAGAAAAGTCTTCTTCCCCCCAGACTATAGGTAAGGGTCAGCCTCCTCAGGGAACTGATCCTACCCCTAGTGAAGGAACTGCCCCAGAGGTAGTCAGGCCTGGCCTGGCAACCCCTCTGATGGCAGGGGACCCTTCCAAGGTGGCACCCAGTCTGGAGCAGGTAACCTGCCCCTCTCTACCCTGCCTCAGTCAGCCCAGGGCTGCAGAGGTCAGGGAGGTCAGTGGACCCCACAGGGCCCCCTGTCCAGAGGAACCCCCCATCAGCAGATTAGGGGCACCCAGTCTAGTAGCCCTAGCCAGGTGAAAATTCCTCAACACACTGAGGGATCCCCCATACCTTTGTGTAGGGACCTCCCCCAGAAGGACTCTGTTAGGCAAGGGCCAACATGGGACCAAAAGGTTCCAAACCTGCCATGTCCCTCCAGTGTTCCATCCAAAGGGACCCAACCCCCAGCTGTAGGCAGCCAAAGGTTGACCCTTAGAGCAAAGTGCAACTCAGTCATAGAAAGACAGGCATACATGGTGACCAGTGATCTGAGGAAGCTGAGACCAACTTTCCTAGGGTCTCACTTCCCTACTCAGACACCTCATCAGCCTTTTTCTTTACCAAAGCACACCACAGGTAGTAATTCCCCATGGTGGAGACCCTCTCATACCCTTAGGGTGAGGGATAGCTTAGTGGACCATAAGACAGGGGGTAACCATGCTAGTGCAGGTACTTCCTTATATGGCCACTTAGTCAATAAAGGCTCAACTGGCCAAGGTTAGCCTTATCTCCTTTCGTTTGGGGGGGTTATGTAGGAAGGTGGAATCTGACTACATGGTTGCCCCCACTTTTTTCTGGTGTTTTAATGGTTTTTGACTTAGTTTGGCTGGGAACCTGCTATTCAGGTCCCCAGCCTATCTGCTTTCTCTTATAAATTGATTCCATGTACTTTAGGTACACCACAGATTGGATTCTGGAGTGCCCTTATAAGTCCCTAGTATATGGTATACTATGTACCCAGGGCATAGGTACCCCAGAGGCCTACCAGGGGCTGAAGCATGTATTGTGCCACCCCTGGAAGGCCATCCAAAATGACCCCACAGGACTGCTACTGCAGCCTGAGTAAGGTGGTGCATGCACCCCTTACAGAGATATAGGTTCACTATATCTCACCTATCACTGCACATAGAAACCTATCAGTCACCCCTATGGCAGGCCTTATCAATCCTGAAGGCAGGGTGCTTGGTTTTATGTGAGAGGGTGCCCATGCATGAGCAGAGCCCCTCTGCAGCCTTCGGAATCTCCTCTCCGGGGTGGTCTGTGGTGCAGCCTGACCATATACTCTTAAGTGCATTATATCTAAACGGTAAATGCTAACTTTGGGATGGCTGCACGGAAACATGTTGTGTTTGGTGTCAAACACCTTGGAATCATACCCCCACACCAGTAACTGGTGTGGGAGTATGATCCCACCCTTCTAAAGGGAGAGACATGACAGCACCGGTATACCGGGTACCAACTAAACAGAGCCTGGCATCACAAAATGGATGCTGCAGCCATAGACACGAGTCTGGCCTCCTGCTGCTGACCGAAACTCCGGCAGGGGAGGCCTGGACAATAGGTTTCCTGTCACAGTGAGGTGTTACCACCTCCCAGACAGGCCTTAGTGGATTGGGGCTCGGTGGGTGCACTCCAAGAGTGCTTTGAAGTCCTGCACTGGAGGCACATTTGGTGTCCTCGTGCATACCCCAGTTCAAACCGGTTGTAGGGGCTGCCAGCCCCTGTTCTGGCGCGAAACTGGACAAAGGAAATGGGTGTAGCCACCCCTCTTTCCAAACCCTCCCATAGGTGGGTCCCCAGAGTTAGTCCAACCCCTTTCTTTAGTATAAGTAAGGGAACCCTGGCAACAGGACTTTAGATATCCCTGGACGAAACTCTGCAACTGAATCCTTGAACTTCGACGCTCTACTCAAGACTAGAGGACTGAAGAAATCTCCCTTGGGGTCAAGGAGTGACTCCCCTGCTTGGCAGGCACCAAAGAAGCATTTGCCGGTCTGCATCTCCGAAGCTCCCGCCCGACTCCAATCAATCAATCAATCAATCAATCAATCAGGCAATTGTAAGCGTGCTACTCACCCATGAGGGTCTCAAGGCGCTGAGGGGGGGTCCGCAGATCTGTTTAGCCGAAGAGCCAGGTCTTGAGGGTCTTGCTGAAGGTGTTCAGAGAGGGGGCGCGTCTGATGTCTGCCGGTAGCTCGTTCCAGGTCTTGGCTGCAATGTGAGAGAAGGATCTTCCGCCTGCTCTGGCTCTGTGGATGCGCGGGGTTTCAGCCAGTGTGAGGTTGGAAGATTGGAGGTTTCTTTTGGGTACGTGGAAGTTGATTCTGTCGTTGAGGTATTTGGGTCCGTTGTTGTGTAGGCATTTGTAGGCGTGAGTGAGGATTTTGAAAGTGACTCTTTTCTCCACGGGGGGCCAGTGGAGACTTCGTAGGTGTTGGCTGATGTGTTCATGTCGGGGGATGCCGAGGACGAGTCTGGCAGCGGTGTTCTGTACTGTCTGGAGTTTGCGGAGTAGGGACTTGTTGATGCCGGCATAGAGTGCGTTTCCATAGTCCAGTCTGCTGGTGATGAGTGCTTGGGTGATTGTCTTCCTTGACTCAGGGGGGATCCACTTGAAGGTCTTGCGGAGGATGCGGAGGGTGTTGAAGCAGCTGGAGGTGACGGCGTTGACCTGTCGGTTCATGGAGAGTGATGAGTCGAGTACGATGCCAAGGTTCTTGGCGTGGTCTGAGGGGGTAGGTGGGCGTCTGAGGGCGGTCGGCCACCAGGTGCTGCCCCATGCAGAAGGGGTGGTACCGAGGACGAGGACTTCTGTCTTCTCGGCGTTGAGCTTCAGGCAGCTGTTGGTCATCCAGACTGCGACGTCTTGCATTCCTTTCTGGAAGTTGAGTTTGGCAGTAGTGGGGTCTTTGGTGAGGGAGAGGATGAGCTGGGTGTCGTTGGTGTAGGATACGATGTTGAGGCCGTGTTGTCGGACGATGGCTGCGATGGGGGCCATGTAAATGTTGAAGAGGGTGGGGCTCAGTGATGAACCCTGTGGGACTCCGCAGGTGATTTTCGTGGGGTCGGAGAGGAAGGGTGGGAGTCTGATCCTTTGGCTTCTTCCGGTGAGGAATGATCGGATCCAGTCCAGGGCTGTTCCTTGTATGTCTGCGTCGTGTAGTCTGACGACTAGTGTGCGATGGGAGACGGTGTCGAAGGCCGCTGATAGGTCGAGTAGGATGAGGGCTGTGGAGTGGCCTTGGTCCAGGAGGGTGCGGATGACGTCTGTGGCGGCGAGTAGGGCGGTCTCTGTGCTGTGGTTGCTTCGGAATCCGGATTGGGACGGGTCGAGGACGGCGTTCTCTTCAATGAATCGTGTCAGTTTCCTGTTGACTGTTTTCTCTGCAACCTTGGCTGTGAAGGGGAGGAGCGAGATGGGCCGATAGTTCTTGAGGTCGGTGGGGTCAGCTGTGGGCTTCTTGAGCAGGGGTCTGACTTCTGCGCGCTTCCAGTCATCTGGGAAGGTGCCTGTTTTGAAGGTGGTGTTGATGGTGTGTTGTAGTTCGGGTGCGATGGCGGCCACGGCTCTGTGGTAGATGTGAGGGGGGCAGGGGTCGGTGGGGGCGCCCGAGTGGATGCTTTTCATGGTCGAGGCGGTGTCTTCGGCCGTGATCGGTGTCCAGTTGGAGATGGTGGGCTGGCTGGTGTTTCTGGGGGCGGGGGGCCGTCTGTGGCACCTGGTGGATGGTCGATGAAGTTGTCGTAGAGGTTTTTGATCTTGAGGTGGAAATAGGTTCCAAGCTTGTCGCAGAGGTCTTGGGATGGGGTGATGTCTGTGGCTCCGCTGCATGGGTTGGTGAATTCTTGAATGACACTGAAAAGTTCCTTGGAGTTGGTGGAGTTGGCCAGGATTTTGTTGTGGATGAAGTTCCTTTTGGTGGCTCTGATCTGGTTGTGGTAGTCCGTCATGGCGTCCTTGTAGGTGGTGTGGTTTTCAGTTGTCTTGGTGTTTCTCCAGTTCTTCTCCAGGCGTCTGCAGGTGCAACTGGCTTCTTGGAGAGCGGTTGTGAACCAGGCGCCTTTCCTGGGGCGTTGTCTGTCGGGGTTGCGTAGCGGGGCGAGCTCATCTGCGCAGTTGGAGATCCAGGTGTGGAGTTCTCTGGCTGCGTCGTTTGCGCTGTTTGCGTCGGGTGCCCAGGTGTGATTGTCTCGGTTGAGGGTGGAGTTAAGTTGCTCGTCGGTAACCTTGCTCCAGTTCCTTCATGGTGGGCGTGGGGCTGGTTTGGGTGCCTTGGGTTTGTTGATGGCGAAGTGTACGCAGTGGTGGCTGGTCCATGGCGGCTGCGTTGTGTGGCTGAAATGGACGCTGTTTCCTGCCGCGAAGATGGGGTCGAGGGTGTGTCCTGCTCTGTGGGTCGGTGTGTTGACGAGTTGTTTAAGTCCGATGCTGGCGAGGTTGTCACGAAGGATAGTGGAGTTGGGGTCGCTGGGGTTGTCGAGGTGGAAGTTCAGGTCTCCAATGAGTATGTAGTTTGTTGAGGCGATCGCGTGGGGTGCGATGAAGTCGGTGATGGTGGCGGCGAAGGGTGTTCGGGGGCCGGGGGTCTGTAGACGAGGGTTCCTCGGAGTGTGGCTTTGGGGGTGGTCTGGATCTTGAAGTGCAGGTGTTCGGCGGAGGGGAAGGTTTCGCTGGAGGTGGTGAGGCGGAGGGTGCTCTTGTGGGTGATGGCGAGGCCCCCTCCTGGGTGGTTGGGGCGGTCTTTCCTCTGGATCTTGTATCCATCTGGGATGGCGGTGCTGATGTCGGGGGCGGAGGATACGTTGGTCCAGGTCTCTGTGAAGAAGGCGATGTCGGGCGAAAGAGAGTCGAGTAGGTTCCAGATTTCCATGGCGTGTTTGTGTACGGAGCGTACGTTGAGGAGGATGCATTTTAGGGTGTCGCCGGTGCTGGCGTCGGCGGTGTTGGAGGACGGGGTGGCGGTGAGGGTCTGGCGGCAGTGGAGGCAGGAGAATTGGCCGTGGGTCGTGTTCGGCGAGGCCAGTTCTCCAAAGTACTTGTAGCCCAGGAAGAGGATTTCTAGACATCTCAGAGGCCGACCCGAGTCCCCAGCAAAGCTGAGACCCGCAGCCCTCGTGAGTAGCGTGGAACCAAAACTCCTGGTCATCGGGCACATTTGCTAGTGCATTGACTTCTCGATGACTCTTGAAGTCCTGCTTTGGGTTACTCGTAGCCCAGGCCGCGAGCACCATTTGCACTGAAGATTGTGAGCCTACACTCCACGAGTGTTCCCTTGGGCCCGCTTCCTGCATTTCCACTTGGGGCTCCTTCGCAATCCCTGGTCCGTTGACTGGTGGGTCCCTGTGAAGGCAACTCTGATTTTCTTTGGGCGTTTCTGGTTGCTCCAGACGAGCCCTCACTCCCCACCAAGTGGTGAGTCCCTCAGACCTTGCTGGTCTGCTCCGAATCATCTTTATCCTTTCTGCATGGGTTGCTGTTGCCAAGGCTTGTTGTGTTCAATCCGGACACCAACGCTGCAGCACTCGACATCCTTTGTGGGACAGCTTGAATCCAGCTCCTGGTCGTCGTCGACGCCTCCTGGTCCTCGTGGCTGAAGAGTCAAGCTTCACCTCTTTCACCTGAAGCACCCGACATCGGTGGGCATTCGACTATCGTGCCCCTGGTCACTGGCAAGTGACCCAGACTCTGTCCCCTCTGCTTTCAGGTTCTTTTCATCTCCGATCCAGGCTTGGATCTCTTCGGACACTTTGCATCTTCCCGGCAGCAGCACTTCGTGGCAGGCTGCCATTGAAAACGACGACGCGACCCGATACCATTTGACACCTATGCACCCGGCTTCCCTGGGTGAGGTAACTCGAGTACTCCGGTGCTCCCGTGGGTGTTGACCCTAGAACTGTCTAAGTCCAAGACGGTTTGGTCCTAGTCCATTTCTAAGTGTCCCTAAACTCTAAAACTCTTACCGCGACTTTCCCATAGACTTTAACGGAGCTCGCGGCTGTGTTCACACACTGCACACAGCCCCCGTGGGTCCCCTGTGTCACTACCTTGGGTGGTTTCTTGGGGTCCCAGCAATTCTACAGGCTCTAGGCCTTGTGTCTACTCAAGTCGTGGTTCTTATACCACTTTCTTAATATATGGTTTGGTACGCCCCTAGGGCTAATCGTATATTGGGCTAATTTACTGTGCTATTTGACTTGTAACTTGTGTAGTTCGACCTCTAGCCTCATAAAGAGACTATTGGGTAGTGTTTAGTAATAAATACATATATTTTATATATATACCTGGTGTGGTTCTCCTTTCATTTGGTCATTCATGAGCTTATAACTGGTAAAACAAACAGCTTAACACTCCTTCAAGACTTAGCCTGAAGGCTGCTCTCCATAGCTACCACTAGGATAGCTTTCAATAAAGGTTGTCTTTAAACCTCTCATCAATAAAGGTCGTTTGGACTGGTGCAAGGTGCCCACTATAACTAGTGGACAGCATATGCCAGGCCAACACCAGGTATATATATAAAATATATGTATTTATTTCTAAACACTCACTACTAATCTCTTTATGAGATTAGAGTCCAAGATACACAATATCACAGTATTAAAACGACAGTAAATAGCACAATATACAATGGGCCCCAGGGGGGACCAAACCATATATTAAGAAAGTGGTATAAGAACCACGACTTGACTAGACACAGTGCCTAGAGCACGTAGAATCGCTGGGACCCCAAGGAACTACCCAAGGTAGTTTTTATTTTTTTATTTTATTTATTTTATTTTTGGAGTTTTATATAGCGCTTGCATGACGCGAAGGGTATCAGAGCGCTTTACAGCAGCATACATGAATAGAAACATAAACATTAGAGTACAGTGAACTAGTATCTAGAGTACTGGAGGTCAACATAGATCGAGGTCATTGGCCAGATGCAGATGGTTGAGGAGAAATTCTTTTAGTTGTCTCTTGAAGATCGTGAAGGAGGGATTAGTCCTGATGTGGGTAGGGAGAGAGTTCCAGATTTTTGGGGCATTCCCAGAGAAAGAGCGGGAGAGGGCTTTTTGTTTATGTTTTTTAGGGGGGATTAAGAGGAGTGAGTTGGAGCTTCTTAGGTTTCTTGATTGACCTGCTTTTGTGAGTTTGGCTGCGAGGTAGTCCGGTTTGCCTGTGTGTAAGGCTTTATGGGTGAGACAGGCAGTTTTGAAAGCGCAGCGAGCTTCGATGGGAAGCCATTTTAGGTCCTGTAATGCAGGGGTGATGTGGTCGAATTTCTTGGTCCCAGTGATCATTCTTGCTGCTGCGTTTAGGGTGGTTCTCATGGGGGCTATGTGTGTTTTGGCTGTCCCAGTTAGTGTGGCATTTCCATAGTCCAGAACTAGAGATTGGGTTGCAATTTTTAGGTCTTTGGGGTGTATGAAAGGTTTGATTTTGTTGAGGAGTTTTAGGTTGTAGAGGGCGCCTTTTGCTGTGGAGTTTATGTGGGAGCTCATGTTGAGACTTGAGTCTAGAGAGATCCCTAGGGATTTGGCTGAGATTGCTGGAGTAAGTTTACAGTTTAGAGAGTCAACGTTGTTTATCCATTCTTGGATTTGAGGGGGTTGTTCGTGATTGGAGAAAACAAGGATTTCGTTTTTTCTTGGTTGAGTTTGAGGTGGTTGAGTGTTAGCCAATTTTCTACTTTTGATAGTGTGGAGTTGAGTCGGAGGATGTCATTGAGGGAGGATATCTCGAGGTATAGCTGGGTGTCGTCAGCATAGAGGTGGTAGTCGATGTTTGCTTGTTTTAGAATGGTAGTGAGCGGTTCCATGTAAATGTTGAAGAGTGTGGGGGAGAGGACTGAGCCTTGGGGGACACCACGAGTTGAGGGGGAGGTGTCGGACATTGAATTTTTGATTTTTATGAATTGGGAGCGGTTATGTAGAAATGAGGAAAACCATTTTAGGACATTGCCTTCTGCTCCGATGCGCTTTTGTAGGGCGTCTAAGAGTAGCTTGTGGTCTACCGTGTCAAAGGCAGCTGATAGGTCGAGGAGGACAAGTAGGCAGCATCTGTTTGAGTCAAGGGAGTTATGAATGTCATCGGTTATGCTCAGTATAGCGGTTTCTGTGCTGCATCCCTTTCTGAATCCGGATTGGTGTGAGTCAAGTAGGTTTTTGGATTCCAGGTGTTGGTTCAGTTGGGCGAGAACACATTTCTCCAGGATTTTGGCTAGGAAAGGAAGGTTGGTGATGGGCCTGAAGTTTTTGAGGTCATTTGGGTCAGCATCTGGTTTTTTTAGAAGGGGAGTGACTTGGCCTTGTTTGAGGCAGTCGGGCATCAGTCCGTTGTTTAGGGAGCTGTTGATGATCTTTGTCCACAGTGGGGTTAGGGTGAGGTTTAGGTTCTTAGCCAGGGAGGCGGGTAGAGGGTCAGCATAGTGGTTGGAGGGTTTGGAGTTGGCAATCACCTTGGAAATGTCCTATTCGGAGAGAGGTTTGAAGTCCTTCCAACACTTGGGGGAAGATGGGGGTTTAGGGTGAAGGATTATTTTGGTGGTTGACAGAAGAGGGGTCTCGTCTTCTGGGAGTATGTCGTAACCTGGGGTTGAATTAGGTTTGGTTGTGGGTGAGGATTTTCTGTGTTGGGATTGAGGGCGCCGGTCTAGGGAGAGCTCGATATTGCTGATTTTGTCATTGAAGAATTTGGCCAGGTCGTTACACTGAAGTTTGGAGGCAGGGGGGTTTGCTTTGGTGGGCTTGGAGGTCTGTTTCTGGATGATGTTGAAAAGTTCTTTGGGGCGGTTTTTGGCTTTGTCTAGTGCACTCCGGAAGAAGGAGGCTTTTTCCTTGATTATGTGTTTTTTGTAATTGCTGCGTTCTTTTCTGAGCTGGAAGAGGATGGTTGTGGATGGGTTCCCTCTCCAGAGTCTCTCAGCGGCTCTTACTTTTCTTCTTTCGGAGTTGAGGTCTTTGTTGAACCAGGCTCTGGAGGGGGTGTCTCTGACCCTTTTCAGTTTCAGGGGGGCTAGTTGGTCAAGAGCAGTTGTCATTGTCCTGTTGTACAGTGTAGTGAGCTCGACCGTGTTGAGGTTGTCTGTGGAGGGAGGGAGAAGTGAAGTTATGGTTTCTTCGAGGACAGGGAGGGGGATGGCATTGAGGTTTCTGCTCCTTTGATGGGTAATTTGAGTTTTGGCTGGAGGAGTTGCAGTTTGATTGATGTTGTGGGTTTGACCCTTGCAGTGTTGGGTGAGCTCAATTGTGAGAAGGAGTTCGTTTAGTGACTGAATGACAGTGTCCTTTCGTTATTCCAGGGGAGGTTGAAGTCACCCAGGATGATATTGTCGGGATTGGCTAGGGAGCAGTGTGTAAGTAGGTCTGATATTTGTTCTCCGAATGCAGGAGAGTTTCCTGGGGGTGGTAGATGAGATGGCATTTTGTTACTTTGTTGTTTTGACGTGTTATGATGTGTGTTTCGAGGTATTCGAAGGTAGAGAAGGAGTGGGTTTTGATTTCAACTAGATTGATGCTGTTCTTATGGATGATGGCAATGCCACCACCTCGTTGGTCAATTCTGTCTTTTTTAATGATGGAGAAACCAGGGGGACTAGAAGGTCAAGGAGCGGATAGGATGTTTCGTTGAGCCAGGTTTCGGTGAGGAACGCGATGTCAATGTCATGATTCAGTATGGCATCAGCCAGCTCTATTGCATGCTTGACTGCGGATCTGCAGTTTATAAGCATGCAGTTTATCTTGCAGCTGCTGGAAAGGTTTTGGGAGGAGGGGGAGCTTGGGGAATGGTTGTGCGTTGGGAAGGAAGTCTTGTAGATCTAGGTTGTTTGTTGGCTCTACCTACCCCGGTGATTACCTGTATGTTGGAGGGAGGGGTTTGGGTAGTTGTGGGGTCGTAGGTATTAGCGAGGGTCGCTGCCTCTTCTAGAGACATCTCAGGATTCGCTCTTCTTGGTCTGAGAGATTGGGTGTTTCTGGGGGTGGAGCGCCAGCTGGTCGTCTGGTGATTGGGCAGTTGAGGTGGCTCATTGATGTTTATGAGGGAGGGGAGTATTGGGTGTTGGGCGGGGAAGGGGGGCTTTGGTGTTGAGAAGGATTGTGTTTATGCCCTGCGTAGATTGTGTTGATTTGTCTATGGAGAAGGGATAGGTTTTTGGTTATGGTTATGAGGTGCTTGGGGGTCATTGGTAAGAGGGTGTTGAGTTGTGTTTCAATACGTGTGAGGCGTTCAGTTAGTTCTGCCATAGACTCTAGGTTTGGGGTAGTGGGAGGGGAGGGGTTGGGGGGCGATTAGATTGAGGGTGTAGGTTGGGACAGGAGGGTTGGGGGTTGGTAGGGCTAGGGGAGGGGAGTTGTTGGGGGAGAGGTTCAGCTGAGGGTATAGGTTGGGACAGGGGGTCGAGGGAGGTAGTATTAGGGGGAGGGGAGGGGTTGGGGGGCAAATTCGGCTGAGGGTGAGGGGCGGGACAGGCGGGTCGAGGGAGGAGGGTAGGATATGGGGAAGTGGAGAGACATGCGTCTCGTGATGGGCGGTGGTGGGGGGTTGTGGAGGGTGCATCTCGAGTGTATTGGTGTTGTTTTGTCTGAGGGTTGGTCGTCGGTTAGGCGGGTGTTCGGGTTGACGTGAGTAGGGAGATTGGGGTAGATGTATTGGGTGGGGTGAGGGGGTGGGGGTGGCTCAGGGCGTGAAGTCTCGTGGTGGGAGGTGTGGTTGGGGGATGGGAGTGGGGGTAGAGAGGGTTCTGGCGTGGGGGTGGGGTGGAGGTCTGAGGTGTTCAGTCGTTGAGGGCTTGCGTCAGGTTTCATGGGCGTTCTGTCTTGGGTTGGGTTCTGGGGGGTGTGTTGGGAAGGGGTGGGGTGGTTGGACGGGGTGGAGATGGAGTTACGCAGCTTGGGGAAGGCGAGTTCAAATTGGCGCAGGTTGAAGTCGTTGGCTTGGACCATGACTTTGCCATTTCTGTATATTGTTATGGTGGCGTTGATTCTGAAGGGAGAGGACTTGGAGACAATCAATATTTGGCCGTGGGGGATGTTGGTGGTTTTGGTAATTCGCAGGAGGTTAGCTAGGTTATTTCTCCATTTGGCCTGGTGGGTGGTGTAGAAGATGAGGTCTGTTTTTGTCTTACCTTTGGAGGGTTATGGTAGAGGTCAGCTATGAGTGTTTCAGGGTGTTGCTTGAGTAGTCTGTGTTTAAAGATTTTGGCGGCGTTAGCTGAGAGGTTGGATGGGTAGGTGATGGAGAAGGAGTGGGGGTCGTGGGGTTTAAGGTTGGTGAGAAGTAGAGGGGTGGGGGTTAATGGGGAGTTCTGGTGGGGTCTTATGTTGGTTGACATCATCCTGACTAAGGGGGTAGAGAGGAAGGGGAAATACAGGTGGGGGTTCTAGGTTGAAGGGTAACTGCAGGGATGGGGGCCACAGAGGGGTTGGGTAAGGGGGGCAAGCCTAGGGTAGAGGGTCATTTTGGGGGAGGAGGGGTGAGGGGTTCGGGTGGCTTAGGTAGGGTGAGTGACAGAGGGCATTTTCAGGTCTTGGTCTGAGCTGGTTGGGGGGGGTTGAAGGTGTAGGAGAGTAGTCACACGGATCATTTCAGGATGGCTGTCCCTTAAAGGGCTTTCGCGAAGGTTGGGTCTTAGTAAAGATTTGGTGGGAAAAAGTAGCATGGTCTTTAGTTCTTTGGTATATTAGTGATAAAATAAATAATATATATATATATATATATTATCTACTGGCGGTCGCCAGTAGATAGTTATAGTTAGGACCTATTTTCCATAGGAAATCCGCTACATTCTATTTGAAATAACTCTTGCGTCGGTTGATGAATCTTCGCGAAATTTTCAAACTTTATGGCCCGCTCCGGTCTGCTCCTACCCTGAAAGTTTCGGGGTGATTCATCAAGCGGGGGCCGAGAAAAAAGGGGGGTCCCAAAACATGTTTTCCTCATTCATTTTCCCATAGGAAACTTTAGCCACGGCTACAGCCCGAACTGCTGAACGGAATTACACCAAATTTGGCAAAGAGGTAGTTCTTGGTTCAGAAAGAACCCTTTTTGTTAAATGGTGTAAATCCGTTCAGTAGTTCCTGTGAAAATCAAAAGGAAAATCACATATATATCTATGGCCGCGTCGGATTCGCGCACCCTCCCGATCACGAGCTGCATGCTAATTGGCTGTCAACACTCCAAATCAGGAAGTGTTGGCAGCCATTTTGTCCCTCGGTAGAACCGAGGGACAGAAACAAGTGCGCAAAGCGCAAAAGGGGGCAGGGTAGAAACACCCTGACCCCTAGGTCTGCTCAGGGGTCCCACAGGGACCCCCTGGGCAGAAAAAGCATTTTTTTTTTTAAATCAGCGGGATGCGCTTAGCGTGCACGAATCCCCCCGAGAAAAAAAAAAGAAACAAGTGCGCAAAGCGCACAAAGGGGGCAGGGTAGAAACACCCTGACCCCCTAGGTCTGCTCAGGGGGTCCCACAAGGACCCCCTGGGCAGAAAAAGGCATTTTTTTTTTTTTTTTAAATCGGCAGGATGCGCTCAGGGTGCGCGGATCCTGCCGGAAAAAAAATCAAAGCGCGGTCTCCCGCGCTTCGATGCAAATTTGACCCCGGGTGGCCCAAGTCCCGGGGGCATGCGGGGGTGGGTTTATTGTTTATGGGGGGCCTCTAAGGCCCCCAAGCCCGGGGACCGCCACCCCCGGGGCTTTATAAAAATGATGGCGGGAGGGCTGTGCGCCCTCCCGCTGCCCCGAGGACCGCCACCCCCGGGGCTGTTTATTTTTTATTTTAAAAACCTGTGTGGGGGGCTCCAGCCCCCACACGCCCCGGGACCGCCACCTCCCCGGGGCACTAAAGATTTAAATATGGGGGTCCGTTACGGACCGCCAGAGCCCCGGGGACCACCACCTCCCGGGGCTTAGAACAAGTTGGGAGGGGGCCGCGCGGCCCCTCCTGGAGCCAGTGATGGCCCTGGGGACCACCACCCCCAGGGCCGGCTCCTGCAGTGTCCCGGGGTGCCTAACCAGGTGACATGTGTGCAAACAGGCCCCGTGGCGCATTTTAAGATGGGGAATGAAATCCCCTTCAATCCTGAGGGTCCCTGGGGGCCAACTAGCCCACCAGGTACGTCCAGAAAGCGCCACAGAGCTGCGTTGCAGAGAGGTGCAAAAAGGGCCGTGGCCTCTGAACACCTCTCTGCAACGCAGCTCCCTGGCGCATACTGGAGGTATAGGGTGGGCTAGTTGGACCCCAGGGACCCTCATGATTCAAGGGGACTTAATCCCCCAACTTAAAACACGCCACGGGGCGCGTTTGCACAGATGTCACCTCAGGCCCCGCCCCCTCCCTTCACCATTGTGCAAATATTCCTCTAAAATCAGCAGAACTACGAATTCCGATTTACTCACCTGTTATCAGGAGAGACCTCAGTGCTGCATCTTTGAGCCCAGTACTGATCCTGAAAAGTAATTTTAACCGTACTTACCAATAACTTGAATTTCCTTCCATAGGCTAACATTGACTGGTTTCACTTGGAAATTCTTCTAAGTGTGGAGTTTTGGAACTTTATAATATTCCTCTAAAATCAGCCGAACTACGAATTCCGATTTACTCACCTGTTATCAGGAGAGACCTCAGTGCTGCATCTTTGAGCCCAATACTGATCCTGAAAAGTAATTTTAACCGCACTTACCAGTAAATTGAATTTCCTTCCATAGGATATCATTGCCTACTTTTTGCTGAAAAAGTTTCTAAGTGTCGATTTTTGAAACATACAAATATTCCTCTAAAATCAGCAGAACTACGAATTCCGATTTACTCACCTGTTATCAGGAGAGACCTCAGTGCTGCATCTTTGAGCCCAGTACTGATCCTGAAAAGTAATTTTAACCGTACTTACCAGTAACTTGAATTTCCTTCCATAGGCTAACATTGACTGGTTTCACTTGGAAATTCTTCTAAGTGTGGAGTTTTGTAACTTTATAATATTCCTCTAAAATCATCTGAACTACGAATTCCAATTTACTCACCTGTTATCAGGAGAGACCTCAGTGCTGCATCTTTGAGCCCAGTACTGATCCTGAAAAGTAATTCTAACCGTACTTGCCAGGAACTTGAATTTCCTTCCATAGGCTAACATTGACTGGTTTCACTTGGAAATTCTTGTAAGTGTGGAGTTTTGGAACTTTATTATATTCCTCTAAAATCAGCCGAACTACGAATTCCGATTTACTCACCTGTTATCAGGAGAGAACCCAGTGCTGCATCTTTTAGCCCAGCACTGACCCTGAAAAGTAATTCTAACCGTATTTACCAGTAACTTGTATTTTCTTCCATAGGAATCCATTGTCTGGTTTTCAGCAGAAAAGTTTCAAAGTGTCGATTTTCACAAACTACAAATATTCCTTAAAAATCGCCTGTATGACTTAAACGCATTCTTTCAACTGTTTACAGGAGATGCACCAGTGCTGGATCCAAGATCCACCACTGAGTAAGAAAAAGTAACGATAACACTACTTACCTGCTAAGTGAATTTTCTCCCATAGGATAGCATTGGTGATTCTATGTGAAAAAGTTTCTAAGTGTCAACTTTTAAAATACAATAATATTCCTTAAAAATCACTACTGTAACCAAAACGCTTTTACTCAACTGTTTACAGGAGATGTCCCAGGACTGAATCTAGGATCCAGTCCTGTGGTTAGAAAAGTAATCCATAAAGTAACTAATTGCATTTAACTTGAAATTCACATTGAGCTGAATGTTGCATTGTGTTTGAAAATGTGTTGCCCATTGCAACAACTGTAACTACTGTACTTAAAAGTCTACTGCCTATTTGCAAAGTATTTAAACTAAAGTAATTCATTCTGAGAAAGTATATTTTGTAATGTAATGTATAATGTAATTACAATGTATTTTAAAAAATAAAATATCTAAAAATAAATAGTTTAAAAAAATGTAGTAAATCAGTATCAAAAAAATAAATATAACAATTAATACATTTAAAAATTGTCATTTACAAAACCTTTGAAATTCACTGAAAAAAAACCATAGGTTTCAGACATGTTATAGTTAGGAATTAGCATTTAAAAAACCTTTGAAATTCACTGAAAAAAACATAGGTTTCAGGCACGTTATAGTTAGAAATTAGCATTTAAAAAACCTTACAAATTCACTGAAAAACCATAGGTTTTAGGGACAGTTATAGTTAGTTGGACATTGCACTCGTACAAAAATCGTGAAATTCCCCGTTATAGTTAGTTCAGGTAACTATAACTCGCGCCCGCAATGCACTGCTGATGACGTCACATATTACATCACTCATGACATGGTCAGTGACATCACTGATGACATCACTGATGACATCTCAAATGACATCACTGATGACATCACTGATGACATCATCCATGTGATAATTTGATGCATCTTCTCACACCCTAATATAACTTTTGATACACCCACTGTAAATTACAGACTGCCATTGTCAAAACCATAGACACTCCAACACCAATTACTATATAAACACTCACTGATTCTTAGGTCTACACACACACATCTACTCACTCACCCGTACAGTCACTCATACTTATAGTCACTCAGTACAGGACTATTATATGCACTCATACACCTATATAAACACTCACACACCGCCACTCATCCATAGAGGTACTCACACACCTAGTCAGTCATGCAAAAAATTAAGCACACACCCATTTACTCACCTATACAGTTATACACACACCAGCTCACTTACTCATACAAATACTAGCACATTCTTACGCTCTTATACAATCTCTCATACAAGCACACACTCATCCATACAGTCACTATCACAATCACACACTCTCGCTTATAGGTATTTATATACTCCAACACACATATATACTGCCTTTCACATACGTAGTTACTCACACATGTACCACTGGGACATACATTCACTCACTAACACACTCTTACACACACTCACCCACCCAAGCAGTCCATCACAGATGCACTCTTGAAATCATGCACCCAGTGAATCACCCACTCACACATCTATGTACAGAGTCACACACACCCCACCCACACAAACACTCAGGCAGCCATACAGATACTCAGAGAACCAATCAATAACCCATATAGACACTCATGTAGCTATTCGCAAATCCATGCATCCACTTACACACCAACAAACAGACGGATACAGACATTCACACAGTTTAGTCACTAACCCATGCATTCAGTAAGATACGTTTAATCACTCACTTGTAGAGTCAGTCACTCACGTACTAAATCATCCATTCAGACACTTATACACCCACTCATTCTTCAATACGCCTTTCCCTATATATATTAAACATATTTAAACTTTACAGAAACACACAGTCACTGGATGATGTCATCAGTGATGTCATCAGTGATGTCATTTGAGATGTCATCAGTGATGTCACTGACCATGTCATGAGTGATGTAATATGTGACGTCATCAGCAGTGCATTGCGGGGCGCGAGTTATAGTTACCTGAACTAACTATAACGGGAGAATTTCACGGGTTTTGTACGAGTGCAATTTCCAACTAACTATAACTGTCCCTAAAACCTATGGTTTTTTCAGTGAATTTGTAAGGTTTTTTAAATGCTAATTTCTAACTATAACGTGCCTGAAACCTATGGTTTTTTCAGTGAATTTATATATATATATATATATATGCCAAGGTGTATTGAAGAATGAGTGGGTGTATAAGTGTCTGAATGGATGATTTAGTAGGTGCGTGACTGACTGTATAAGTGAGTGATTAATCATGTCTTACTGAATGTAGGAAGGTGGAATCTGACTATATGGTTGCCCCCACTTTTTTTATGGTGTTTTGCTGGTTTATGACTTAGTTGGACTGGGATCCTGCTATTCAGGGCCCCAGTCTATCTGCTTTCTCTGTAAAAAGGTTTCCATGTGCCTTAGGCACATCACTGATTGGAATCTGGAGTGCCCTTATAAGTCCCTAGTATATGGTATACTATGTACCAAGGGCATAGGTACCTCAGAGGCCTGCCAGGGGCTGCAGCATGTATTATGCCACCCCTGGAAGGCCATCCAAACTGACACCACAGGTCTGCTACTGCAGCCTGGGTAAGGTGGTGCATGCACCCCTTACTGTGATATAGGTTACCCATATCACTAAATACATACACACATATAAACCTATAAGTCACTCCTAAGGCAGGCCTTATCAATCCTAAAGGCAGAGTGCATGGTTCCTATGTGAGAGGGTGCCCCTGCATGAGCAGGGCCCCTCTACAGCGTTCGGAGACCATCTCTGATGCTGTTTGTAGTGCAGCCTGACCATATACTCTTAAGCGCATTATATCCTCGCGGTAAAATGCTAACTTTGGAATGGCTGCACCTAAACATGTCGTGTTTGGTGTCAAACATCTTGGAATACTACCCCCCCGCCAATACTGGCGGCGGGGGTAGCATTCCACCCTTCTAGAGGGAAAGACATGTTAACTCTGGCATACCCGGTAACTTCTTTCTGAAGCCCTGGCATCACAAAATGGATGCTGCTGCCACAGACACAAGTCTGGCCTCCTGCTGCTGGACGAAACTCCGGCAGGGGAGGCCTGGACAATAGGTTTCCTGTTGCAGGGAGGTGTGACCACCTCCCCAGACAGGATAATGTGTATTGGGGCTGGGTGGGTGCACTCTTAGAGTGCTTTGAAGTCCTGCACTGGGGGAGCAAAAGGCTCCTCTGTGCATATGCCAGTTCAAACCAGCTCAGGGGCTACCTGCCCCTGCTCTGGCGCGAAACTGGACAAAGGGAAGTGGGTGTAGCCACACCCTCCCTTGACCCTCCCATAGGTGGGGTCATAGAGTTAGTCCCTCCCTGTTTTACTGGTTAAAATGGGGAACCCTTGCCACAGCAAGATTAGATTATACCTGGACGAAACTCTGAAACTGAATCCTGGACCTTCGATGCTCTACGACAAGATTAGAGGACTGAAGAATCTCCCTTGGGGTCAAGGAGTGACTCCCCTGCTTGGCAGGCACCAAAGAAGCATCTGTCCGGTTCGCATTTCTGAAGCTCCCGTCGGACGCCGAAGTCATCGCATCACCAGAGGTGGATTCTCAGACTTCCCCGAGGCTACCCTGAGTCTCCAGCAAAGCTGAGGCCCGTGGCTATCGTGGGTGACTTGAGACTGTGACCCCTGGACACCGAGCACATTTGCAAGTGCATCATCTTCTGGGTCTCCCAAGAAGTCGTGCTTTGGGCTTCGAGTAGCCCTAGCCTCCAGCACCACGGGCACTGAAGATCACTGGCCCCCACTCCACGAGTGTCCTGTAAGCCAGCTCCACATGCGGCGTCACGAGGCTCCTTCGCGGTCGCTAGCCCGTTGGCTAGTAGCCCTTAACGAAGGCCAATCCTTTTCTTACTTGGCATCCTGGTTGCTCCAGGCCTGTCCTCACTTACCCTCGCTGGGTGAGTTCCACAGACCTTGCTGGTCTGCACCATCGACGATCTACATCTTCACCGAGACTTGCCGTTGCCAAGGCTTGTTGGGTCCAATCCGGTCGCCGACACCTCAGCACTCGACAGACATCGTGTACCAGCCCGAATCCTGCTCCTGGTCGCCGACAACGCCTCCTGGACCTCGTGGCTGAAGAGTCAAGACGACCGTCAATGCACCTGAAGCACTCGACATCGGTGGGCATCTGTCCATCGCCTTCCTGGTCACTGGCTAGTGACCCAGACTCTGTCCCCTCTGCTTTCAGGTTCTTCAGAACTCCGATCCACTCTTGGATCCACCCGGACACTTTTCTCTTGGCCGCCAGCAGCACTTTGCAGCAGATCGCCATTCGAATCGACGACGAAACCCGACCCCGAAAGGCACCTATGCACCCGGCTTCCCTGGGTGAGGTAACACGAGTACTCCGGTGCTCCCGTGGGTAGAGACTCTTCAAAGTCCTAGATCTCAAAGGGTTTTGTCCTAGTCCTCTTTTAAGTGTCCCTTTCCTCTATTTTCCCGATCCCGACTTTCTCCATAGAAGTTAACGGCGTATCGCGGTTGTGTATTTACACTGCACGCGTCTCCCGTGGGTCCCCTGTGTCACTACCTTGGGTGGTTCCTTGTGGTCCAAGCACTTCTAGAGGCTCTAGGCCTAGTGTCTAGTTCAGTCGTGGTTCGCATACCACTTTATTGGTATATGGTTTGGTACGCCCCTAGGGCCCAAACGTGTATTTGTGCTATTACTGTGAATTAATAACTTATAACTTATGTACTTCGAACTCTAGCCTCATAAAGAGACTAGAGGGGTGTGTTTAGCAATAAATACATATATTTTGAATATATACCTGGTGTGGTGCTCTTTCATTTGGTCACTCAAGAGATTATAGACTGGTAAAACAAGCTGCTTTACATTCCTTCAAGACTTAGCCTGAAGGCTGCTCTCCATAGCTACCACTAGGATAGCTTTCAATAAGGTTGTCTTTAACCTATCTCCAATAAGGGGTTGTTTGGACTGGTGCAAGGTGCCCACTATAATTAGTGGACAGCATATACCAGGCCAACTTCTCACATTGGTGTGCAGCGTGTGGGATTCCAGCTTGCTATTGTTTTACCAGATAATCTCAATTGAATTGATCAACTGAATACCACTAAAGGTACCTAAGGTACATATAATTTAAGCTTAGAATACAGTAAGTTCTACTGAACTTAGAGTTGTGTGTTAAGGGATAGCACAACCCTTTCTACAACTCAAGAGAGTTTAGTAGGCCACACTAGAGTAGGTAGTGCATACACCACACCACACTAGTAATGTCTTTAAGGGCAGGATCCAAAGAATCCTTGCAGGAAGCCATTGAGCTTCCACCCTCCAAGTATGATACACTCCCATTCTTGGAATTGAGAGCTTTATGTAACTTGAGAAAAATAAGGACAGGCCAAAGCCCCACCACCCAACACCTCAAGGAGTTGTTGGTGGCTTATGACCTTAGTAAGCCTGTAGGGACTGAAGGGGTAGGAGCTGAGGGTGGGGCAGAAGAAGAGGACGAGGCCAGGGGTACCAGTACCCCCAGCCCCCCTCTGAAACTGGCCAGGAGGGTGACAATGACCCTGACCTGGAAAACCCAATCCCTCCTGTGGATGATGATGAGGATGATCAAGATGATGCCCTCTTTGTCCCCCCAGGAAGGATTAAGAGTGTGCCCAGGAAGTCTAGATCTCCTTCTCAGGAGTCTAACCACTCTGGCACCTCTATAGGGAGCTCTGTCTCCTCTCACAGGAGGGAATCCTCTCATGAGAGGAGAGCCAGACTGGTCCAGTATGAGGAAACTCAGCTGGAAATCAGAAAAAAGCAATTGGCTTTAGATAGGGAATCCCTAGATCTCCTTAGAGAGAGAAGAAAGTTGGGACTAGAGTCCCATGGTGGCAACAATATCCCTAGAGATAGGGAAAGGTCTTATGACCATAGAAACCTAAACAAGATTGTCCCTCCCTACCAGAGTGGGGATGACATCCACAAATGGATAACTGCACTGGAGAGGGCCTGTAAAGTTCAGAAGGTCCCCCAGAGGCAGTGGGCAGCAATCTTGTGGCTCTCCTTTGCAGACAAAGGTAGAGACAAGCTCCTCACTGTAAGAGAAGAGGATGCTGACAATTACACAGTCTTGAAGAGTGCTCTGATAGATGGGTTTGGCCTAACCACTGAACAGTATAGGTTGAAGTTCAGAGACACCCAAAAAGCTCAGACTCAAGACTGGGTTGATTTTGTAGATTGTGCTACAAAGGCTCTGGAAGGTTGGATACATGGCAACAAAGTGCATGACTTTTTAGGATTGTACAATTTGATTATGAGGGAGCAGATCCTTAATAATTGTCAAAACCAGCTTTTGCACCAGTATCTGGTGGACTCTGATCTGACCTCTCCCCAAGAATTGGGAAAGAAGGCAGACAAATGGGTCAGAACCAGAGTAAAAACTAGAAATCAGGGTGGTGACCAGAAGAAAGATTCTACTAAGTCCCAAGAGAAAGGTGGGGATAAATCTAAGGATAAGTCCCCTACAGGGCCCCAAAATTCCTCTTCTGGGGGTGGGTCCCAAACTCCTTCCTCTCCTGAAAAGAAACCCTATTGCCATGTCTGTAAAAAGCCTGGGCACTGGAAAACTGATCCCAGTTGCCCCAGGATTGGCAATAAAGAAAATGTTCCTCCCACAACTACTACCACCCCTCCTGGTACTACCAGTAGTAATCCTCCAGTTGGGAGTAGTGCACCCAAAAAGTTAGGTGCTTTTGCAAGAGGAACAGAGGTGGGCCCTAGTTTAGACAGGGACCCCTCAACAGACTCCTCTGACTCTGATGGTGGTATAGGATTTGCCACCTTTACCATGGGTCCCATAGCATTGGGCAGGTACAGACTGGAGCCAATGATTAATGGTCAGAAAGCTGTGGCATTTAGGGACACAGGGGCTAGTGTCACCATGGTGGCAGGGAAACTAGTCCCCCCTCACCAGCTTTTACCTGAGTTTAAATACCAGGTGACCAACATTGATGGTGTCAGAACAGATCACCCCATGGCCATAGTCAATCTCAGCTGGGAGGGGGTCACAGGCCCAAAGAGAGTGGCAGTGTCCCCCACCTTACCTGTAGATTGCCTGATGGGCAATGATCTGGAAATTTCAGCCTGGGCTGAAGTTGAACACCAAACCCACCTTAGGATGTTGGGCGTCCCTGTAAAGGTTAGTGGGGCTGTAATGGCCACAGCCCCAGCCCAAGATTTTGGAGAGATGGAGCCTGGAAGAATGGCCCACTCTCCCCCAAAAGAGAGCACAAGGGTTGAAGAGAAGTCTTCTTCCCCCCAGACAGTAGGTAAGGGTCAGCCTCCTCAGGGAACTGACCCTACCCCTAGTGAAGGAACTGCCACAGAGGTAGTCAGGCCTGGCCTGGCCACACCCCTGATGGCAGAGGACCCTTCCAAGGTGGTACCCAGTCTGGAGCAGGTAACCTGCCCCTCTCTACCCTGCCTCAGTCAGCCCAGGGCTGCAGAGGTCAGGGAGGTCAGTGGACCCCCCAGGGCCCCCTGTCCAGAGGAAGCCCCCCATCAGCAGATTAGGGGCACCCAGTCTAGTAGCCCTAGCCAGGTGAAAATTCCTCTACACACTGAGGGATCCCCCATACCTTTATGTAGGGACCTCCCCCAGAAGGACTCTGGTAGGCAAGGGCAAACCTGGGACCAGAAGGTTCCAAACCTGCCATGTCCCTCCAGTAGTCCATCCAAAGGGACCCAACCCCCAGCTGTAGGCAGCCAAAGGTTGACCCTTAGAGCAAAGTGCAACTCAGTCATGGAAAGACAGGCATACATGGTGACCAGTGATCTGAGGAAGCTGAGGCCAACATTCCTAGGGCCTCACTTCCCTACTCAGACACCTCACCAGCCTTGTACTTTACCTAAGCACACCACAGGTAGTGATTCCCCATGGTGGAGACCCTCTCATACCCTTAGGGTGAGGGATTGCTTAGTGGACCATAAGACAGGGGGCAACCATGCTAGTGCAGGTGCTTCCTTATATGACCACTTAGTCAATGAAGGCTCAACTGGCCAAGGTTAGCCTTATCTCCTTTCGTTTGGGGGGTTATGTAGGAAGGTGGAATCTGACTATATGGTTGCCCCCACTTTTTTTATGGTGTTTTGCTGGTTTATGACTTAGTTGGACTGGGATCCTGCTATTCAGGGCCCCAGTCTATCTGCTTTCTCTGTAAAAGGTTTCCATGTGCCTTAGGCACATCACTGATTGGAATCTGGAGTGCCCTTATAAGTCCCTAGTATATGGTATACTATGTACCAAGGGCATAGGTACCTCAGAGGCCTGCCAGGGGCTGCAGCATGTATTATGCCACCCCTGGAAGGCCATCCAAACTGACACCACAGGTCTGCTACTGCAGCCTGGGTAAGGTGGTGCATGCACCCCTTACTGTGATATAGGTTACCTATATCACTAAATACATACACACATATAAACCTATAAGTCACTCCTAAGGCAGGCCTTATCAATCCTAAAGGCAGAGTGCATGGTTCCTATGTGAGAGGGTGCCCCTGCATGAGCAGGGCCCCTCTACAGCGTTCGGAGACCATCTCTGATGCTGTTTGTAGTGCAGCCTGACCATATACTCTTAAGCGCATTATATCCTCGCGGTAAAATGCTAACTTTGGAATGGCTGCACCTAAACATGTCGTGTTTGGTGTCAAACATCTTGGAATACTACCCCCCGCCAATCCTGGCGGCGGGGGTAGCATTCCACCCTTCTAGAGGGAAAGACATGTTAACTCTGGCTTACCCGGTAACTTCTTTCTGAAGCCCTGGCATCACAAAATGGATGCTGCTGCCACAGACACAAGTCTGGCCTCCTGCTGCTGGACGAAACTCCGGCAGGGGAGGCCTGGACAATAGGTTTCCTGTTGCAGGGAGGTGTGACCACCTCCCCAGACAGGATAATGTGTATTGGGGCTGGGTGGGTGCACTCTTAGAGTGCTTTGAAGTCCTGCACTGGGGGAGCAAAAGGCTCCTCTGTGCATATGCCAGTTCAAACCAGCTCAGGGGCTACCTGCCCCTGCTCTGGCGCGAAACTGGACAAAGGGAAGTGGGTGTAGCCACCCCTCCCTTGACCCTCCCATAGGTGGGGTCATAGAGTTAGTCCCTCCCTGTTTTACTGGTTAAAATGGGGAACCCTTGCCACAGCAAGATTAGATTATACCTGGACGAAACTCTGAAACTGAATCCTGGACCTTCGACGCTCTACGACAAGATTAGAGGACTGAAGAATCTCCCTTGGGGTCAAGGAGTGACTCCCCTGCTTGGCAGGCACCAAAGAAGCATCTGTCCGGTTCGCATTTCTGAAGCTCCCGTCGGACGCCGAAGTCATCGCATCACCAGAGGTAGATTCTCAGACTTCCCCGAGGCTACCCTGAGTCCCCAGCAAAGCTGAGGCCCGTGGCTATCGTGGGTGACTTGAGACCGTGACCCCTGGACACCGAGCACATTTGCAAGTGCATCATCTTCTGGGTCTCCCAAGAAGTCGTGCTTTGGGCTCCGAGTAGCCCTAGCCTCCAGCACCACCTGCACCGAAGATCACTGGCCCCCACTCCACGAGTGTCCTGTAAGCCAGCTCCACGTGCGGCGTCACGAGGCTCCTTCGCGGTCGCTAGCCCGTTGGCTAGTAGCCCTTAACGAAGGCCAATCCTTTTCTTACTTGGCATCCTGGTTGCTCCAGGCCTGCCCTCACTTACCCTTGCTGGGTGAGTTCCACAGACCTTGCTGGTCTGCACCATCGACGATCTACATCTTCACCGAGACTTGCCGTTGCCAAGGCTTGTTGGGTCCAATCCGGTCGCCGACACCTCAGCACTCGACAGACATCGTGTACCAGCCCGAATCCTGCTCCTGGTCGCCGACAACGCCTCCTGGACCTCGTGGCTGAAGAGTCAAGACGACCGTCAATGCACCTGAAGCACTCGACATCGGTGGGCATCTGTCCATCGCCTTCCTGGTCACTGGCTAGTGACCCAGACTCTGTCCCCTCTGCTTTCAGGTTCTTCAGAACTCCGATCCACTCTTGGATCCACCCGGACACTTTTCTCTTGGCCGCCAGCAGCACTTTGCAGCAGATCGCCATTCGAATCGACGACGAAACCCGACCCCGAAAGGCACCTATGCACCCGGCTTCCCTGGGTGAGGTAACACGAGTACTCCGGTGCTCCCGTGGGTAGAGACTCTTCAAAGTCCTAGATCTCAAAGGGTTTTGTCCTAGTCCTCTTTTAAGTGTCCCTTTCCTCTATTTTCCCGATCCCGACTTTCTCCATAGAAGTTAACGGCGTATCGCGGTTGTGTATTTACACTGCACGCGTCTCCTGTGGGTCCCCTGTGTCACTACCTTGGGTGGTTCCTTGTGGTCCAAGCACTTCTAGAGGCTCTAGGCCTAGTGTCTAGTTCAGTCGTGGTTCGCATACCACTTTATTGGTATATGGTTTGGTACGCCCCTAGGGCCCAAACGTGTATTTGTGCTATTACTGTGAATTAATAACTTATAACTTATGTACTTCGAACTCTAGCCTCATAAAGAGACTAGAGGGGTGTGTTTAGCAATAAATACATATATTTTGAATATATACCTGGTGTGGTGCTCTTTCATTTGGTCACTCAAGAGATTATAGACTGGTAAAACAAGCTGCTTTACATTCCTTCAAGACTTAGCCTGAAGGCTGCTCTCCATAGCTACCACTAGGATAGCTTTCAATAAGGTTGTCTTTAACCTATCTCCAATAAGGGGTTGTTTGGACTGGTGCAAGGTGCCCACTATAATTAGTGGACAGCATATACCAGGCCAACTTCTCACATTGGTGTGCAGCGTGTGGGATTCCAGCTTGCTATTGTTTTACCAGATAACCTCAATTGAATTGATCAACTGAATACCACTAAAGGTACCTAAGGTACATATAATTTAAGCTTAAAATACAGTAAGTTCTACTGAACTTAGAGTTGTGTGTTAAGGGATAGCACAACCCTTTCTACAACTCAAGAGAGTTTAGTAGGCCACACTAGAGTAGGTAGTGCATACACCACACCACACTAGTAATGTCTTTAAGGGCAGGATCCAAAGAATCCTTGCAGGAAGCCATTGAGCTTCCACCCTCCAAGTATGATACACTCCCATTCTTGGAATTGAGAGCTTTATGTAACTTGAGAAAAATAAGGACAGGCCAAAGCCCCACCACCTAACACCTCAAGGAGTTGTTGGTGGCTTATGACCTTAGTAAGCCTGTAGGGACTGAAGGGGTAGGAGCTGAGGGTGGGACAGAAGAAGAGGACGAGGCCAGGGGTACCAGTACCCCCAGCCCCCCCTCTGAAACTGGCCAGGAGGGTGACAATGACCCTGACCTGGAAAACCCAATCCCTCCTGTGGATGATGATGAGGATGATCAAGATGATGCCCTCTTTGTCCCCCCAGGAAGGATTAAGAGTGTGCCCAGGAAGTCTAGATCTCCTTCTCAGGAGTCTAACCACTCTGGCACCTCTATAGGGAGCTCTGTCTCCTCTCACAGGAGGGAATCCTCTCATGAGAGGAGAGCCAGACTGGTCCAGTATGAGGAAACTCAGCTGGAAATCAGAAAAAAGCAATTGGCTTTAGATAGGGAATCCCTAGATCTCCTTAGAGAGAGAAGAAAGTTGGGACTAGAGTCCCATGGTGGCAACAATATCCCTAGAGATAGGGAAAGGTCTTATGACCATAGAAACCTAAACAAGATTGTCCCTCCCTACCAGAGTGGGGATGACATCCACAAATGGATAACTGCACTGGAGAGGGCCTGTAAAGTTCAGAAGGTCCCCCAGAGGCAGTGGGCAGCAATCTTGTGGCTCTCCTTTGCAGACAAAGGTAGAGACAAGCTCCTCACTGTAAGAGAAGAGGATGCTGACAATTACACAGTCTTGAAGAGTGCTCTGATAGATGGGTTTGGCCTAACCACTGAACAGTATAGGTTGAAGTTCAGAGACACCCAAAAGCTCAGACTCAAGACTGGGTTGATTTTGTAGATTGTGCTACAAAGGCTCTGGAAGGTTGGATACATGGCAACAAAGTGCATGACTTTTTAGGATTGTACAATTTGATTATGAGGGAGCAGATCCTTAATAATTGTCAAAACCAGCTTTTGCACCAGTATCTGGTGGACTCTGATCTGACCTCTCCCCAAGAATTGGGAAAGAAGGCAGACAAATGGGTCAGAACCAGAGTAAAAACTAGAAATCAGGGTGGTGACCAGAAGAAAGATTCTACTAAGTCCCAAGAGAAAGGTGGGGATAAATCTAAGGATAAGTCCCCTACAGGGCCCCAAAATTCCTCTTCTGGGGGTGGGTCCCAAACTCCTTCCTCTCCTGAAAAGAAACCCTATTGCCATGTCTGTAAAAAGCCTGGGCACTGGAAAACTGATCCCAGTTGCCCCAGGATTGGCAATAAAGAAAATGTTCCTCCCACAACTACTACCACCCCTCCTGGTACTACCAGTAGTAATCCTCCAGTTGGGAGTAGTGCACCCAAAAAGTTAGGTGCTTTTGCAAGAGGAACAGAGGTGGGCCCTAGTTTAGACAGGGACCCCTCAACAGACTCCTCTGACTCTGATGGTGGTATAGGATTTGCCACCTTTACCATGGGTCCCATAGCATTGGGCAGGTACAGACTGGAGCCAATGATTAATGGTCAGAAAGCTGTGGCATTTAGGGACACAGGGGCTAGTGTCACCATGGTGGCAGGGAAACTAGTCCCCCCTCACCAGCTTTTACCTGAGTTTAAATACCAGGTGACCAACATTGATGGTGTCAGAACAGATCACCCCATGGCCATAGTCAATCTCAGCTGGGAGGGGGTCACAGGCCCAAAGAGAGTGGCAGTGTCCCCCACCTTACCTGTAGATTGCCTGATGGGCAATGATCTGGAAATTTCAGCCTGGGCTGAAGTTGAACACCAAACCCACCTTAGGATGTTGGGCGTCCCTGTAAAGGTTAGTGGGGCTGTAATGGCCACAGCCCCAGCCTAAGATTTTGGAGAGATGGAGCCTGGAAGAATGGCCCACTCTCCCCCAAAAGAGAGCACAAGGGTTGAAGAGAAGTCTTCTTCCCCCAGACAGTAGGTAAGGGTCAGCCTCCTCAGGGAACTGACCCTACCCCTAGTGAAGGAACTGCCACAGAGGTAGTCAGGCCTGGCCTGGCCACACCCCTGATGGCAGAGGACCCTTCCAAGGTGGTACCCAGTCTGGAGCAGGTAACCTGCCCCTCTCTACCCTGCCTCAGTCAGCCCAGGGCTGCAGAGGTCAGGGAGGTCAGTGGACCCCCCAGGGCCCCCTGTCCAGAGGAAGCCCCCCATCAGCAGATTAGGGGCACCCAGTCTAGTAGCCATAGCCAGGTGAAAACTCCTCTACACACTGAGGGATCCCCCATACCTTTATGTAGGGACCTCCCCCAGAAGGACTCTGGTAGGCAAGGGTAAACCTGGGACCAGAAGGTTCCAAACCTGCCATGTCCCTCCAGTAGTCCATCCAAAGGGACCCAACCCCCAGCTGTAGGCAGCCAAAGGTTGACCCTTAGAGCAAAGTGCAACTCAGTCATGGAAAGACAGGCATACATGGTGACCAGTGATCTGAGGAAGCTGAGGCCAACATTCCTAGGGCCTCACTTCCCTACTCAGACACCTCACCAGCCTTGTACTTTACCTAAGCACACCACAGGTAGTGATTCCCCATGGTGGAGACCCTCTCATACCCTTAGGGTGAGGGATTGCTTAGTGGACCATAAGACAGGGGGCAACCATGCTAGTGCAGGTGCTTCCTTATATGACCACTTAGTCAATGAAGGCTCAACTGGCCAAGGTTAGCCTTATCTCCTTTCGTTTGGGGGGGTTATGTAGGAAGGTGGAATCTGACTATATGGTTGCCCCCACTTTTTTTATGGTGTTTTGCTGGTTTATGACTTAGTTGGACTGGGATCCTGCTATTCAGGGCCCCAGTCTATCTGCTTTCTCTGTAAAAAGGTTTCCATGTGCCTTAGGCACATCACTGATTGGAATCTGGAGTGCCCTTATAAGTCCCTAGTATATGGTATACTATGTACCAAGGGCATAGGTACCTCAGAGGCCTGCCAGGGGCTGCAGCATGTATTATGCCACCCCTGGAAGGCCATCCAAACTGACACCACAGGTCTGCTACTGCAGCCTGGGTAAGGTGGTGCATGCACCCCTTACTGTGATATAGGTTACCTATATCACTAAATACATACACACATATAAACCTATAAGTCACTCCTAAGGCAGGCCTTATCAATCCTAAAGGCAGAGTGCATGGTTCCTATGTGAGAGGGTGCCCCTGCATGAGCAGGGCCCCTCTACAGCGTTCGGAGACCATCTCTGATGCTGTTTGTAGTGCAGCCTGACCATATACTCTTAAGCGCATTATATCCTCGCGGTAAAATGCTAACTTTGGAATGGCTGCACCTAAACATGTCGTGTTTGGTGTCAAACATCTTGGAATACTACCCCCCGCCAATCCTGGCGGTGGGGGTAGCATTCCACCCTTCTAGAGGGAAAGACATGTTAACTCTGGCTTACCCGGTAACTTCTTTCTGAAGCCCTGGCATCACAAAATGGATGCTGCTGCCACAGACACAAGTCTGGCCTCCTGCTGCTGGACGAAACTCCGGCAGGGGAGGCCTGGACAATAGGTTTCCTGTTGCAGGGAGGTGTGACCACCTCCCCAGACAGGATAATGTGTATTGGGGCTGGGTGGGTGCACTCTTAGAGTGCTTTGAAGTCCTGCACTGGGGGAGCAAAAGGCTCCTCTGTGCATATGCCAGTTCAAACCAGCTCAGGGGCTACCTGCCCCTGCTCTGGCGCGAAACTGGACAAAGGGAAGTGGGTGTAGCCACCCCTCCCTTGACCCTCCCATAGGTGGGGTCATAGAGTTAGTCCCTCCCTGTTTTACTGGTTAAAATGGGGAACCCTTGCCACAGCAAGATTAGATTATACCTGGACGAAACTCTGAAACTGAATCCTGGACCTTCGACGCTCTACGACAAGATTAGAGGACTGAAGAATCTCCCTTGGGGTCAAGGACTGACTCCCCTGCTTGGCAGGCACCAAAGAAGCATCTGTCCGGTTCGCATTTCTGAAGCTCCCGTCGGACGCCGAAGTCATCGCATCACCAGAGGTGGATTCTCAGACTTCCCCGAGGCTACCCTGAGTCCCCAGCAAAGCTGAGGCCCATGGCTATCGTGGGTGACTTGAGACCGTGACCCCTGGACACCGAGCACATTTGCAAGTGCATCATCTTCTGGGTCTCCCAAGAAGTCGTGCTTTGGGCTCCCAGTAGCCCTAGCCTCCAGCACCACGGGCACCGAACATCACTGGCCCCCACTCCACGAGTGTCCTGTAAGCCAGCTCCACATGCGGCGTCACGAGGCTCCTTCGCGGTCGCTAGCCCATTGGCTAGTAGCCCTTAACGAAGGCCAATCCTTTTCTTACTTGGCATCCTGGTTGCTCCAGGCCTGCCCTCACTTACCTTTGCTGGGTGAGTTCCACAGACCTTGCTGGTCTGCACCATCGACAATCTACATCTTCACCGAGACTTGCCGTTGCCAAGGCTTGTTGGGTCCAATCCGGTCGCCGACACCTCAGCACTCGACAGACATCGTGTACCAGCCCGAATCCTGCTCCTCGTTGCCGACAACGCCTCCTGGACCTCGTGGCTGAAGAGTCAAGACGACCGTCAACGCACCTGAAGCACTCGACATCGGTGGGCATCTGTCCATCGCCTTCCTGGTCACTGGCTAGTGACCCAGACTCTGTCCCCTCTGCTTTCAGGTTCTTCAGAACTCCGATCCACTCTTGGATCCACCCGGACACTTTTCTCTTGGCCGCCAGCAGCACTTTGCAGCAGATCGCCATTCGAATCGACGACGAAACCCGACCCCGAAAGGCACCTATGCACCCGGCTTCCCTGGGTGAGGTAACACGAGTACTCCGGTGCTCCCGTGGGTAGAGACTCTTCAAAGTCCTAGATCTCAAAGGGTTTTGTCCTAGTCCTCTTTTAAGTGTCCCTTTCCTCTATTTTCCCGATCCCGACTTTCTCCATAGAAGTTAACGGCGTATCGCGGTTGTGTATTTACACTGCACACGTCTCCCGTGGGTCCCCTGTGTCACTACCTTGGGTGGTTCCTTGTGGTCCAAGCACTTCTAGAGGCTCTAGGCCTAGTGTCTAGTTCAGTCGTGGTTCGCATACCACTTTATTGGTATATGGTTTGGTACGCCCCTAGGGCCCAAACGTGTATTTGTGCTATTACTGTGAATTAATAACTTATAACTTATGGACTTCGAACTCTAGCCTCATAAAGAGACTAGAGGGGTGTGTTTAGTAATAAATACATATATTTTGAATATATACCTGGTGTGGTGCTCTTTCATTTGGTCACTCAAGAGATTATAGACTGGTAAAACAAGCTGCTTTACATTCCTTCAAGACTTAGCCTGAAGGCTGCTCTCCATAGCTACCACTAGGATAGCTTTCAATAAGGTTGTCTTTAACCTATCTCCAATAAGGGGTTGTTTGGACTGGTGCAAGGTGCCCACTATAATTAGTGGACAGCATATACCAGGCCAACTTCTCACACTGAATGCATTGGTTAGTGACTAAACTGTGTGAATGTCTGTATTAGCCTGTCAGATGGTGTGTAAGCGGCTGCATGGGATGGAGAGTAGCTACATGAGTGTCTATATGGGTTATTGATTGGTTGTCTGAGTATCTGTATGGGTGCCCGAGTGTCTGGGTGGGTGGGGGGTGTGTGACTCTGTGCATAGATTTGTGAGTGGGTAATTTGCTGGGTGTATGTGATCAAGAGTGCATCTGTGAAGGGCTGTAGGGGTGGGTGAGTGTGTGTATGGGTGTGTTGGTGAGTGAATGGTTGTCTCAGTAGTACATGTGTGAGTAACTATATATGTGAAAGGCAGTATATGTGAGTGTTGGGGTATATACATCACTATATGTGAGAGTGACTGATTGTGAGAGTGGCTGTATGGATGAGTGTGTGCTTGTATCAGTGATTGTATAAGAGAGTAAGTATGTGTTAGTATCTGTATGAATAAGTGAGGTAGTGTGTGTATAACTGTATAGGTGAGTAAATGGGAGTGTGAATGATTCTTTGCATGATTGACTAGGTGTGTGAGTAACTCTATGGATGATTGGCAATGTGTGAGTGTCTGTATAGGTGTATGAGTGCAAATAATAGTGCTGTATTGATAAGTGACTGCATGTATCAGTGACTGTATGAGTGAAAGAGTGGACGTGTGTGTAGAACTAGGAATCAGTGATTGGGTATGTAGTAACTGGTATTGGTGTGTCTATAGTTTTGAAAATGGTACTCTGTATTTTAGAGTGTGTGTATCAAAGGTTATATTAGGGTTAGAGGAGGTGCATCAGATTATCACGTGGATGATGTCATCAGTGATGTCATCAGTGATGTCATTTGAGATGTCATCAGTGATGTCATCAGTGATGTCACTGACCATGTCATGAATGATGTAATATGTGACGTCATTGCGGGGGTGTGAGTTATGGTTAGCTCAACTAACTATAACGGCTGAATTTCTCTGGTTTTGTACGAGTGAAATGTCCAACTGACTATAACGTCCCTGAAACCTATGGTTTTTTCAGTGAATTTCTATGGTTTTTTAAATGCTAATTTCTAACTATAACGTCCCTGAAACCTATGGTTTTTTCAGTGAATATATATATATTCACTGAAAAAACCATAGGTTTTAGGGACAGTTATAGTTACTTGGACATTGCACTCGTAAAAAACCCGTGAAATTCCCCCGTTATAGTTAGTTCAGCTAACTATAACTCGCGCCCCGCAATGCACTGCTGATGACGTCACATATTACATCACTCATGACATGGTCAGTGACATCACTGATGACATCACTGATGACATCTCAAATGACATCACTGATGACATCATCCAGTGACTGTGTGTTTCTGTAAAGTTTAAATATTTTTAATATATATAGGGAAAGGTGTATTAAAGAATGAGTGGGTGTATAAGTGTGTGTATGGATGATTTAGTAGGTGCGTGACTAATTCTATAAGTGAGTGATTAAACGTATCTTACTGAATGCATGGGTTAGTGACTAAACTGGGTGAATGTCTGTATCTGTCTGTTGCTGTGTAAGTGGCTGCATGGGTTTGTGAATAGCTACATGAGTGTCTATAAGAGTTATTGATTTGTTGTCTGAGTATCTGTATGGGTGCCTGAGTGTTTGTGTGGATGGGGTGTGTGCGACTGTGCATAGATGTGTGAGTGGGTGATTCACTGGGTGGATGGTTTCAAGAGTGCATCTGTGATAGACTGTATGGGTGGGTAAGTGTGTGTAACAGTGTGTTAGTGAGTGAATGTATGTCCCAGTGGTACATGTGTGAGTAACTACATATGTGAAAGGCAGTATATATGTGTGTTAGAGTATTTAAATGGCTATAAGTGAGAGTGTGTTATTGTGAGAGTGGCTGTATGGATGAGTGTGTGCTTGTATCAGTGATTGTATAAGAGCGTAACAATGTGCTAGTATTTGTATGATTAAGTGAGCTGGTGTGTGTATAACTGTATAGGTGAGTAAATGGCAGTGTGTTTAATTATTTGCATGACTGACTAGGTGTGTGAGTACCTCTATGGATGAGTGGCGGTGTTTGAGTGTCTATATAGGAGTAAGAGTGCATATGATAGTCCTGTACTGAGTGACCATAAGTATGAGTGACTGTACGGGTGAGTGAGTGGATGTGTGTGTGTAGACCTAAGAATCAGTGAGTGGGTATGTAGTTATTGGTGTTGGAGTGTCTATGGTTTTGCGAATGGCAGTCTGTAATTTAGAGTGGGTGTATCAAAGGTTATATTAGGGTGTGAGGAGGTGCATCAGATTATCACGTGGATGATGTCATCAGTGATGTCATTTGAGATGTCATCAGTGATGTCATCAGTGATGTCACTGACCATGTCATGAGTGATGTAATATGTGACGTCATCAGCAGTGCATTGCGGGGCGCGAGTTATAGTTAGCTGAACTAACTATAACGGGGGAATTTCACGGGTTTTTTACGAGTGCAATGTCCAAGTAACTATAACTGTCCCTAAAACCTATGGTTTTTTCAGTGAATTTCAAAGGTTTTTTAAATGCTAATTTGTAACTATAACGTGTCTGAAACCTATGGTTTTTTCAGTGAATTTCAAAGGTTTTTAAAATGCTAATTTCTAACTATAACGTGCCTGAAACCTACGGTTTTTTGCAGTGAATTTCAAAGGTTTTGTAAATGACAATTTTTAAATGTATTAATTGTTATATTAATTTTTTTCATACTGATTTACTACATTTTTAGAAACAATTTTTTTTTACATATTTTATTTTTTAAATTACATTGTAATTACATTATACATTACATTACAAAAAATACTTTCTCAGAATGAATTACTTTAGTTTAAATACTTTGCACATAGGCAATAGACTTTTAAGTACAGTAGTTACAGTTGTTGCAATGGGCAACACATTTTCAAACACAATGCAACATTCAGCTCAATGTGAATTTCTAGTTAAATGCAATTATTTACTTTATGGATTACTTTTCTAACCACAGGACTGGATCCTAGATTCAGTCCTGGTACATCTCCTGTAAACAGTTGAGTAAAAGCGTTTTGGTTACAGTACTGATTTTTAAGGAATATTATTGTATTTTAAAAGTTGACACAGAAACTTTTTCTCATATAGTCACCAATGTTATCCAATGGAAGGAAATTCACTTAGCAGGTAAAAACTGTTATCGTTACTTTTTCTTACTCAGTGTTGGATCCTGGATCCAGCACTGGTGCATCTCCTGTAAACAGTTGAAAGAATGCGTTTAACTCATACAGGCGATTTTTAAGGAATATTTGTAGTTTGTAAAAATCAACACTTTGAAACTTTTTGCTGAAAACCAGACAATGGATTCCTATGGAAGAAAATATAAGTTACTGGTAAGTACGGTTAAAATTACTTTTCAGGGTCAGTGCTGGGCTAAAAGATGCAGCACTGGGTTCTCTCCTGATAACAGGTGAGTAAATCGGAATTCGTATTTCGGCTGATTTTAGAGGAATATTTTAAAGTTCCAAAACTCCACACTTAGAAGAATTTCCAAGTGAAACCAGTCAATGTTAGCCTATGGAAGGAAATTCAAGTTACTGGTAAGTACGGTTAGAATTACTTTTCAGGGTCAGTGCTGGGCTAAAAGGTGCAGCACTGGGTTTTCTCCTGATAACAGGTGAGTAAGTCGGAATTCGGATTTCGGCTGATTTTAGAGGAATATTTGTATGTTTCAAAAATCCACACTTAGAAACTTTTTCAGCAAAAAGCAGGCAATGATATCCTATGGAAGGAAATTCAAGTTACTGGTAAGTACGGTTAAAATTACTTTTCAGGATTAGTACTGGGCTGAAAGATGCAGCACTGAGGTCTCTCCTGATAACAGGTGAGTAAATCGGAATTCGTATTTCGGCTGATTTTAGATGAATATTTTAAAGTTCCAAAACTCCACACTTAGAAGAATTTCCAAGTGAAACCAGTCAATGTTAGCCTATGGAAGGAAATTCAAGTTACTGGTAAGTACGGTTAAAATTACTTTTCAGGACCAGTACTGGGCTGAAAGATACAGCACTGAGGTCTCTCCTGATAACAGGTGAGTAAATCAGAACTCGTATTTTGGCTGATTTTAGAGGAATATTTGTATGTTTCAAAAATCAACACTTAGAAACTTTTTCAGCAAAAAGCAGGCAATGATATCCTATGCAAGGAAATTCAAGTTACTAGTAAGTACGGTTAAAATTACTTTTCAGGACCAGTACTGGGCTGAAAGATACAGCACTGAGGTCTCTCCTGATAACAGGTGAGTAAATCGGAATTCGTATTTCGGCTGATTTTAGAGGAATATTTGTATGTTTCAAAAATCAACACTTAGAAACTTTTTCAGCAAAAGCAGGCAATGATATCCTATGGAAGGAAATTCAAGTTACTGGTAAGTACGGTTAAAATTACTTTTCAGGACCAGTACTGGGCTGAAAGATACAGCACTGAGGTCTCTCCTTATAACAGGTGAGTAAATCGGAATTCGTATTTCGGCTGATTTTAGAGGAATATTTGTATGTTTCAAAAATCAACACTTAGAAACTTTTTCAGCAAAAAGCAGGCAATGATATCCTATGGAAGGAAATTCAAGTTACTGGTAAGTACGGTTAAAATTACTTTTCAGGACCAGTACTGGGCTGAAAGATGCAGCACTGAGGTCTCTCCTTATAACAGGTGAGTAAATCGGAATTCGTATTTTGCATGATTTTAGAAGAATATTTGCACAATGGTGAAGGAAGGGGGCGGGGCCTGAGGTGACATCTGTGCAAACGCGCCCCGTGGCGCGTTTTAAGTTGGGGGATTAAGTCCCCTTGAATCCTGAGGGTCCCTAGGGGCCAACTAGCCCACCAGGAACCTCCAATATGCGCCAGGGGCTGCGTTGCAGAGACGTGTAGAGAGGCCACACCCCTTTTACACCTCTCTGCAACGCAGCTCTGTGGCGCTTTCTGGATGTACCTGTTGGGCTAGTTGGCCTCCAGGGACCCTCAGGATTGAAGGGGATTTAATTCCCCATCTTAAAACGCGCCACGGGGCCTGTTTGCACACATGTCACCTGAAGCCCCGCCCTCCCTTCACCACTGTGCAAACACGCCCCGTGGCGCGTTTTAAGTTGGGGGATTAAGTCCCCTTGAATCCTGAGGGTCCCCGGAGTCCAACTAGCCCACCATATACCTCCAAAGCGCCACAGAGCTGCGTTGCAGAGAGGTGTAAAAGGGGCGTGGCCTCTGTACACCTCTCTGCAAGGCAGCCCCCTGGCGCATACTCGAGGTTCCTGGTGGGCTAGTTGGCCCCCAGGGACCCCCAGTATTCAAGGGGAATTCGTTCCTCTCTGCAAACGCGCCAGGGGCGCGTTTGCAGAGTGGTGAAGGAAGGGGGCGGGGCCTGCGGGCCCGATAGTTTTTTCCTTTTTTTTTCCTTTGGGGAGGGGGGCTGCGTGGCCCCCCTCCGTGGCCACTTATGGCCCCGGGGACCCCATCCCCCGGGGCCTGGCCTCTCGTTGGGGACTGTGGGGGGGTCCCCAAACCCCCCACAGTCCCGCCGGCTCCCGTGTCCTATGGGAGCCGGCATTGCTGTACACATGGGGAGCAGCTAACATGCTGCTCCCCATGTGGAAAAGCAATCAGCTTTGGATATTGGAAGAGAGAGCAGGTTTCCTGCTCTCTCTTCCAATATCCAAAGCAGTTTGCAATGACAGGACGGGAGCCGCGAGGCTCCCGTCCTGTCATTGCAAACAGCAGTGTCCCGGGGTAGGCACCCCGGGACACTGCAGGAGCCGGCCCTGGGGGTGGCGGTCCCCAGGGCCACCACAGGCTCCAGGAGGGGGGCCGCGCGGCCCCTCTCCCTTAAATTGCACAGCCCCGGGGAGGTGGTGGTCCCCGGGGCGTGTGGGGGGGCTGGAGCCCCCACACACCTTATTTAAATTAAAAAGAAGCCCCGGGGGTGGCGGTCCCGGGGCTGCGGGAGGGCATAAGAGCCCTCCCGCACCATTTTTCAATAAAGCCCCGGGGGTGGCGGTCCCCGGGGCTTGGGGGGCCCTTTGGGGCCCCCACACATAAAATTAACCCCCTCACCATGCCCCCGGGACTTGGGCCACCCGGGGCAAAATACAATCAAAGCGCGGGAGACCGCGCTTCGATTTTTTTTCGGCAGGATTCGCGCACCCTGAGCGCATCCTGCCGATTTAAAAAAAAATTTTTTTTTTTTGCCCAGGGGGTCCTTGTGGGACCCCCTGAGCAAACCTAGGGGGTCAGGGTGTTTCTACCCTGCCCCCTTTGTGCGCTTTGCGCACTTGTTTCTGTCCCTCGGTTCTACCGAGGGACAAAATGGCTGCCAACACTTCCTGATTTGGAGTGTTGACAGCCAATTAGCATGCAGCTCGTGATCGGGAGGGTGCGCGAATCCGACGCGGCCATAGATATCACTATCTTTTTACTTTTGATTTTCTCAGCAACTACTGAACGGATTTACACCATTTAACAAAAAGGGTTCTTTCTGAACCAAGAACTACCTCTTTGCCAAATTTGGTGTAATTCCGTTCAGCAGTTCGGGCTGTAGCCGTGTCTAAAGTTTCCTATGGAAAATTGCATGGGGAAAACGCGTTTTGGGACCCCCTTTTTCTCGGCCCCCGCTTGACGAATCCCCCGAGACTTTCAGGGTAGGAGCGGACCGGAGCGGGCCACAAAGTTTGAAAATTTTGCGAAGATACGTCAACCGGCAAGAGAGTTATTTCAAATAGAATGTCGCGGATTTCCTATGGATAATAGGTTGTAACTATAACTATCTACTGGCGACCGCCAGTAGATAATATATATATATATATAGGTAGGTAGTGAGTTTCCTGTATTTGAATCTCAGCCCATAAATCCTTCAGTGACAACTCGAGTTGGTCAAAGCCATTCCAAGATGGCCACTATTTGGTCGGGTCTAGCTTATCTAGCAGATGTAGTCCTTTGTTAGTTTCCAGTGTTTAGTCCTCTTTCCCTTGCTATTTGTTGACAGGGTGATCGGATGGCAGCCATTTTGTAGTGAGAGGGAGAGAATGCAATGTGCTCATACGGAGGAGAAATACTATATTTCAATATGTCTGGGGCAATAGTCTTGCCACACCACTAGCCATGACAGTCTCATTGAAACCTCCTCCAGAAAGGCTCACCTAGATGTTCCTTTCAGGTCCTCTGTTGTGCAGCCATACTTCCAGCATGTAGTTCCTTCATCTTGGACTGGCACCCTGACTCTGCCCAGCCTCTCGGAAGGTGAGGCGGCGGCCACTGGGACGATCCCACTGTCTCACAGCAGGGCGATGTGGCAGCTCCATTGAGTCGGGCTCATCCGGAATCGCTAGCGCCCCGCCAATCGTAGTGGCGAGCCGAGGACCGATGCCCTCCCCTGGCCCAGAAACGAGCGTTGTCACGAGTGTAGGGCAAAGTACTCAGGCGGCTCCACTGCGCTGGGCCGCTCCTGTGGAGGCGGCGTGACAGCCCGGAAATGGCTGGGGCAGAGTACTCGGGCGGCTCTACTGCGTTGGGTCTCTCAAGTGGAGGCGGCGTGGCATTTCGAAAAAGGCCAGGGGTCACCAGGAGCCCTCCAGATTCAGGCCGTTCTCATCGGGCGAGCCGGGGACCACCCCCGTCCCGTAGCAGGGCGTCGATCCCAAGCGGAGGGTGGGGAACGCGGGCTTCACCCAGTGCGCTGCAGCGGGCCTTGCCAAGCCTCAGAGCCGATGGAGCGGGTCGAGGATGGTGCGGGTTGCGAGGCCTCGGCAGATCACAGTCGTGGGCCCCACGCAGACCGCTGCACCTCCGAAGCGACGAGCTGGGGCATATGATCACATAGCCCACATAGGATGTGGGGGGCACCTCCGATGTGCAGCGGACATCAGTTACGATGGGAGATGTGGGCCTCGCCAGGCCATACAGGGTGGAGGGCGCACCTCCGGTGTGAGGTGGTCATCAACCACGGGATGCAAGGGGCACCTCCGGTGTGCGGCGGTCACAGAACACATCGGGTGAAAACACAGGAGACCCACGGGGGACGTGTACAGTGTGAGAACACAGCCGCGAGCGCCGTGGGATTCTATGAGGAAAGTCGCGGTTGGAATTTCAAAGATAAAGGACACTTAGGAGAGGACTTTCAGCAAACCCCTTTAGACTTAAGAGGTTCTAGGGCCAACACCCACATGAGCACCGGAGTACTCGAGTTACCTCACCCAGGGAAGCCGGGTGCATAGGTGTCAAAGGGTGTCGGGAATTGTTAGACTTGGCATCTTTTGGCGTGTTTCCCCTGAGTTTTTGCTTTCTGACCTCTCGGTTTTGACTCTGTTTTGCTGGTGTAACGGTTCTGCGCGCTTTTCGCACTGCTGATTAGTGGTAAAGCGCAGGTGCTCCTATGGTAAATTGTGTTATGGATTGGTGTTCCCATGATTGGATATTTGATTTACCTGTTAGCCCCTAGTAAAGTGCACTGCGTGTGCCAGGGCCGGTGAATCAAATGCTACCCGGGGGCCTGCAGCACTGGTTGTGCCACCCCCGTGAGTAGCCCTGAAAACGGTAACTCAGACCTGCCATTGCAGAGTCTGCGCGCAGTTTGTAACTGCCATATCGACTTGGCCAGTGCACACACTGGCCGGTCCCTAACTTTCCCTTTTCTTACATGTCAGGCACCCCTCAGGTAGGCCCAAGGTACCCCTGTGGGCAGGGTGCAATGTATGTGAAAGGTAGGACATGCCCCGGTGTGTGTGGCATGTCCTAATAGTGAATTACAGCCAATTTCGTTTTTCACTATTGCAAGGCTACCAGTTCCCCATAGGACAGAATGGGAGGCTTGTTCATAACATCTTATGAACATAACTGGCCCAGGGAATTCGGTAAGAAAATGAAGTTTCGTATGCCTGAACTCAGAATCTAAAGATGCCTCTTTTAGTGAAGGTGATTTTTACATTCTGTGTTTGAAAATACCACTTTTGGAAAGTGGGTATTTTCTTGCTCAGTCATCCCGTATGCCTCTGCTGGAATGTGGATTGCCTGTCTGGGTTTTGGATGACAGAAGGCTGGGGGAGCAGGAGGGGCGCCAGATAGTCTAGGTAGATCAGGAAAGGGCTGAAGAGACCTGGGTTACGATGGGGGAAGGGGGAGGAGATTTCCTTGCACCTCAAAGGGCCTGCTCTGCCTCTGACAAATGCCGTCTCCACCTCCTGCCAGGAATTCACACCAGAGAAGGCAGAACTGGTCCTGACCGGGCACAGGCCCTCTCTGCCTAAGAGATCAAAGGATTTTTGGACATAAATGCTGTGTCCCAGACCCCCGAACTTTAGAACTCATCTGGACAAGAAGACTGCCAAGAAGAAGAGCCGGAGAAGCTGCGACAAGGAACGACTGCTTTGCTGGGTGCTTTGCTGGGCTGACCTGCAGTGGCTGCTTTTGTCTTGGGTAGTGAAAGGCCTGGACTGGACTTTCTGCAACCTAAATTTGTGAGTCTCTCCAAGGGCTTGAGGTGGAGCTTGCCCCCTGTTCACGACGTCTCAGGAACAGCAAAGACTTCAAGTTCTTCGACCCGCAGCACTGGGGACTGTGTGTTTTGTGCTGCAACCCGAAGAAACACCAACTCGACGACGTCTACGACGCCACTGCCGACTCCGTGTCCTAAGGGCAACGCAGAGGGCACCGCCGCAACGCCGCACCGCAACCCTGGTCTCACCGACGATGCCTGTTGACGCCGCCACCGAGCCGCTGCTTGCACCGCGACCTGTGGGCACCGCACTCCGCACCGCCTCGCTTCAAGCCGAAGCTTTGGCACCGCAGAGGGCAGCGCCGCAATGCTGCACCGCGACCCTGGTCCCACCGATGACGCCTATTGATGCCGCCACGGAGCTGCTGCTCGCACCGCGACCTTTGGGCACTGCACTCCGCACCGCCTAGCTTCACGAGGACACCTTGGCCTGCCTGATGCCGCCACTTCCTGCCGAGATCGACGCCGCTGCTTGCACCGTGGTTCGGGGGCACCGCTCGTAAGTTACACGACGCACCGCCCTCATCCCACACCGCAGCCTTGGCCTACCGACGCCGGTGCCATCGACTCCAGTTTGTCAGCCGACGACAGCGCTTCAGCAACGACGACGCCGCTGCTTGCACCGTGATCTGCCAGCACCGTGCCGAGCACTGCCTTCATCTCGCACCCCGACCCTGGTCTCACCAACGACGCCATCTGACGCCGCCACCGAGCCGCTGCTCGCACCGTGACCTGAGGGTACCACACGCCGCACCGCTGCACTTCGCACCGCAGCACCCGACGCCTGCCGACGCCAGCGCTCCTGACTCCATCAGAGAGGAGATCGACCAGCAACGCGTGTGACTTCGAAGGCCCCATCGCCCTGCATCTCTGAAAGGTACTGTTTGCGGGTCTTCCCGACACCGTAGCTGGCCTGCGACCCCGCGGTCAGCCAGAACTGTTTTGGATTTGTGTGTTCACGACGCCGTGGTAGCCCGGACGGCGCTATCCACACAAGGAACTCTTTTTAATCAGCGTATTTTTGAATTGTGAACTTTTAAGTATAGTATTGTGGTTCTTTATCGTTTTTGGTCTTGTTTTAATTATATAAAAAAATTGGATATTTTTCTAAACTGGTGTGGTGTCCTTTTGTAGTGCGTACAATGTATTACTGTTGTTTATGTGCAAATGCTTTACACACTGCCTCTAAGATAGGCCTGGCTGCTCGTGCCAAGCTACCAAGGGGATGAGCAGGGGTTATTTTAGAAGTGTAACTCCCTTATCCTGACTAGAGTGGTGGTTTTTGCCTGGCTTTGGCCCGCGCCCTAGCCTACCAAGAATCCCATTTCTAACAGGAATCGTCGTTGATTTCAATGCGATCTGCTGCAAAGTGCTGCTGCCGTGAAGAAGGAAGTGTCCGGGGTGATCCAAGCCTGGATCGAAGATGTGAAGAACCTGAAAGCAGAGGGGACAGCGTCTGGGTCACTAGCCAGTGACCAGGAGCGGAGCAATCGAATGCCCACCGATGTCGGGTGCTTCAGGTGCGAAGAGTTGAAGCTTGACTCTGCAGCCACGGGGTCCAGGAGACGTCGAGGACAACCAGGAGCCGGATTCGAGCTGTTCCATAAAGGATGTCGAGTGCTGGGCTGTCGGTGCTCGGATTGAACACAACAAGCCTTGGCAACAGCAACCCACGCAGGAAGAGAAAAGATGCTTCTGTGAAGACCAGCAAGGTCCTAGGGACTCCACAAGCAATGGAGAGTCAGGGCACGTCTGGCGCAACCATGGAAGCCCAATTAAAGTTAGTGTTGCCTTCTTGGGGACCCACAGGTCAACGGACCAGGGATCGCAAAGGGACCTCGAGAGGAATCACAAAATGGCGCTCCACGGAACACTCGTTGAGTGTAGGCTGGCAATCTTCGGTTTAATTACTGCTCGGGGTCAGGGCTACAAGTAATCCAAAGCTCAGCCTCAGGGGTTGCCGGAAAGCTGATGCTTCTGCAAATGGTCGCGGTGTCCAGGGGTTCGGGTTGCACGGTCTCCACGAGGGATACAGGCCTCAGACTTGCTGTGGGCACAGATCAACCTCAGAGACCTCGGGAAACCACCTCCTGTGTGGCAATATACTTCGGAGTCCGCAGGAGCCTCGGAGATGCCAACCGGTCAGTTGCGTTAAAGGTGACTGCCTTGCAGGGGAGTAACTCCTTTACTCCAAGGGAGATTCTTCAGTCATCCAGCATAGTGCAGATCGTCAAAGTACTTGGTTTCTGTGTCAGAGTTTAGTCCAGGTGTAATCTAAAGTCCTGTAGTCAGGGGTTCCTACTTTATACCCAAGGAAGGGGTGGGACAAACTCTGGGGACCCACCTATGGGAGGGTCAGGAAAGAGGGGTGGCTACACCCATTTCCTTTGTCCAGTTTCGCGCCAGAGCAGGGGCTGAGTGCCCCTGCAACCGGTTTGAGATGGACTATGCACAGGGACACCAAATGTGCCCCCAGTGCAGGCTTCACAGCACTCTTGGAGTGCACCCACCCAGCCCCAATACACTAAAGCCTGTCTGGGAGGTGGTCACACCTCCCTGTGACAGGAAACCTATTGTCCAGGCCTCCCCTGCCGGAGTTTCGTCCAGCAGCAGGAGGGCAGACTCGTGTCTGTGGCTGCAGCATCCATTTTGTGATGCCAGGGTTCTGTTAAGCTGGTACCGGGTGTACCGGTGGTGCCATGTTTCTCCCTCTAGTAGGGTGGAATCATACCTCCCACACCAGTTACTGGGGTGGAGGTATGATTCCAAGGTGTTTGACACCAAACACAACATGTTTCCATGCAGCCATTCTCAAGTTAGCTTTTACCGCGAGGTTATAATGCACTTAAGAGTATATGGTCTGGCTGCATCACAAACAACCCCGGAATGAAGATTCCGAAAGCTGCAGAGGGGCTCTGCTCATGCATGGGCACCCTCTCACATAAAACCCAGCACCCTGCATTCAGGATTGTTAAGGCCTGCCATAGGGGTGACTGATAGGTTTACATGTGCAGTGATATGGAGAGATATAGGGAACCTATATCTCAGTAAGGAGTGCATATACCACCTTACACAGGCTGCTGTAGCAGACCTGTTGTGTCATTTTAAAAGGCTTCCCAGGGGTGGCACAATACATGCTGCAGCCCCTGGTAGGCCTCTGGGGTACTCTATGCCCTGGGTATATAGTATACCATATACTAGGGACTTATAAGGGTACCCCAGAATCCAATCTGGAGGGTACCTAAAGTACCTACAATCAATTTAGAGTAGAAAGCAGATAGGCTGGGGTCCTGAATAGCAGGATCCCAGCCAAACTAAGTTGAAAACCAGAAAAACACCAGGAAAAAAGTGGGGGCAACCATGCAGTCAGATTCCACCTTCCTACAGAGCGGAAATCCAAGAAATATGAGGAATACCAGGAATTGAGAGGCAAACCAAGAACTAGGAGGAATACCAAAAGTGGAGATGAAAACCAAGAACTGAGAGGAATACTGAGAATTGAGAGGCGAACCAAGAACTATGAGACTGCCAAGAGTGGTGAGGAAAGCCAAAAACTAAGAGCAATACCGAGAATTGAGAGGAAAACCAAGAAATATGAGGAATACCAAGAATCAAGGGGAAAGCAAGAACTATCAGTAATACTTAGAGTGGAGAGGAAAACCAAGAACTATGAAGAATACCAAAAGTGGAGAGGAAAACTAAGAACTATAAGACTACCTAGAGTAGAGAGGAAAACCAAGAACTATGAGGAATACCAAGAGTGGAGAGGAAAACCAAGAATTATGAGGAATAGAAAGAGTGGAGATGAAAACCAAGAACTAAGAGGAATACCAAGAATTGAGAGGAGAACCAAGAAATATGAGGAATACCAAGAATCAAGGGGAAAACAAGAACTATCAGTAATACTTAGAGTAGAGAGGAAAACCAAGAACTATGAAGAATACCAAAAGTGGAGAGGAAAACCAAGAACTATGAGGAATACCAAGAGTGGAGAGGAAAACCAAGAACTATGAGGAATAGAAAGAGTGGAGAGGAAGACCAAGAACTATGAGGAATAACAGGAATCGAGAGGCAAACCAAGAACTATGAGGAATACCAAAAGTGGAGATGAAAACCAAGGAATACCAAGAATTGAGAGGAGAACCAAGAAATATGAGGAATACCAAGAATCAAGGAGAAAACAAGAACTATCAGGAATACCAAGAGTAGAGAGTAAAACCAAGAACTATGAGGAGTACCAAGAATTGAAAGGAATACCATGAGTAGGGAGAAAAAACAGGAACTATGAAGAACACCAAGAATTGAGAGGAAAACCAACAACTAAGAGAAATACAAGGAATTGCGAGGTGAACCAAGAACAGTGAGGAATACCAAGAATTGAGAGGAAAACCAAGAACTAAGAGGAGAATCAAGAACTAAGAGGAAAACCAAGAATTGAGAGGAAAACCAAGAACTAGGAGGAATACGAACAATTGAGAGTAAAACCAAGAACTATGATGAATACCAAGAGAGTAGGGGAAAACCAAGAGCTAAGAGGAATAACAAAAATCGAAAGGAAAAGTATGTACTATGAGGAATACTATGACTTGAGAGGAAAAGTATGAACTAAAAATAATCCCTAGAATTGAGAAGAAAACCAAGAACTAAGGGGAATACCAAGAATCGAGAGGAAAACCAAGAGCTAAGAGAAATAACAAGAATTAAAAGGAAAACTAAGAACCAGGAGGAATAATAAGAATTGAGAGGAAACCAAGAACTAAGAGTAATACCAAAAATTGAGAGGAAACCCAGAACTATGAGGAATACCAATAATTGAGAGGAAAACCAAGAATTAAGATGAATAGCAAGAGTGAAGAGGAAAACTATGAACTATGAAGAATACCCAAAATTGAGAGGAAACCAAGAACTATGAGTAATACCAAGAGTGGAGAGGAAAACCTATAACTATAACTAATACAAGAAACAAAATAGAAAACCAACAATACAGAAGAAATGCAAAATTGAAATGAGAGACAAAAACACACAGGACTGCCACCAACTGAGTGGAAACCAACATCCAAGAACTAAGAACCAAGCAAAAGTAAGAAAAAAGAGGAAAATCATAAAATTATAGGAATTCTAAGAACCAAGTGCAATTCTAAGACTGTGAAGAATAGTTAGAACCAAGAAGAATATCAAGAACCGAAAAGAAAACCAAAAACCAACAAGAAAACCAAGAACCAAGCAGAATATAAAGAACGAATATAAACAATGAAGAGAAAAACCAAGAGCGGTAAGAGAAATCACGAACAATGAGGAGAACCAAGAACTGACAGGAATACCAAGGACGGTGAGGAACACTAAGAACTGAGAGGAAAACCAAGAACTGAGAGAAACATCAAGAACAAAGAGGTTCTCCAAGGACTGAGAGGGAAACCAAGAACTGAGAGGAAAACCAAGAACTGAAAGCAGAACCAAGAACTGAGAGTAACATAAAGAACAAAGAGGGAAACCAAGAACTGAGAGGAAACTCAGCTACTGAGAGGAACACCATGAACCAAGAGGGACACCAAAAACTGAGAGGAAAATCAAATACTGAGAGGAACACCATGGACATAGAGGAACACCAAGAACTGAGAGGAAAACCAAGAACTGAGAGGAAACCCAATAACTGAGAGGAACACCAAGAACAAAGAGAGGCACCAAGAACTGAGAGGAAACCCAAGAACTGAAAGGAAACCCAAGAACAGAGAAGAGAACCAATAACTGAGAGGAACATAAAGAACAAAGAGGGACACCAAAAACTGAGAGGAAAACCAAGAACTGAGAGGAAAACCAGAACTGAAAGGAAAACCAAGAACTGAAAGCAGAACCAAGAACTGAGAGTAACATAAATAACAAAGAGGGAAACCAAGAACTGAGAGGAAACTCGGCTACTGAGAGGAACACAAAGAACCAAGAGGGACACCAAAAACTGAGAGGAAAATCAAATACTGAGAGGAACACCATGGGCATAGAGGAACACCAAGAACTGAGAGGAAACTCAATAACTGAGAGGAACACCAAGAACAAAGAAGGGCACCAAGAACTGAGAGGAAATCCAAGAACTGAAAGGAAACCCACGAACTGAGAAGAGAACCATTAACTGAGAGGAACATAAAGAACAAAGAGGGACACCAAGAACTGAGAGGAAAACCAAGAACTGAGAGGAAAACCAGAACTGAGAGAAACCCAAGAACTGAGTGGAAAATCAAGAAATGAGAAGAAACCCAAGAACTGAGAGGAACACCAAGAACTGAGAGGAAACCCAAGAACTAAGAGGAGAACCAAGAGCTGGGAGGAAAAGCAGGAGCAAAGAGGGACACCAAGGGATGAGAGGGAAACCAAGAACTGAGTAAAAACCCAAGAACTGAGAGGAAAATCAAGAACTGAGAGGAGAACCAAGAACTGAGAGGAAACCCAAGAACTGAGAGGAAACCCAAGAACTAAGAGAAGAACCAAGAGCTGGGAGGAAAAGCAGGTGCAAAGAGGGACACCAAGGGTTGAGAAAAAACCCAAGAACTGAGAAAAAACCCAAGAACTGAGAGCAAAACCAAAAACTGAGAGGAAATCTAAGAACTGAGAGGAAATCCAAGAACAAATAGGGACACCAAGAACTGATGGGAAACCCAAGAACGGAGACGGAAACCAAGAACTGAGAGGAGAACCAAGAACTGAGAGGAAACCCAAGAACTAAAAGGAAAATCTGGGTTCAGAGTTGTAGTGGGCCAAGGTCAAAAGTACTACCAGCAGTTCTTCAGGAACTGCCTGGGTTTAGCCAGGAGCAGGGTGCTGGTGAGGTTGATAGCTAGTGCGATACGGAGAAGGGGGGACACCCAAAAACAGGCTGCACAGGTGGCTAAGTCCGAGAGCTCCCAAAAGGGGACTTGGATCGCAAGGGGTCTTGGAGCAAGGGGGCACAGCCAGTTCATTGGTACCCAGGTCAGGCGGCTCAGGTGCAGAGTGGTTAGGTCGGCTGGGCTGGGTGCACAAAGATGCTCCTCGCAGTCAGGGACAAACACCTGGAAGGGGCAAAACCAAGGCCGCTGGGCCACTCATGAAGTGGGTCTCATTGATACTGATGTCCCTCGATGGCTGCTTGGTCCTGGTGCAGTGAGACTCCGTACCAGAGTCTCCCTGTAGGTGTTTGATACCGGCCGTCCGGTACCCCGGGGTTGGTACTGCACGGCACCGGTTGGCCCTGGTGTATTCACACATGGTGGGGAGACAGCTCTGACATTCCAGAGTACGATAAGCTTCTCCTGGTCGTCTGCGGCATCAATCGGGCCAGAGAGCTGCAAGGCAGTGGACCGGACTCTGCTTGTCGGTGCCTGCGGACTGCAGGGGAGTAGCTCCTCTCCTCCAAGGGAGACTGTAGGTGATTTTCGAAGTGCTGGCAGGCTACCTAAGGCTTTGGTAGTTCTCCAGCTTGCAGGAAGAGTCACTCTGTTGTGATTGTCGAGAGAGAGCTGAGGACGGGCAGGGTTTTGCGCCAAAAGTCCTCAGTTCTGCTTCAGTTCTCGCCAGGCAGTGACTCTTCTTCGTGCTTCTTCTCTTGATCCGTCGAATCTGAGTTCTTGGGTTCAGGGGCGCCACCTAAATACTCAATTTAGAGGTGTTATAAGGGGAGTGACAGGTAGTAGCCAATGGGCTACCTACCTTTAGGGTGTCAAAAACATCTATATGACCACTTCCTGTGGGAAGTGGGCATAACGTTGACCCTAGAATGCTAATTCCATCCAAAACAAGATGGAGGAATCTGAAAAGCGGGTCCACATCAGCTGGCCCGCCCTAGGGGTGGTGCTGGCTGATAGTGGGCACACCTCCTAATCTTATACATTTTTCTGCCTGTCTTGTCGCTAAAAGTGGGGGCAGGACTGGGGGGTGGGCATCTCCACTATCTGGAGAAGCCCGGGGTCTCATATCAAAGGCAGCAAGGCCCCTGAAGCTTTCCGCCTTGGAATGCCCATCCTGCTTAGAGGAGGTGTGAACACCTCCCCAGAGCAGGCTTTGTTCCTGACCTCCGAGAGCGAAGGCTGTCACCTCAGGAGGTCAGAAACTTGTCTACGATGGCTGGCTGGTCGAGAGAGTCAGTCAACACACTAGTAGTCGGTAGGTTTTCAGGGGGCGCCTCTAAGGAGCCCTCTGGGTGCATTTCTTAATAAATCCAGCACTGGCATCAGTGTGGGTTTATTAAGACGAGGTAACATCTGGGGGTACATTGAAGCCATCGTGTGGCTGGGGAACTCGTAATCGCGAGTGTACAGCCCATGTACTCTTTATGGCTTCCCTGTGCACTTATGTTATCTAAGAATGGACTCAGATATCACAGGGACACATACAGTCACACAGATATGCCCAAACACGGGGTATAGTGCACCCTGCCTTAGGGGTGACTTACCTATACCACATGCAGTGTTTTGCTGGCAGACATGGCACACAGGGTATAGTGCACCCTGCCTTAGGGGTGACTTACCTATACCACATGCAGTGTTTTGCTGGCATGGCACACGGGGTATAGTGCACCCTGCCTTAGGGGTGACTTACCTATACCACATGCAGTGTTTTGCTGGCATGGCACACGGGGTATAGTGCACCCTGCCTTAGGGGTGACTTACCTATACCACATGCAGTGTTTTGCTGGCAGACATGGCACACGGGGTATGTGCCGTGTCGACTCTTCTTTTTTCTCTGCACCAAGACACGCAGCCTGCAAGGTCAGTTTGCATGAGCTTGGTGAGGGGGCCCTTAGGGTGGCACAATTCGTGCTGCAGCCCTTAAGGGCCCTCTTTAGTTCCAAGGCCCTAGGTACCAGAGGTACCACTTACTGGGGACTTACAGCGATCCTAAAGGGGTGCCAATTGTGGAACAAAGGGACAGTTTAGGGAAAGAACACTGATGTTGGGGACCTGGTTAGCTGGAACCCAGTACACTTTCGATCAAAGTTGCGCCAGATACCAGATACCAGGCAAAAAGTGGGAGGGTAACCTTGTCAAAAGGGGCCCTTTCCTACACACATTTCATCAAATACATTCTGAAAATGAACCTAGGTGGAGTTAGAGTCTGTCTTCATGCGTGAGTTACAACCCACAAAGCCAATGGCAAGCAATGGGCAGAATGCATTCACACATCAGCTTTCTGAAACTCCCCAAGATGTCTTTCACAAACCCACAAACCAGACAGCTGTGCTGTCGGGTGGGCTGCGACCTAAAAAGGAAGATTTCCTACAGTTACCCAAGAACAAAGATGAAAGAAAAGGGTGACACTGCCACCCCAGTGAGGGCCACACACATCATCACAATGTTGTGTCTGTGTTCCCAGTGGTGCTTGTATCATTGTGACTCAACAACACGTGCTTCTTCTTTACCCAATATTGCTGGCATCGCTTTCACTCTCAAAGCTTGTTTTTTGCTACCTAATGATGCAGGTCTCAGGTATGTATTTATTCTTGCATTTTATATTGGCAGGAAAAGGCTGCAGGGGACGTCAAGCCTCACGAGAATTACCAACGGGTTCAGATACAATAAATAACAATGTCGTGGAGTTTCACTGAATCATGAGGCGAGGCTCCTCTGCGACACCAGTTTGTTCTTTGCTACCCAAGAGTGCTTGTTTCTTTCTTAATTAACATTGCCGGTGTCATTGTTGCCCACCAATGCTTGTTTTGGGTCGAGACTAGTAGACAGCACATCTGTCTGCTTAAAGAGTCCTATAGTCAGCTTTCCAGTGGGCTTAAAGCCATCCCACTGCTTGCCATTGGTCAGCTTTATGGCCACCCTACTGCCCTTTCACTGCTCACTTTTAGGGAACTACTTTTTCCCAAGCACACCATGCGTGCATGTGTTTTCCAGGTGTCTCTCGTGTGTGCTTCTTTCCCATTCCCACTCTCTGTGTTGTGCTGTCCCATCAATGCACTGATTGTATTCTTTCCTTCGCGCTACACGAGGTACAGTGTGGACAAAAGGCATCAACAGTGCCACTGGGTCTGGCCACCCCTGCACCGTGCTTTGTGAAGGCTACGCCACTGCTACCATTTTTGCATTGGCATCCTATCCTACGGGCCACTGGAATTATGCGGTCCTGTTGCCCTTTCTTTTGCCACATAATTATGCATTTGCCTCGGTTGCTCCAGACTTCGCAGATTTAAAAAAATGTTTCAAGCATTAAATGGATGAAAAGTTAGTAAAACTGCTGCCTCTTGTACCCCAGAAAAGATTAACTGGTGATTCGCTGTATTTGGGTGTTAAACTGATGAGCAGAAGCCTTTGTTCAGACAGTGTTTGCATGTATAACAAGCATTGGCAAAACCAATAGGTCTGGGGTTAGTGTGCAAATGTATGCAGCATTCGCTTTTTAGATTAATATGCATGGGAGGGAGTTAGCAGCAATGAACAGAGGGATGTATTGTTGTAAACTAGTCCCGCATGTAGTTCAATGCAAGCACTTGAGTGGAGGTGGAAGGTTACACCCAAACAGCATTACAGTATTAGGTGAGAGATGAATGCTCCACAGGGCTGAGCCATGACGTGATTGACAAGGACTCAAGCCAATGGCTGAAAGAGGCTGATGGAAGAAGGGAGTGGATGAGGGGGTGAAGATGTGGACTAGTAGCTCGAGTTTCCACCTTTTGAACCTGGGGATCCAGGTTAGAATCCTGGCCTCAGTGCTAGGCCCAACATTGTGTGATTCTGGGCAAATCACTCAATGTCCCTGTGCCTCAATGTGTAAAATGTGTTTGTGTAACCCCCACTTGATGCACACGAACCATCGTCTCCTGGACCTAGCGTTCAGCGCTGCGTTGCCTTCACTGCTAGGCACCTGCTTAAATACCACTATGTACATACGAGGGGCAGGCCGAAAGCCTAACCGGAGTACACTGTTAGCAATATGCGTGATTGACAGCATACATGACCAGTAGTAAGTAATACAGGCATAAAATGTGCAGCACTATGCCAAATAATTGGCTTTTTACTTGCTGCATAATTTAGTAAACCCTGCATAACCTGGTACTCGCCTGCTGCATAGGTCAATGGCCCTGCCTGTTCTAGTGACAATTATGTTTAAAATCCTGTCGGTAAAGGCAGGTGCTGTTTCTCAATCTTACCAGGTTCAAAGGTCTACACCAAGCGAGTCCTTCGCCCTTCTCGGCTTCAACTACTGGCACTATGGCCTTCCGGTGGCCGTTCACTCTCCCCCCTAGCACCATGGACTTCCGGTGGCCGTTCACTCTGCCCCCTGGCACCATGGACTTCTGGTGACCGTTCACTCTGCCCCCTGGCACCATGGACTTCCGGTGGCCATTCACTCTGCCCCCTGGCACCATGGACTTCCGGTGGCCGTTCACTCTCCCCCTAGCACCATGGACTTCCGGTGGCCGTTCACTCTCCCCCTAGCACCATGGACTTCCGGTGGCCGTTCACTCCCCCCCTAGCACCATGGACTTCCGGTGGCCGTTCACTCCCCCACTAGCACTATGGACTTCCGGTGGCCGTTCACTCCCCCCCTAGCACCATGGACTTCCGGTGGCCGTTCACTCCCGCCCTAGCACCATGGACTTCCGGTGGCCGTTCACTCCCCCCCTAGCACCATGGACTTCCGGTGGCCATTCACTCCCCCCCTAGCACCATGGACTTCCGGTGGCCGTTCACTCCCCCCCTAGCACCATGGACTTCCGGTGGCCGTTCACTCTCCCTCCTGGCAGCATGGACTTCCGGTGGCCGTTCACTCCCCCCCTAGCACCATGGACTTCCGGTGGCCGTTCACTCTCCCTCCTGGCAGCATGGACTTCCGGTGGCCGTTCACTCTGCCCCCTGGCACCATGGACTTCTGGTGACCGTTCACTCTGCCCCCTGGCACCATGGACTTCCGGTGGCCATTCACTCTGCCCCCTGGCACCATGGACTTCCGGTGGCCGTTCACTCTCCCCCTAGCACCATGGACTTCCGGTGGCCGTTCACTCTCCCTCCTGGCAGCATGGACTTCCGGTGGCCGTTCACTCTCCCCCCTAGCACCATGGACTTCCGGTGGCCGTTCACTCTCCATCCTGGCACCATGGACTTCCGGAGGCCGTTCACTCTCGCCCCTGGCACCATGGACTTCCGGTGGCCATTCACTCTGCCCCCTAGCACCATGGACTTCCGGTGGCCAGTCACTCTGGCCCCTGGCACCATGGACTTCCGGTGGCCGTTCACTCTGCCCCCTGGCACCATGGACTTCCGGTGGCCGTTCACTCTCGCCCCTGGCACCATGGACTTCCGGTGGCCGTTCACTCTGCCCCCTGGCACCATGGACTTCCGGTGGCCGTTCACTCTCGCCCCTGGCACCATGGACTTCCGGTGGCCGTTCACTCTGCCCCCTGGCACCATGGACTTCCGGTGGCCGTTCACTCTCCCTCCTGGCACCATGGACTTCCGGTGGCCATTCACTCTCGCCCTGGCACCATGGACTTCCGGTGGCCGTTCACTCTGCCCCCTGGCACCATGGACTTTCGGTGGCCATTCACTCTGGCCCCTGGCACCATGGACTTCCGGTGGCCGTTCACTCTGCCCCCTGGCACCATGGACTTCCGGTGGCCGTTCACTCTGCCCCCTAGCATCATGGACTTCCGGTGGCCATTCACTCTCGCCCCTGGCACCATGGACTTCCGGTGGCCATTCACTCTGGCCCCTGGCACCATGGACTTCCGGTGGCCGTTCACTCTGCCCCCTGGCACCATGGACTTCCGGTGGCCGTTCACTCTGCCCCCTGGCACCATGGACTTCCGGTGGCCGTTCACTCTGCCCCCTGGCACCATGGACTTCCGGTGGCCGTTCACTCTCCCTCCTGGCACCATGGACTTCCGGTGGCCGTTCACTCTCGCCCCTGGCACCATGGACTTCCGGTGGCCGTTCACTCTGCCCCCTGGCACCATGGACTTCCGGTGGCCGTTCACTCTCCCTCCTGGCACCATGGACTTCTGGTGGCCATTCACTCTCGCCCCTGGCACCATGGACTTCCGGTGGCCGTTCACTCTGCCCCCTGGCACCATGGACTTTCGGTGGCCATTCACTCTGGCCCCTGGCACCATGGACTTCCGGTGGCCGTTCACTCTGCCCCCTGGCACCATGGACTTCCGGTGGCCGTTCACTCTGCCCCCTAGCATCATGGACTTCCGGTGGCCATTCACTCTCGCCCCTGGCACCATGGACTTCCGGTGGCCATTCACTCTGGCCCCTGGCACCATGGACTTCCGGTGGCCGTTCACTCTGCCCCCTGGCACCATGGACTTCCGGTGGCCGTTCACTCTGCCCCCTGGCACCATGGACTTCCGGTGGCCGTTCACTCTGCCCCCTGGCACCATGGACTTCCGGTGGCCGTTCACTCTGCCCCCTGGCACCATGGACTTCCGGTGGCCGTTCACTCTCCCTCCTGGCACCATGGACTTCCGGTGGCCGTTCACTCCCCCCCTAGCACCATGGACTTCCGGTGGCCGTTCACTCCCCCTAGCACCATGGACTTCCGGTGGCCGTTCACTCCCCCTAGCATCATGGACTTCCGGTGGCCATTCACTCTCGCCCTGGCACCATGGACTTCCGGTGGCCATTCACTCTGGCCCCTGGCACCATGGACTTCCGGTGGCCGTTCACTCTGCCCCCTGGCACCATGGACATCCGGTGGCCGTTCACTCTCGCCCCTGGCACCATGGACTTCCGGTGGCCGTTCACTCTGCCCCCTGGCACCATGGACTTCCGGTGGCCATTCACTCTCCCTCCTGGCACCATGGACTTCCGGTGGCCATTCACTCTCCCTCCTGGCACCATGGACTTCCGGTGGCCGTTCACTCTGCCCCCTGGCACCATGGACTTCCGGTGGCCGTTCACTCTCGCCCCTGGCACCATGGACTTCCGGTGGCCATTCACTCTGCCCCCTAGCACCATGGACTTCCGGTGGCCATTCACTCTCGCCCCTGGCACCATGGACTTCCGGTGGCCATTCACTCTCGCCCCTGGCACCATGGACTTCCGGTGGCCGTTCACTCTGCCCCATGGCACCATGGACTTCCGGTGGCCGTTCACTCTGCCCCCTGGCACCATGGACTTTCGGTGGCCGTTCACTCTGCCCCCTGGCACCATGGACTTCCGGTGGCCGTTCACTCTGCCCCCTGGCACCATGGACTTCCGGTGGCCGTTCACTCTGCCCCCTGGCACCATGGACTTCCGGTGGCCGTTCACTCTGCCCCATGGCACCATGGACTTCCGGTGGCCGTTCACTCTCGCCCCTGGCACCATGGACTTCCGGTGGCCATTCACTCTCGCCCCTGGCACCATGGACTTCCGGTGGCCGTTCACTCTGCCCCATGGCACCATGGACTTCCGGTGGCCGTTCACTCTCGCCCCTGGCACCATGGACTTCCGGTGGCCGTTCACTCTCGCCCCTGGCACCATGGACTTTCGGTGGCCGTTCACTCTCCCTCCTGGCACCATGGACTTCCGGTGGCCATTCACTCTGCCCCCTGGCACCATGGACTTCCGGTGGCCGTTCACTCTGCCCCCTGGCACCATGGACTTCCGGTGGCCGTTCACTCTCGCCCCTGGCACCATGGACTTCCGGTGGCCGTTCACTCTGCCCCCTGGCACCATGGACTTTCGGTGGCCGTTCACTCTGCCCCCTGGCACCATGGACTTCCGGTGGCCGTTCACTCTGCCCCATGGCACCATGGACTTCCGGTGGCCGTTCACTCTGCCCCCTGGCACCATGGACTTTCGGTGGCCGTTCACTCTGCCCCCTGGCACCATGGACTTCCGGTGGCCGTTCACTCTGCCCCATGGCACCATGGACTTCCGGTGGCCGTTCACTCTGCCCCCTGGCACCATGGACTTCCGGTGGCCGTTCACTCTGCCCCCTGGCACCATGGACTTCCGGTGGCCGTTCACTCTGCCCCCTGGCACCATGGACTTCCGGTGGCCGTTCACTCTGCCCCCTGGCACCATGGACTTCCGGTGGCCAGTCACTCTGGCCCCTGGCACCATGGACTTCCGGTGGCCGTTCACTCTCCCTCCTGGCACCATGGACTTCCGGTGGCCGTTCACTCTCCCCCCTGGCACCATGGACTTCCGGTGGCCGTTCACTCTCGCCCCTGGCACCATGGACTTCCGGTGGCCGTTCACTCTGCCCCCTGGCACCATGGACTTCCGGTGGCCGTTCACTCTGCCCCCTGGCACCATGGACTTTCGGTGGCCGTTCACTCTGCCCCCTGGCACCATGGACTTCCGGTGGCCGTTCACTCTGCCCCTGGCCCCATGGACTTCCGGTGGCCGTTCACTCTGCCCCCTGGCACCATGGACTTCCGGTGGCCGTTCACTCTCGCCCCTGGCACCATGGACTTCCGGTGGCCGTTCACTTTCCCCCCTGGCACCACAGCTGTGGGATGCTTTACCACTTCCGCTTGAAGCTGCGAACCTTCTGCCTGGGCGTACTATACACCTCCCTTCCTAGCACCATGGACTTCCGGTGGCCGTTCACTCTGCCCCCTGGCACCATGGACTTCCGGTGGCCGTTCACTCTCCCCCTGGCACCACAGCTGTGGGATGCTTTACCACTTCCGCTTGAAGCTGCGAGCCTCCTGCATGGGCCCAGAAGAACCTTCTGCCTGGGCGTACTATACACCTCCCTTCCTAGCACCATGGACTTCCGGTGGCCGTTCACTCTGCCCCCTGGCACCATGGACTTCCGGTGGCCGTTCACTCTGCCCCCTGGCACCATGGACTTCCGGTGGCCGTTCACTCTGCCCCCTAGCACCATGGACTTCCGGTGGCCGTTCACTCTCGCCCCTGGCACCATGGACTTCCGGTGGCCGTTCACTCTGCCCCCTGGCACCATGGACTTCCGGTGGCCGTTCACTCTCCCCCCTGGCACCACAACTGTGGGATGCTTTACCACTTCCGCTTGAAGCTGCGAGCCTCCTGCCTGGGCCCAGAAGAACCTTCTGCCTGGGCGTACTATACACCTCCCTTCCTGGCACCATGGACTTCCGGTGGCCGTTCACTCTGCCCCCTGGCACCATGGACTTCCGGTGGCCATTCACTCTCGCCCCTGGCACCATGGACTTCCGGTGGCCGTTCACTCTGCCCCTAGCATCATGGACTTCCGGTGGCCGTTCACTCTGCCCCCTGGCACCACAGCTGTGGGATGCTTTACCACTTCCGCTTGAAGCTGCGAGCCTCCTGCATGGGCCCAGAAGAACCTTCTGCCTGGGCGTACTATACACCTCCCCCCCTAGCACCATGGACTTCCGGTGGCCGTTCACTCTGCCCCCTGGCACCATGGACTTCCGGTGGCCGTTCACTCTGCCCCCTGGCACCATGGACTTCCGGTGGCCGTTCACTCTGCCCCCTGGCACCACAACTGTGGGATGCTTTACCACTTCCGCTTGAAGCTGCGAGCCTCCTGCCTGGGCCCAGAAGAACCTTCTGCCTGGGCGTACTATACACCTCCCCTCCTAGCACCATGGACTTCCGGTGGCCGTTCACTCTGCCCCCTGGCACCATGGACTTCCGGTGGCCGTTCACTCTCGCCCCTGGCACCATGGACTTCCGGTGGCCGTTCACTCTGCCCCCTGGCACCATGGACTTCCGGTGGCCGTTCACTCTGCCCCCTGGCACCACAACTGTGGGATGCTTTACCACTTCCGCTTGAAGCTGCGAGCCTCCTGCCTGGGCGTACTATACACCTCCCTTCCTGGCACCAAGGTGCCATTTGGTGAACAAGTGCTGGATTTATTTATTTTATTTTATTTATTTATCGCAGTTTTTTATAGCACGAACTTTACCTAGAAGTGTCAGAACGCTTTAAAAAAAGAACCAGGTAAGTTACAAAAGGTACACATGATAGAATTTACACAGTAACAAGTTACATAAACAATCAGGATTGTGAAAATGCCAGCATTAGATTAAAACAGGTATAGAATACATATTTACAAAGTTGAGCTCATGCGAGTGCCAGGCGGCCGTGAGGGTCATGAAACGGGTTGAATTATTCATGGAAGTGCATTTGGAGGAGAAGAGTTTTAAGATCTGTTTCGAAAGTCCGGAAAGAGGCGGTGATTCGGAGGGATAGAGGAAGTGAGTTCCAAATTCTATCCGCATTACCAGAGAAGGATTGAGCTATAAATCTTTCCCTTTTGAAGGTAGGAGGTTCGAGCAGTATGTTATTGTGTGAAGGTCTGGAGCCGCCAGAGACTTTGAGTTTCTCCGCCAGGTAGCGAGGGGTGGAGGTGTGCAAGGCTTTGTGGGTGATACAAGCAGTCTTGTAAATTGACCGAGCTTCAATGGGGAGCCATCGAAGGGAAACCACTATGGGAGTGATGTGATCATTTCTTTTGGCCCCAAAAACAAAACGAGCCGCTGAATGGAGTATGGATTTAAGAGGGGAAAGGTGGGATTTGGGGAGGCCAGCAAGAAGAGAGTTGCAGTAGTCCAATCTGGAAAGAAACAATGATTGGACCAAGGTTTTTAGGTCTTGCTCAGGAAAGAAGCACTGAACCCCCCTGAGAAGGCGCAGTCGGTACCGTGCATTCTTGGCGATGGTATTGATATGGGACTGTAAGTTGAGCCTTTTGTCTACGATGACACCTAGGGATTTGGCGCTGTCCACAATGGTAGGTTTATTGTTGAGAATGTTCAGATTGTTCATCCATGATTGGACAGGAGGAGAGACTGAGGTCGACAGGAGAAGGAATTCTGTCTTGGAAGGATTCAGAATTAGTTGATGTGTTGACAGCCAATCTTGGATGGAGTTGAGGGTGGTGTTGAGGATTGTAAACTAAGAAGGGTACGCTGTTCCCCAGAGAGATGGAAAAACAGAGTAAGGGGGAGGCAAAAGGAGGGAAGTCCTCCTAAGTGGAAGCTAGGTGTCATGCTTCATCATATGGACTTGCTCCTCGTCGGGTCGGCGGTGCAATACCCGACGGGCACCCATAAAGGGGCTCTTTAACGGAGATCTTCTGTTCCTGCCGTATGGTGCCGTTGGTGTGAGGGCCCTAGAAGTGAGTGTAGATGCGAGTAAGTGGTTAAAAAAGGTTGTATAATCCAAAAAAGGGAGTTTAATAGGCTGGTTATCCACCTTACTAAAAAATATAGTGGAGCGGCTGATCACTGGCTAAATACACCAGAAGAGCAAAGCTCGACTCTCACAAATGGTCGACATGTTTCACGCAAAATGATCAAACTATGATGCTATGCATTTCTTCAGGACCTATAGAAAACTATCTACACGATGTGGTGCGGTGGAGGAGTTCCTACGTACCACTGTTCCTATTTGCGGGCATGCAGTCCCGTCAGATCTAGTTGTAGCCTAAACAGGGATGACAAAAGCAAAGAAATTTAAAAATGATACTCTGTAGGGAACAGAGCGAGGTCATCCTTGGATCCCCAAACCAAGTAATCCATCAAGTAAGTGCAGAGAAAATAATGCTAAATCATTATTAGTGAACAAGGAAAATATTTCTTTAAAATTCATATATACAAATATACACCATGACTGGAAGAATGACGTAATAAAAAAGGAATTCAAACAAGTGCAATTTGTACTGTCTCACCTATCTAGGTGATGGCGCTAGCTCCTGTGATACCCTCAGTCCATGACACCGTAATGGTTGGTGTCCTAAATAAGGGGAAATGGAGCAATCATGAAAAGGAAGAGACACAGCGACGGAGCCCACTCCTAAGACCGGCGGGCCAGCAACCTCGCTTCCACCAAGATTCTAACAACATGAGTCCGTAAGTGTCAACCAGCTCGACACGGAGTCATGAAACAGGTGGTGAGGGTGGGCACGACGAACAGAGAGAGTCCGCTCTGTCAGAACCCCCCAGAGAAACACACCCGTCCACGCCCCACAGTTGACAGATCGGACCCACTGTCCCAACCCGTAGTGCAAGGTGGGTGCCCGGCGCACAAATCCAGGGGGGAACCCTTTAAGGAATACAGACAAGCCAGATCAAAGCCCGCTTAGGGTACAGGGCCGTCACAGTCAAAGAGCTCATTCACCTGTCCTATTGTGGACACAAGCCGGAAAATCTACCCACTGCGCCAGACTGAGGAACCAGAGCGGTGCATAGCGGCTACACGGGAGTTTTAAAGGAGACCGCTAGGCTGGTCAGAAAGTCGGGGCAGCTGGTGCGATTCTACGTGGCGTGGCGTCAAGTCACGTGGTGAACACGACGTCGGACCCAAGTACTCAGAGCTGCAGCCCTGAAAGCGTGGCGGCCATCTTGTAGGGGGCATTAATATCAAAGTAGAGGCAATATGAGGACACACAAGATACGCAGAGGACAAGCCAATTCAGGCAAAGGCATAGTTGCGTGAGTACACATAGGGGTAATCCCCCCTCTCTCCTCCTCCATGACTAGCGGACTCATGCACGCTACACCAGACACATCGCATTCCCACAATAAAGCGACACCACACCAATTCAATAAAAAACGGAAAAAGGTTAAAAGGTTGGGTGCGAGTGGAGGGAAGGGGCAGCGGACAGATTAATGTAAAAATATATATATATATAGACAATAAGACAATTCCATCCTATTAAGGTCAGGTCACTCACCCCGCGGAGTGCGGGGGGCTAGTGAATGAAGTAAAAGGTATCAGGTATCCACTGGGCATGGGTATGGTGTTGAGGATTGAAATGTCATGTGTGGAAGACACCTTTAGGAAGATTTGGGTGTCAACCAGCATAGAGGTGAAAATAGATCCCTGATTTATTTAGGAGATTTCCCAGCGGTTCCATGTAAAGGTTGAACAGGGTGGGCACGAGGATCGAACCTTGAGGGACGCCTTGTCCAATAGCCATTGAGGTGGAGAGACAATTTGCTATTTTGATCATTTGGGATCTACCCGAGAGGAATGATCGAACCATTTGAGCACTGTGGCTTCAAAGCCCATTCTTAGCTTTAAAGTGTTCAACATAGTGTTGTGATTAACAGTGTCAAAGGCTGCGCATAGGTCAAGAAGGATCAGGAGACAAGATTCGCCAGAGTCAAGTACTCGCAGGGCATCATCGATCACTTGAAGTAGGGCTGTTTCGGTACTGCAGCCTTGAGTGAAACCAGATTGGAATTAGTCAATTAGGAAGTTGTCCTTGATATGTTGGGAAAGTTGCTCCGCTACACAGCTTTCTGTAATTTTAGCAAGAAAAGGGATGTTGGTGATAGGGTGGAAATTGTTGAGGTCTTTCACATCAGCAGAGGGTTTATGAAGAAGTGGGGTACCCTGTCCTGTTTGAAGGGCAGCAGGAAGGGAGCCTCGGTTGAGGAAGAGGTTTATCAGATTGGTCCAGTAGGAGATTGTGTGGGTGTAATAGTCGATGGCGATGTCACTGGGGATGGGGTCGATGGAATGATAAGAGGGTTTTGTTTCTAGAATGCTTTCGAGGAGGGCCGCTTCGGTGATGACGTCAAAGTTCTGCCACAGGACTTTATGGTCCTCAATGGGGGTAGGATGAGTGAACTGATCCACAAGCGATTTCACTTTTTAATCGCAGAATAGTGCAAATTCCGCTGCTTTTTTGCGGGGGTCCTCAAATATGATGGAAGAGGGAGAGATGTTGGCACTTTTGATGAGGTCAAATAACTTTTTTGGTCTGTTCTTGGTGGAGTAGAGGAGGGTTCTGAAGTGCATCGCTTTTTCATGGAAGATGTGTTTGTGGTAGCGCGATCTTGCGAGGCAGAGATTGGAGAGATTAGTGGTGGAAGGAGGTTGTCTCCATTGTTTCTCCAGGTACCTCAAGTTCTTTCTTTCTTCGTAGAGGGATTTATTGAACCGCAGAGCAGAAGGAGTGGGCCTTTTCTTTTTACTTTGCAATGGAGCAACATTTTCAATTACAGCTGATAGACTGGTGAGACATTGGGTGGTCAGGTCGTTGACATCAGAGTTGGGGTCTAAGATTGGAAGTGAGCTCCTAGCTGTGTTCCACAGAATGCCAAGGTCATTGAATACATCTGGATTACCATAACATAACATTGCTTTTTGTTGATGAAGTAAAGACTGACCTCTCCTTCCCCCCCACACACACCCCACACTGCCACTGCCCTCCACCACATAGCCATGCCCCCGTGCACACTTTAGAAGTCCGGCATCACCATTGGTCACTCGTCGTAATACAGTGTCACCTGCCGGGTCTTAATGCCCTAATACTAAATGCCTCTGTGCACTAAGCGTGCTCATGTGTTCACCACTGCATTGGTGCACACACCGTGTGCTCTTCACACATTACACATGCCCTCCGACCCTCAATGCATGTGTCCTCAGCCCATGAGTGCTCGTGTCCCCAGCCCAGCGCTGGCTCCTCGAGGACTCCTCCGGTGGGCGCTATGCAGAACAGACAACGTTTAATGTCATTTAGTAAGATCTGGGAGTGGTGCAAGGAACGGATGGGTGCACAGGAGACCAAGATGGCACCTTGTTGACCTTCTAAACTGGGAACCTCTCCTTGCACCAAGGGCACAGAGGGCAGGCTGTGCCAAGGCCCTGGGACTAGCAGGCTTGCAGTGCACCCACGTGCATGTGCCTCATCAGGGGTGCAGCCAGTGCGCCTCATGTGCAACGAGGGAAACAGGCCCTGGCTATTGTTTGAACTGTGAAATACAGCAATAAACAGGGTTCAGTGGGCCCGGCGCCACTGCACCTGCTGCATAAATGAGCGATTTCAAGATAAGGGAACCAATAGTTACTAAAAATGCTGCACCTGAGTGTAATGCCCCTCGCCCACTCATGGAACGTGCCCTGCTATGTTCACTCCCCAGTGAGGTACAAAATCAGACGCATTAAGGTCAGTGTCCGCAATCAGAGGCCTGTGTCTGCAATCAGAGGCCAGTGCGAACCGAGGCCAGTGTCCGTAATCAGAGGCCAGTGTCCGCAATCAGAGGCCAGTGTCCGCAAACAGAGGCCAGTGTCCGCAAACAGAGGCCAGTGTTCGCAATCAGAGGCCAGTGCGAACCAAGGCCAGTGTCCTCAATCAGAGGCCAGTGTCCGCAGAGGCCAGTGCGAACCAAGGCCAATGTCGGCAATCAGAGGCCAGTGCGAACCATGGCCAGTGTCCGCAATCAGAGGCCAGTGCGAACCATGGCCAGTGTCCACAATCAGAGGCCAGTGCGAACTGAGACCAGTGTCCGCAATCAAAGGCCAGTGCGAACCAAGTCCAGTGTCCACAATCAGAGGTCAGAGTCTGCAATCAGAGGCCACTGCGAACAGAGACTAGTATCACCAATCAGAGGCCAGTGTCCTCAATTAGAGGCGAGTACGAACCGAGGCCACTGTCCGCAATCAGAGGCCAGTGCAAACAGAGGCCAGTGTCTGCAATTAGAAGTCAGGGTCCGCAATCAGAAGCCACTGCAAACCGAGGCCAGTGTCTGCAATTAGAGGCCAGTGAGAACTGAGGCCTGTGTCCGCAATCAGAGGCCACTGCGAATCGAGGCCAGTGTCCGCAATCAGAGGCCACTGCAAACCGAGGCCAGTGTCTGCAATCAGAGGCAGTGTCTGCCATCTGAGGCCAGTGCGAACTGAGGCCAGTGTTCGCAATCAGAGGCCAGTGTGAACCAAGGCCAGTGTCTGCAATCAGAGGCCAGTGTCTGCGATCAAAGGCCAGTGTCTGTAATCAGAGGCCAGTGCGAACTGGGGCCAATGTCCACAATTAGAGGTCAGTGTCCACAATCAGAGGCCACTGCGAATCGAGGCCAGTGTCCGCAATCAGAGACCAGTGTCTACAATAAGAGGCCCCTGCAAATGGAGGCCAGTGTCCGCAATCAGAGGCCAGTGTCTGCTATCTGAGGCTAGTGCGAACTGAGGCCAGTGTTCGCAATGAGAGGCCAGTGTGAACCGAGGCCAGTATCCGCAGAGGCCAGTGCGAACCGGGCCATTGCTAACGGAGGCCGGTGTCCGCAATCAGAGGCCGGTGTCTGCAATCAGAGGCCAGTGTGAACCGAGGCCAGTGTTTGTAATCAGAAGCCAGTGTCTGTAATCAGAGGCCAGTATCTGCAATCAGTGGGCAGTGCGAACCAAGGCCAGTGTCCGCAATCAGAGGCCAGTGTGAACCAAGGCCAGTGTCCGCAATCAGAGGCCAGGGTCTACAATTAGAAAGAAGCCACAGTGAACTGAAGCCAGCGTCCGCAATCATAGGCCAGTGCGAACCGAGGCCAGACTCCGCAATCAGAGGACAGCGTCTGCAAACAGAGGACAGTGTCCGCAATCCGAAGCCATTGCAAACCAAGGCCAGTCTCTGCAATCAGAGGCCAGTGTCCGCAATCAGAGGTCAGTGTCAGTGTTAGAAATGGGATCTCTAGTTGGCAAGGGCTTGCACCTTTGTCCAAGTAGGGACCCTTCTTCCTAGTCAGGGTAAGGGAGTTACACTCCTAAAATAACCCCTGCTCACCCCCTTGGTAGCTTGGCACGAGCAGTCAGGCTTATTCTAGAGGCCGTGTGTAAAGCATTTGCACATAACCAACAGTAATACAGTGTAAGCACTACAAACGGACACCACACCAGTTTAGAAAAATAACCAATATTTTTATATACTCAAGACAAGACCAATTACGACAAAAATCCACAATACTATACTTTAAAAATGAATGCTTGATAAGGTAACTTCTTCTTTGCAGGAATAACACAAAAGCAAAGTTCGTACGAGTCGGTAGCCCCGTCTGGGTCTACCGTGATGCTGAATTACACAGAGTCCAACAGTTCCAGCCGACCGCGTCGCTACGGGCCAGCAGAGTCGTGAACAGACTCGGTCACAGTACCTTTCTCGTTGTGGCTGGTACGGAGTGTACGAGCCGGTCGGCGTTCGTCGCGGTAGCGGTGCAAGACGGAGCGATGCAAGGTGCGGTGTCCTCGATGCGGTGCAGGCAGCGGCTCGATGAGCGTCGTGCAGACAGAGTCGGTGAGTCCAAGGCGTGCGGTGCAGGGCGAGATGGTGCACGATGCGGTGCTGACAGGTTGCGATGCAGGCGACCAAGCCGGAGTGCGGGAGCTGGCGTCGGACAGCGGTGCGAGTCGGAGCGGTGCGTCGCAAACGTGCGAGCGGTGCCCCAAATGCGATGCGGTCACGACTGTTGAGCCAGTTGCAGCGTCAGTGAAGCGATGCGATGCGAAATGCGGTGCCCACAGGTCACGGTGCAAGCAGCGGCTCGGTGTTGACGTCGTCGGACGTCGCCTACTGTGAGACCAGGGTTGCGATGCGAAGCGGGGCGATGCGGTCTGCGGTGCAAACAGGTCACCGGCCAGGGATGGATTCGGTTGATGGAGTCGGTTGCGGTTCCATTCCTCTGTGGCAACTGAAACAGCGTTCCAGAAGCGGTACCCAGAGGCTTGTGAAGTCTTTGTAGTCCCTGAGACTTCTTAACAGGAGGCCAGCTCGGTTCCAGGCCCTTGGAGATACTCAGCACAAGTTTGTAGAAAGTTCAGTCTAGTCCTTTCCCTGCCCAAGGCAGAAGCAGCAGCTGCAGGCCAACCCAACAAAGCAACAACACAGCAAAGGGGCAGTACTCCTCCTAGCAGCTCTCCAGCTCTTCTTCTTGACAGGTTCCTTGATTCCAGCGAGATCTAAATTCATGGGGTCAGGGCCCCAATATTTATATCCCAAATTCCTTTGTTCTCTGAAGGCAGAGAGGCCTTTGCCTAGTCCAAACCAGTTCTGGAGCACTTTGTTGACAAGTCTCCGTCCCTTCTTTCAGAGAGTAGGCCAGGGACATCAGACGCACCACAGGAGGTGGAGCCAACATTGTGGAGGGAAGGCACTGTCCTATTCAGGGCCCAGGTGCAACTCCTCCCACCCATCTACATGTAGATCTTGCTATTCAGCCCTGTGCTGACTCACCCTGTCTCCTGGCATCCCCCAGCCCCTGTCACTCACACTCCAGACAAGGAATACACAACCTCGCAGAGGCAGGCTTGGATGGTAAGACAAGAAAATACCCACTTTCTAAAAGTGGTATTTTCAAACACAGAATGTTAAAACCAACTTCACTAAAAGATGCATTTTATCATTCTGAGTCCAGGCATACTAAACTCGAATTTCTACCATGTTCCCGGGGTCAGTTAGGATTATAAGCTGTAATAATCAAAACTGCCCGTTCTGGCCTATGGGGAACAGGTAGCCTTGCAATAGTGAAAAACGAACTAGGCTGTAATTCACTATCAGGACATGCCACACACACCCGGGCATGTCCTACCTTTCGCATACAACGCACCCTGCCCACAGGGGTACCTTGGGCCTACCTTCGGGGTGACTAACATGTAGAAAAGGGAAGGTTTAGGGACTTGCAAGTGGGCGCACTTGCCAAGTCGACATGGCAGCCCCAGGCTGCGCACAGGCTCTGCGATGGCAGGCCCGAGTTACACTTTACGGGCTGTTTGCGTGGGTGGCACAATCCAGTGCTGCAGCCCACCAACAGCATTTGGTCTATAGGCCCTGGCACTCGTAGTGCACTTTGCAAGGGACTGACACATAAACCAAATAGGCCAATCATGGAAACACCAATCCGTAACACATTTTATACAGGAGCACTTGCACTTTCCCACTGGACAGCAGTGAGGAAAGTGCGCAGAATCATTACACCAGCAAAAACAGAGTCAAAACCGGGAGGTCAGAAAGCAAAAAGTCAGGGAAAACACGCCAAAAGATGCCAAGTCTAACAGTCAGCAATCAGAGGCCATTGCAAACCAAGGCTAGTGTCTGTAATCAGAGGCCAGTGCGAACCAAGGTCAGAGTCAGCAGTCAGAGGCCAGTGTCCGCAATCAGAGGCCAGTGCAAAACGAGGCCAGTGTCTGCAATCAGAGGCCAGTGTCAGCAATCAGAGGCCAGTGCGAACCGAGGCCAGTGTCTACAATCAGGGGCCAGTGCAAACCGAGGCCAGTGTTGTAGGAAAGTGCCCCTTTTTGCAAGGTTACCCCCCACTTTTTGCTTGACATCTGATGCAACCTGACTTGATGTGCCCTGGGTCCCTGCCAATCAGGTTCCCAGGCCCTGTGTTCTTTCCCAAAGCTGTACCTTTGTACCCCCAATTGGCACATCTATGGCCACAGGTAAGCCCCTTGTAAAAGGTACCATGGGTACCAAGGGCACTGTGAACAGGGAAGACCTCTAAGGGCTGCAGCACCTATTGTGCCACCCTTAGAGGCCCTGTGCCTTAACATCCACACACTGTCATTGAAAGACTGCATGTTTTGGTCCAGGAAACAGTGAAGAGTCGACATGGCACACATTCCTGTGTGCCATGCCTGCAACCCACTGCCTGGGGCCTAGGTAAGTCACCCACTCTAGTAGGGTGTAGTAGCTCTAAGGTGAGGGTACAGAGGCATGAGCCCTGTAACCCTACAGTGTCCAAGTCCCTTCTTAGACATTGTAAGTGTAGTAAAGCCATAAAGCATATATGGTCTGGGAGTTGGTCATTGCAAACTCCACAGCTCCATAAAAGCTTTACTAAAACCTGGAAAGTTTGGTAGCAAACTTCTCATCACATTAAACCCACATTGATGCCAGTGTGGGATTTAATGTAAAATGCACCCAGAGGACATCTTAGAGATGTCCCCTGAAAAATGACCAGCCCTGGTGTGGTTCCTGAATGGCTGGTCACCATTTGCCATCACCAGACAGGTTTCTGGATCCCTGGGTAGACAGCCTCCGCTCTCTGGGTCCAGAAACAACGCCCATCCTTGGCAGAGGTGTCATGCCTCCCCCGCCTCCCCCCCCCAGGATGGGCTGGGTCCACGAAGGGGAAGCTTCAAAGGTCTGCCGCTTTTGGAAGCCGTCCCTGCCTTTTGCTGCCCCCAGCAACTGGCTACCACCGGTTTCAACCCCCCCCCCCCACTTTGGGCGGGAGAATCGGCTGGAAAACCAAGCTAGGAGGAGAGGTGTGCCCACATTTACCAACCCCACCCCTCAGGTGGGGGAGGCGAGGGAGAGCACACATCTCAGCCCCCTCCATCTTGATGATGAGGGGACACAGCCAATTAAGGAGAGGCTCATGCCCCCCTCCCACTGGAGGGTGGCATAATAGGGGATGTCTTATTCACAATAGAGAGTGAGAGAAGCAGATCAGTTGCAATCTCCCGGGTACAATCGCATCACAAAAAAGCAACTGCTGTTGTCTGCATATCCCTAAGGATGTCCAGACTGTCAGGAAAAGACAGAAAGGAAAGTGAAAGCGGTCCCGCAGAGGTAGTTTGCTTTCCCTCCAATAAATCTTTGGGTGCTGGGGTATCCAAAGATATTGGAGAAGACGCCTCACTCACTTATCGTGACATGCTTCATCATAGGCGTCTTTCCACACCCAGGTAAGATGGTACTACCTGGGCGGACTCAACCAAAGTTGTTATGGGAGTTCTTATATAAAGCATAAACTGGCCATGCATGGAACCAGATGAGTGATGTTAAAAATACCTACAGGTATACCCAAACAATACGTTTATTCGGTGGGTACCTGGGGTATAGGATAAAAGCGTGAACCAAACGGGGTTATGTCTGAATATACTGATTCAGTTATACCCTCTTCAGAGTGCCAACATGTTTCGGCCCGCAACGTGAGCCGGCATGGGTCTGGGGCCTTCTTCAGGGCTAGAATATCTACTCTTAAGTATCCCTGCTCTAGAATAAGCACGCATTCCATGCATAAAAAATGAGGCCTAATGCGCTCACCTGTGTTTTCTGTTTTCCAGTAGTTTTTCTACAGAAAGGGAAACAAGCAAAGCATTATAGTGGGACGTTTCACCTGGCTTAAGTTTTAGACAGGCTGCTTCCACCGTGATTTCTTCATCTTATATACTTAGTTATAGTGTCCTAATGCTCCAGTTATCCTAATTCTGTGATAACGTGTGTGAAATTCCCTCAATACTATATCTATAACGTGGTGATCTCGGTGCAATTTTTAAAACCATGATGTTAGCTGACACAGTAAAATTGTCTTTTTGTGAACTATAATCATTTGTGTTTAACCGAAAAACTCTAAATGTTTGTTCACATGCCAGTCGCCTTCAATATAGTGAAAACAAACCAGATGTCACTGTGTATGGAGTCTCATATTTCACTTTTTTTTATATGCTTACCTACTGGGGTGTGCTAGTTTGCACCATACGGGTCAGGCGGTTGGTGCTGTCTTTTAGTCACACACTGTAAAAGGAAACAGAGTATTTTGCAAGTGACTTGAGGAAAGGGTACTGTCTAATCTCTGTGATCAGGGAACAAAGTGACTCTCAAAAGGTGGTACCCCCTCCATGATACTCTAAAACTCATGTTTGTCTGTTTATTCACTAACGGAGATTGCGAGTCAGTAACACGTGTTTCAATGCTCATTCACTTGTCTTTATGTGAAAAAATGGAACAGGAGATTGGTCCTCCTCCCATCACATCATTCACGTTCCGTGCTTTTGCCTTCATTTAATATAATTCACGTTTATTGCATTGCTGGGTATAGCGAGATCATTACTTTCATACATTTGTGCATAAAATCACTCTTATACAATAGTATGGGGTAGGAGCCCGTAATCACAGTCCTTGTGCCACTCAAACTTCGTTACAGTTGCAGTGTCCAAGTCTTTCCCTCACCCCCCTACTCGTGTCGCACCCGACCGCCTGCACCTCACACACACGCTGGGGTACCTGTGTCTGAGTAAGATATTTTGCTCTTTTCGCTTTTTGTTTTTAAGTTACACGATGCACCATGTTATGCGCATCTTGATTACCACCTGGTACCGCATAAATTACCAGGCGTTGATTATAACTAATTACGCCACACCCCGTCCTCACTGTGCCTTTGACCGCATAAGAGCACGGATACTCCGCTCCTGAAACAACTATACCAGTATGTTACATGTTTCTCTGTATGTTTGTTTGTCTTTTCCTTCCCCACAGGAAAGCGGCACTAGAGGAAATTCTCCTCTACCACATATCACACCTTAGCGCGTGTGTCACATATATGGTCACATATATGGTCTTCTAATAAACACGTTTTTAGACCACTCACTTTGCACTACACATAGGTCCTGAAGAAAGCCATACCACTAAGAGAGCATGGCTGAAACATGTTGACCGACTAGGATATTGGAGTTACCATAAGATCTCCTTAAATATCCGACTCTCGTTTTTATTAACTGCCAAGGACCCACCCATTAAAATAGTCATTTTTAGGTCTCGCATAGGCAGCGCATGCGCTGCCTCTACGAGGCATTAAGTAATCAGTATTACTAGTCAAACTCCACCCATGGAGTTTCTCTTTGTTTTGTTGCGTGCCATTGGTGAAATCTGCCATTGCTGTTGTTATCTTGCTTATTATTGGCTGGATGGCCGATACGTCACTTCCGTTTTCTTCCGTTTCTGGAGGAAGCAGCATCAACCAACTACAGTTAACCTACCCTGCAGGGCGGTATCTTTTAATGTAGGGACTACTTTTTTTTTTTTTTTTTTTACATGGCGCCTGGTTTGCACATACGTTTAATATGCATGCGCCACTTTTCACGGTGTTGCACTCCCCACCACCACCCGCCCCTTGCTCCTTGTTTGTCAAGCCAGGCATTGGCCAGGAACCGGGATTCCCTTCAGCCGCGTCACCGCTGGAGAGAGGGGCCGCCCAGCAGGACGTCAGTGTCGAGCCGAGAGGTGCGCTCGAAACCGAAAGGGCTGCCCCGCTCCTTCTCCGTGCAGCTTCACCAGGAGCCTAGTGTCCCGAAGACCGGAGGAGCCCCAGGCCGGTGCCAGCCTTGCCTCTTCAACCCCAGGTAACGCTCGCGGCTGTGTACGCGCTGGGGAACTGCTTTCCTGTTCACAGACCGGCTCTGTTACTCCGGCGTGGCATGGCCCTTCCAGGCTTCCGTAATTCTGTATGGTGTTGGAAGTTATACCGGGTCAGTCGACCCAGGGATAGAGGTAACCTGAAGCGCTACACGCTTGGGTTTAAGGGCCAAGTCTTGTGTCACAAGCTCAGCGGGGCACAGTAGGGGGGTTCATCAGTCTCTGGCCACCCTCCCAGGAAGAACAGCTGAGCCATGAGGCTGGGATTGATCCCAGATTTATCCAGTTTCTAACAGTGCAATTCAACCTCTAGATGGGTGTATCTTTATAACAACAAAGTTTGGTGTCTTTAATTCCTGCAGGTTGAGATTAGAGCGCGGGTGACTGGCAGAAGCCACGGTTTATTTTTGGCAGATTCACACAGTGGAAACCTTGCACGGGGCATAAAAGCACACAACAAGAGGCACAGAATACTTTACAGCTATTTCTTGTTTTTGCAGCACTGGGCTGTTTTCTGGCACTCACGGGATGCTGAGCCGGGGCCAGTATGTGAACCTAGTTGCCTGTGTTAAACGGTTGGCAGCGGTACCCACAAGGCCATAGCGCCTCCCGTGAAAGCTCGGCTCGTGTTGGGGTGGTGGTTCCAAGAGCATCTCGAGCCGAGCCAGGATTACTTCACACCCGGGGCTCCCCGGTATCCAGGGGTGTGACGTCACTCCCGGTACATACCGGTACTGCGGGTGCAGGATTCACTGCGGGGGTATCGCCTTTCCGTTACAAGTTCTACATATCCGCATGTGGGGCTGTGATACGGGAATATCGCACGGTGCTCCCTCCCTACCCCTAGTAGGGCAGCGAAACTTGGAATAGTTTGACAAAGTATTGCTTCGTGGGATTTGTGGAGGGGTAAAACACCTCCGCGGGGGTAAAACACCGGGCAGTGCGGGGTGAGTGGGTATCTTGAGATGCGCCTCGGGCACAAACAGCCAGCATTGCCGAGCCGCGGGCAGACTGCAGGCTGTGTGTGCTGAAACCACCCTCCGGCTCTCAGATCGACACATGCCACCCCTAAACCGGTAGTTGTGTGTGGCCCCACCTTCCCAGTGACCCCCCCCCCGACACACACACCGCTCCACACCACAGTACGAGGTCACACCTACACACTTCCACAGAATGCTGTCAGACTTGGCCAAGTGTGCTTATATCTCGAAGGGGCTCTCCCCACCCGGCTTCTCTCTTTCCGCTCTTTCTTTCTCTTTCTCTTTCCCCCTGCTCCTTCTCTCTTTACCCCGTGATCTTTCTCTCTCTGCTCTCTTGCTCGCTCTCTCTGCGCTGTTGCTCTCTTTACTGTCTCACACTCGCTCCCTCTGCACTCTCTTGCTCTCTGCTATTTCTCCCTCCACACTGTCCGCTCTTTCTCTCTGCGCTCGCTCCCTGTCGCACTCCTTCTCTCTCCCTCTCTCTCCTTCTCTCCCCCTCTCTCTCCTTCTCTCCCCCTCTCTCGCCTCTCTCTCTCTCTCTTCCCCAAAGTACACTTTCAGTTGACACTTGTTCCTCTATACAGCTTAGATAAAGGCCTTCAAAAATGTATCAGGATTAAAAAAAAAACTGGAGGAGGTGGAAGTGAACATCATGGTCGTCAGCTTCTTAACCGTAGTAGAAGTAAAAACTGCTACGCCTTGCTGTTCTTAATGACAATAATTTAGAGTAATTCTAAGAAAGGAAGGCAGCGGAAATGTAGTCTGAAGTGAGGGGCATTCATGTAATAAGGGTTAATTGAGGGGACAGATGTGAGTGAATACAAGGCTGCTGCTTGGCATTAATCTGGTTTAAACCAAACCATCTCATACTTCTTGTGTACTTACCACTCTATAAATATGCCTTCTGCCATTTGACAATGCTAGGATGAAGATGGGAGTGTACAACAATGTTAATGAATTTGAGCCATATTTGCTGCATACTTTTCCAATTCCACATAGATATGTTAATGAATCCATCCATGTTTGGCTCCCAATACAACTGTTTACCTCTTGTTCAATCTCTGATGTTGGACAGACACAAACACCTGACCTTCAGAGAACCGGTCTTCGCCTGTAACAAGCATTTAAAATTCGGACACAGGAAAATGCTTTTTGAGAGACGAAGCCTCAGTGGGTTTCGATGCCCCTCCACTCCACAACAGTGGCACTAAATACCACATTATATTGCATCCATCTGCATATATTGTTTATGCCATGGCATTTTTCATGTTTGTTTTAAAACCAGGATGCAAGGGATTGTAATTGTACAGAAAAATTACACTGAAGAGGCCTTATAGAAGAATTGTTTCCATGTGTGAAGTAAGTGTAGTATGCTGTCTGTGAGTCAGTAACAGTGTTTTTCTCTTACCAGTTTTTCTCTACTGTGGCAATAAATGTGACCTTTGTACTACTAATAAATGTGTGAACGTGTATTAGTGAAGTTGCACTATATATATATATAACATATTATTGGACATTTATTTTTATTTTCATGGTATAAATGTGTGTGTGGGGAGGATGTGTGTGGGGAGGATGTGTGTGGGGGAGGATGTGTGTGGGGGAGGATGTGTGTGGGGGAGGATGTGTGGGGAGGATGTGTGTGGGGAGGATGTGTGTGGGGGAGGGATGTGTGTGAGGAGGATGTGTGTGGGGAGGATGTGTGTGGGGGAGGATGTGTGTGGGGAGGATGTGTGGGGAGGATGTGTGTGGGGGAGGATGTGTGTGGGGGAGGATGTGTGTGGGGGAGGATGTGTGTGGGGGAGGATGTGTGTGGGGAGGATGTGTGTGGGGAGGATGTGTGTGGGAGGATGTGTGTGGGGGAGGATGTGTGTGGGGGAGGATGTGTGTGGGGGAGGATGTGTGTGGGGAGGATGTGTGTGGGGAGGATGTGTGTGGGGAGGATGTGTGTGGGGGAGGATGTGTGTGGGGAGGATGTGTGTGGGGAGGATGTGTGTGGGGGAGGATGTGTGTGGGGGAGGATGTGTGTGGGGAGGATGTGTGTGGGGGAGGATGTGTGTGGGGGAGGATGTGTGTGGGGGAGGATGTGTGTGGGGAGGATGTGTGTGGGGAGGATGTGTGTGGGGAGGATGTGTGTGGGGAGGATGTGTGTGGGGGAGGATGTGTGTGGGGGAGGATGTGTGTGGGGGAGGATGTGTGTGCGCTTAATTGTTTCTATTACTTGTTCTTTCTTTTCCATTAAATCACATATGCAACGATATACGGACTTTCATGGGCCCACCTTTAGTCAACAAGCATTGGAAATGCAATAGGTCTCGCATTTGTTTAAGTTAGAGCTAGTGGCATTATAAATGGCAATTTATTTTACTTATGTGTTTTGAAAACCAACACATAAATAAAAGACATTGTCATTTACAATGCCAATAGCTCAAACTCTTGCAAATGCGAGACCTATTGCATTGCAAATGCTTGTTTATCCCAGGGACCCTTAGGACAGCTTTTTTAACATTCAGTCACTTCCTTTCACTGCACTCTCATGGCACAATACCAGCTCCGCTGTATCCAGGCATCGTAGCACACCCAAGGTGCACTCGGTGCCTTGGGTGGGGCCCGATGAAGAAGCATGTCACCAACTAGGTTGGTGAGTGAGGGCCTTACTATAAACATGTGTTTCCTTTCCAAAACAAACATACGCTAGGAGCACCCACTCCAGAGTTAGTTCTCTTTGATAAAACATATATACCAGGGGAAGTGAACTGGCTCCAGTATCTTTCCTCCCTCTCTTTTTGATATTTACTACCTGTGTATCTCGCCATGCCCGCCGCCGAGTGCCGGAGGTAGTGGCGCGAGGCTAAGTACCCGCGGTGTACTGTAACCGACGTCATTACTCCGTGTGGGCGCCTTGGTAAAGCTTTGCCTGCTGGGAGATGAAGTTTTACCTCGAGTATTGTCCCTGTGTGCCGTGATGGTTGTGTCTTCCGATTACATGACGGAGGGCTTTTTAAAAAATATATATTTATAAGGACTCGTCATGACTTCGCGTATTGTCGCAGCTGGTTTTAAATTAGGAACCGGGGAAAAAACTTGTATTATTCTGTAAGTTGGAATCTATGTATATATTTACCCCATTGATCCCCGGACACAGATTGTTCCGAACAATAAAGTTATACTGGTACCAGGTGAAAGTACACCCTGTAGACCAGAGCTTAATGAATGAGCACATAGTTTTGGTCTGCGGTGTACAAGCGTGTCGGGTTTGTGTAGAGACATTAACCTGTAATGAAGAACACTCCCGGTATATCGGTGCAGAATCAGGTCTGTTAGACATGTTTCCATGCTGGTGCTTATCTGACCCAATTTATTTATTACGTGATCGCAATATTCCCTTCGTGATCTTTAGACAATCCCCTTTAGGTTTTAAAATGACCTGTTACCACAGGCTATACGTCATGAAAAGGGGAGGTGATTTCTCAGCATGGATCTTACTTTAATACACCTCATTTCTCATAGTCAGTCAGTATTATGTTAACATTGTCCACGGTATATCTTCATTTAACCTGTGTGCTGAGCTACAAAGGCGATATATCCATCGCTGTTCTAATTTCAACAGTTGTTTGTCGCTGAAGGTGTCAGGCATTTTTTCAGTTACTGACCAAGTGAAATCGTTCTCCTCATGTCCAGATGTTTGGAAATGGCGCATCATCTTGGTGACTGTCTTCCCACAACGGACTGTGCTGCGGTGTTCATTCAGTCGTACCTTTACTTTCCGTGTCGTCATTCCGATGTACCTCAACTGGCACTTGCAAGTAATGACATATACAACGTTTCTGCTGTTGCAATTGGAGAATTTCCTCTGTTCCCAAGGTGTCTTCAGGCCCAGGTCAATTTCTTTGCTAGCCTTTGTTAGTCGACATACGTTGCAGGTTGCGTGTGGAAAATGACCCACTACCTCGGGGAGGTTCCATAGTGTGTTCCTCTGGCGGCACCCCTCATCCATCCTTTTCGGACGTGTATGTACCACCGAATCTTTTAAGGATCTCCCTCTCTTAGAAGCAAACATGGGTTTTTCTAACTTCAGTGGTCCTGACTCAGGGTTTTCCAATGGCGCAGAATGATCCTTTTTAATGTGTTAGACTCTGTGCCATATGTGGTCACACACACCAGTCTCGTATTCTTGGGTTTGGGGTATGTCTCCAGTAGTGTCTCCCTAGGGTTATTCTTTGTCCTCTTGAATGCCTTTTTTATCAGTTTGTTTGGGTAGGATTTTTCTTCCAGTTTTTTTGTCAGTTTCTTTGCGTGGACATCATAGATTTCTTTTTCCGAGCAGTTTCTTCGAAGTCTTAGAGACGGTCCCACCGGTAGGTTGTCTTTTAGGGCCTTGGGGTGAAAACTGTCGTATCGGAGTAGATTGTTCACATCCGTGGGTTTGTAATATACCTCCGTTCTCAGTAATCCGTTTTCTGGCCAGATTCTTAAATCCAGAAAGGTTATAGAATCCCTGCTCATCGTCATGGTAAACTTCAGGTATTCGTCTCTGGTGTTAAGTCAGGTCAGAAACTCTGTAGCCTCTGTTTCCGTCCCCCTCCTTATTAGAAAGATGTCACCTATGAACCTTTTCCACACCATGAGTTTGGTGTGGTAGGGGTTGTTGTTTTCATAGATGAATTTGGTTTCAAAATCGTGGACGTACGGACAGGCAATACTGGGGGCAAAAGTACTGCCCATCGATGTTCCGTGGGTCTGCAGGAAATGTTCCCCTTCAAATTCAAAAAAGTTTTTGGTTAAGGCCAGTCTGGCACAGTCAATGACAAACCTTTTCGGTGTAATTGACGTCCAATCCTAATTTCTCAGCAAAGCTTCAATCACTTCTAGGGATGACGCCTGAGGTATGCTGGAATACAGCGCCTCGACGTCTAGAGTGATGAAGATGTCAGTGTTTGTATTAAATGACAAAGTTTGGAATTTGGTAAGGATATGCAAAAATACTGTTGATTGGCGATTTCAGTTACTGGGCCAACGAAACATCAGGTGGTCCCCATTCTTCTGAACTAACGGATTTACTCATAGGGCTCAATCTCAATCAGCATATTACCACTGCTACACACATTAAAGGGCACACACTAGACCAGGCATGGTCAGCCAATCTGGTTATGTCCAATCCAGCGGTCACTCCCTGTATATGGTCCGATCATCACTTTATCAAATTTGCTATTAATAACCTCACCAGACCTAAAACATCTTTACCTGATGTTGGATCAATTAGGAGTTGGAACACTATTGATAAAAGTCAATTTTTAGAGACACTGACCAACACAATTCCACCTACCCAATCAAAGCCATGAAAGCAAGTATCCCTAGATGCTCGAGCCCTGCATGTCCAGCAATACCTAAGAACTCCTGCACTCTGGAACAGATTCCAGTAATAAGTCAAGAAATATTTCTGGACTTGTTGACAAAAGTAAAATCCGGCTCTCCTAGGGACTGCTGTCCCCCTTGGATCCTAAGGGAAGCCTTCTCTGCCCTCCCGAGCCCAGCTATGTCCCTTTTAAACGAGTCACTGTCCCAGGGCTATGCACCTGACACCTTTAAGGAGGCTATTGTCATCCCCCTCCTAAAGAAGCCAGGAGCGGACCCTAAAACTTTAACCAACTACTGCCCTATCTCATTGTTACCTTACCTGGCCAAACTACTCGAAGCCTATGTAGCCAAGAGCCTATCTGCCTTTCTGGAGCAGTCCGATTATCTGGACGCACATCAAGCAGGGTTCCGTCCAGCCCATTCCACAGAGTCAGTTATACTGACCGTATTGGACACCCTTTGGGGGGAGGCTGATAGGGGCTCTCCGCAAGCCCTGCTGCTGCTGGACCTTTCCGCGGCATTTGACACGGTCGACCATAATATACTGGTCGACCGTGTCAAGGAAGCAGGAATTCAAGGCTCAGCCCTTAAATGGATCGGTTCCTTTCTAAGAAACCGATTTCAGGCGGTCCGCCTAGGCCAGTTCACAACCCCCAAGATGAGAACTACATGCGGCGTTCCACAGGGCTCCTCACTTTCCCCTCATCTGTTCAACTTATACCTTCTCCCTCTGATCCATGCCCTGAAAGAAAGGAAAGTTCACACCTTTAATTACGCGGACAATTTCCAACTGGTGTTTTCCATCAGTAACTCTCCTGCATCCGTCCATGAATTCCAGACTACGATGCTGTTCATCCGCGACTGGATGAACAGCAACCATCTGAAGTTAAATCCAGATAAGACGGAAGTGATTCTTACAGGAGGTCTTTTAAACGCTTGGAGTCCCCGGTTCTGGCCTAAAGAGCTGGGACAGCCCCCTACTCCTTCTATATCTGACAAAACCCTAGGAGTCATAATTAATAATGAACTCACAATGAAAACTCAAATAGGATCCGTAATCTCAACATGCTTTTTCCAACTAAGAAAAATAAGGAAAATTAGCAGGTTCCTTACACAGGAAGCAAAAATACAAGCAGTCCTGGCTGTGGTGATATCCCATATAGATTACGCCAATTCTCTATACTTCGGCATCCCCGCTTATCTCACCCACCGTCTTCAACTAGTACAGAATCAGGCAGCCAGACTGATTCTTCAGGAAAACAGGCGTCAACGTGTCACTCCTCTTCTAAGGAAGCTGCACTGGCTCCCCATAGCTCAGAGATGCGCCTTTAAGGTGGGCTGCATTATCTTTAAGCCCCTGAATGGTAGAAACCCCAAATTCATCGACAGCCTTATTGAAAGATACATTCCGACCCGCAACCTGCGATCTGCCCATATGCATTTCCTGACTATACCCTCCTTCAAACTGAAACGTTTCGGTGGAACAAGGTTCGCCACTCTAGGCTCCAGATACTGGAACTCCCCGCCTCTAGAGATCAGATCCTGCACAGACCTCATGTGTTTTCGTAGACTCCTAAAGACATGGCTATTTAGACAGGCATACGAGTAACATCTCAGACCAGCACCCTTAGAGTAGCGCCATGAAACCAATCTGGTGTACGTGCGCTTTATAAATAAAGTATAACATAACATAACATCCCTGGTGTCTTTGAGGTATGATGGCATCCTTTGGACCATCGGTCTGAGGAGCTGATCTGTGAATTTTGATAAGGGTTCTAGTACTGATCCAATCCCCGATACGATGGGCCTACCGGGAGGGGGATTCTTGTTCTTATGCACCTTCGGCAAAATGTAGAAATAGGGCATCCTTGGGTTTTCTTCCTTGAGGAATCCTGCTTCTGATGCCGTGATCCATCCTTCTTCTTTAGCCTCATTCACCATCTCAAGTACAATTTTTACAATCTCCTCAGTCGGATCTCTTTGTAGCCGTTTGAAGTTTCGAGGGTCATCCAACAGTTTCTTACATTCGCTGCGGTACATTTCCAGTGGCATCACCACTGTCGCCCCGCCTTTATCGGCTGGTTTAATTATAATGTCCCTCATCTTATCAATTTCGGCGATGGCATTCCGTTCAATTGTCGTTAGATTGTTTAAGACACGTTTCTCGTTGTCCTTTAGTTTATCAATTTCCAATTTTACTGCTTTTTTAAAAGCCAGCAACGCTGGCGGCATCGTATGATTTGGTGGGACGAAGTTGGACTTTTTCCTGAGGCCAGTGTTCTTGTCTTCCTCAACCTGCGTTTATGCATGGAATGCGTGCTTATTCTAGAGCAGGGATACTTAAGAGTAGATATTCTAGCCCTGAAGAAGGCCCCAGACCCATGCGGGCTCACGTTGCGGGCCGAAACATGTTGGCACTCTGAAGAGGGTATAACTGAATCAGTATATTCAGACATAACCCCGTTTGGTTCACGCTTTTAGCCTATACCCCAGTTACCCACCGAATAAACGTATTGTTTGGGTATACCTGTAGGTATTTTTAACATCACTCATCTGGTTCCCTGCATGGCCAGTTTATGCTTTATATAAGAACTCCCATAACAACTTTGGTTGAGTCCGCCCAGGTAGTACCATCTTACCTGGGTGTGGAAAGACGCCTATGATGAAGCATGTCACGATAAGTGAGTGAGGCGTCTTCTCCAATATCTTTGGATACCCCAGCACCCGAAGATTTATTGGAGGGAAAGTAAACTACCTCTGCGGGACCGCTTTCACTTTCCTTTCTTTCTTTTCCTGACAGTCTGGACATCCTTAGGGATATGCAGACAACAGCAGTTGCTTTTTTGTGATGCGATAATAGGGGATGTACCCACCCCAAGGAAGGGACCCATTGGTCCCGACTTGCACACCCCTTTAACAGCCCTAAATCTAGTATTTAGGGGAAACCCTGAACCTTGCCTTCTCAGAATCAAGGAAGAAAGAAGAAGCACCGAAGAAGCCATGTTGACCCAAGAAGAAGAGGACACAAACTGCTTTGGCCCCAGCCCTACCGGTCTGTCCCGTCTCCGACCTGCCTACAGCAAGAACCCCATTGACTCCAGCATCCAGAAATCCCCAGAGCCCAGAGGACCTGCCTTGCACTCACCTTACAGACTCTGTCTCCCATGAGAACAAGATTTGCTAAACCCAAGAGTCACCCACAAAAATCCAGATTCCGGCGACTCTGGGATTCTGCACCACTCTGCACCCGACGCCCATGGCCCGAGTTCGAGTGGCCCAACACCACAAGGAGGTCTCATCCATGGTTCTGACCTGGGATCTTGTGATCCTCGACCTCCTTCAAGCTTCAAGATGACGCCTGCAGCCTCAACCTGGATACGCCTAACTGCTCGCCCACACTACCACAAAGAGAGCTGTTAGTACTTACCTATACCTCTGCTATACCCTCTGGGGACTCCCTGCACTCTGTGCACACTATACCTTACTTTGGTGTAGCATATACAGAGCCGGCTTCCTACAAGTGTCCGCAATCAGAGGCCAGCGTCCGCAATCAGACGCCAGTGTCTGCAATCAGAGGCCTTTGTACGCAATCAGAAGCCATTGCAAACCAAGGCCAGTGTCTGCAATCAGAGGCCAGTGCAAACCGAGGCTAGTGCGAACCGAGGCCAGTGTCCGCAATCAGAGGCCAGTGTCCGCAATCAGAGGCCTGTGTCCGCAATCAGAGGCCATTGCGAACCAAGGCCAGTGTCCGCAATCACAGGGCAGTGTGAACTGAAACCAATGTCCGCAATCAGAGGCCAGTTACCGCAGAGGCAAGTGCGAACCGAGGTCAGTGTCCACAATCAGAGGCCAGTGTCCGCAATCAGAGGCCAGTGTCTGCAATCAGAGGCCAGTGTCCGCAATCAGAGGCCAGTGTCTGCAATCAGAGGCCAGTGTCCGCAATCAGAGGCCAGTGTCTGCAATCAGAGGCCATTACTAACCGAGGCCAGTGTCTGCAATCAGAGGCCTTTGTACGCAATCAGAGGCCATTGCAAACCAAGGCCAGTGTCTGCAATCAGAGGCCAGTGCAAACCGAGGCTAGTGCGAACCGAGGCCAGTGTCCGCAATCAGAGGCCAGTGTCCGCAATCAGAGGCCTGTGTCCGCAATCAGAGGCCATTGCGAAGCAAGGCCAGTGTCCGCAATCACAGGGCAGTGTGAACTGAAACCAATGTCCGCAATCAGAGGCCAGTTACCGCAGAGGCAAGTGCGAACCGAGGTCAGTGTCCACAATCAGAGGCCAGTGTCCGCAATCAGAGGCCAGTGTCTGCAATCAGAGGCCAGTGTCCGCAATCAGAGGCCAGTGTCTGCAATCAGAGGCCAGTGTCCGCAATCAGAGGCCAGTGTCTGCAATCAGAGGCCATTACTAACTGAGGCCAGTGTCTGCAATCAGAGGCCAGGGTCTGAAATCAGAAACCACTGGGAACCGAGGCCGTGTCCACAATCAGAGGCCAGTGCAAACCGAGGTCAATGTCTGCAATCAGAGGACAGAGTCTGCAATCAGAGGCCAGTGTCTGCAATCAGAGACCAGTGTCCTCAATAAGAGGCCAGTGCGAACCGAGGCCAGTGTCCGCAATCAGAGGCCAGTGCAAACCGAGGTCAGTGTCTGCAATCAGAGGCCAGTGCAAACCGAGGCTAGTGCGAACCGAGGCCAGTGTCCGCAATCAGAGGCCAGTGTCCGCAATCAGAGGGCAGTGTCTGCAATCAGAGGCCATTACTAACCGAGGCCAGTGTCTGCAATCAGAGGCCAGGGTCTGAAATCAGAAACCACTGAGAACCGAGGCCCGTGTCCACAATCAGAGGCCAGTGTCTGCAATCAGAGGCCAGTGCGAACCAAGGCATGTGTCTGCAATCAGAGGCCAGTGCAAACCAAGGCTAGTGCGAACCGAGGCCAGTGCAAACTGAGGCCAGTGCGAACCGAGGCCAGTGTCCGCAATCAGAGGCCAGTGCGAACCGAGGCCAGTGTCCGCAATCAGAGGCCAGTGCGAACCGAGGCCAGTGTCCGCAATCAGAGGCCAGTGTCCGCAATCAGAGGCCAGTGAGAATCGAGGCCAGTGTCCGCCATCAGAGGCCAGTGCGAACCGAGGCCAGTGTCCGCAATCAGAGGCCAGTGCGAACCGAGGCCAGTGTCCGCAATCAGAGGCCAGTGCGAACCGAGGCCAGTGTCCGCAATCAGAGGCCAGTGCGAACCGAGGCCAGTGTCCGCAATCAGAGGCCAGTGTCCACAATCAGAGGCCAGTGTCCACAATCAGAGGCCAGTGTCCACAATCAGAGGCCAGTGTCCGCAATCAGAGGCCCGGGAAGGATCTTGGACCCAACCATGATACTTTATGTATGTTCAGACGGGGAAGGGGGTGGAGGGGTAGGCTTCTCCTGGGGATGTTTCACCCTCAGGCTTACAGTTCGGACATAGCTCTCGGAGCAGCAAAGAGCTGAAGCGGGTCTCAAGGTTAGAAGAATCAGGAGCTCTTGTTAACTCGTTGGCCAGGGTCCAGTGGATGATGTTGTATTTATTTAGAGCAGTCTGTTTTCATCAGCGCTGAGATCCCTTTTACATCAAGAACTTTTTAAAGGCCAAACTAAGGCCACAATAATAATAAAAAAATAAAAAAACGGGCTGCATAAAAGCTTATAGTGCCACATCATTTCATGGCCGGCCTGGGAACCAAAAACAGCGCAGGCTCGTCACTTCTTCCCTACTCTCTCTTTCCATCCAACCTTTTCCTGTCTCTCCTCTCCCTCTGATGTCGCCCCATATCTCTCTTGAGGATCTAGAAGGCATACCAGAACCGAAAGAGGAGAAACAGGGACATGGGTCACGTCTTGACACCCGGTGCGGTCACCCAGACATAGAGGCGTTGGGCCGTCTTTACTTTTATGAGAAGGAATCAGTGAATAGCCCATCACCGGATATCCAATATACCGCCAACGACAGCACTTTCTTTGAAACGGTCTACGCAGGACTTAGGATCCAACGGATATTCACTGTGGAATAGGAACCGATCTGTCAGAACCGAGGACAGAAATTACACATTCCGGTAACTAAAAGACCCATACCAAGTTCGTTGCATCAACCTTTTGATGTCATTGGGAAGCCCATCACTGATTATGATTTGACATATTTATAGTTCCTCTAAGAGGGAGATTCTGATCCCTGATACACCTTTTCGTCCTGAGGAAGGAGGGGTTTATAGTTCCAAGACCACCGAAACGCGTCGACGCTGTTAAATCACCGAATTCAACTACGAGAAAGATTATTGCAAAAATAATGATGGACAGCAATAATGATAACAATTCTACGTAAGACGTTGGCTCAGGTTCTGTAACGGCACCTCTTTGACTGTACCATAGGGTCTCCCTGTTAGGTTTTCAGAATTGTTTCTTTAATGTATAGTTCTGTATAAATGTTTTTTTTATTAAAATTGTTATATTATTTTTATGCTTTATGTTTGTCAAAACAAAAAACAATGAGCTGCACATCGGATTTATTGTGTTCTGTATGAACTGTTTTATGCACATTAGATTTATTGTGTTGTTTTAGAATTGTAAGACAACTAAGTTTTTTTAAAAATGTGAACTGTGATGTTTTAATTATATAGCTTAGTTTTTGTAAATATATGACTAAAGCCTCTGACGCTACATTTTTGGGCCTGGCGGTATTTTAGTTGAATGATTCTAGTATACGTGTCTACGAGTCTGATTCTAGTATATGTGCACTCCCCGTCTATAGGGGTCTACGAGTCTGATTCTAGTATATGTGCACTCCCCGTCTATAGGGGTCTACGAGTCTGATTCTAGTATATGTGCACTCCCCGTCTATAGGGGTCTATGAGTCTGATTCTAGTATATGTGCACTCCCCGTCTATAGGGGTCTACGAGTCTGATTCTAGTATATGTGCACTCCCCGTCTATAGGGGTCTACGAGTCTGATTCTAGTATATGTGCACTCCCCGTCTATAGGGGTCTACGAGTCTGATTCTAGTATATGTGCACTGCCCGTCTATAGGGGTCTACAAGTCTGATTGAAGCTGTACCTGTGTGAATGATTCTAGTATATGTGCACTCCCCGTCTATAGGGGTCTACGAGTCTGATTCTAGTATATGTGCACTCCCCGTCTATAGGGGTCTACGATTCTGATTCTAGTATATGTGCACTGCCCGTCTATAGGGGTCTACAAGTCTGATTGAAGCTGTACCTGTGTGAATGATTCTAGTATATGTGCACTCCCCGTCTATAGGGGTCTACGAGTCTGATTCTAGTATATGTGCACTCCCCGTCTATAGGGGTCTACGAGTCTGATTCTAGTATATGTGCACTCCCCGTCTATAGGGGTCTACGAGTCTGATTCTAGTATATGTGCACTCCCCGTCTATAGGGGTCTACGAGTCTGATTCTAGTATATGTGCACTCCCCGTCTATAGGGGTCTACGAGTCCGATTGAAGCTGTACCTGTGTGAATGATTCTAGTATACGTGCACTCCCCGTCTATAGGGGTCTGAGAGTCTGATTCTAGTATATGTGCACTCCCCGTCTATAGGGGTCTACGAGTCTGATTCTAGTATATGTGCACTGCCCGTCTATAGGGGTCTACAAGTCTGATTGAAGCTGTACCTGTGTGAATGATTCTAGTATATGTGCACTCCCCGTCTATAGGGGTCTACGAGTCTGATTCTAGTATATGTGCACTCCCCGTCTATAGGGGTCTACGATTCTGATTCTAGTATATGTGCACTGCCCGTCTATAGGGGTCTACAAGTCTGATTGAAGCTGTACCTGTGTGAATGATTCTAGTATATGTGCACTCCCCGTCTATAGGGGTCTATGAGTCTGATTCTAGTATATGTGCACTCCCCGTCTATAGGGGTCTACGAGTCTGATTCTAGTATATGTGCACTCCCCGTCTATAGGGGTCTACGAGTCTGATTCTAGTATATGTGCACTCCCCGTCTATAGGGGTCTACGAGTCTGATTCTAGTATATGTGCACTCCCCGTCTATAGGGGTCTACGAGTCCGATTGAAGCTGTACCTGTGTGAATGATTCTAGTATACTGCACTCCCCGTCTATAGGGGGTCTACGAGTCCGATTGAAGCTGTACCTGTGTGAATGATTCTAGTATACGTGCACTCCCCTTCTATAGGGGTCTACGAGTCCGATTGAAGCTGTACCTGTGTGAATGATTCTAGTATACTGCACTCCCCGTCTATAGGGGTCTACGAGTCTGATTGAAGCTGTACCTGTGTGAATGATTCTAGTATACTGCACTCCCCGTCTATAGGGGTCTACGAGTCCGATTGAAGCTGTACCTGTGTGAATGATTCTAGTATACTGCACTCCCCGTCTATAGGGGGTCTACGAGTCCGATTGAAGCTGTACCTGTGTGAATGAATCTAGTATACGTGCACTCCCCGTCTATGGGGGTCTACGAGTCTGATTCTAGTATATGTGCACTCCCCGTCTATAGGGGTCTACGAGTCCGATTGAAGCTGTACCTGTGTGAATGATTCTAGTATATGTGCACTCCCCGTCTATGGGGGTCTACGAGTCTGATTCTAGTATATGTGCACTCCCCGTCTATAGGGGTCTACGAGTCCGATTGAAGCTGTACCTGTGTGAATGATTCTAGTATATGTGCACTCCCCGTCTATGGGGGTCTACGAGTCTGATTCTAGTATATGTGCACTCCCCGTCTATAGGGGTCTACGAGTCCGATTGAAGCTGTACCTGTGTGAATGATTCTAGTATATGTGCACTCCCCGTCTATAGGGGTCTACGAGTCCGATTGAAGCTGTACCTGTGTGAATGATTCTAATATACGTGCACTCCCCGTCTATGGGGGTCTACGAGTCTGATTCTAGTATATGTGCACTCCCCGTCTATAGGGGTCTACGAGTCCGATTGAAGCTGTACCTGTGTGAATGATTCTAGTATATGTGCACTCCCCGTCTATAGGGGTCTACGAGTCCGATTGAAGCTGTACCTGTGTGAATGATTCTAGTATATGTGCACTCCCCGTCTATAGGGGTCCCCGTCTATAGGGGTCTACGAGTCTGATTGAAGCTGTACCTCTGTGGATGATTCTAGTATATGTGCACTCCCCGTCTATAGGGGTCCCCGTCTATAGGGGTCTACGAGTCCGATTGAAGCTGTACCTGTGTGAATGATTCTAGTATACGTGCACTCCCCGTCTATAGGGGTCTACGAGTCCGATTGAAGCTGTACCTGTGTGAATGATTCTAGTATACGTGCACTCCCCGTCTATGGGGGTCTACGAGTCCGATTGAAGCTGTACCTGTGTGAATGATTCTAGTATACGTGCACTCCCCGTCTATAGGGGTCTACGAGTCCGATTGAAGCTGTACCTGTGTGAATGATTCTAGTATACGTGCACTCCCCGTCTATAGGGGTCTACGAGTCCGATTGAAGCTGTACCTGTGTGAATGATTCTAGTATACGTGCACTCCCCGTCTATAGGGGTCTACGAGTCCGATTGAAGCTGTACCTGTGTGAATGATTCTAGTATACGTGCACTCCCCGTCTATAGGGGTCTACGAGTCCGATTGAAGCTGTACCTGTGTGAATGATTCTAGTATACGTGCACTCCCCGTCTATAGGGGTCTACGAGTCTGATTCTAGTATATGTGCACTCCCCGTCTATAGGGGTCTACGAGTCCCATTGAAGCTGTACCTGTGTGAATGATTCTAGTATACGTGCACTCCCCGTCTATAGGGGTCCCCGTCTATAGGGGTCTACGAGTCTGATTGAAGCTGTACCTGTATGAATTTGAGTTTGTTTTACTCTCCAAGGGATATATTTTTTCTTCACTGTTTAGTAGTGCCCTGGTTCCTGTGGTCGGTGGGGCCACCTCTCTCCTCTACTCGCCCCTCCTCTACCTTTCCAGGGACTTACAGCGCCGCCTCCGAGGGCTCGGCCACCGGGGAAATGCCCGGAGGATGAAAGGCCAGTCCGGCCTCGTTAGTTTGCGTTTTCTCTGTAGGAGGGTCATTCAATCCTAGTGCATAAATGGGCCCCTTTGCCAGATCCTTCCAGTGGCCCTGGGGGGGTTGTAACCCCCCCCCCCCCCACCGTAGCGCAGATAGCCCTTAATCCTTACACTGTGTGTTTGGGGGGGAGGGGGGGATCAGCCCAAATCCTGTGAATATCTGTGAGGGATGGGAGTCTCAGGGCCCCCTCGTCACGTGCTGCAGGGGCCCATCCTTTCACGTTATGCCTCTGGGCCCTGCAGTGCCAGGCCAAGGAGGGCCCGTGCCACAAGCGCTTCAGCGCCCCACGAAGCGGTAGTAAGCGCTATATAAATGCAAGTGTTTTTTGTTATTTGCACAATTGTCACTTTTTCCTCATGTAATGTAACGCTTGCTTTTGTATTATGCTCACTTGTAACCTTCTTCTCATGTAATGTTACTGTTCCTATTGTGAAGCGCTCTGACAAAAGTCCGCGCTATATAAAAACGCATAAATAAATAAATAAAGTGTGGTGTGTGATGGGTGAGGTGAGGGCACAGCAGACTGCTGGCTCGGGCCATGGCAGGAGGGAGGGATACTGAGGGACCAGGAAGAGGCGGTGGGAGGGGCGAGGGGAGGGCCCCGGAGAAGGAGGAAGGAAGGCTAGGATATGGGGAGGAGCACAGGGTGCGTCACACTCAGGGACAGCACTCCATACTGGAGGGGAAGGAGAGAGACCAGGGGCAGGCACCGAGGAGGAAGAGACGCACCAAGGGCCCGAGAGAGACTCCCTGGGAAAGGGCGAGAGAGAGAGAGAGAGAGACCAAGGGCCTGGACGGGAGAGACGCCTCGGGGGCACTGAGGAGACCAGAGGGAGAGAGACACTAAGGGCCTGGACGAGAGAGAGAGAGACGCCTCGAGGGCCCGAGAGTGACTCCCTGGAAGAGGAAAGAGACACCCAGCGACGGGCATCAAAGGCCCGGGAGACAGACACCTCAAGGGTCCTTGGGAGAGACTTCCCTGGAGAGAGAGAGAGACGCCTCAAGGGTCCTTGGGAGAGACTTCCCTGGAGAGAGAGAGAGACGCCTCAAGGGTCCTTGGGAGAGACTTCCCTGGAAAGAGAGAGAGACGTCTCAAGGTCCTAGGGAGACGCCCGGGACAGGTGAGACGCCTTGAAGAAGCCTGACAGGCTCAAGAGAGACCCCCGGAGGGAGCCCCTGCCGAGAGGGACCTGCACCATCTCAACCCCCGGGACCCCCACCATGGGCCCCAGGGCGGCCCTGCTGCTCCTGCCACTGCTGCTGTCCAGCTACGGTGAGTCTCCCCAAAAAATACCCCCCCCGAATCTGACCCCCTCCCCACGCCAACATCGGTTCACCCCCAGATTGTAGGGGGTCACCTCCATAGGACCCCCCCGGCCTTAGGAGGGACGCCTCGACCCCGCCATGTGTGCCCCGGGGCCGCTGCACCCCACTCCCACCTCCGCGAACCCCTTCAGTCGAAGCATCTCTGCGCCCGTGAACGCACCGCAGCCTACGGCTTCCCGCGCTAAACAGCCCCCCCCCCGTTCTCACCCCAGCCCCCCCGTTCTCACCCCAGCCCCCCCCGTTCTCACCCTAGAACCCCCCCGTTCTCACCCTAGAACCCCCCGTTCTCACCCTAGAACCCCCCGTTCTCACCCTAGAACCCCCCCCGTGTTCTCACCCTAGAACCCCCCCGTGTTCTCACCCTAGAACCCCCGTGTTCTCACCCTAGAACCCCCGTGTTCTCACCCTAGAACCCCCCGTGTTCTCACCCTAGAACCCCCCGTGTTCTCACCCTAGAACCCCCCGTGTTCTCACCCTAGAACCCCCCGTGTTCTCACCCTAGAACCCCCCGTGTTCTCACCCTAGAACCCCCCGTGTTCTCACCCTAGAACCCCCGTGTTCTCACCCTAGAACCCCCCGTGTTCTCACCCTAGCACCCCCGTGTTTTCACCCTAGCACCCCCCGTGTTTTCACCCTAGCACCCCCCGTGTTTTCACCCTAGCACCCCCCGTGTTTTCACCCTAGCACCCCCCGTGTTTTCACCCTAGCACCCCCCGTGTTTTCACCCTAGAACCCCCTCGTTCTTACCCTAGAACCCCCCTCGTTCTCACCCTAGAACCCCCTCGTTCTCACCCTAGAACCCCCTCGTCCCTAGGACCCCCCTCGCCCCCCTTGTTCTGACCCCATCTCCCTCGCCCCCTCCTTGTTCTGACCCCATCTCCCTCGCCCCCCTCCTTGTTCTGACCCCATCTCCCTCGCCCCCTCCTTGTTCTGACCCCATCTCCCTCGCCCCCTCCTTGTTCTGACCCCATCTCCCTCGCCCCCTCCTTGTTCTGACCCCATCTCCCTCGCCCCCTCCTTGTTCTGACCCCATCTCCCTCGCCCCCTCCTTGTTCTGACCCCATCTCCCTCGCCCCCCTCCTTGTTCTGACCCCATCTCCCTCGCCCCCCTCCTTGTTCTGACCCCCATCTCCCCCCCTCCTTGTTCTGACCCCCATCTCCCCCCCTCCTTGTTCTGACCCCCCCCCATCTCCCCCCTCCTTGTTCTGACCCCCATCTCCCCCCCTCCTTGTTGTGACCCCCATCTCCCCCCCTCCTTGTTGTGACCCCCATCTCCCCCCCTCCTTGTTCTGACCCCATCTCCCCCCTCCTTGTTCTGACCCCATCTTCCCCCTCCTTGTTCTGACCCCATCTCCCCCCTCCTTGTTCTGACCCCATCTCCCCCCTCCTTGTTCTGACCCCATCTCCCCCCTCCTTGTTCTGACCCCATCTCCCCCCTCCTTGTTCTGACCCCATCTCCCCCCTCCTTGTTCTGACCCCATCTCCCCCTCCTTGTTCTGACCCCATCTCCCCCTCCTTGTTCTGACCCCATCTCCCCCCTCCTTGTTCTGACCCCATCTCCCCCTCCTTGTTCTGACCCCCATCTCCCCCCTCCTTGTTCTGACCCCATCTCCCCCCTCCTTGTTCTGACCCCATCTCCCCCCCTCCTTGTTCTGACCCCATCTCCCCCCCTCCTTGTTCTGACCCCATCTCCCCCCCTCCTTGTTCTGACCCCATCTCCCCCCTCCTTGTTCTGACCCCATCTCCCTCCCCCTCCTTGTTCTGACCCCATCTCCCTCCCCCTCCTTGTTCTGACCCCATCTCCCTCCCCCATCTCCCTCCCCCTCCTTGTTCTGACCCCATCTCCCTCCCCCCGTTCTGACCCCATCTCCCTCCCCCTCCTTGTTCTGACCCCATCTCCCTCCCCCCATCTCCCTCCCCCTCCTTGTTCTGACCCCATCTCCCTCCCCCCTTCTCCCTCCCCCCTCCATCTACCTCCCCCCTCCATCTCCCTCCCCCCTCCTTGTTCTGACCCCATCTCCCTCCCCCCTCCTTGTTCTGACCCCATCTCCCTCCCCCCCTCCTTGTTCTGACCCCATCTCCCTCTCCTTGTTCTAACCACAGCCCCTTCTATTACTGTCCACCCGCTCTGTTGCTGTCCCAGCCCCCCGGCCCTAAGCCTGACCTTCAGAGGGCCCTCCACACCCCGGGCTGCAACCCTGAACACACCACACTCGGTGCCAGGGCCCTGCACACCCCGTGCTGCAACACTGAACCCACCACACTCCGTGTCAGGGCCCTCCACACCCCGTGCTGCAACACTGAACCCACCACACTCCGTGTCAGGGCCCTCCACACCCCGGGCTGCAACACTGAACACACCACACTCTGTGTCAGGGCCCTCCACACCCCGGGCTGCAACACTGAACACACCACAATCAGTGCCAGGGCCCTGCACACTCGGGGCTGCAACACTGAACACACCACACTGCGTGCCAGGGCCCTCCACACCCCGGGCTGCAACACTGAACACACCACACTCGGTGCCCAGGGTGTGCTCCAGGTTGTGGGTTTCCCAGGGTCCCTATGAGTAATGTTACTACAGCAGGGAGTCCAGGACTCCTTAAGGTTAATGTTACTACAGCGGGGTGTCCAGGGCTCCTTGGGGGTAATGTTACTATGGCGGAGTGTCCTGGGCTCCTTACTGGTAATGTTACTGCGGCGGGGTATGCAGGGCTCCTTGGGGTTAATGTTAATACGGCGGGGTGTCGAGTGCTCCTTGGAGGTAATGTTACTACAGCGGGTGTCTTGGGCTCCTTAAGGTTAATGTTACTACGGCAGTGTGTCCAGGGCTCTTTAATCAATCAATCAGGGGAGATTGTAAGCGCGCTACTCACCCGTGAGGGTCTCAAGGCGCTGGGGGGAGGGGGGTCCGCAGTTGTGTTCAGCCAAAGAGCCAGGCCTTGAGCACCTTCCTGAAGGTGTTGAGGGAGGGGGCGCGTCTGATGTCGATCGGGAGCTCATTCCAGGTCTTGGCCCCGATGTAGGAGAAGGCTCGCCCCCCTGCTTTGGCTCTGCTGATGCGTGCGGTCTCGGCGAGGACGAGGTTGGCGGATCGGAGTTCTCTTTTGGGTACGTGGAAGGTGATTCTATCGTTGAGGTATTGGGGTCCGGTGTTGTGGAGGCATTTGTAGGGGTGGGTGAGTATCTTGAAGGTAACTCTCTTCTCGATGGGGGGGCCAGTGGAGATCCCGAAGGTGTTGGCTAATGTGTTTGTGTCGAGGGATGCCGAGCACAAGTCTGGTGGCGGTGTTCTGTATTGTTTGAAGCTTGCGGAGTAGACTTGTTTATGCCGGCGTAGAGAGCGTTTCCGTAGTCTAGTCTGCTGGTTATCAGTGTGTGGGTGACTGTCTTCCTTGATTCTGGGGGGATCCAGTTGAACGTCTTGTGGAGGGTGCTGAAGCAGCTGAAGGCGACAGCGTTGACCTGTCGGTTCATGGAGAGGGAAGAGTCGAGTACGATGTCGAGGTTTCTGGTGTGGTCCGTGGGGGTCGCGGGGCTGCCGAGGGCGGTGGGCCACCAGGTGTCGCTCCATGCTGATGTGGTTCCGAGAACGAGGACTTCTGTCTTCTCCGAGTTGAGTTTTAGGCAGCTGTTGCTCATCCAGGCTACGACGTCCTGCATTCCTTCCTGGGAGTTGAGTCTGGTGGTGGTGGGATCTTTGGTAAGGGAGAGGATGAGCTGGGTGTTGTCGGCGTAGGATACTATGCTGAGGCCGTGCTGTCTGGCGATAGCAGCAAGGGGGGGCCATGTTTACGTTGCAGGGGGTAGGGCTGAGAGATGATCCCTGGGGCACTCTGCAGTTGATATCCGTGGGTTCGGAGAGGAATGGTGGCAGTCTTCTGCCGGTGAGGAATGAGCGGATCCAGCCGAGGGCGGTTCCTTGTATGCCGGCATCGTGTAGTCTGGCGGTGAGAGACCGTGTTGAACGCTGCTGACAGGTCAAGTAGGATCAGGGCTGTGGTGTGGCCTTGGTCGAGGAAGGTGCAGATGTCGTCTGTGGCGGCAGGTAGGGCAGTCTCTGTGCTGTGGTCGCTGCGGAATCCGGATTGAGAAGGTTCGAGGATGGCGTTGTCTTCAATGAACCTTGTTGATTCTGCATTGACGGTCTTCTCTGCGACTTTTGCCGCGAAGGGGAGGAGCAAGATGGGCCGGTAGTTCTTGAGGTCCGTGTGATTTGCCGCTGGCTTCCTGAGCAGGGGTCTGACTTCTGCACGTTTCCAATCGTCTAGGAAAGTCCTGGTCTCGAAGGTGGTGTTGATGGCTCTTTAGGGGTAATGCTACTACGGCAGGGTGTCCAGAGGCTCCTTACGGTTAATGTTACTACAGCTGGTATGCAGAGATTCTTAGGGGTAATGTTACTACTGCTGGGTGTCCTGGGCTCCTTAGAGGTAATGTTACTACTGCGGGGTGTCCAGGGCTCCTTGGGGTTAATGTTACTACAGCGGGTGTTGAGGGCTCCTTAGAGGTAATGTTACTACGGCGGGGTGTCCAGGGCTCCTTAGAGGTAATGTTACTACTGCGGGGTGTCCAGGGCTCTTTAAGGTTAATGTTACTACGGCGGGGTGTTCAGGGCTCCTTATGGCTAATGTTACTACGGCGGGGCGTCCAGGGCTCCTTAAGGTTAATGTTACTACGGCGGGGCGTCCAGGGCTCCTTAAGGTTAATGTTACTACGGCGGGGCGTCCAGGGCTCCTTAAGGTTAATGTTACTACGGCGGGGCGTCCAGGGCTCCTTAAGGTTAATGTTACTACGGCGGGGCGTCCAGGGCTCCTTAAGGTTAATGTTACTATGGCGGGGCGTCCAGGGCTCCTTAAGGTTAATGTTACTACGGCGGGCGTCCATGGCTCCTTAAGGTTAATGTTACTACGGCGGGGTGTTCAGGGCTCCTTATGGCTAATGTTACTACGGCGGGGCGTCCAGGGCTCCTTAAGGTTAATGTTACTACGGCGGGGCGTCCAGGGCTCCTTAAGGTTAATGTTACTACGGCGGGGCGTCCAGGGCTCCTTAAGGTTAATGTTACTATGGCGGGGCGTCCAGGGCTCCTTAAGGTTAATGTTACTACGGCGGGCATCCAGGGCTCCTTAGAGGTAATGTTACTGCGGGGGGTGTTGCGTGCTCTTTAAGGTTAATGTTACTATGGTGGGGTGTCCAGAGCTCCTTAGGGTAATGTTACTACGGTGGGGTGTCCACGGCTCTTTGAGGTTAATGTTACTACAGCGGGGTGTGCAGGGCTCCTTAAAGATAATGTTACTACTGCAGGGTGTCCAGGGCTCCTATGGGGTAATATTACTACATCGGGATGGCCTGGGTCTTTTAGGTTAATGTTACTACAGCGGGTGTCCAGGGCTCCTGTGGGGTAATATTACTACATCGGGGTGGCCTGGGCTCTTTTAGGTTAATGTTACTACGGGGGATGTCGAGTGCTCCTTAAAGGTAATGTTACTACGGCAGGGTGTCCAGGGCTCTTTAAGGTTAATGTTACTACGGCAGGGCGTCCAGGGCTCTTTTAGGTTAATGTTACTACGGGGGGTGCGAAGTGCTCCTTAGAGGTAATGGTACTACGGCGGGGTGTCCAGGGCTCCTTAGAGGTAATGTTACTACGGCGGGGTGACCAGGGCTTCTTAAGGTTAATGTTACTACGGGGGGTGTCGAGTGCTCTTTAGAGGTAATGTTACTACAGCGGGTGTCTATGGGGTAATATTACTACATCGGGGTGGGCTGGGCTCTTTTAGGTTACTGTTACTACGGCGGGGTGGCCTGGGCTCTTTTAGGTTAATGTTACTACGGTGGGGTGTCCTGGGCTCCTTGGAGGTAATGTTACTATCGCGGGATGTCCAGGGCTCTTTAAGGTTAATGTTACTACAGCTGGGCATTGAGTGCTCCTTAGAGGTAATGTTACTACAGCGGGTGTCCAGGGCTCCTTAAGATTAATGTTACTACGGCGGGGTGTCCAGGGCTCCCTAGAGGTAATGTTACTACTCCGGGGTGTCCAGGGCTCCTTAAGGTTAATGTTACTACTGCGGGGTGTCCAGGGCTCCTATGGGGTAATATTACTACATCGGGATGGCCTGGGCTCTTTTAGGTTAATGTTACTACAGCGGGTGTCCAGGGCTCCCTAGAGGTAATGTTACTACTCCGGGGTGTCCAGGGCTCCTTAAGGTTAATGTTACTATGGCGGGGCGTCCAGGGCTCCTTAAGGTTAATGTTACTACGGCGGGGTGTCCAGGGCTCCTTAAGATTAATGTTACTACAGCGGGTGTCCAGGGCTCCTATGGGGTAATATTACTACATCGGGGTGGGCTGGGCTCTTTTAGGTTAATGTTACTACGGGGGGTGTCGAGTGCTCCTAGGGGGTAATGTTACTACAGCGGGTGTCGAGTGCTCCTAGGGGGTAATGTTACTACAGCGGGGTGTGCAGGGCTCCTTAAAGGTAATGTTACTACTGCGGGGTGTCCAGGGCTCCTATGGGGTAATATTACTACATCGGGATGGCCTGGGCTCTTTTAGGTTACTGTTACTACGGCGGGGTGGCCTGGGCTCTTTTAGGTTAATGTTACTACGGTGGGGTGTCCTGGGCTCCTTGGAGGTAATGTTACTATCGCGGGATGTCCAGGGCTCTTTAAGGTTAATGTTACTACAGCTGGGCATTGAGTGCTCCTTAGAGGTAATGTTACTACTCCGGGGTGTCCAGGGCTCCTTAAGGTTAATGTTACTACTCCGGGGTGTCCAGGGCTCCTTAAGGTTAATGTTACTACGGCGGGGTGTCCAGGGCTCCTTAAGGTTAATGTTACTACTCCGGGGTGTCCAGGGCTCCTTAAGGTTAATGTTACTATGGCGGGGTGACCAGGGCTCCTTAAGGTTAATGTTACTACAGCGGGTGTCCAGGGCTCCCTAGAGGTAATGTTACTACTCCGGGGTGTCCAGGGCTCCTTAAGGTTAATGTTACTACGGCGGGGTGTCCAGGGCTCCTTAAGGTTAATGTTACTACGGCGGGGTGTCCAGGGCTCCTTAAGGTTAATGTTACTACAGCGGGTGTCCAGGGCTCCCTAGAGGTAATGTTACTACGGCGGGGTGTCCAGGGCTCCTTAAGGTTAATGTTACTACGGCGGGGTGTCCAGGGCTCCTTAAGGTTAATGTTACTACTCCGGGGTGTCCAGGGCTCCTTAAGGTTAATGTTACTATGGCGGGGCGTCCAGGGCTCCTTAAGGTTAATGTTACTATGCCGGGGCGTCCAGGGCTCCTTAGAGTAATATTACTACACTACCCTCCAGTTGGGGTCCATGGGTGGAGCTCATTCAGTCAAACTGTTTGTTTTCTTTTCATTGTGGGACTTTACGTCCTGAATCTACGGTGGTATCAAATGGACTACAAATCCCAGAATGCAAAGCACAAAAGCAGCGTGGAATGTCGGAGGTGCTCAGGATGGACCTGGGCTCTTGTCCCTGGCAAATGTATTAAGGGGTTAAAAACGGGTTAAGAACGATAGCCAGCGCCCCTGTAGAGAGGGAGGGGGGGAATATTCAGTGAGTCACTTATTGTTGGATTGTGGATTCTTCACTGAGGCAAGAAAATGATCCTTCGGCCTGCGGGATTCAACCAGCGACAGGGGGCAGAGCGGAGTCACCGTATCGCCGGTGGCCAGTGCTGTCTGCCCCACAGGGTGTAAGATCCGGGCCTGTATGGCTGTCTTTCTGCTCAGTAAGACGATGGCGGGTAAATGAGTGGGTCCCCCTAATAGGACGGACTTTGAGTTGGGATTGTATTGGGTCTGGGTAGGGACTATTTGAAATTGTATAATTTACACGTAGTAGTGGCGGAAGGACACAACTGTGCATTGTTTTAGGTTACTCAAATTGTCGTTTTTTCCGTTTAAAAAAAGAAATGGAAACGTGTGTAATACTTCCATAAAGAATATATTTCTTGGAAATAGTTTTGTTGAATCTGAAAGCGGGGTTGGCTGGGGCTGCTGTTCAGGAATGTTCCCCAGTGAGTGGGCTGTGGCCTGGTCGGTATTTCCTGTTTTTCACCTTCCTTTTGTGGTGGGGGAAGGTGTTGTCATGGCACTCGCCAAGCTCATGTATTTTAACATGGGGGGCGACCTCTCCTCTCTTTATATGTAGCCCCCCCCCTCCCCAGGCTGTGTTGTGCTCGCCGTGCACTTGGCAATTCTTCCTGCTCCGCTCGCTACGGACCCTCTGTGTGCTCTTGTGCAAACAGTTGCGCTTTATTGTTTTATTGGACTTACAAGGGTCGCTAACACTTGATGCCCACGTCACTCCTTTCAACATTTCTGAGTAGTGAGTACCCGAGGCCGGCTGGGGATGTGTGTGGGGTGGTGAGGGGGGGCGAGCTGACTGGGAAGAGAGGAGGCAGCAGGCCAGGAAGGGGGGTGGAGTACGGTGGACAGCCCAGTGCCCCTCGACCGGCGGGGGGGGGGGGTCCTCAGATTGGCACTGTGTGCCCGACATGAGGGGGTTACTCGAGCTACCAGTCAGACCATGCCCTGGTAAAGGGGGAGGGGTGGACTGGCTGTACTGCCCTCATTGACGACCCTTCACTGGCTCACGAGGCCCCCAGACCCTTTGCATCCACTGATACCCCTCAGTCCTACTGCCAGCGCTCCCTCTCAGACCCCCCTACAATCCCCCGGGGTCCGCCCACCTCCCGGTCCAAGGGAAGCTCAGAGCATGGCCGCAGGTGGTGTGAGGAGTGGCAAGGCTGGTTCCATGTGTGAGGGGGTGGGCAGGCTGGTTCCATGTGTGAGGGGGTGGGCAGGCTGGTTCCATGTGTGAGGGTTTGGCATTAAAAGAAACCCTCTAAACAAAAACCATCAACATAACAGTCGGTCATGGCCAAAAAACAACTGCTGCTTTAAAAAAAAAAACCTCTGCAAACCAACTATGCTATGCACATAACACTCTGTGATGCCCAGAAACCGCCTGCTGCATTAGGGGAACCACCATAAAATACAACAGTACCAGCATAAAACCCAGTGATGACCCCCAAACCACCTGGTGCTTTGAAAGAACCACTGCAGACCAACTTTACCACACCATCCACATAACACTGCATGATGCCCAGAAACCACCTGCTGCTTTATAAGAAGCCCTGTAAACAAAAACCGTCAACATAAGTCAGTCGTGGCCAAAAACCGCCTGCTGCATTAGGGGAACCACCATAAAATACTACAGTACCGGCATAAAATCCAGTGATTGCCCTGCACCTCTGATGTTGTCCCATTCCCTTTCCAAGAGTATTTTCTGTTATTTAAAGCCCTTCTTTGATGTTTTTCCTGTTTTGTTGAAGGTTCCTGTTTAATTCATGAGCAAGAGAGTCACCTTAAGCCATTATTCGGAAAATACCGTCCACTCCTTAAGCAACCTTTGTCGCTCATACCTTCTTCAGCAGCAACATGGTCTGCTGAACCATTGCCTAGCCCACAGACAAATGCAAGTGACAATGACAAATGCCTAGCCCACAGACACCAATACCATGGACAATGAACTGGCTGTGGAAAAACAAAATAATAAAAAAATAGTTTAATAAAATAGCTGACTGTGCAGTGGCTGAAGGGCAGGGTGTTTGAGACACTCGTCTAAATGTGCTGCCGTAAATTAGAGATGCGTACCAGGGCTTTGGTCATCAGAGGTAATCTACATTGGTCTGCTTTGTGCCCGTGGTGTGTGGTGTCTTCTGGCTCTGCGCTCGTGGTGTGTGGATCCTTTTGTCCCTTAGGCCGGTGTGTGTGGTGTCTGCTGGCTCTGCCCCCCCTGTGGTGGTGTCGGCTGGCTCTGCCCCCCCGTGGTGGTGTCGGCTGGCTCTGTCCCCCCCCGTGGTGGTGTCGGCTGGCTCTGTCCCCCCCCGTGGTGGTGTCGGCTGGCTCTGTCCCCCCCGTGGTGGTGTCGGCTGGCTCTGTCCCCCCCGTGGTGGTGTCGGCTGGCTCTGTCCCCCCCGTGGTGGTGTCGGCTGGCTCTGTCCCCCCGTGGTGGTGTCGGCTGGCTCTGTCCCCCCCGTGGTGGTGTCGGCTGGCTCTGCCCCCGTGGTGGTGTCGGCTGGCTCTGACCCCCCGTGGTGGTGTCGGCTGGCTCTGACCCCCCGTGGTGGTGTCGGCTGGCTCTGACCCCCCGTGGTGGTGTCGGCTGGCTCTGACCCCCCCGTGGTGGTGTCGGCTGGCTCTGACCCCCCCGTGGTGGTGTCGGCTGGCTCTGCCCCCCCGTGGTGGTGTCAGCTAGCTCTGCCCCTCCCCCCCCCATGGTGGTGTCGGCTGGCTCTGCCCCCGCGGTGGGTTGTGTGGTGTCGGCTGGCTCTGCCCCGCGGTGTGTTGTGTGGTGTCGGCTGGGTCTGATGCATAAAGGAAGTAAGTATATGTAGATTAAAGATATTGATAGAGGTATAAGGTGAGAAATAGGGTGGTGCACTGAATATGCTTTTTTTTTTTTGGGGGGGTAGAAACATAAATATATAGATCCAAGTACATGGAAGGTATATAAATGCATAAAGGAAGTAAGTATATGTAGATTAAAGATGCATTCGATAAACTCTGGTTTTCAAGTGTTGTACTTAAAACATTTTTTTTTTTTTTTAAACCTAATTATTGGACATGATTATACAAAGCAATACACAAAGATAGGTACATATCTATAGTACAAATACATGCTTATATACAGAGGGATATGCTGTGTATTTCTGTTTGCGTATGGTGCTTATGTGGGGAAGAGCCGATTCTTGAGTAGTTTTCTGAAGATAAGGTGGTTGTCCGTTGATCTTATATTGGGGGTAAAGAGTTCCATAGTTTGGCTGCTTGAACAGAGAAGGATGTGCCACCCATGATTTTTTTCTTGTATCTTGGGATTTTGAGGCGAGGTGCCACTCTAGAGCGGAGTTCCTTTGTTGAATGTGTTTGGTGATTTTATTCCTGATGAAGAGCGGTCCCGTTCCATGTATCGCTTTGTGGGTGATACAAAGCAGCTTGAATTTATGGTTGTTCAAGGTGATCCATGGGAGAGGCTATTGCATAATCAGCTAATCTGGTGCAACCTATTTTATTCTATTGTGTTTTGTGATGACGCTGCGGTTTTGTGACGTTGTGACGCTGCGGTTTTGTGACGTTGTGACGCTGCGGTTTTGTGACGACGCTGCGGTTTTGTGACGACGCTGCGGTTTTGTGACGACGCTGCGGTTTTGTGACGACGCTGCGGTTTTGTGACGACGCTGCGGTTTTGTGACGACGCTGCGGTTTTGTGACGACGCTGCGGTTTTGTGACGCTGCGGTTTTGTGACGCTGCGGTTTTGTGACGCTGCGGTTTTGTGACGCTGCGGTTTTGTGGACGCTGCGGTTTTGTGACGCTGCGGTTTTGTGACGCTGCGGTTTTGTGACGCTGCGGTTTTGTGGACGCTGCGGTTTTGTGACGCTGCGGTTTTGTGACGCTGCGGTTTTGTGACGCTGCGGTTTTGTGACGCTGCGGTTTTGTGACGCTGCGGTTTTGTGACGCTGCGGTTTTGTGACGCTGCGGTTTTGTGACGCTGCGGTTTTGTGACGCTGCGGTTTTGTGACGCTGCGGTTGTGACGACGCTGTTTTGTGACGACGCAAAACGACGCTGTTTTGTGACGTTGCGGTTTTGTGATGACGCTGCGGTTTTGTGACGTTGTGATGACGCTGCGGTTTTGTGATGACGCTGCGGTTTTGTGATGACGCTGCGGTTTTGTGATGACGCTGCTAGTTCATTGATATCTGAAGCCAAGGAAGGCCCTTTGGCCGTGTGAGTCACGTGGAGGAGTTTCTTGCTAATCTGAGATTCCGCGGCCTTCTTGAACATCCCTACAAAGAGGTTGGACTCTATGGCGGGGGATATCGTTTATAAGGGCTACAAAGGGTTTGTTACTGCTAGACATTTGAGAGTTGAACTGTCTCGTTCGTGGTGGGGTTGATCGATCAGCAGCTATTGAAAAGATTCCTTTGACAATCTATACTCTAGCTGCTGCCGGAGCCTTCCTGGGTCTCCTTCTAACCGCCTCGCAGCCTCTGTACAGATGACCTACAGCTGGAAGATGAGTCAAAGCTCCTTTAGTACCTGTAATTAATCTAGAGAGGGGTCCTAGGCAGAGTTGCCCCATTACCTACTTTCTTTGACTTCTTCATTGAACCGCCGGTGCAACCATCACGAAATGACTGAGTGCTGTCCGAGATTTAGGAATGAGGTGGCCCTGTCCGCAGATGATCTTATTGTATACACGCGTCCAGGGGCGTGACCCCCCCCCCCCCTTCAGCAGCTCGAGCAGGCGTGGGGGCTACGGGACTGTTGTCTGTAAGTTTTTTTTATGGCTCCTTTAACAGGAGAACCCGGTCTGCAAGAAGCTGAAAAATATGTCGTTTTACAGTGGAAGAAAGGGGTGCAGGACAGGCTGGAGACCAGAGATGCATGGGGAGAGGATGGATGGATGGACAGAGTAGGAGGGGTGCAGGACAGGCTGGAGACCAGAGATGCATGGGGAGAGGATGGTGGGATGGATGGACAGAGTAGGAGGGGTGCAGGACAGGCTGGAGACCAGAGATGCATGGGGAGAGGATGGTGGGATGGATGGATGGATGGACAGAGTAGGAGGGGTGCAGGACAGGCTGGAGACCAGAGATGCATGGGGAGAGGATGGTGGGATGGATGGATGGATGGACAGAGTAGGAGGGGTGCAGGACAGGCTGGAGACCAGAGATGCATGGGGAGAGGATGGTGGGATGGATGGATGGATGGATGGACAGAGTAGGAGGGGTGCAGGACAGGCTGGAGACCAGAGATGCATGGGGAGAGGATGGTGGGATGGATGGATGGACCGAGTAGGATGGGTGCAGGACAGGCTGGACACCAGAGATGCATGGGGAGAGGATGGTGGGATGGATGGATGGATGGACAGAGTAGGATGGGTGCAGGACAGGCTGGAGACCAGAGATGCATGGGGAGAGGATGGTGGGATGGATGGATGGACAGAGTAGGATGGGTGCAGGACAGGCTGGACACCAGAGATGCATGGGGAGAGGATGGTGGGATGGATGGATGGATGGACAGAGTAGGATGGGTGCAGGACAGGCTGGAGACCAGAGATGCATGGGGAGAGGATGGTGGGATGGATGGACAGAGTAGGATGGGTGCAGGACAGGCTGGAGACCAGAGATGCATGGGGAGAGGATGGTGGGATGGATGGATGAATGGACAGAGTAGGATGGGTGCAGGACCGGCTGGAGACCAGAGATTCATGGGGAGAGGATGGTGGGACGGATGGATGGATGGATGGGTGCAGGACAGGCTGGAGACCAGAGATGCATGGGGAGAGGATGGTGGGATGGATGGATGGATGGACAGAGTAGGATGGGTGCAGGACAGGCTGGAGACCAGAGATGCATGGGGAGAGGATGGTGGGATGGATGGACAGAGTAGGAGGGGTGCAGGACAGGCTGGAGACCAGAGATGCATGGGGAGAGGATGGTGGGATGGATGGATGGACAGAGTAGGTTGGGTGTGGGGGAGGATGGAGAGAGGGTGGATGGACAGGAAGATGAAGGACTGATGGAGAGCAGGACTGATGGAGAGCAGGACTGATGGAGAGCAGGACTGATGGAGAGCAGGACTGATGGAGAGCAGGACTGATGGAGAGCAGGACTGATGGAGAGCAGGACTGATGGAGAGAGGATGGATAGACAGGAAGATGGACTGATGGAGAGCAGGACTGATGGAGAGCAGGACTGATGGAGAGCAGGACTGATGGAGAGCAGGACTGATGGAGAGCAGGACTGATGGAGAGCAGGACTGATGGAGAGCAGGACTGATGGAGAGCAGGACTGATGGAGAGCAGGACTGATGGAGAGAGGATGGATAGACAGGAAGATGGACTGATGGAGAGCAGGACTGATGGAGAGCAGGACTGATGGAGAGCAGGACTGATGGAGAGCAGGACTGATGGAGAGCAGGACTGATGGAGAGCAGGACTGATGGAGAGCAGGACTGATGGAGAGCAGGACTGATGGAGAGCAGGACTGATGGAGAGCAGGACTGATGGAGAGCAGGACTGATGGAGAGCAGGACTGATGGAGAGCAGGACTGATGGAGAGCAGGACTGATGGAGAGCAGGACTGATGGAGAGCAGGACTGATGGAGAGAGGATGGATGCAAGGATGGATAGACAGGAAGATGAAGGACTGATGGGGAGAAGGACTGATGGGGAGAAGGACTGATGGGGAGAAGGACTGATGGGGAGAAGGACTGATGGGGAGAAGGACTGATGGGGAGAAGGACTGATGGGGAGAAGGACTGATGGGGAGAAGGACTGATGGGGAGAAGGACTGATGGGGAGAAGGACTGATGGGGAGAAGGACTTATGGACAGGAAGATGAAGGACTGATGGAGAGAAGGACTGATGGACAGGAAGATGAAGGACTGATGGACAGGAAGATGAAGGACTGATGGACAGGAAGATGAAGGACTGATGGACAGGAAGATGAAGGACTGATGGACAGGAAGATGAAGGACTGATGGACAGGAAGATGAAGGACTGATGGAGAGAGGATGGATGGACAGGAAGATGGACTGATGGAGAGCAGGACTGATGGAGAGCAGGACTGATGGAGAGCAGGACTGATGGAGAGCAGGACTGATGGAGAGCAGGACTGATGGAGAGAGGATGGATAGACAGGAAGATGGACTGATGGAGAGCAGGACTGATGGAGAGCAGGACTGATGGAGAGCAGGACTTATGGAGAGCAGGACTGATGGAGAGCAGGACTGATGGAGAGCAGGACTGATGGAGAGAGGATGGATAGACAGGAAGATGGACTGATGGAGAGCAGGACTGATGGAGAGCAGGACTGATGGAGAGCAGGACTGATGGAGAGCAGGACTGATGGAGAGCAGGACTGATGGAGAGCAGGACTGATGGAGAGCAGGACTGATGGAGAGCAGGACTGATGGAGAGCAGGACTGATGGAGAGCAGGACTGATGGAGAGAGGATGGATGCAAGGATGGATAGACAGGAAGATGAAGGACTGATGGGGAGAAGGACTGATGGGGAGAAGGACTGATGGGGAGAAGGACTGATGGGGAGAAGGACTGATGGGGAGAAGGACTGATGGGGAGAAGGACTGATGGGGAGAAGGACTGATGGGGAGAAGGACTGATGGGGAGAAGGACTGATGGGGAGAAGGACTGATGGGGAGAAGGACTGATGGACAGGAAGATGAAGGACTGATGGAGAGAAGGACTGATGGACAGGAAGATGAAGGACTGATGGACAGGAAGATGAAGGACTGATGGAGAGAAGGACTGATGGACAGGAAGATGAAGGACTGATGGACAGGAAGATGAAGGACTGATGGACAGGAAGATGAAGGACTGATGGACAGGAAGATGAAGGACTGATGGAGAGAGGACTGATGGAGAGCAGGACTGATGGAGAGCAGGACTGATGGAGAGCAGGACTGATGGAGAGAGGATGGATAGACAGGAAGATGGACTGATGGAGAGCAGGACTGATGGAGAGCAGGACTGATGGAGAGCAGGACTGATGGAGAGCAGGACTGATGGAGAGCAGGACTGATGGAGAGCAGGACTGATGGAGAGCAGGACTGATGGAGAGAGGATGGATGGACAGGAAGATGGACTGATGGAGAGAGGATGGATGGACAGGAAGATGGACTGATGGAGAGAGGATGGATGGACAGGAAGATGGACTGATGGAGAGAAGGACTGATGGGGAGAGGATGGATGGACAGGAAGATGGACTGATGGAGAGAGGATGGATGGACAGGAAGATGGACTGATGGAGAGCAGGACTGATGGAGAGCAGGACTGATGGAGAGCAGGACTGATGGAGAGCAGGATGGATGCAAGGATGGATAGACAGGAAGATGAAGGACTGATGGAGAGAAGGCTGAATGGCAGTGTAGTAATCTGCTTTGATTAAGTAATGCACCTTCCTTGCCTTTGTTCCCTGCCTGATGCTCTTACAGTATGATGTCATTTGGAATGTGAGGAATGTTTGTACTGATGGGAGAGCAGTTGGAGAAGATGGGCTGAGTAGCCAGGAGGCTGCTCCTGGTGGGGCTTATATTAAGACTTACATTGGAACTTACTAAGATGTAACTTGAAGAATAAACTACAACTATAAGAGCTGTCTACGAGACTTCATTTATTTCTACATTGGCGACGATTTAAAAAGGAGAAGAACTTACGCGTGGAGAAAAGAAGAATATTTGGCAGCTACTGAAAGTGGAGCTGAAGGTACTAATATTACTAAAGACATTGAACTATTTAAGCTGTCTGGCACGCGCCCCACCAGTGACCCTGAAACAGTCGCCCTAAATAATTCTAGGTGCCAGATCCACTTGTGTATGAGACTGTAAAGTGTAGGGGCGAAGGTCATGCCCCGGTGTTGAATGCTGACAAGGCTCCGGCTTGCCCTGATGAGAAGTGGCTGCACATGGTAGAAAATAATCGGGGGCACATTTTGATCACAAGCTTTTAAAGAATTATCAAGCCCCGCTGTTAAAAATGGGGCTGAGTAGCCAGGAGGCTGCTCCTGGTGGGGCTTATATTAAGACTTACATTGGAACTTACTAAGATGTAACTTGAAGAATAAACTACAACTATAAGAGCTGTCTACGAGACTTCATTTATTTCTACACAGAGAGTAATGGATGGAAGGAAAGAAGGATGGTGGGCGGGTGGAAAGAGAATGAATGACGGAGAGAAGGCAAGAAAGAAGGACAGATGATGGATAAAATGGGAGGGAAGGAAAAAGACAGAAGGATGGATAATAAAGATTGAGGGATGGATGGTTGGAAAAAATACCGAAAGCGTGTAGAGAAGGAAGGCCAAAGACTGAGAGGATGGAGAAAAGAATAAAGAATGTAAGAGTTTCAGAATACCCACGGGGGGCTCTCGCCAACAACTGCAGGGTTTGCTCGCCCCACCCACTCTCTGACAGATGTTTGGGACATGGTTTTCAGTGGCGAATATTTTTTTCTCGGGGTTCTCCCTTATACACATCTGCTCTATAAAAGTCTCTACCTAGGGTAGATCAGTTAGTGAAGACTGTGGGTGTCTCTCTGGATACGCAGTGAATACAAATACGTCTGACATTTTGGTTTGGCATACAGATGAGGACACGCCTCTTTGAGGTAGAAGTATGGTAATTCGGTGATAATGTTACTTAGGATCTTAGATAAATAATGCAGATGTTCTGAATAAGATCCCTGAGCAAGTGGAAGGGTTGTTAAGGAAATGACAATCTTCCCTCGACAACTTTTGGCGGAGTTAATTTGTTAGAAAGGATGACTTTCAAAATATACTTTTTAGGTCGAGCCTAGAGTAGCGCGCATGCGTTGCTCTGCGAGACTTTATGTAAGGGGCTTCCAAAAGCTGACCACACGCTCTTGCACAATGGCCTTTTCCGTGCGGTTACCCGCACGGCCGCCATGTGTTTTCAATTATCGCGGCCGTGCGGGTAACCGCAAGCAATAGGCCATGGTGCACGCTCTTGCGCGCACCGCTCGCGGGCGTCTTTTTTAAAATTTGTTTTAAGAGGACGGGAGTGTTTTAACATTTCGAGGATGTTTTGGGAGTTTAAAGTGCGGCGCGTTTTTAAGAGGCTGAATGTGCTTTCAAAGAGTGAGCTTTAATATAGAGAGTGTGATAGCGGTAAACTAGAGGTATCTTACTGCGGTGCTGAACCCAGCGGCTGCCAAGCTGTAAAGCGCACGGGACAAGGAGTGAGTGGACTCAAGGTCTGGCCAGGGGTCGAGCAGAGTACATTCTGCACATGCCGGTGTCACGCCCTCGTAGTGCGTGCTCCTCAGCAGCCTGGCACGGCTCCAGCCCTTTTCTAACTTTAGAAGAAGCGCTTCTCGCCTCCCAAGCTATTTTTATTATTAAAAAAACATAAGGTCTCACCGCTCTCTAAACACTTATTTCAGACGCGTCCTCTGTGGAGTGGTATAAATACTATGCAGTGCGTGCGCTAAAAACTTCTGTAAGTTATTTTTGTTTTGTAATAAAGCAAAAAACTCTTTGTGTCAAATATATAACAAAATGCCACGTTATCCCAGTCTTTTATAAAGCGCAAACTAATCACCCCTAAGGGTCTCAAGGCGCTGTCGGGAAGATGAAGCGAGCTATTGCCCAGAGTCACGTGGTGCTGGGCTGAGTTGCCGCCGGGGATGGAACCTTGAGCCCCGTGCTTCAGAGTCAGCCGCCCTGGCCGCGTTCATGTGCGCTGGAATAATGTATTCGCAGCTGTAGCATTATTGAACGGTCTCATTCTGGAAACTGCAGTCCGTTTCGTTACAGGGCAATAGAGACCACTGCTTGTAATGGAAAACTGCAGGTGCTCATTCCTCGTGACTTCCTCATTCCCTCGTCGAGCCTCAGAGCCTGCCCTGGTGCCTTGTCTCATGGACTCCCGTCACAGTTCTGGCTCAAACAGCATTCTGAATTAGCTGTCTGGAGAGCGATTCTTGGCCATGTCCGTGTCTCCTACTTGTAGGTCAGGCAGCTTTGTCAGCCTCTTGCATAGCTGCCAAGGTTTCCGATTGCTACGTGTGAGATTTTCATAATTTCAGTGTAATTAGGAGTGACATTTCAACAACTATAAGTGACACTTTCTCGCAAGCAAAATCAAGCAATGAAGACAGGGAAACATATTGATATCAGAAACTACACCCATTTGAGTAACCAGAAACTCTAAGAAGATCTTACAATTGCTGCAAGCACCAGAAATGGAAGGGCACTACACTAACCGGGGCACTACACTAACCGGGGCACTACACTAACCGGCTTTAGTGCTGGTGGTGCCCTTTGCAACACTGTTTGTTAGCGCCCGCCAATGACCACCTCCACCACGGATTCCCTCACCACCACCTTTTAACAGTGCCCTTCAAGTCTCCATAACCACTCTCTCTCAGATGCACTTAATTAGTTATATAGCGTCACTCATACCAGTGTAGGGTGTCAGAGCACTTCTCATCACACGTGCATTACACATAGACTATCAGTCATATGTTTGTAACTCAGTTTATAGGAAATGTTACATAAGCCAGAGTGCTACAAGGTGTAGGAGTGACATGTCATCCATACTCGTAAGCAGCATAGTTTAAGAGTGCTTGGTCTAGAGAAGCACAAACTCAGAAATTAACAAGCATTTGCAATGCAATAGGTCTCGCATTTACGCGAGTCTGAGCTATTTGCATTGTAAATGACTGCCTTTTATTTATGTTTTGGTTTTTAAAACATAAATAAAAGGCATTGTCATTTACAATGCAAATAGCTTAAACTCGAGTAAATGCGAGACCTATTGTATTGCAAATGCTTGTTTTGTTTGATCCTGTTGCAGTTCATGTTGAAAAATCTAGATCCAATCCAGTGGATTTTTTTTTATTACCAAATTTTGTTTCACAAGAACAGAAATACAAGCAAATGCACCTTTCCCCCATCCCGCGCCGAACCCCAGAGTTCACCAACACAGAAGGAGGGTCACCAGCTCACCCCAAGGATGCAACCACTCTGAGTCCAGAATAAGCCCACCAACAACCCCACATCTTGGCGTGCTTATGTGGGCATCCCCTGCCCGTATACGGGCACCTCCAGCTTGGAGCACCAGTCCGTCGCAGGTTTCGGAGGGCGTGCGTCGTCCAGTCACGTACCATATGCAACATCCCCATGCCCACCCCGGGACCCCAAGGTTGTCGAATATCCCAAGCAGCGCCATTCTGGGAGAAAGTTCCACCGGCCTCTCCAACGCCCCATCAACAGAAGACCAGTATTGTGCAGTAATGGGACACGACCACACCCATGGTAAGTGTGCCTCGGGGGCCACCCATCGGTTGCACGGCGACGTAGGTCTCTTGCCCGCTCTCCAGAGACGCAGCAGTGTTAGATAGGAGACATGCAAATAGTGAAGTTGGATGAGGCACAGGCAGGAGGAGAGAACCAACACCCATGGGGCCATGCTTGCGTGATGGTGTCTTCTGGCTCTGAGCCCATGGTGGGTGGAGGCTTGTGGCTCTGCGCCCGTGGTGCGTGGAGTCTACGGGCTCTGCGCCCGTGGTGCGTGGAGTCTACGGGCTCTGCGCCCGTGGTGCGTGGAGTCTACGGGCTCTGCGCCCGTGGTGCGTGGAGTCTACGGGCTCTGCGCCCGTGGTGCGTGGAGTCTACGGGCTCTGCGCCCGTGGTGCGTGGAGTCTACGGGCTCTGCGCCCGTGGTGCGTGGAGTCTACGGGCTCTGCGCCCGTGGTGCGTGGAGTCTACGGGCTCTGCGCCCGTGGTGCGTGGAGTCTACGGGCTCTGCGCCCGTGGTGCGTGGAGTCTACGGGCTCTGCGCCCGTGGTGCGTGGAGTCTACGGGCTCTGCGCCCGTGGTGCGTGGAGGCTTCGGGCTCTGCGCCCGTGGTGTGGTGTCTCCACTTTTTCGCCTCTACCGTGTCTCGTCCCTGGCTCTGGGCCTGTGGTGCCTCAGTGTCTGCGGGCAGGTAGTTGGTACCTGTACCCCTGGACAGGCTCTCCATGGTTGGATCCCCCCACCTCGCCCCCGCGGAGTAGAGAGTGGGGTGAGCTGTGTCCCCAGAGTGCTTTTCTTGGTGGAGTCTCATGCACTAGTTGCAGGTGCTCCACTGTGAGCACACAGTGAGGGGGCGCTATAGAGAGACGTGCTGGGATGCTTTGCAAAGGGCTGCACCCCATTTTTGGCTAGTGGGGGGGTGGAGGGGTCTGTCTTGTCTGCTGGCAGCCCCAGGGTGACCTGCGGTAGCCGCTGAAGCCACAGACGTCTCCTTCTGCTGTCTGTGCTGCACCGGTTCTGTGTGTGCACGAGTGAACCCTGCACTGCTGCCGTCTGTGCTGCACCGGTTCTGTGTGTGCACGAGTGAAGCCTGCACTGCTGCGGTCTGTGCTGCACCGGTTCTGTGTGTGCACGAGTGAAGCCTGCACTGCTGCCGTCTGTGCTGCATCAGTTCTGTGTACACGAGTGAAGCCTGCACTGCTGCCGTCTGTGCTGCATCAGTTCTGTGTACACGAGTGAAGCCTGCACTGCTGCCGTCTGTGCTGCACTGGTTCTGTGTGCACGAGTGAAGCCTGCACTGCTGCCGTCAGTAATGCACTGGTTCCGTGTGTGCACAAGTGAAGCCTGCACTGCTGTTGTCTGTGCTGCATCGGTTATGTGGCTCTGCGCTCGTGTTGGTGTGGAGGCTTGTGGCTCTGTGCCGGTGGCAGGGTGGAGGCTTGTGGCTCTGCGCCGGTGGCGGAGTCTTCGGGCTCTGCGCCCGTGGTGCGTGGAGTGAACCCTGCACTGCTTCAGTCTGTGCTGCACCGGTTCTGTGTGTGCACAAGTGAAGCCTGCACTGCTGCGGTCTGTGCTGCACCGGTTCTGTGTGTGCACGAGTGAAGCCTGCACTGCTGCGGTCTGTGCTGCACCGGTTCTGTGTGTGCACGAGTGAAGCCTGCACTGCTGCGGTCTGTGCTGCACCGGTTCTGTGTGTGCACGAGTGAAGCCTGCACTGCTGCCGTCTGTGCTGCACCGGTTCTGTGTGTGCACGAGTGAAGCCTGCACTGCTGCGGTCTGTGCTGCACCGGTTCTGTGTGTGCACGAGTGAAGCCTGCACTGCTGCGGTCTGTGCTGCACCGGTTCTGTGTGTGCACGAGTGAAGCCTGCACTGCTGCCGTCTGTGCTGCACCGGTTCTGTGTGTGCACGAGTGAAGCCTGCACTGCTGCGGTCTGTGCTGCACCGGTTCTGTGTGTGCACGAGTGAAGCCTGCACTGCTGCGGTCTGTGCTGCACCGGTTCTGTGTGTGCACGAGTGAAGCCTGCACTGCTGCCGTCTGTGCTGCACTGGTTCTGTGTGCACGAGTGAAGCCTGCACTGCTGCCGTCAGTAATGCACTGGTTCTGTGTGTGCACAAGTGAAGCCTGCACTGCTGTTGTCTGTGCTGCATCGGTTATGTGGCTCTGCGCTCGTGTTGGTGTGGAGGCTTGTGGCTCTGTGCCGGTGGCAGGGTGGAGGCTTGTGGCTCTGCGCCGGTGGCGGAGTCTTCGGGCTCTGCGCCGGTGGCGGAGCCTTCGGGCTCTGCGCCGGTGGCGGAGCCTTCGGGCTCTGCGCCGGTGGCGGAGCCTTCGGGCTCTGCGCCGGTGGCGGAGTCTTCGGGCTCTGCGCCCGTGGTGCGTGGAGTGAACCCTGCACTGCTTCAGTCTGTGCTGCACCGGTTCTGTGTGTGCACAAGTGAAGCCTACACTGCTGCTCTCTGTGCTTTTAAACCCTCTCTTTGCACGAGGCTCTCGTTCCTGGTGAGTGGAGGGGGTCAGTGGTCTTCATTACCATAACAAGTGGGGGAGCCTTGAGTCAGAGCTCAGTGCTGGGAACTCCTGGTACAGAGATAAAGTGCTGGGAAGGGGGGGCTGGCATTCCAGTGCGCCCCCCCCCCCCCCGTGCGTTCCGCCTCCCCCCTTATTTCTGTACCCACTCCTCCTCCCTCGTGCCAGGCACCACGGAGCGCCTCCGGGTGCAGGGACTTCCCAGGACGGTACATTCCCAGCTCGCCTAAAATATTCCCCCCCCCCCCCCTTAGTTCGACCGCCCCTTTCCCCATCAGTGAGATGTCACCGTCTCACCCAGAAACTATTGAGACATCGTCAGCCCTGGGGGGGGAGGGGGGGGTTTGAAGCTGGCACTGGGAGGGGGGGCGCGATACTTGGGTTAGGCTGGTACTGGGGGAGAGGCTGGGAGACGGGCTGGGGTGGAAAAGGGGCTGGGGTGGGTGGCTGGGGGTAAAGGCTGACACTGGGAGAGGGGCTGGGGGTGGAGGCTGACACTGGGAGGGGGGTGGAGGGCTGGGGTGGAGGGCTGGGAAAGGGGCTGTGGGGGTGGGGTGGGTGGCTGGTGGTGGCGGCTGACACTGGGAGAGGGGGTGGGGGGTGGGGGTGGAGGGCTGGGAGAGGGGCTGGGGTGGAGGGCTGGAAAAGGTCCTGGGAATGGGGGTGGGGTGGGTGGCTGGGGGTGGAGGCTGACACTGGAAGAGGGGCTGGGGGTGGAGGGCTGGGAGAGGGGCTGGGGTGGAGGGCTGGAAGAGAGGCTGGGGTGGAGGCTGACACTAGGAGAGGGGCTAGGGGTGGGGTGAGGGGCTGGGAGAAGGGTTGGGGTGGAGTGAGGGGCTGGGAGAAGGGCTAGGAGAGGGGCTGGGGTGAGGGGCTGGGGGTGGAGGCTGCCACTGGGAGAGGGGCTGGGGGTGGAGGGCTGGTAGAGGGGTGGGGTGAGGGACTGGGAGAGGGGTTGGGGTGGAGGCCGACACTGTGAGAGGGGCTGGGGGGAGGGGCTGGAGGTGGAGGGCTGGGAGAGGGCCTGGGGTGGGGTGAGGGGCTGGGAGAGGTGCTGGGGGTGGAGGGCTGGGAGAGGTGCTGGGGGTGGAGGGCTGGAAAAGGGCGTGGGGTGAGGGGCTGGGGTGGGGGAGGGGCTGGGGTGGGTGGCTGGGGGTGGAGGCTGACACTGGGAGAGGGGCTGGGGGTGGAGGCTGACACTGGGAGAGGAGGTGGGGGTGGAGGGCTGGGAGAGGGGCTGGGGTGGAGGGCTGGAAAAGGGCCTGTGAAAGGGGGGTGGGTGGCTGGGGGTGGAGGCTGACACTGGGAGAGGGCCTGGGGTGGAGGGCTGGGAGAGGGGGTGGGGTGACGGGCTGGGGTGGAGGATGACACTGGGAGAGGGGCTGGGGGTGGAGGGCTGGGAGATTGGGTGGAGGATGACACTGGGAGAGGGGCTGGGGGTGGAGGGCTGGGATGGGGGTGGAGGATGACGCTTGGAGAGGGGCTGGGGGTGGAGAATGACACTAGGAGAGGGGCTGGGGGTGGAGGGCTGGGAGATGGGGTGCAGGATGACACTGGGAGAGGGACTGAGGGTGGTGGTTGGCCCTGGGAGAGGGACTGAGGGTGGTGGTTGCCCCTGGGAGAGCGGCCTCTCGCAACTGCACCTGGGGGTGGGTGGACTGGAGCTGCGCCCAGGGGTGGGCCAGTGATAAAGCCAGTAGGTCTCAAGGGCAGGATCTGTTGGCTTTCCCAATGTGTGTTTTCTGTTCCGATAATGGATTCTGGATGTTTCCTTCTCCGACACCCCTCCCTGAGGCTCGGTCTGCACTAAAACTGAAAATACAGAATAGTAGTTGGCTCTGGGCTAGGCAGTGCGCCTGGCTCAGCGGCTCTGGGCTAGGCAGTAGTGCTCCTGGCTCAGCGGCCCTGGGTTAGGCAATAGTGCGCCTGGCTCAGCGGCCCTGAGCTAGGCAGTAGTGTGCCTGGCTCAGCGGCCCTGGGCTAGGCAGTAGTGTGCCTGGCTCAGCGGCCCTGGGCTAGGCAGTAGTGTGCCTGGCTCAGCGGCCCTGGGCTAGGCAGTAGTGTGCCTGGCTCAGCGGCCCTGGGCTAGGCAGTAGTGTGCTTGGCTCAGCGGCCCTGGGCTAGGCAGTAGTGTGCCTGGCTCAGCGGCCCTGGGCTAGGCAGTAGTGTGCCTGGCTCAGCGGCCCTGGGCTAGGCAGTAGTGTGCATGGCTCAGCGGCCCTGGGCTAGGCAGTAGTGTGCCTGGCTCAGCGGCCCTGGGCTAGGCAGTAGTGTGCCTGGCTCAGCGGCCCTGGGCTAGGCAGTAGTGTGCCTGGCTCAGCGGCCCTCGGCTAGGCAGTAGTGTGCCTGGCTCAGCGGCCCTGGGCTAGGCAGTAGTGTGCCTGGCTCAGCGGCCCTGGGCTAGGCAGTAGTGCTCCTAGCTCAGCGGCCCTGGGCTAGGCAGTAGTGCGCCTGGCTGGTCTCTCGGCCCCCCTGGCTTATCCAGCTTGTCTCTCGGCCCCCCTGGCTTGTCCAGCTTGTCTCTCGGGCCCCCCTGGCTTGTCCAGCTTGTCTCTCGGGCCCCCCTGGCCTGCCCTGGCTTGTCTATCGGCCTGCCCTGGCTTGTCTATCGGCCTGCCCTGGCTTGTCTATCGGCCTGCCCTGGCTTGTCTATCGGCCTGCCCTGGCTTGTCTATCGGCCTGCCCTGGCTTGTCTATCGGCCTGCCCTGGCTTGTCTATCGGCCTGCCCTGGCTTGTCTATCGGCCTGCCCTGGCTTGTCTATCGGCCTGCCCTGGCTTGTCTATCGGCCTGCCCTGGCTTGTCCAGCTTGTCTCTCGGCCCGCCCTGGCTTGTCCAGCTTGTCTCTCGGCCTGCCCTGGCTTGGTCAGCTTGTCCCTCGCCCCCCTGGCTTGGTCAGCTTGTCCCTCGCCCCCCTGGCTTGGTCAGCTTGTCCCTCGCCCCCTGGCTTGGTCAGCTTGTCCCTCGCCCCCCTGGCTTGGTCAGCTTGTCCCTCGGCCCCCCTGGCTTGGTCAGCTTGTCCCTCGGCCCCCCCTGGCTTGTCCAGCTTGTCCCTCGGCCCCCCCCTGGCTTGTCCAGCTTGTCCCTCGGCCCCCCCCTGGCTTGTCCAGCTTGTCTCTAGGCCCCCCTGGCTTGTCCAGCTTGTCTCTCGGCCCCCCTGGCTTGTCCAGCTTGTCCCTCGGCCCCCCTGGCTTGTCCAGCTTGTCCCTCGGCCCCCCCCGGCTTGGTCAGCTTGTCCCTCGGGGCCCCCCCGGCTTGGTCAGCTTGTCCCTCGGGCCCCCCTGGCTTGGTCAGCTTGTCCCTCGGGCCCCCCTGGCTTGGTCAGCTTGTCCCTCGGCCCCCCTGGCTTGGTCAGCTTGTCCCTCGGCCCCCCTGGCTTGGTCAGCTTGTCCCTCGGCCCCCTGGCTTGTCCAGCTTGTCCCTCGGCCCCCCTGGCTTGTCCAGCTTGTCCCTCGGCCCCCCTGGCTTGTCCAGCTTGTCTCTAGGCCCCCTGGCTTGTCCAGCTTGTCTCTCGGCCCCCTGGCTTGTCCAGCTTGTCCTCGGCCCCCTGGCTTGTCCAGCTTGTCCCTCGGCCCCCCGGCTTGGTCAGCTTGTCCCTCGGGGCCCCCCGGCTTGGTCAGCTTGTCCCTCGGGCCCCCCTGGCTTGGTCAGCTTGTCCCTCGGGCCCCCCTGGCTTGGTCAGCTTGTCCCTCGTTCCCCCCTGGCTTGGTCAGCTTGTCCCTCGGGCCCCCCTGGCTTGGTCAGCTTGTCCCTCGGGCCCCCCTGGCTTGGTCAGCTTGTCCCTCGGGCCCCCCTGGCTTTGTCAGCTTGTCCCTCGCCCCCCTGGCTTTGTCAGCTTGTCCCTCGCCCCCCTGGCTTTGTCAGCTTGTCCCTCGGCCCCCCCTCTGGCTTTGTCAGCTTGTCCCTCGGCCCCCCCCCTGGCTTTGTCAGCTTGTCCCTCGGGGGGGCCCCCCCCCTGGCTTTGTCAGCTTGTCCCTCGGGGGGGCCCCCCCCTGGCTTGGTCAGCTTGTCTCACCCCACCCCCCGGCTTGGCCGGTTTGTGTCTCAGGCCGCCCCGGCTTGTCCGGTTTGCATGTCTTTGCGGCCGCCCCGGCTTGTCCGGTTTGCATGTCTTTGCGGCCCCCTCCCCTCCTGGCTTGTGCCTTGGCTCCCCCTGGCTTGGCCAGTTTCTACCTGGCATCACCGGTGCCTCAGCTCATCCTTCTCTTTCCATCTTCCCTCTCTCTCCATCTTCCCTCTCTCTCTCCTTGTCGCTCCCAGTCATACTCCTACTTTTCACCGCCCTCCTTTACACCCTTTCTTATCTAAGCACTCCGTGCTCCAGGTCCTGTGACCTGCGCCTTCTTTCCAACCTCCCTTCCCACCGCCCTTCACATCTTCTCTTCCAGTGTCTGTGTTTCTCCCCACATTTCGTTGTACCCTCACTCCCGGAACCTCCCCCCGCGGGCCCTGCCTGAAGTTAGCCTAGTTTGTGGTTCTCCAGCAAGTAGCTTGTGAGTGACTGGTAGCTCTCCTGTGTGTAGTGCAGGCTTCTAATTTAGAAGCTGTTGTTTGGTTGAATTAATATATGTATATCAAATTTGAAAAATGTGCTTTTGATATGAAAATGGGTGTATTTTCAGAGCCCATAATTCCCAAAATACATTTAAAGCTGATATTTGAATGATAAATCATGCAGCATTGGAAGACCTATTACTAATAGCTTGGCGCCATGGAGCGTTGCATATGTGGCTGTTATGTATTACCCTTGTTGAAGCATTCCGAATTGAGCATAGAGGCAGCGCGCATGCGCTGCTCTGTGAGGCATGCTGAAATCCCTCTGTGGAGTTTGAACACGCCCACCGCTTTTCATTGGTTGCTTGGTCCGCCTTTATAAATTCCATTGTTTTCCTTCGTTAATGGAGTACATTTGTCCCGCCTTGTGGTGGTTTTGTTCTCACCCTGCCGACTGCCCCTGCTACATGGATGCTTTCCATATGGCCCATGTGTTTTGGTACACGCACTACTTTTTCTTTTGCCTCTGCTTGTTTTGTAACTTTTCTGTTTGTGTTCCGAGCTCTGCTGCTATCTGTCTGTTTACTTTGCTTCCACCCACCTCCTGTTGTCTGTGTTCACTTTGTTTCCGCCGTAGTTTGTGTTGTCTTATTTGCCCCCCTCCCGTTGTCCGTGTTGTCTTTACCTTCGCCTCCCCTCCCGTTGTCCGTGTTGTCTTTTAAACCAGCTTATATGGAATTCTGTTCCATTTTTCTGCTTGTTTTTAGAAGTTAACATTTACTATTACCAATACCTAGCAGGGAGAGTATTTCCTTTGTGGAGATTGGAGGCCTAGTTACACCGAGGAGTCCCCGTGTTTACGCGTCTTTCTGCAGAGCCGGCAACGCTTGGCGTCACCAAAGCCCGGATGCTCGAAGGAGCCCATTCTCTTCTCCCCCAGCCGAGATGATGATCTGATGGATGTGAGTGGTGGTGTCCTGGGGAAGCCGGCATCTGGCCCCTCATGTGCCCTGTAGTTGGAGGGTTCAGGTCAAGGGAGAGTTACTCTTGCAACCTGTAGGCCACAGGCAGTCCTTCAGCGTGCCCATTCAGGTCGCCCTTCTTGGTAGTAGGAGATGACAGATGAGGTAAGCCTTTGCTACCGGACCTTGTAAGGCTAAAAAAAAAAAGATGCGTGTGATGGACTTAAGGGAGCTGATAAAACCAAAAAGCAGGTATCAAACGCTGGGGAAAACAGATCAATACTGCTTAGATTTACAATGATGGGTCTATCTGTTAGGTCGAGCCTGGGCAGCACATGCGCTGCTCTGCGATGCATGCTGTATTCAGGAATGGACTTGAAGCTCCGCCAATATTCCGCTCATCTTTTTAATTTGCTCCTGTTACTGTCCTTTCTAAATGGTTGCTTTTGATTCATGAATAGGTTTATTAGTCCCTCCTTAGTACCGCCTTGTCTACGTTTGTAACCTACCATGAGGACTGGCCCTTTTACTTGTGTTGTTACTCAGTATGTTTTTTTTGTCTGTGAGCACTATTTTCTTAAATGATTTCTCCTATTCTACCCACGGCGTGCTTTCCTGTAACGCAGCACGGCGGCCACTTTTTTATATTTTGTTAGTAATGGTGGCCACCTCATATTTACAAACCCAGCCATTGTTTTTCGTGCTGACACTATTCCAGGCATTTTGTTATTCATTCTCCAATCCCTCATATATCATCCCCTCCCCCCCTGTTTTTCTGCTTCTATTCCACCCCTCGTCCCTAATTTCTCTCACCACTATCCCATCTGGGTCCCTTCCTCTCTCATCGCCTCTTCCTTCCTTCGCTCGCTGCCCTCTTTACTCTGTTGCGTTCTATTACCTTTCTCACTGTTTGTCCCAAACTTTGGTCTCCCTCCTTCCTGGTCTCTCCCCATTCTCTTAGTCCCTTTTTAGGTCTCGCCTGAGCCAGCGCATGCGCTGCTCTGGCGAGACTTTTAGTAAGTGGGCTTCAAAAAGCCGACCACGGCTTTTTGTGTGGCCTAGAGCGTGCGGTTACGCGCACAGTTACGAGCACAGGCGCCATCTGGCTTTCCTGTCTCGTCATGGCTCATTAAGTGCATCGCTCGCGGGCACCCTTACAGATCGCGATCACTTTCACGGCCGCGCGGCCAATGCTTGTTTTTATTTCCTTTTAGCGCGCGCCTCCTCGCTCGCACCTCTGCCCATCATTGCTTCCATCCTTCCGGCGCCTGTCACTCCGTCTGAGCACACTCGCTGAGAGTAATGGGCATCCGCTTTTATGCAATGCTTGTTTTATTTGCCGATTGCTTTGGTGTTACAATAAAAAAAACATTGTCATTGTATATGTGGCAACATGCTCCATAATTTGTATTTTCTTCCATAATTTTGCCATTCTTGCCACACTATGTTTTTTAAATGCCGCAAACTTTGTGTGGGGCCCTTATCACACTTTTGGGCACACTCAAAAGGGGGATGTTACGGAGACAAGTTACCATCCCCAAACTAATTTCTGGACGTGGTCGCCTATCGCCACCTGCAGGCCAAAACTATAATTTGTGTGCTGTAATCATATGTAATCGCCACAAGAAAGATCTGAATGGCGTCTGTTGATAGGGTTGAACGTGTGATTTTAAGGAGTTCTGCCTACAAAAGGTATTCCCTGTTCTTGTTTCAAAACATCCTCTCTTCATTCTTCCCTGGTTTATCTCACCCTTCCATATTCCATTCCTTCGTTCCTTCTTACATGTTCGCTCCCTCGCTTTCTAACGCTCTTCTCCGTCGCCACCGCGTTTCTTAATTTCCAGCCTGTCGTTCCCCTTTCTCATTTTCTATCCTGCTCTGTCACCATCTCTCTTCCCCCTTAGACCTACCATCTTCTCTGTTTCATCCCTTTCTTTTTCGGGGTATCTCTTCTTTTTCTTTGATGCTCTCCCAAACTATTTTCTGTCCCTGTCGACCCAATCTACCGCTCTTTCACACACTCGCATGAAGCGCCTTTTCTCACCCTCTCCTGCTCCCTTGACATCTTTCTCTCCCCTCTTAGACCCCTTGTTCTCGCTGGTCTTTTTCATTCCAGACTCTCTTCCCTTGCTCACGGGCTCTCCCCACTTTTCCTCCCCTCACTCTCCCAGAATCTCTGCTCCATACGTGAACGAGCCAGGACATCATACATGGTCTCACTAGCTCCTCCTTTTCTCATTGCTTTCCCTATCTTCTCAACCTCCGCTCTCTTCATACTTTGCCCCGTCTCCACCTTTTATCTTTTTCATTCCAGTTTCCCGCCACTCTGTCCCCCTTTACATCTCCTGCTCATCACTCTTCTGAACCCTTCTTCTCCCTGGTCCTGTTTCTGCTTTGTGCTTTCTTCGCCCCCTTTTCTTCCTCACTTCACCATCTTCTCGGACCCTCATCTTCTCCTCTTTCCCTTTCCTATTTTTATATCTGCATTGTCCTTTTCCATCACTCACTCCCTTACGTTGTCGCCTACCTCTCTCCCACTTTATATGTCTGCCCTCTTCTGACCGCTCCTTTCGTCACACCTTTCTTCCCCTTTATAGCCCATCTCTTTATCCCGCCCGTCTTTCATATTCTGCCATATTTTTCCTTTTTTACATTACCTTCCCGTGCTCCCATCATTCTCCCTTCATAAATTCCTTATTGTCTTGCACACTCTCCAGCCCCCTCTGCCCTTACCAATACCACCTTTCATCTCTCTTCGCACCTCGCCATGACACTTCTCTCCCACCTACTCCATCTTCAATGACGTCACTTCATTTCAAGAACCTTTGATGTTCCTAAACACACCTTGCCCTCAGCCCACTCCCTCACCCAACCCCCCTCGCTCTCTCTACACACTCTTACTTCACTTCCTGTCACTCTCTCCCTCCTGCTCCTTCTCGCCTTCCTCTGACTCCATCTGTCTTGTTCTCTGCCTGCCCCGCCCTCTCTAGCCTCTCTTCAACAGTCAAAGCCTTCTCTTTCTCCCCCCTCTCTCGCTCTTGAACCCCCACCAGCCCTTCTCACTCACACAGATATCTAAGCCTCAGAAATCCATTTCTGGGGAACCTTGGTAAATTGTAATTGCATTTATATAACACTTACTACCCCTGATGAGGTGCTGAAGCGCTTTACCCTGGGCAGCATGCTGCTACCGAACCCAAGGTTAGTGGCTAGTCATGTTATTGGTTATTGGGGTTAGTTTAGTGACTCAAGCAACTATTCCATGCATTCACTAGAATTTCCTTGGGGTAGATGAAATAAATAGCAGTTGGGTGTTCACATTAGTGGGGTGGGGGAGTGGTTGAGGTATGTGAGTTGATGCAGATGTTTATTGGGATTCTTCATGCTGATGTTTGGTGGGATTAATAAAATACAGATGAATGCAGATATTCTGAACCCTTTCCATGTTACAAGCAATAGGCAGTTCTCGGGCACAGCCTCCTTGTCCTAGCCTCATCGCAGCCCTGGGCCCTTTGTGCAGCAAACCACTCACTGGTGTTTGAAGACCTAAACCTTTCCAGCAAATAGAAAACAAGCATTGGCATAGCCAATCGGTCTCGCCTTTGGGACCTTATAAGTGTTTAGCCATGCAACAGTTGATGTTGTTGCACCAAGGATATTGTGCTGCATAACTAAATACTTATACGGTCCCAAAAGCGAGACCTATTGGCTATGCCAATGCTTGTTTATTTTCCCAAACTCACCTCATTTTCAATCTACACTGTCTTTCTATCCTCTCTAACTTCCCTCAGAGATGGTTAGCATGGGCAAAGTGGCCAAATGCAAGGACCCTGGTGAAGTGAGTGGCATGCTTGGAATTCCTGCCTTAATAACCATGCTAAACAAGCATTGGCATAGCCAATAGGTCTCGTCTTTGGGACCTTATAAGTGTTTAGCTGTGCAACATTTGATGTTGTTGACGAAAGGATATTGTGCTGCAGAAGTAAATACTTATAAGGTCATAAAGGGGAGATATATTGGATATGGTAATGATTGGTTTTTTTTTTAAGGACAAGAAGTGATTTTAGGCTGCGGCTGCTACTTAGTGTACCGTATTATAAGTAGACGTAGCTATATTTGAGAGAGGTAGAGAGGTGTATAGAGGTGGGCAGAGGTGGGCAGAGGTGGGCAGAGGTGGGCAGAGGTGGGCAGAGGTGGGCAGAGGTGGGCAGAGGTGGGCAGAGGTGGGCAGAGGGTTGGAGATGGTAGAGTGGTAGTGAGGCAGAGAGAGGGAGGTAGAGGGTGGTGGGCACGGAACTCATTTTGGGCGACCAGTGCTTGTTTTCCATAATCAGATTTCGACCCAATGCAGGCGAGAGAGAGAGAAAGTTAGACGAGGGGCTGAGCGAGAAGGGAGGGGGGAATGCCAGCAGCAGAGGAGCTTGATCAAAGCTCACGAAAAGGGAGGGGGAGAAGGGAGTGCGAGCAGCAGCTGTGCACGTGCAAGCAGGCTGGCAAATGGTGTGCGATGTGCGCGCACCATGACGAGAGAGGAAAGCCATATGGCGCCTCTGCTCGTCATTGTGCGTGTACTCGCACGCTCTAGGCAAGCCCAAAAAAAAGTGGTCGCATTTCTAAATGCCCACTTACAAAATGTCTCGCCCAGATCAGCGCAAGCGCTGGCTTCAGGGCGAGACCTAAAAAGAGGTTTTGTTGTAATTTGGCAGCAAAAGGATGCTTAACAGAAAGACTGGCCGGATTTATGGAGACTTTGCACCAGGGTAACCTGATTCAAAGTGGCATAAAGAACTCTTGCACAGGTATTTTGTACTTGAAAAGGGCCCCTTTCTCAGTGAAAATAGGGCTTTGTGCTGTTTTTTGCCACTTTGGGTCAAGGGGGTGTTTTTGGGTGGATTAGTGCAAGATTTTTGAATTACGGTCAGATCTGCTAAGGTAGCCAGACTGTGCTTTGTGTAAAAAAAAAAAAAATTCAAAACACCTCCTTTACGTAGGAGAAATATTTTCATTCCTTCGCATGTTCTACACAATGCAAGTGTGCAGCACACATGCCATGTGTTGACTGTTTCAGAACTTGGCTAAGCATAGAATTCTGAACTGAAAGGGTATGCTTTCCCATGTTAGACAGCATATACACACCTCTGCACCATGGTGCAAAAGTTTTCATTGTGCAAAACCACCTGTTTGTGCACTAGTGCAGGAGTAGTGAGAAGGCAGCTATTTTTCTTAGGTCGAGCCTAGAGACCGTGCGCACGCGCTGCTCTGCGAGGTGTGCTGTATTCTGTCTGGATTTTGAACACACACGCCCACCACTTTTCATTGGCTGCTCGCTCTGCCTTTACTAATTCCATAGTTTTCGTTGGTGAATAGTTACATTTGTCCCGCCTTGTGGCGGTTTTGTTCCCGCCCTGCCGACTTCTCCTGCTACATGGGTTTTTTCAGTATGGACCATATGTTTTCTTTAACTGCCCTACTTTTTCTTTCCGCCCTCACCTCGCTGCTGACGGACACACAGAGCTGCTTGTTCTGTGTTCACCGTGTGATAATGTGCTTTCCAACATGTCTGTGTTCTCATACAATTACCACCTATGCAGTATTTTTATTCTGCTGTACTCTCCATTCTCCTTGAATAATCATGGACATCAGATCTTCAATCCTTGGGTACATCAAATGCTCTCTTTTCTACTTATGCATATCTGTCCGCTTGGGTAACATAGCTTAAAAATCTTGCCAAGGCTGATGGCTCTGGCTAAACACTTCTAAGGTCCCAAAGGTGAGACCTATTGGCTATGCCAATGCTTGTTTACATCACTGATAGCAGACCTGCACCGAGGTGATCACGGTTGGTAATCTTGCATAGGGCGGCCACTAATGTAATCTTGTCTGATGTGTACGACAATCATAATAGTAGCTCGTGTGATTTTCATGGAACATAAGAAGCTCTTGTTAGTTGAAAGATTGGAGACATCTGGCCCGGTTTATTCCAGAAACCTCCTATATTTACAAGTTACAATAATGTCCATCTCACAATAAAACCAGGAATGTGTCCGAAGGGGTGGCCAGGCTGCTTTGAGGTCTGTGTGGGCGGGATTCAGGGCTCGGTGGCGCCTTCAGGCTGAAAGGAGTACCAGTGAGTGACATCTGAGTGGGGGAGACACTCACTGGAACTATGCGGCAGGGGATGACCATGTTAAACAGCTGGGCTTGCTAAGTTATGTGGCAAGGAATGGTAGCCTCTGACCAGGAGATACAAAGGGGCGTCTCGTGAAGGTTCTTTAGGATCCAAGATCCTAAAAAGAGACGCAGGATAGTGTGCGAGTCTGGAGACTGAGGGCCCCGGTGGAATATCTGAGGAATGAGAGCCGCGACCGTGATGCAAACATGAATGTTCGTTAATATTGACTCGGCAAACCCCACACATGGGGCTTCATTCTGTGACATTTAAGGCTTTCATGCCCATTGCCTGTCGCCATCTGGGGGATTGCCACCCCTTCAGGGGCTGCCGAGTGTGGTGTAGAGTTGTGCACTTGAATTGTGCCTCTATTGCCTGCATCGCTGGTGGTGCCAGTGCAGTGGCGGCCGCTCCATGAGGGCGTCGGAGCGCCGCCCCACTGCTTTCTCGCAGTGCGAGAAGCCGAAAATAAAATGGTATTTAAAATACCATTTTATTTTCTGCTTCTCGCGCTGCGAGAAAGCAGAATGTAGGGATATGACTGGTTGGGGGCGGACGGGAGGGTATGCCTGGTTGGGGGCGGGTGTGCGGGTCCGGGAGGAGTGGCTTGCACCACTCGTGAGTACCCTGACTGTTTGGTCGGCCCTGGGGCAGACCAAAGCAGTCATGCGCACTCTACATTTTCGAGACTGCATGCAGCCTACATAGAGAGAATGGCCTCCCTACTGGTGCCCGGATGGGCGCCGTCCGGGACTCAGCACCAATCGCAACGCTGCCATTGCAGCGTTGTGATTGGCTTACAGGAGGGGAGGGAGGAGGCAGCATGCCTGTTCCTGTTCAGGAGGCAGAGCAGAGGCGGCGTGGACCCGATCACGGTCAGGTAAGTTTTGTTTATTTTTTGTTGTGGGATACCCACTGGGGCTTTATTTATTTTTTTACTTCCAAGGCTGTGGCCTTTGCTCAATGTATGTTCGTCTTATCAGTGGTCAGTCAGAGTGGCACAGAATTATTCAAATTGTTGGTTTTATTTTAGGCATAACATACCAGGCGCATTTATAGAGCACAAGTTCACACCCCTGAGGAGTCTCTTGGTGCTATTGGAAGATTCTGGACATTTATGGTCACCCAACTCAACGCTCAGACACTTTCCTCATCATCGGCCTCTGTTCCTGCGTTCCCTAAGTATTGTAATGGCGGGTATTACCATTATCTAATTTAATGGTGCTCCATGGTCCTGTATTCAAACTTGCGACTTTGACATCACAGCAGGCTTGAACAGTGACCATTTAACATACTGAACCCTTTCGCTGGCAGAGGCAAGGAAAACATTTGGTTCTTTTAAACTTATTTGCGACGAAGAAGCTAGGGAAGATGGGTGCTATCAGATGCTGATTTAGGGGGTGATTATGACTGAACTTATTACATTTTAGCTCTAAGAACCTCAGGTGAAAGCTGTCTCTGCTGTGAATCCTGCTAGTCTCCGGCTGTCTTTGGTTCCAGTAAACTCCCACCTCTCATATTCCAGTTCCTTGAGTCATCGCTCATTTTGAAGCACTTGAGTGGTAGATGTATAATTTGCAAAATAATGTTGTCCCTTGGAGGTGGGTACCTAATGGTGGCAACCCTTGGAGGCGGGTACCTAATGGTGGCAACCCTTGGAGGTGGGTACCTAATGGTGGCAACCCTTGGAGGCGGGTACCTAATGGTGGCAACCCTTGGAGGCGGGTACCTAATGGTGGCAACCCTTGGAGGCGGGTACCTAACGGTGGCAACCCTTGGTGTCATCGACAGTTGTGACCGAGTTACCTAAGGAAGGCATAAGGCTGAACTGCGCGCTGCATTCCATATTCATTCCGAATTTTATGCAGGTTGTGTCCTTTGGGGCAAAGTGCTTAGAAATGCGCTCATTAGTGTCGAGCTCTTCGAGATACTTTTTGAATGAGGCAAGCTTGCATTTCAGGGAGCAACCTGCAGTTCCTGAGCACTGCGGGTCAAGGTTGCACTACAATGGCAGATTGCTGTGGGAAGATTTACGGGGCCTTTTCACCTTGACTCGATTTGATTCGAATGTTTTCTTCACACTTGTGCTTCAAAATGCTATATTTGGATTCCCCTTTTTTTCAACAATTTGCAGTAAATATGTGGTGTAAAACCCACCATTTGAATACATTTTTTTTCCAAAATTTTCTGGGGGGGGGGAAGAGAACCCCCCCTACCCCCCCCCCACTCCCCCCTCCTCCTCCTCCTTATACAGTTCGGGCTCGCTTATTACATTAGAGCACAACATTTTTACGTCGCACCACTTTCAAAATCCACCAGCCGCCACTGGGTGTAGGTTTCTGTATCCCAGGCTCTGGCGCAGGGTAACCTGACACCCCCTTGTAGTGTGTTAAAGTTGTGTGCCCCCCTTATGTGTAAGGTTGTGTCCCCTCCGGTGGGAGTGATACGTCAACGCCCCCCTTGTAGTGTGTAAGGTTTCCTTCTCCCTCCGCCACCTCTTTCCCTCTTTCATTCTTGATCTCCCTCTCCTGCTCCTATCCTCTCTCCCCAGAATCTCTCCCCTTGCCTGCTTTTTAGGTCGAGCCTCGAGTAGCGCGCAAGCGCTGCATAGAGGCGAAGACTTTTAGTAAGCGAGTTTGGAAAGCAGTCCCAAAAACGCTCGTGCGTCGTGGCTGGCCTTTTTGGGATGGGTACGCGCGGCAAACATGTGTTTCCAATTATCGTGCCCAGACGCGGGCGCGATAAGTGGAAACACATGTCTCGCGCGTGCCCATCCAAGGCCAGCCACGACGCTCGCAGCGTTTGATCAGCTCTGCAGGCTGCCGCGCTGCCCTCGCCCCCGCTCCTCTCTTGTTTAGTCTCCGCCTGCGTTTACTTTGGTGTGTTTTAAGATTAACAGTGACGAGGCATTGTGATTGCCTGCATACCGGTTAGTCGGAAGGGCTGCCTGTCGTTGCAGGGGTGTGGCAGGGGTGGCTGGCACTGTGTGAAAGGTGTGTAGGAGGCACTGAGATTGTCAGTGCATCGTCTCTCGCAGAAGGAAGTCATTGACCGCCCCCCTGGAGAGGGAGTCGTGCCGCATGAGTGACTGAGACAGCGTGCAAGCGTATCAAGTGACGGCCTCTGGGCTCAGTGTCCCCTGCTGCAGAAGGAGTGGTAGAAGTTACTGACTCCATGAGATCACATACTGCAGGGGGTTGCGCCGGGAGTGTTTGGCACTGTGTGAAAGGTGTGGGCATGACTTGCTCTCCAGAAAAAAAGCTTCTAAGGCAGAGTGCAACAGAAGTTGCTGGCGCCCCAGAGTGTGACTCTTGCCACCGCATCAGTGGTACAGGCTGTGGGGCACCAGTGACCCGGGTCCGTGGCATTAATGAGTGACACTAATATGGGGGTGTATTTGGCTAGCGTTTTGGCAGCATTTCCTGCCTCCGTGTACGGAGCCTTCCCTGGCGCAGCGTTGTTTTGAGTGCCTGTGTGTAGCAGCAGGGGTTAGAACAGTCTTGCTGCGGAATGTGTGGCGCTGCGCATGCACTTTGTGGCCCTGTCTCTTGGTGTAGTTTGTGGTGGGGACTGGGAGTGAGTGGCATTATCGTGATGTAGGTTTTGTAGCAGGCACTGTGTGGGGGCCGTCTCTTTGTGTAGGGTGTGGTGGAGGTGCTTGGCTCGCTTGATGCAGGGCATGTGGCATGACAGTGGGCCATCCCTGTTATAGGGTTGTGGCAGGCCTGACTGCACTTGGGTTGATGCTGAGTGCCCAATAGCCACTTCGTAGCGCTGTATCTAGGTGTAGGAGCAGGTGTCATTACGTTGATGCAGGGTGTAGGGCTTGTCTCTTTCTATAAGGCGTGGCATTACCTTAAGGCAGGCTGTGTGATAGGCGCTGTGTGGCGCATTTTTTTACTTCAGAGTTCTGGGGTAGTAGTGTCCGTCATTGTTGTGATGTAGTGCGTGGGATCTGTCTCTGTGCAGCGTGTGGTAGTAGTGGAAGGCCTTATCTTAATGTAGGGTGGGTGGGGTCTGTGACTGTCGTGTTCTGGTGCAGGGCGCCAGTAGTAACTTGTAAGGTGTGGTCAGACGCTTGGTTCGAAGCGCTAGGAATAACTGGCCCGTGCGCTGGTGAGGCGGCCACCTACGCGCGTGCCATAGCTAGGCGTGTGTACAAAACAGTGCAAATAGTTCTTATCTCAGCAGTATGCCAAGAAGCGCCTCGTCACGGTGGCGTCACCGGGCAGGTGTGGCGCCCTTGTTTCATGGATCGGGCAAGCACCAGGCTACTTGTGTGTACACTAATTAAAATGTACTTTGGCTCAGGGCAGGCAAACCCGAAGCAATCCTGTGCCCCGTTCGGAATAAAATAAATGTCTGTGCTGGCAATGGGGTCTCTCCCGTGCACGATGCGATGCTATGATTGTGCTGGCCCTGAGGGGGGCAGATGTAGGGTGTGGGCCAGCCTCGGGCTGGAAAGCATGTGCTCCAGGGAGCTCTCCCAAGCACGGCAGGGTCCAGTCTAGCTCAAGGATGCATCCGGTCAAATGCATAACCCTGTGCTCTTTGGAGGGCAGTCTGAAACTGCACTAAATATTGGTGCGGTGCTGTTGAACGAGGGATTGTAGGATCCGCGAAAGCATACCTCTGGCTTGAACGTAAGCAGCTGACACGCATCATCCAAACGGCTAAGCGTTCGTTGGCGCAAACAAACACTGGCAAAACCATCTAAAGAGTTTATTACAAAATCATGCACTAGCAAAGCCACCCAACAGGCTTTAATGTTCGCTGTCTGCACAATTACTCGGATACTATTGGCACTCCCAGGAATGCTTCAGTGTTCGCTGGCGCGCGCCTGACACCAACCAATCACAGGATCTGAGTGTTGGCACATAAGCAAACTTCACCCAAACTTCAAATTGGCTTCAGTGTTTGTTGTCCTACATCTTACTCCAACCAATCAATTGGTTTGAGTGTTGGCACATTGGCACACCTCACCCAACCGGCTTCAGTGTTTGTCACATATGCACACGCTACCATAATCCACTATCTGACTTTACTGCTCATTGGTACACATGTGTACTCCGTCCAGCCTCCAGTGTAGGCTTAAGTTCAATCTCCTAGGAGTCCACGTCGCCTGCACGAGGGGCGAATGCATCCAGTTCTGACATCCAGTGGTAGGGCACGCCTTTAGTGACGGCCAGTGTTAAAGGGAGCTTTTAGTTACTGTTTGCTCAGTGTGAAGTGTTTTACAGCCACACCCCTGCCTTCTACACACTGTGCCAGTACATGGAAAGGACACCAAACTGGTTGGCTCGCAGCCAGCAGCAAAGAGATTCAAATCTAAATGCTGCCATGACCTGTTTCTGTCAGACCCTGCTGCTGGACTCTCAACAATTTAAAAATAAATAAAACAAGCATTGGCATAGCCAATAGGTCTCGCCTTTGGGACCTTATAAGTGTTTAACCATGCAACAGTTCATGTTGTTGCACCAAGGATATTGTGCTGCATAACTAATACTTATAAGGTCCCAAAAGCGAGACCTATTGGCTATGCCAATGCTTGTTCCCTTAAGTATTCGTTTTTAACGCATGCAACTGCGCTCCAGCAACTGGGATCTATGCTCTGAAACTGTGTATCTTGCAACGTTGTAACTTGTAACTATGCTATGAAACAATGCTTGTCCTCATGTAAAGCGCTCTGATACCTCCGGGTCTAGCCAGCGCTATATAAACTTTTCAAATAAAATAAAAAATAAAATAAAAAAAGGTTGTGTACCCTCCGGTGGGAGTAAATGAACATTACATCTGCAGCCTCGGAGGCGGGTACCTTTCCCCGCTCGTCCCTGTTCCCACATTCCTCGGGTAGGAATCCCTCCCTCTGACGCTGTCACCGTCATTACCCCCCCCCCCTCTCCCCTACCCCCTCTCCCCCCCACCCCCAGCTCTTCCTTCTGCCCCTCACTCCTCCCCCTCCTCGGGTAGGAACTTGTTTTCCTCCCTCTCGGGTTGTAATCAGTGCTGACTCCAGACTCCTGCGGTGATGGGGTGGGGGTTAATGGCAGGGTGTGTGTGTGTGTGTGTGTGGCGGGGGGGGGGGGGGAGGGCACAGATTGGGCCAGAGCTCACTTTACTGCAGGACAGGGGTTGCCGAAGTGATCCCTCGAGCTGCAGCGGGCAGGACCAGTCTCGGGTGGGGTGTGGGCGCCTCGATGACTCACTGTGTGATCCTGTGGCCTGCAGAGACCTGTGCAGCGTTAGTCACTCACAGTCCAGTCCAGGGCCTGGGGAGAGGGGAGGCCCCACCAGACGGACTTCAGTCCTGTGTACCGAGGTTATTATATGACCCAGAACCAGCCGATCCCGAGGCATCGATACTGAAATGGTCCGTTTTGCCCCCAGGAGGTGATGTGCTGGGGTGCAGGTTCAAGCCTGTTCCTGAGGGCCTGTGGTACCTGCCACCTGGTTACACGGTCTCTTCCTCCAGGCTCCCCCAGCAGAGCTATCCCTCGGATTACTGCTCATCATTTCATCCAGTGGCGCAGGCTCCCACAGCAGAGCTATCCCTCGGGTTACACGGCCTCTTCCTCCAGTGGAGCAGGCTCCCACAGCAGAGCTATCCCTCAGATTACTGCTCCTCATTTCATCCAGTGGCGCAGGCTCCCACAGCAGAGCTATCCCTCGGGTTACACGGCCTCTTCCTCCAGTCTTGCAGGCTCCCACAGCAGAGCTATCCCTCTGATTACTGCTCCTCATTTCATCCAGTTGCGCAGGCTCCCACAGCAGAGCTATCCCTCAGATTACTGCTCCTCATTTCATCCAGTGGCGCAGGCTCCCACAGCAGAGCTATCCCTCGGGTTACACAGCCTCTTCCTCCAGTGGAGCAGGCTCCTACAGCAGAGCTATCCCTCGGATTACTGCTCCTCATTTCATCCAGTCGCGCAGGCTCCCACAGCAGAGCTATCCCTCGGGTTACACAGCCTCTTCCTCCAGTCTTGCAGGCTCCCACAGCAGAGCTATCCCTCTGATTACTGCTCCTCATTTCATCCAGTGGCGCAGGCTCCCACAGCAGAGCTATCCCTCAGATTACTGCTCCTCGTTTCATCCAGTGGCGCAGGCTCCCACAGCAGAGCTATCCCTCGGGTTACACAGCCTCTTCCTCCAGTGGAGTAGGCTCCCACAGCAGAGCTATCCCTCGGGTTACACGGCCTCTTCCTCCAGTGGAGCAGGCCTGCTTCTGGCCCAGCTCCCTCTCTTGTTTTACAGGCTCACACAGCAGAGCTATCCCTCTGGTTACATGGCCTCTTCCTCCAGTCTTGCAGTCTCACACAGCAGAGCTATCCCTCTGGTTACATGGCCTCTTCTTGCAGTCTCGCAGAGCTATCCCTCGGATTACACAGCCTCTTCCTTCAGTGGAACAGGCTCCCACAGCAGAGCTATCCCTCGGGTTACATGGCCTCTTCCTCCAGTCTTGCAGTCTCTCAGAGCTATCCCTCGGGTTACATGGCCTCTTCCTCCAGTCTTGCAGTCTCGCAGAGCTATCCCTCGGATTACACAGCCTCTTCCTTCAGTGGAACAGGCTCCCACAGCAGAGCTATCCCTCGGATTACACAGCCTCTTCCTTCAGTGGAACAGGCTCCCACAGCAGAGCTATCCCTCTGGTTACATGGCCTCTTCCTCCAGTCTTGCAGTCTCGCAGAGCTATCCCTCGGATTACACAGCCTCTTCCTTCAGTGGAACAGGCTCCCACAGCAGAGCTATCCCTCGGGTTACACAGCCTCTTCCTCCAGTGGAGTAGGCTCCCACAGCAGAGCTATCCCTCGGGTTACACGGCCTCTTCCTCCAGTGGAGCAGGCCTGCTTCTGGCCCAGCTCCCTCTCTTGTTTTACAGGCTCACACAGCAGAGCTATCCCTCTGGTTACATGGCCTCTTCCTCCAGTCTTGCAGTCTCTCAGAGCTATCCCTCGGGTTACATGGCCTCTTCCTGCAGTCTCGCAGAGCTATCCCTCGGATTACACAGCCTCTTCCTTCAGTGGAACAGGCTCCCACAGCAGAGCTATCCCTCTGGTTACATGGCCTCTTCCTCCAGTCTTGCAGTCTCGCAGAGCTATCCCTCGGATTACACAGCCTCTTCCTTCAGTGGAACAGGCTCCCACAGCAGAGCTATCCCTCAGATTACTGCTCCTCATTTCATCCAGTGGTGCAGGCTCCCACAGCAGAGCTATCCCTCGGGTTACACAGCCTCTTCCTCCAGTGGAGCAGGCTCCTACAGCAGAGCTATCCCTCGGATTACTGCTCCTCATTTCATCCAGTGGCGCAGGCTCCCACAGCAGAGCTATCCCTCGGGTTACACAGCCTCTTCCTCCAGTGGAGCAGGCTCCCACAGCAGAGCTATCCCTCGGGTTACACGGCCTCTTCCTCCAGTCTTGCAGGCTCCCACAGCAGAGCTATCCCTCTGATTACTGCTCCTCATTTCATCCAGTGGCGCAGGCTCCCACAGCAGAGCTATCCCTCAGATTACTGCTCCTCGTTTCATCCAGTGGCGCAGGCTCCCACAGCAGAGCTATCCCTCGGGTTACACAGCCTCTTCCTCCAGTGGAGTAGGCTCCCACAGCAGAGCTATCCCTCGGGTTACACGGCCTCTTCCTCCAGTGGAGCAGGCCTGCTTCTGGCCCAGCTCCCTCTCTTGTTTTACAGGCTCACACAGCAGAGCTATTCCTCTGGTTACATGGCCTCTTCTTGCAGTCTCGCAGAGCTATCCCTCGGATTACACAGCCTCTTCCTTCAGTGGAACAGGCTCCCACAGCAGAGCTATCCCTCGGGTTACATGGCCTCTTCCTCCAGTCTTGCAGTCTCGCAGAGCTATCCCTCGGGTTACATGGCCTCTTCCTCCAGTCTTGCAGGCTCGCAGAGCTATCCCTCGGGTTACATGGCCTCTTCCTCCAGTCTTGCAGTCTCGCAGAGCTATCCCTCGGATTACACAGCCTCTTCCTTCAGTGGAACAGGCTCCCACAGCAGAGCTATCCCTCGGGTTACACGGCCTCTTCCTCCAGTGGAGCAGGCCTGCTTCTTATTATTTCGACACTTATAAATTATTTCGACACTTATAAAGCGCACTGTCACCCAACAGGCATCCTGGCGCTAACATATGTGTGCCCAGCAGGGCTCATGCTGCGAGGGATCTCATCCAGATAATAAAGTTATACACTAGGATAGAGCCATGTCTTTAGTCTCTTCCTAAACAGAAGAAGATCTTCCAGCTTTCTCAACTCAAATGGAAGACCATTCCATAGTCGGGCAGCAGAGGTGCTGAAGGCCCTACCTCCTGATTTGGTTTTTTTGAATCTTGGCACCTTCACCATTCTGGCGGAAGAGGAGCGGAGGCTCCTAATAGGGGCATACCATGCAAATTTCTTCTGCATTAATATAGGTCCAGACCCATGTAAGGCCTTGAAAACTATGCAAAGGGACTTAAATTGAACTCTCTGTAGTATAGGAAGCCAGTGAAGCTCCATCAAGGCCGAGGAGGCAGAAGATCGTCTTGGCCTCCCCAGAGCTAGCTTGGCTGCAATTGTTTGAATTCTCTGGAGCCTCTCCATCAAATAGCTTGGGGACTCCAGCAGCAGAGCATTGCAGTAGTCCAACCTGCTTAGAATGGTACTTCGTACTACCAGTGCTCGGGCTTGGGATGGCAGGACCGGAAGAATCTTCCGGAGGGCTCTAATAATCGAGAAACAGCTCCCCACGGTTTTATTGACATGTGCTTCAAGGGTCAGTTTGTTATTAAACATAATGCCCAAATTCCGCACGTTCTCCGCAGGGACCAGTGGGCTGGCTGTGGCTGATGGCCAGAAATTAGTGGGAAGTGGTGGAGGGGACTTCCCCGCCGCACAGTAAAGAATCTCGGTTTTATCGGCATTAAATTGTAACAAGTTCTTTCTCAGCCACTGTGCCATGTCCTGCAGGCAAGCGTGAAGGTCTTCCAGGGATGTCGACTGTTCTCCCTCTAGGGACAGGATAAGTTGGGTGTCATCCGCATAATGGCCCAGCTCCCCCTCCTGTTTTACAGGCTCACACAGCAGAGCTATCCCTCTGGTTACATGGCCTCTTCCTCCAGTCTTGCAGTCTCACACAGCAGAGCTATCCCTCTGGTTACATGGCCTCTTCCTCCAGTCTTGCAGTCTCGCAGAGCTATCCCTCGGATTACACAGCCTCTTCCTTCAGTGGAACAGGCTCCCACAGCAGAGCTATCCCTCGGGTTACATGGCCTCTTCCTCCAGTCTTGCAGTCTCGCAGAGCTATCCCTCGGGTTACACGGCCTCTTCCTTCAGTGGAGCAGCCTCCCACAGCAGAGCTATCCCTCGGGTTACACGGCTTCATTCCCTCCAGTTGAGCAGGCCTGCTCCTGGCCCAGTGTAGTATACTCCAATAAAAGTATTCTTGAAACTCCAGAAGTATTTCTTGAAAGATGCTTTATTGAAGAGGAAAGGAACCCACGACAGCTCCAGTGAAACAGCAAGCAGGTTATGACATTAACTTGAACAGGAATCTAGATCTCTGGGAACATGAGATTCTAACATTCCACCAACGTCATCATACACAGTAAGCAAGCTTCAATAACAGGAGGAAGCAAACACAGCATAACTTACCACACACCCCCTTCCTATACAATGAGCAGAAAAAAAATATACTTAGTAATATACAAAATCATCAGAACGAAAAGGAGACGATCTAATACGAGAACTGCTCCTCAACTGTTTACAATCACCGGAAGCATTAGTGATATCATGGCTGACAGTAGGGAAACTGCCAACAGAGCTACCAGAAGAGACAATGACATTACTGTCCCCACTTTCCCTTGAAGGAAGAGATAAATTGACATTCGTTTCACGATTGTTGCGACAGGAAGTTAAATCTCCCAAATCAAACCAATCCATGTCCTGTTGAGTTTTAAATTTATGGAGAATGATTTTAGCTTGTTCATTAGTTAATTTAATTAATGCATTGCGGTTCCACCATCCACGATCCTGTAAAAGAATAGCCATGCGAGAAACTTTAAGTATTTTCACTGGTTCAGAGAATTTAGATTGCCCTTTTGTGACTTTCATTGGTTTCTTAATAAGCACCCAATCACCAGGAGACAACATGACTTCTTTCACGTGTTTTCTTTCATCATAGTTTCTTTTATAAGAAGCCTGTTTGCGTTCTACATGTCTCCTAACTTCGTGTATATCTAGGCAAGGTGTATAATCAATTTTGTCAATTAACCATGAGGGATTGAGAGAAGAAATGGGTTTTCTACCTCTGAGCAATATATAAGGTGAAACATCAGTGGTTGAGTGAGGAGTAGTGTTGTAGCTCCACACTTTTTGACTGATAAACTTAGGTACATCTAACCCATTGGCTATGGCTGTTTGTACACCTTCTTTTAACAATTTGTTTGCACGCTCAACTAAACCATTGGACGCTGGGCTATACAAAGGTGCTAGTATGTGATTAACCAAATTTTCACCCAGAAAATTCTCAAACTCATTAGAAACAAAGTGTGTACCATTGTCGGTGACAATTTCTTTGGGTAAACCTTCAATTAAAAATACACGTTGCAAAAAGGAGATGGCGGAATTAGAGTCTGAATTTTTTACGAATGCAAAATACAACCATTTTGAGAAGTAATCAATTACTACAACAAGATATTTAGAGTCACTCCCTAGCAAATTAAAGGGACCGGAAAAATCCATACCCAATTTCTGCCATGGACCTTTTGGCCAATCAACAGGACACAAAGGAGACGTAGAAGTATGCCAATGTTTATCTGAACATAAGCATTCTGGACACTTGTTAATATGGGATTTGACCTGAGCATCAATACCGGGCCACCAGTAGGTTTCCTTGATCTTACGAACTGTACAAGAAATACCTAAATGACCTTGGTGAGCAAGTGAAATAATTTTGTCTCTAATACCTTCAGGTGGAACAAGTTTGTCTTGCCTAACCAGAATGTTATTGACTATAGATAATTCATGAGCCACTTGAGAAAATGATCTATCTTGCATGGACATACTACGATCACATGGCCATCCATTGACCAAACATTTCTTTACTCTTTTTAGGCACAAGTCTTGATCGTAGCACTCAATCCATTCTTTCTCAGAAAGTTTTACATCTTGTATTAAATCACTCATCGAGAAGACACAATCAAAATCATCATTGTCGGTATGATTATTAGTATAAACATCATTTTCAAGAGGCATACGTGAAAGACAGTCTGCTCTTATATTCTTACCTCCGGGAATATATTTAATGTCGAAATTGAATTCTTGTAACCTCGCCAGAAGTCTAATTAATCTAGAGGAAGCTTTATTAGAGGAACTGTCACCTAACATGTACATGAGGGGTTTGTGATCAGTATACAGCTGAAACCTAGACCCCCAAATATACATTCTAAATTTTTCCACTGCCCATGAACATGCTAGGGCTTCTCGCTCAATAGTACTATAATTGAGCTCAGCTCCACTCAAAGATCTAGAAGCAAAAGCCACTGTAAACTCTTGACCATCAATCATTTGGCTGAGGACAGCTCCTAAACCCTTTGAACTAGCATCAACTGTTATGATGGTCAATTGTCCATGCGTAAAGGGTCTGATAGCAGGGGCCTCAAGAATTAATTTCTTAACAGAGTCAAATGAGCGTTGAGTATCTTCCGACCAAATATACTTTGCATTTTTCCGTAATAAATCCCTCAAAGGTTGTACAATTATAGCATAGCCTTGCACAAAACGTGCATAATATTCACTTAAACCTAAAAATGCCCTCAGGGAATCTTTGTCTAACGGTTTAGGTGCATCCTTAATGGCATTGAGAAGGGATAACTTTGGTTTTATGCCCTCCGCAGAAATGTTGTGACCTAAATAATCTACCTGTTGAGTAATAAATTTACATTTATTTTTGTTCACGGTCATACCACGCTTTTCTAGTTTCTGCAAGACTTCTTCTAGAAGAACGTAATGCTCTTCTAGTGTATTAGTGTGAATTAATATGTCGTCTTGGAATGCCTGGATACCACTGCATTGAGCAAACATTTGATCCATAAGTCTCTGGAACACGCTTGCCGCGGATGCTAATCCAAAAGGCAAGCGTTTGTACATATAAACCCCAAAAGGGGTCACAAAAGTTGTAAGATGCTGTGATTCTTCAGATAGGGGAATCTGATGATAAGCTGAACGCAAATCAATAGTAGTAAAAAATTTACTGCCTCCCAGCTTGGCAAGCATCTCTTGGATTCTTGGTAAGGGATGGCAATCTACCACTATGTTGCGGTTCAAGACTCTTAGATCAGCACACAGACGAATATCGCCTGAGCTCTTACGTGCGACGACAGCCGCAGAAACCCATTCTGAAGATTCTATAGGAGCAATGATATCTTGTGAACACATTTCATCAAGAAGTTTTCGTAAGTCATCTCTAGCAGAAAGGGGAATAGGCCTACACTTTTGAATCACAGGGATAACATTTTTCTTGAGTTTAATTATATGTTTGAAGCCTTTAACGCAACCAACTTTATCTGAAAAAACACCAGAATATTTGGAACAAAGATTTTTCAAGATAGAATTCTCATGAGAGAATGATTGTAAGGAATCCAAGGATTCTTGTACAATAGCTACAACTGGTAGATCTCCCAAAACAACAGGTTCAGGATGACCGGGTTTGAGAATCATACCGAATTTTGCTTGATCTTGCCAACCCAGAATATCACGTCCATTAAGAGCTACATAAATTTTAGTATAGATAAGTCGGTCTTTAAATTTGATTGAATCACAGAAATAACCAAACATTACTATGTCATACTCTCCAAATGCTTTCGGATTCACGTCACTAGGTTTAAGGATAGACTTACACCAAAACTTGGCAAAAGTTTTTTCGTCTAAAATGGTTATGGGAGATCCGGAATCTGCCATAACATTGGTTTCTATAGAACCAATTGAAACATTACAAATAGGTCCTTTGCATCTTTTAGTTTCACTATGTAAAACATTGATTTCAATAGAGGATACGAGATTATTCATGCCCTGACAAAGTATATCCTCCTCTACATCGAGAAAATTAACTTTCTTTCTAGGTTTGAATGACTTACAAACAGTGTAAAAATGTCCTATTTTTTTGCAAGTAGTACATCTTTTTCCTTGTGCAGGACAGTTTACATAGTTACCCATGTGAAACTTGGATCCACACCGGTAACAAGAACCCTTATTCTCAAAAGGTTTACTAACTTTAGGTTTTGTGGAAATCACGTTCACACCAGAATTATCTGTAGTGAATGCAATTACCTTAGATTCTTCTGCATGTCTTCCACTAGTATCTTGCATGATAATTTTGGAAGAAACTACAGACCTTTCAATGCTACGTGCTATGTCCATTACTTCCTCAAGGGATGGATTTTTACAAGTTAATATTCTTTCTTGGATTTTTTTGTTAAAACAATTAAATACAAGTTGATCACGTAAAGCCGTATCCAGGTAAGTACCAAACTGACATTTAGATGCAAGCACACGCAAAACAGCCAAGTAATCCTCAATTGACTCTTCCTGAGTTTGTTTACGTTTGAAAAACATATGTCGCTCAACCATAATAGATGGTTCGTCAACATAGTGTTTACCCAAACGAGTCAAAGCTTCCGAAAACACATTCCATGTTTCATCACCAGGGGGAGCAGGTACTAAAGGTAAGTTATCGAAAATATCTTGTCCAGCGTCACCTAAATGATTGAATAATAAGGCTCTTTTTCTTGACGCTGAGTACTTGGAAGCATCAATGGCTTCTAAATAATTATCAAAATTCCTATACCATTTATGCCAAGGAGTAATGGGTTTACCTGGTTTTTGTAAGAAAGGAGGTGGTTGCATGACATTATTGGATGAAGCCGACATTTCAACAAGAGAAGAAGAAAGAAAAAAAGAAATAAATAAATAAAATAGTTAACACAGATTAAATGAATGTTAAAGCAATTAAAGCTATTCAATCTTTAACAAACCCTACAAAATTATCTAAACAAAAGGTCAGGGTTAATGGTTTCTGGAGTCCAGAGAAGAAAGAAAGAAAAAAACGCGTGCCAGTCACGGAAGACCAGCAATACCTCAATAATCCAGGGAGAAGAGTGCTGAAGAAGCGTGTGTTAGTCACGGACGTGTGCAAACGTGTGCCAGTCACGGAAGACCAGCAATACCTCAATAATCCAGGGAGAAGAGTGCTGAAGAAGCGTGTGTTAGTCACAGACGTGTGCAAACACTTGAGTGCGGACGGCAATGAAGTGCTGAAAGATTGCACGTCAGGAAGCGGCTGAATAATTCGGGTAAATACGTGTGCAAACCTCTGAGTGCGAACGGCAATGAAGCGCTGAAGGGTTGCTATAGTAACCAAAAGTTAGATGAGTTCAAAATGGCTGTCACGTCAGAAGCGTGATGACGAATAGGGTTGACTGCGTGTAGTTTCTTCAGGAGGTTAAGCACAGCAGCAGTTGTGACGTGGGGCAGAACGAAGGATGTAGAGCAGAGCGCGATGGAATCCACAGGCCGGTTTGAATGAAAGCAAAGCGGCAACGGCAAGAGAAGTAAGTTAAGGGAGCATACACTTCCCTGTATTGATGATAATCCCGAATCCCGATTTTCAATATGGAGAATTAGATGCAATGCCCTCACAGTTTGGTGACCTCCGACGGATAGATGCGGGGTCCGTTGGTCCGTTCTGCAATTACCAACAGTCACTCACTGACTGAAAGAGAGATGGCATAGAAATAGATCGTAGAAATCAGGCAGCAAGGTTGGAGCATAAACGATCAATGCAGCAGCAAGGTTGGAGCATAAACGATCAATGCTCATAAGTAATCCAAAGGGTAGAGAGTCAAAGGTGATTAAGGGGTAAATCCAATGAAAGGAAAAAAACGATAAATCTTGAAATGATAGGGTCGGTGGGTTCCAGTAGACAACTCGTCGCCAAAGATTGTAGTATACTCCAATAAAAGTATTCTTGAAACTCCAGAAGTATTTCTTGAAAGATGCTTTATTGAAGAGGAAAGGAACCCACGACAGCTCCAGTGAAACAGCAAGCAGGTTATGACATTAACTTGAACAGGAATCTAGATCTCTGGGAACATGAGATTCTAACATTCCACCAACGTCATCATACACAGTAAGCAAGCTTCAATAACAGGAGGAAGCAAACACAGCATAACTTACCACACCCAGCTTCCTCTCCTGTCTTACAGGCTCACACAGCAGAGCTATCCCTCAGGTTACTGCTCCTCATTTCATCAAGTGGTGCAGGCTCCCACAGCAGAGCTATCCCTCAGGTTACTGCTCCTCATTTCATCCAGTGGCGCAGGCTCCCACAGCAGAGCTATCCCTCAGGTTACTGCTCCTCATTTCATCCAGTGGCGCAGGCCTGCTCCTGGCCCTGCTCCTTCTCCAGCCTTGGACGAGGACCCGTTGCCAAGGAGGGTAATTGTTGTAGTGCTTGCGGTTCCCATAGCAACCAGGAGCATCCATTACAGCACGTGACCGACTGGCCTTGCTCCCGTGTCTGCTCTGGAGGAGAGCACGAGAGGTGCGGGTGGGGGTGGGGCCCAGCGGTGACGTATGAGACACATGAGTTGCTGTGTGTGTGTGGGTATAAAATGGGCAGGGAATGTAAAGTACTCCGGACGCAGGTAAGTGAATAATAAGTACTTTATTGTAGGTAATACCCCACCCACAGGAAACCCCTCCAGCTCGGCAGCTGTCCAGGAGCAGAGCTTACTTCCCAAAGCAGAAGGCAGACTTGACAGCTGCACGAGCCACACACAAACACCACACACCTTCCCCTCTTTATTGTTTTAACCGAAATAAAACCAATAGCACAATAAGAAAGCAATGCAACCAGGAGCGGGAAGTAAACCCAGGGAAATAAACTCCAGATGTATAGGACATCCGAGCAGGCTTCTTCCGGACTCTTCCGCCCACACCTTTGAGTCCTTCCGGACTCTTCCGCCCACACCCTTGAGTCCTTCCGGACTCTTCTGCCCACACCCTTGAGTCCTTCCGGACTCTTCTGCCCACACCCTTGAGTCCTTCCGGACTCTTCTGCCCACACTCTTGAGTCCTTCCGGACTCTTCTGCCCACACCCTTGAGTCCTTCCGGACTCTTCTGCCCACACCTTTGAGTCCTTCCGGACTCTTCTGCCCACACCTTTGAGTCCTTCTGGACTCTTCTGCCCACACCCTTTGAGTCCTTCCGGACTCTTCTGCCCACACCCTTGAGTCCTTCCGGACTCTTCTGCCCACACCCTTGAGTCCTTCTGGACTCTTCTCCCACACCTTTGAGTCCTTCCGGACTCTTCTGCCCACACCTTTGAGTCCTTCCGGACTCTTCTGCCCACACCCTTGAGTCCTTCCGGACTCTTCTGCCCACACCCTTGAGTCCTTCCGGACTCTTCTGCCCACACCCTTGAGTCCTTCCGGACTCTTCTGCCCACACCCTTGAGTCCTTCCGGACTCTTCTGCCCACACCCTTGAGTCCTTCCGGACTCTTCTGCCCACACCCTTGAGTCCTTCCGGACTCTTCTGCCCACACCTTTGAGTCCTTCCGGACTCTTCTCCCACACCCTTGAGTCCTTCCGGACTTCCTCAGTAGAGCGGCTGTGAGAGACCATGGGTTCAACTGGAGTAGTATTGACAGGTGAGCTCTTTACCTCCATATCCTCACATGGAGAATCCATGTCATCCCAACAATTATTCTTAACACTGGGAGAAGTTTTAACATAAACATTTGTCTCCTCTGAGGATAGCAATACGTTTAAGATTCCAAATTTACCATCAGTTGATTTGACAGCTTTTTAAACAAGCATTGGCATAGCCAATAGGTCTCGCCTTTGGGACCTTATAAGTGTTTAGCCATGCAACAGTTGATGTTGTTGCACCAAGGATATTGTGCTGCATAACTAAACACTTATAAGGTCCCAAAGGCGAGACCTATTGGCTATGCCAATGCTTGTTTCCGATATACCGCAGAGAAGTTTAAATTTCATCCCAAGGGCTCTATCATCATAGCTACCCTCCTAGTGCCTCCTGGGGCGGTTTAACAACATCTTTAACTCTCTTAATTCTAAATCATCCTCCAAATGCCCATGTCGAATTGTTAGATGACGTTTATTTACAGCCATTGATCGATCTACAGCTTTTGAGGCTGAAAGCATTACTTCCATAGTGCAGTGAGGCCATTTGGCAATAAACCGTTCCAGCCATGACGTTGAGACCTACCTCACTGAAAATCTCAAGAACAAAAATTTGCACCGACAATCTTCACACCCACCGGGAAATGTCATTTTGACAAAGCTCAATTATACCTAGCAAGAAAACTTTTTTGAGGTAATTTGTCACAATTTGGTTTATTACCGCGGCCAACTGTGTTGGTGCAGTAATGCATCAGCCTGCATTGGAGGTTATGTTGCACCCACTTTCCAGGCACTGTTGAGGCACACCGTCTATTGGTGTTTTGCGAGGGAAAATAGATACAGAAATTAATAAATGAAAACATCAGACAAATATGGTCAATGTTGAAGCATTGAGACACAGTCCATGACGTATCGCCTCCATTGTGGATATGGTACTGGCCGCTGAAGCAGCGAGGATTGCAAACATCAGTGACTGTCAACTGGAAGGGTACCAGAGAAGGAGAGTGAGGTGGCCTCACGCTCCCACCCCTTTACTGTGTTAGCCTCCTTTTGGGCTAGCGATCAAACACGGGCTACGAATATTTTCGCTGGAACCAGGAAAAAGCAAGGAAATGTCATGAGAGTAAAGGACTAAAAACAAACCTTACCTCCAAGAAGAAAAGGGGTTTACAACAAAAACAGGGACCAAGAATTGTGAAACCAAAAGTAATACTCCAAGCGACTATATTTTAAACAAAAATTAACCCGACTGCAGCAGAAAACGGAACGGATCTAACTTACACTGCTGGGACAGTGGAGACCTCTGGAGCCATTAAGTGACAATAGCAAAATACTAATGTGAGAGCAGTGCCTACCTCCATTTTTGCAGCTATTTTTTTTTTTTTGTTGCAGAGTTTTATATAGCGCGAACTTGACCCGAATCGGGTATCAGAGCGCTTTACATAGCACCAGTTACGTTACATTAGGACACACATTCATTTCTGTTAGGCACGGGGAGATTAAGTGATTTGCCCAGAATCACAAGATGTTCAGTGTCATTGCCGAGACTCGAACCCAGTTCCCTAGATTCGAGGTCGGACGCCCTAGCCGTTAGGCCAACTCCTCTTTTCCCAAAAGTGAAGTACAACTGAATTTTCACAGGCAGAGCTTTAGTGTCAAACAAGTGATAACTGTTAGATTTAATACAAAAAGCCTGCTTGTACAGGCAAGTTTCCCCTACCCCCGTAAAAACAATTTTAATACAAACTAATGGGCAGAGATAGTCTAATGTTTATGAAAATTAAGATCCTAGGATTGAGAAAATAACAATGGTTGTGTGCGACTCATAACCAAGGCCAGGTGAAGTAAAAACTTTGCTAAAAGAAACATGAAGAATTTAACGAGAGATGGACTTCAGTCGTGCCTCCCTACAAGTGAAGACAGAAGTAACTGCATCGTCATGTAATATATTGCTACAAAATGGACTGCAGCACAAACAAACATATAATAAGCAGCAGGCTGTGTCTGCTGAATTTCATTTACTTTCTTTAAGCAGCCAAAGGTTAAGGAAAACCAGGACTACGATTCAAGAGATGGCTCGACAAGATTCCTTCACAAACCTCAGGGAACAAGCATTGGCCGCGCGGCCGTGAAACTGACACGGCCGCGAAAGTGAAAGTAATCGCGAGGGAAGCCATATGGCGCCTGACCTCGCATGAACGCAAGCTGGTCGCCAGCAAACTGCTGTTTGCACTTCCAAAACCGACTTACTAAAACTCTCGCCAGAGCAGCGCATGCGCTGGCTCAGGCGAGACCTAAAAACCTTTGTTACTTCAAAAGGACCTAAAAATTAACTAACAACTTTTTTACCCTCCATGGTTTCTTGACCTCGACGAGCATGCCAACCTCCACACTGGTGTTTACTTTGGAGCCTCTCTTCCGATCGCATACAGACTTCAACACTTCATGAGCGTCCTTGTCTGTCTCACTCCCTCAAATCCAAGTTGGAAGTAGTACTCTCTACTAACCAGGCAGGATTTCTTTTTGTTCTAGGAACTCCTCCCCTCTTAATTTCTAAAGGGGTGCATCCCGTCATATCATTAATAGTGGTGCGATACATCCAAACAGTTTTGTGAACGCGCAATTCCCAGTTATCATCTTTCATACTGGCCGATTGGACAGCACCTTTGAGCACCCTGTTAAACCGCTCAATCATGCTGTTCCCGCTGGGATTATACAAAGATGTAGTGCAAGGTTTCAAACCTAACCTATTGAAATAGTTCTTTGCTTTAAGAGAGACAAATTGTACACCATTGTCTGTGATAATTTGAGTGTGTATTCCTTCTTCTGTGAAAATGGTGTCTAAAAAGGACAAAACTGCATCCGTGTCAACCTTGTCCACAATCTTGACAATGGACTACCTTGAAGACACGTCTATGACAGAAATAACATACTTGGGTTCATTGCCTACAGGACCCATAATGCCTACAGCAATAGTTTCCCATGGACCATCGGGAGTACAAGGAGTACTCATGTTGGGTCTCAGTCTTGAGAGACTTGTCCGCGTTGGCACAAATCACACAATCCTCAACAGTGCGTTCAAGCAGTGTGTCCAACCAGCCACTAAAACCATTCTTAACTGATTGTTTAGTCCAAACGATGCCACAATTGCCATCATGACCAAGTTTGACAATAGAATTTGTTTAACTCGAAAGGAGGAACAGCTTTATCACCTCTTCACAGAATACCATTAGCCGAAGACAATTCATTACGCACCTCCCAAAAACATCTTAAATCAGGACTTGAAAGATTTTTACTGGGCCATCCATTATTGATAAGACGAGACTTTTTGTACCATAGCATCTTTGGTGTATGCATCTAACCAAACATGCCCTCATCGTGTGCCCAAGCAATATGAAAATCATCCCAAACATTAGCTATGTTCTCCTTTATTTTTAAAGGCATCCTAGATAGGAAATCTGCTGAGACGTTCTCCTTTCCTGGAACATAAGATTTTATAAATAAAATCTTGAAGTCTCGTAGACATTCTCGCGATACGTGCTGAAGCTTTATTCCTACCATCAGTGGTGAGGAGATTAACTAAAGGCTTGTGATCGCTTCTGATATCACAGTTTGCCCCAAACACAAACTCTAGGGCCCACACACAAGCTAAAGTTTCCCTTTCTATTACTGAAAACCTTTCCTCAGCCGCAGTGAGTGCTCTGGAAGCATAAGCAATGATGGCCTCCCCACCACCCTCTTGCTTCTGGGACAATACAGCCCCCAAACCCTTGGAACTGGTGTCGGTGCTGATCACACTATGCAGATTAGGATCGAAACCAGATAAAGTTCTGGCTTCAGCAATGGCAGATTTAACGTCCTTAAATTCACTCTCCTATTCACTACACCAGTTGAATTTGGATTTATTTTTCAAAAGTTTCCTGATTTGAAACACTCTACAAGAGAAATTCTTAATGTACTTGGCATAAAATTCTGTAAGACCAAGAAATGATCGTACATCCTCTTTGCTTTTGGGTGCAGGAGCGGAAAGTATCGCCTCGGCCAATTCAGGTTTAGGGTTCACCCCATCCATGCATAACACGTGACCTAAATACGTTCCAGAATGTTTTGCAAACTTACACTTGGAAACCTTCACAGTAAGGCCCCTCGCGTCCAGAACTTCTATCACTTTGCTAAGAATCAAATCGTGTTGTTCTTAATCCTTCCCGTACAAAAGACTGTCCTCTTGAAAGCTTTGTACGTTATCAAGGTGGCCAAATAACGAGTGCATTAGTCTTTGAAAGACCGCTGCACCCGACACTAGGCCAAAAGGCATTCTTTTGTATTGATTACACCCACGGGAGTGATGAACGCAGTCCTCGTGTAAAACTATTTGGTGGTACGCTGCAGATAGGTCTATTGTAGAGATATTTGGCACCTTTTACAGAGGCCAGCATTTCAGAAATGCGAGGTAACGCAAACTGATCAATAGAATATTGTTATTAAGATATCTTAAATCTATGCATAGACTAATATTACCATTAGAACCTCTGGCAATGACAACGGGAGAAACCCATTCAGGGGATCCGATTTTTTTTTTCTATAATATCCTCAGTGACGAAATGATCCAGATCCTTTCCCACCTCCCTCCCGACGGTAATGGGAATGTTTCCAGCTTTAAAAATTTCAGGACAAGCATCTTTTTTAAGAACAATATTGTGTTCAAAACCAGATAATTTTCCAATTTTCTCGTTGAATACTCTGGGGAACTTGTTAAGCATATCCTCTTGGGTAACTTCACCTTCTTCTAAAACCGTAACAGGTTCGGGGCTGTTGGGGTCAAGCAAAATGCCAAGTTCACCCTGATCAAACCAACCTAGAACTGAAGGTCCTTTTTAGAAATGTACAATTTGCCTAGACTTTCACGGTTCTTGAATCTAAAAATTAAATTGCGAAAACCTAATAAATCAATCCTTTCTCCAGAATACCCTTCAGGAGAAATATCTGGTTCTTCCAGATCTGAACCCAACTTTCCTGAGAACAAAGTATTCTATCATTTTTATTGACGATGGTGTAGGGTGAACCAGAGTCAGCATAAATTTGAATATCCACCCCACCAATTGTCATGTCAAAAAGTGCTTTTTTTCTTCTTCTCAGAAACATTGTTCACATTAAGGATATGGTCTCCTACCCCATCTTTAATATTAAGAACACATTTTTCATTGGTAAGTGAGGAAGAAGAATCTGTGTCTTCTTCACTATAATCACCATCTTCAACAGATTTTACTTTGTGTCAATTTTTTTCTGCATACCTTCGTAAAATGTCCTATCATGACACAAAGTGAACATTTTTGTTTCAAAGTAGGACAAAACTTACTATTAGCAAGGTGAGCTTGGCTATCTCACCTAAAACATTTCAAAACGTCTTTAGTGCGGACTCTGGGTTCTTCTTTACTTTTATCCATTTGGTTGTCCTCTGTTTTAAAAGTGCTCGTAGTAGAACGTGAGCCAGCACTAACTTGTATGACTTTGGCACTTCTGCTGGACATTTCTGCCTTCCTAACTGAGGCTACGATATGTTGCAAGTTGGAATCCCCATTAACCCATAACCTCTCTTGCATAGACGCATCCTTGACATGCAGAACTATTTGATCTCTGAGATCTTCTTGCAGCCAACCAAAGTGACAATCTAAAGATAAGGTTCTGAGGGCAGCTACATATTCATCGACACTTTCATGGAGTTCTTGTTTTCTGTGGAAGAATTTGTATCTTACAATACAAACCTTAGGAGAAAAATGTCTATCAAAATCTGCTATAGCACAGTCAAATACATTTGTGTCCCCTTCCCCCACCGATCGCTTTGGACATTTGTGTAAAGGCTTTCAGACCCTCAGGACCAATACAATGTGAAAATGCGTTTTTTCTGTTCCGGAGACATCTTTCCCTGGTCATCTAAAGTCTCAATATAATTTTTAAAAAACAGTTCCATTCTATCCAGTTCATGCACGGTACTCCTCCAGCAGACCAAAATGATTGGGGTGGGTTTAATGAAAAGTTCTGTTCACACATATTGAGTATAAATAAAAAAAATACGAAGGAGAATAAGTTTCAATAGGGAAATGAGAGGAACAAAAGAGGCAAGAAATAATTGGAGGAAATAAGTTCAGCGTTTGATCAGTGTCCCTTCTTCACCCTCCGAGTGCTCAAAAAGAGGAAAAAAAATCAGCGAATGCAAGGGAGGATGACCAGTTGGCCACAAGAATTAGTAGGTTCTTACCAAGTTACTTCAACGATGCGGAAACTAGTGGAAGAAAAGCGGCCCGAAGAAGTCCAGGAGGCAATGATTGAAAGCACTGGACATGACTAGATCGGAGAGGAGAAAAAAATCCAAAATGCGTCACGCAGCGTGTATCCACTAGAAGGCTAACCTTCAAAGCAAGAAGGGAACGTAGGTCATGCACGGAGACACGACGTCATGGCATCACACAATGGCAAGATGAGTCGCACAACGTGTATCCACTAGAAGGCTAACCTTCAAAGCAAGAAGGAACGTTGGTCATGCACGGAGACACGAAGTCATGGCATCACACAATGGCAAGATGAGTCACGCAACGTAGATCGCGCTTGAAGGTGCAGTGTCAATGGCAACAGAGCAGGCGCGAGAAGGTGACGCGAATGAATACAACATTTTCCAGCTATCGCGACAAGAATTTTAGATTCTATTAAGGACACGGGGGCGAGGATTATGCTTTCTCAATTTCTTTACTACCCAACAGCAGCCAATGAGAAAAAAGTAAACCTTACAATAAACTACGTTTCCCATGAGGCTTTGAACCACGCCTCCTTCAATAACAGCAGAGGTTAGCATACAAAATAACGAGGCACCATCTTGACTACCTCTTTCTTTGCAGAAAAACAGTCCTTTAAGTGTCCGAAAAAACAAACAACAGTCCTGACTTTCAACGGAGAGCAATAACAGCAAATCCAACTCTCAGCGGAGAGCACGTCCCCACAATCCTTGATACGACAGCAATCCTCCAACGACGAGGAGATCTAAACCATACATCATCGTAGCATTAATTCTGTTTGGAGTCCGTTCCTGAAACAGAAACGAGTTTGGAAATAGGGAACCCAAGGTGGGAAAATTAACAGTGTATAGTCAATCATCTTTGCAACATGACATTTGACATCTTACCTGTCCCAACGGGTGGGATAATCCTCGCCTCCGTGTCCTTAATAGAATCTAAAATTCTTGTCGCGATGGCTGGAAAATGTTGTATTTTATGGCAGGACCGGATGCTCCGATTATGCTGGTTCAAAGCTGATCAACAACTACAGAAGAAACATGCGTAATAGGTTTATAATAAAACACTTTAAACATTGAGTCCGAAGACCAATCTGCAGCTTTCAAAATATCTTCTAAGCGAGATTCCAGAATATATGCCTTAGAGGCCATAGCGCCTCTGGTGGAATGCGCACCATAAACAGAAATGTCAATCCCTGCTTCCGACATGACCAACCTGACCCAACGCGCCAAGGTGGCCGCTGAAACTGGACGGAAAGGCTTCTGGATTGCTAACAGCAATTGACCCAAGGGATTTGTTCTATGCGCTAACGTGCGTTCCTCATATACTTTTTAAACATTTTAAAACACATAATTTGGCTTTGTGAGGAAAGGCAGGATACTCAACCGAACGTGACATAGTCTTAGTCCTCCTAGAGATGATGAAAGACACACCCTGTGGAGAGAACATCCTTCCTGCCAAATCTAAAGCGTGCACATCAGAAACTCTCTTACAGGAGATTAAACACAATAACATAGTAAGTTTAGCAGATAATTGTTTCAACGATAACTCTTTGTTATCTGGCCAAGATTCTAATAAAGACAAAACTTTAGAAACGTCCCGTAACGTGGTGTATCTGGGACGAGCCACTCTGATGCCCTTCAGTAACTTACACACTAGGGGATGCACCCCCACTGGCTTACCATCGATGTGATTGTGTCCAGCCGAGAGGGCTGATCTAAAATTATTAACGGACCTATACGAAAGACTTGATTCAGCACATTCAGATAAAAAGTTTAATACTTCCTTCACATCTGATCCCACGGGATCCACCTGTCGTTGAAGGCACCAACCCACCCATCGCTTCCATGAAGCAGAATATAGTTTGCGGGTGGATGGAGCCCAAGCTTGGTGTATAAACTCGGCAGCCGCCGATGAAAGGCCCTCAATTCGTTCGTGTCTCCTGAGAGCGTCCAAACCATGAGGGGCAACTGGTTCTGCAGGACCAGAGGATGAGGAGATCCCACTGGGTCCTGGAGAAGCATCGGAGATACATGTTGTAGCTGAAAAGGTAAGTCCACTGATAACTCCAATAGTGTCGGAAACCACGACTGAGTCTTCCACAATGGTGTGACCAACACTACTGACGTCTCCTGTCGACGGACCTGGGCCGCCACTCTCACAATCGGAGCGAGGGGGGGGGAGGCATAGTTCCTCTGAGACCCCCAATGTTGAAGGAATGCATCCGTTCCCATCGCCATCGGGTCCGGTCTCCAGCTGAAGAAGCGTGGGAGGTGAGCATTGAGACGAGAGGCAAAGAGGTCTATCCTGCAAGGACCTCGCATATTCATGATCTCTACAAAAAGCGAAGGATGGAGTCTCCAATCGCTGAAGTCCCGCAGGAACCTGGAGTTCCAATCCGCTATCTGATTGAGTTTGCCGGGCAGATACTCCGCTATCACACTGATCTTCTGATCCAGGCAAAAGTGTCAAAACTCCCTTACAATGTTCGCCAACAGACGGGATTTCGTCCCTCCGAGGCGATTGATGTATCGTACCGCTGAAACATTGTCCATCCTGAGAAGGATGCAACAATTGCTCTTCAGAGGTGAGATCGATTTTATGGCAAAGGAGCCTGCTAGAAGTTCCAGACAATTGATGTGCAACTTTAACTCGTTGGCGGACCATCGTCCGCCGGTGGCAAAGTCTCCACATCTTGCACCCCAGCCCCATCGGCTGGCATCGGACTCTATGATGACATCTGGAGAGGCGCCGAAAATGGCCTTTCCATTCCACGCTTCCATGGGTTCTAACCACCAATGAAGCTCCTCCTGAGCCTCTGGAGACAGGGGAATCATGTGGTCGTACGAATACCTTTTTTGCAGATAAAAGATCTTGAGTCGCTGTAAAGCCCTGTAATGAAGGGGACCTGGGAATATGGCTTGAATCGAGGAAGCCAGTAGGCCTAGAATCCTCGCTAGGGATCTTAACGAGATCAACCGTTTCGACAGAGTGGAGCGGATCTCTCTCTATCGATTTGATCTTGGACGTAGGCAGGAGTAACTGGGCGGTGACTGAATCGATTTGAAACCCCAGGAAGTCCATCTGTTGGTTTGGGGTGGTCATTGATTTTTTTTAGGTTTATCACAAACCCTAATTCTTGCAACAGGGAGATTGTCCAAGTGTGTGAGCAAGAGGGTCCGGTCCTGTGAGAGAAGTAACATTTCGAGATAGACGATCATGCGAACTCCCATCTCCCGCAGACGAGTGACCACCGGCTTTAGTAGCTTGGTAAACACCCAAGGCGCTGAGGACAGGCCGAAAAGGAGTGAAAGATACCGGTACCGTTGCCCTTTCCAGGAGAATTGGAGAAACTTCTGATGGGAGGGGCAAATGGGAACCGTGAGGTAAGCGTCTTTTAGATCCAAACGGACCATCCAGTCCCTCTCTAAAAGAAGATCCCTCAACAGATGGATACCTTCCATCTTGAAATGTCTGTATACCACAAAAGGATTGAACTCCCTGAGATTTAAAACCAATCTCTGGCCTCCTCCCTTCTTTTGCACCAAGAAAACGTTGCTGCAAAACCCGCCGGGAATGAAGGGTCCTAAGGCAATAGCTTGCTTGGCCAAAAGCTTTTGAAGCTCTGAGTCGATAAAAGTTTGCTCTTGTAGGGAAAAAAGGAGAGGAAAAGGGGGGGGCACTTGACAAGGGGAGTCTGTTAACTCTATCTGATAACCCTGAACCGTGTGGAGGATCCACGCATCCGAAGTTAACTGTTAATTCATCACAAAATGTAACAATCTGCCCCCGAGGGGGATCGTTGGAAAGAATATCGGACGTACCTGATGACTGGGCATCGAAGTTCTTGTAGCCCCTGTTGATGCCCCTGTTATCCCGGCCACGGAAGCCTCGGGATGTGGAGGGGTAGAAGCCAGCCTGTTCTGGTTCCTGGGTGTACCCCCTGCATCGTGGTGCGAAGCCTCGCTGGGGACTTGGATTGCTGTAGCGGCCGGCCGAGCGTCCCCTGCCACGACTTGCCCTACCAGAGACTGGGTGAAAGACTCTCTTCAGTGAGGACTGCGATTTGTCTAAAGAGGCAAAAGTGCTGACGAACTTCGCTATGTCTTTGACAAAACGTTCCCCGAAAAGTTGACCCTCAGCCAGAGGGCTTGGTTCAGCTAGGGCCAATTCCACCAATTGTGGGTCGATTCACAAAAGCACTGACTTGCGCCTCTCCGACGAGAGTGCGCAGTTGGTGTTGCCAAGGAGGCAAATTGCTCTCTGGGTCCACCCCGCCAGGACCTCCGGGTGAATTGCAGCCCCGGTCTCTTGATCTTGAAAGGCCAATTCCAGGATCTTAGCTAGTGGGCCTGAAACGTCTAACAACTTGTCCTGGCACGCTCTAAGGGCGCTATCTATGCCCTTTTTTGGATCTTTCTTATACTTCTTCAGAAAAGTGGTCCTAGAGGAATCAATATCCGGGGTAAGGGCCACCTTGTGAGCCAGGACAGGCCGGGGGCATTCAGATCTGAGGCGGGCCCGAACCTCTTTGTCGAAACTCTTACGCAAGTGGAGTTGCATATACTCTGCCACTGCCGGGGGAGGAACCCAGTCTGAGGAACGGGGATGAACTATATCTGAAGGATCAAAAGAGAAGGGGGAAGGTTGGACAAGAGCAGAGTGTTTGCGCTTCATGGTGCGTTTGCGAGGGTGGGATTCTCGGGATGAGTCAGTATATGTGTCAGTATCCGTAGTGGGAACAGGGACGGGGGGTGAAGGAATTGGAGAGGACGGGGCAGGAGTGTCACCCTGGGCCTGCTCTTTAGAGCTGCGCAGTTTAGAGTAAACTTGAACGTGGGGCCAGGGAAGCCCAGCTGGCTCGGGGGGGGGGGGGGAGGGGGGAAGATGGGTTATTACCAACTAGCTGTTCCAGACGCTGGGAAATAGGCAATAAGGCGGAGGATAGGACCTTATCCAGCTTAGAATCCAATTTCTTATCAATGATCGCGTCCATAGAGTCATCATAATAGAAATCTGCATCTTCAGGATGCTCAGACGCAGCTACCTCCTTCATAGACTTCCGCAGTCCGACATTCTGTATTGTATATAGGTTATATCTATATATCTCTAAATTCTCCAGAGAGAAGCTCAATTTTTTGCTACCCAAGCTCTCACAGAGGTTGGGCGTCGGTCAGGAGCAAAGCTGGGGCAGAGGGGGCCACACAGATACCAAAGAAGCCCTTGGCGCTAGGACTAATGGAGGGCATATAACCCTACCTGCCTGCGCAGACATGGGTTGCCAAAATTATTTCCCAGTAACCCTGGTAATGCAGGGGTTAAAACCCTTCACAAGCGGTGACTGAAAAGAATGCTGCCAGCTTTGAATAAAGGCTCGGTATCGGCTCTGCCGTCTGCCAGCTGCGTTAACCCACGATCCAGGCCGGGGCGAGGCGTCTTTCCAGCATGTAAAGGGAGCTGCACGCGCGCACGTGCGTGTGCAGGCTCTCGAGACGCACGCAGGCGGCCCGATCGGGCTCCGGCATGCGCCTCGCTCCCTGTTGGGGGGGCCAAATCCCTGCCCGAGCGTGAAGCACGAGACGGGCAATGCACTCGCAACGCGAGTCGGCAGCAAAAGAACCCACTACCGGGCTAAAAAGCAGACAAAAAAGTAAAATGAAATACAGCGCAACACGCGCTGGGATAATTATAGTAACAAGGCGAGGTCGCGCGAGGTGAACGCGGCGCTAACTCGCTACAAAGCAGTGATTAAAGGCAATCCTACATTACTTCATAACATAAAATGCATACATTTATCAATTAAGACATCGTAAGTGTTATAACAGAGACAAAGCATGATCAAAATAATGAGGCACTTATCTTGACTGCGGAGCAGCAAAGAAAGAGGTAGTCCAGATGGTGCCTCGTTATTTTGTATGCTAACCTCTGCTGTTATTGAAGGAGGCGTGGTTCAAAGCCTCATGGGAAACGTAGTTTATTGTAATGTTTACTTTTTCTCATTGGCTGCTGTTGAGTAGTAAAGAAATTGAGAAAGCATAATCTGAGCCTCTGGTCCTGCCATAGAATTATTGAAGACGCGCGCCTTTAAACTGCCAACTATGGCTAAGAAGCGGAAAATGAAGAAAATTGTACAACTCACGATAGGAAAGGCGTCAGTGAGTTGGGAGAACAGCCAACGGCTTCTCTTGAAGAGCTGCGAAGCACTGAAACTTGCAGTGCGGCTGCAAATGCAAGACCGCCAACGAGGTACATGAAATGATGTAGAGATTGCGGGGTTCATCGCGGTGGTGTAGCAGCGCAGCTCGTTGCCACAGTTGTAAAGTACTCCGGACGCAGGTAAGTGAATAATAAGTACTTTATTGTAGGAAATACACCACCCACAGGAAACCCCTCCAGCTCGATGTGGACCACAACGGCAACTGTCCAGGAGCAGAGCTTACTTTCCAAAGCAGAAGGCAGACTTGACAGCTGCACGAACCACATACGAGCAATACATAAACACCACAGGGTATAGAAGCCAGGGCTGCTGGGAGGGGGCACTTCTGGAGGAGTCTATAATGATGTACATGGTACGGAAGAGGTACAGTGAGGCTGGGTACAGGACAGGATGCTCTGGGTAGGGGAGCACTGCTGCCTGGAGCTCATAAGAGCACAGGGTATGCAGTGCTGCTTTGAAGAGGGTATAAGGGGTTCAGGACATGGAAGTGCTTCTGATGGTGTATAAAATGAGGTACATGGTATGGAAGCAGTACTGTGAGGACGGGCATGGGGGGGGGTGCTCTGTGTACGGAAGCACTGCTGCCTGGAGCTCATAAGGGGGCACAGGGTATGCAGTGGTGCTGTGAGGAAGGTATAAGGGGGGTAGACCGTTAAGGATTCCTGAGAGGACGATATATTGAGGTAAAGGGTATAAAAGTGATGTCAGGAAAGGATAAGAGGGATAGAAGGTATGGAAACTGCTTTCAGACGTCTGTAAGTGGGCAAAGAAGAAGGAACACTACTAAAGTCTGGGGTGGCTGCAGCAGGGTATGGAAGTTCTTGCTGTGGCTGTCTATGGGGTGGCAGTGACCGGGTAAGCTATGGCAACAATTGTCTGCAGTGGCTGATGTAGGGTATGGGGGTGGCTGCGGCAGGGTATGGGGGTGGCTGCGGCAGGGTATGGGGGTGGCTGCGGCAGGGTATGGGGGTGGCTGCGGCAGGGTATGGGGGTGGCTGCGGCAGGGTATGGGGGTGGCTGCCGCAGGATATGGGGGGCTGCCGTAGGGTATGGGGGTGGCTGCAGCAGGGTATGGAAGGGCTTGCTGTGGCTGTCTATGGGTGGCACTGACAGGATAAGCTATGGCAACAATTGTCTGCAGTGGCTGCTGTAGGGTATGGGGTGGCTGCTGTAAGGTGGGGGGTGGCTGCTGTAGGGTATGGGGTGGCTGCTGTAGGGTATGGGGTGGCTGCTGTAGGGTATGGGTGCTGTAGGGTATGGGGTGGCTGCTGTAGGGTATGGGGTGGCTGCTGTAGGGTATGGGGTGGCTGCTGTAGGGTATGGGGTGGCTGCTGTAGGGTATGGGGTGGCTGCTGTAGGGTATGGGGTGGCTGCTGTAGGGAATGCAATGGGTGGCTGGGGTGAATTTCTGGGATAGTGGTGGATGTGTGAGATGGCTGGGTTTTCTGGGTGTCTGCATTGGGGTAAAGGATGGCTGTCTGGGCCTACTGCGGCAGGGGACGGGGTGGCTGCAGTATTGTTTGGGGTGTCCGCTCTCGGGTATGTGATGGCTGTCTAGGTGGTTGGCTGGTATAGTGGCAGATGTATGTGGGGTGGCATTGGCATCTGGGTAGCAGCTGTGTTTGGGGTGGTTGTGGCAGGGTTTGGGGTGGCTGTAGTTGGGTATGTGCCACTTTCCCAGACAACCACCCCAGACAGGTATCCAAGGTGTGTGGGATGGCTGCTGTAGGGTATGCAATGGCTGTCTTGGGTGAATTTCTGGGATAGTAGTGGAAGTGTGAGGGATGGCTGCAGGGCCTGGGTGTCTGCAGTAGGATATCTGATGGCTTTCTGGGATAGTGGCAGAGGCATGTGGGGTGGCTATGGGGTCTGGGTGTCTGCAGTAGGGTATGTGATGGCTGTCCGGGGTCCCGGCTGTCCATGATAGCAGCAGAGGCATGTGGGGTGGCTGCGGGGTCTGGGTGTCTGAAAGTAGGGTACGTGACAGCTGTCCAGGGTAGTTGTCTGGGATAGTGGCAGAAGTATGTGGGGCAGTGCCTGGGCAGCAGCAGTGTCTGGGGTAGACTGTAGCAGGGGCTGCAGTTCTCTGGGATGCTTCCCACAGCGGAAGGGGTGGCTGTGGTGTCTGGGGCTGCTGCAGCTGTCTGTGGACATGCTGTCTGATTTGGCTACAGCAAGGTTGACTGTGTGGGTGGTGGAAGCAGGGTAAAGGGTGACAGTCTGTGGGGTGATGGAAGCAGGGCAAGAAGTGGGTGCAGCAGTGTAAGGCGGCAGCAGGAATCTATGGGGTGGTGGCAGGAATCTATGGGGTGGCTATCGGAGAGTAAGGGGTGGTAGCAGCAGAAATCTATGGGGTGGCTGCAGGAGGGTATGGGGTGGTGGTGGCAGGAATCTATGGGGTGGCAGCAGGAAGGTAAGGGGTGGTGGCGGCAGCAGGGTAAGGGGGTGGTGGCAGCAGGAATCTACGGGGTGGCTACTGGACGGTAAGGGGTGGTGGCAGCAGGAGTCTATGGGGTGGCTGCAGGAAGGTAAGGGGTGGTGGCGGCAGGAATCCACGGGGTGGCTGCAGCAGGGTAAGGGGGGGTGGCAGCAGGAATCCATGGGGTGGCTGCAGGAGGGTAAGGGGTGATGGTGGCAGGAATCTATGGGGTGACTATCAGAGGGTAAGGGCTGGTGGCAGTAAGAATCTGTGTGGTGCTACCGGAGGGTAGAGGGTGTTGGCGGCAGGAATTTGTGGGGTGGCTACCAGAGGGTATGGGGTGGTGGCAGTAGGAATCTATGGGGTGGCTACCGGAGGGTAAGGGGTGGTGGCAGCAGGAATCTATGGGGGTGGCTGCAGGAGGGTAGGGGGTGTTGGCGGCAGGAATTTGTGGGGTGGCTACCAGAGGGTATGGGGTGGTGGCAGTAGGAATCTATGGGGTGGCTACCGGAGGGTAAGGGGTGGTGGCAGCAGGAATCTATGGGGGTGGCTGCAGGAGGGTAAGGGGTGGTGGTGGCAGGAATCTATGGGGTAGCTACCAAAGGGTAAGAGGTGGTGGCGGCAGGAATCTGTGGGGTGGCTGTGGGAGGTTAAGAGGTGGTGACGGCAGGAATCTGTGGGGTGGCTGTGGGAGGTTAAGAGGTGGTGACGGCAGGAATCTGTGGGGTGGCTACCAAAGGGTAAGGGGTGGTGGTGGCAGGAATCTATGGGGTGGCTGCAGGAGGGTAAGGGGTGTTCACGGGAGGAATCCATGGGGTGGCAGCAGGAATCTACGGGGTGGGTGAGGCAGGGTAGGGGGTGGTGGCAGCAGGAATCTATGGGGTGGCTGACGGTGGGTAAGGGTTGGTGGCAACAGGAGTCTATGGGGTGGCTACGGCAGGGTAGGGGGTGGTGGCAGCACGAATCTACGGGGTGGCTACCGGAGGGTAAGGGTTGCTGGCGGCAGAAATCAATGGGGTGGCTATCGGAAGGTAAGGGGTGGTGGCAGGAATCTATGGGGTGGCTACTGGACAGTAAGGGGTGGTGGTGGCAGGAATCTATGGGGTGGCTGCAGGAGGGTAAGGGTTGGTGGCTGTAGGAATCTACGGGGTGGCAACCAGAGGGTAAGGGGTAGTGGCGGCAGGAATCAATGGGGTGGCTATCGGAAGGTAAGGGGGGGTGGCTGCAGGAGGGTAAGGGGTGGTGGCGGCAGGAATATATGAGGGGGCTACCGGAGTGTAAGGGGCGGTGGCAGCAGGATTGTACGGGGTGGCTCCTGGAGGGTAAGGGGCTTGGTGGCGGCAGGAATCTATGGGGTTGCCACCGAAGGGTGAGGGGGTGGTGGCAGCAGGAATCTATAGGGTGGCTACCGAAGGGTAAGGGGGTGGTGGCGGCAGGAATATATCGGGTGGCTACCGGAGGGTAAGGGGGTGGTGGCGGCAGGAATCTACGGGGTGGCTACCGGAGGGTAAGGGGGTGGTGGCAGCAGCAGGAATCTACGGGGTGGCTACCGGAGGGTAAGGGGGTGGTGGCAGCAGGAATCTATGGGGGGGCTACCGGAGTGTAAGGGTCTATGGGGTGGCTACCGGAGGGTAACGGGGTGGTGGCGGCGGGAATCTCCGGGGTGGCTACGGGAGGGTAAGGGGGTGGTGGCAGCAGGAATCTATGGGGGGGCTACCGGAGTGGAAGGGGCGGTGGCAGCAGGATTGTCTGGGGGGGCTACCGGAGGGTAAGGGGTGGTGGTGGCAGGAATCTACGGGGTGGCTACGGGAGGGTAAGGGGCGGCGGCATCACTCTGTGGGGTGACGGATGCATTGTAATATTACAGATTTGTTCATTCCATCATGGCCATAGGGGGTGCCCAGGTGCAGTCTGTGGCAGGTGGATGCCCCACTAACCGGTGGGCACAAGACCCACACTCATCCCTACTGTTTTTAGGTCTGGTTATGTCTTGTGTGACAGCAGAGCTGTCTCTAACCTTATGTGAGCAAACGAGAAACCGCTCTGAGAAACACCCAACTACTGAGAGGTTTGGTTCCACCAGCATCTTGTGTTCTTTGAGTGCAGCTTTTAATTGGGCAGAAGTTGTGTGCCTCGAATGCACTTTTTACCTTGTTTGCGGTGTTTGGTGTTTGTGGCGAGCCAGCGATCAAGGCTGTGGGTATGATCTGTTTATCATGAAAAGTTCTGACAAAGGCAATAGACCGGACTTGTTAATTACGAAAAGCCAACAGGCATTTACAGGGGGATTATTACTACGCTGTTACAGCCTGTAGACAGGTATTTTGTTACATGAAACCTCACAGATTACCGCACTAGGCGAGGGTTCTGCTGTGGGTCCCCTCTGACAAACCATAGGAGTGAAAGATTTTCTGTACAATATTTCTAGTTAGGCCTCTTGAGAGGAGTTTTGTGTTATTTTGCAACTGTATTTTTGTAAACGCCCCCATCTGTGCTCTTCAGTAGGCCTGTGTCGGTGAAGATGACCAAGCAATGGTAAAGGCTGGAGGCCTGACCGGTCCAGTGGGAAGAGTTCTGTTGGATTCCAAAGCTTTGGCCCGTTTATTATGAAAAGTTATGGCAAAGACCCGACTTATTGTGACAATCGTGTTTCAAAGGCAGTAGGGCTAGAGCGTGGATTACACTCGGCCACAGCCCCTAGGCAGGTGCTTCTTACAGATTCTCCTGGTTGCCAGGGGTTTTGGTGACCCACACATGCAAGCTATGTGGGGGCTCTGGTAATCCTTAATAGGCTCTTTAAAGAGGGATTTTGTATTGTTTTGACAATTGTAATTTTGGACATATTTGTAATTTTATTACAGTTCATCCCGATGGTTGCCTTGTGGGATGGTGGCAAGCCACTGAGAGGAGTTACAGGCCTGATGGGATAGCTGAGGAAGGTTCCGTCAGTGCCGTGCAGCTGATCGGTTTATTATAGGAAGTTTAGACCAAGCCAGTTGGGCTGAATTATTTATTATGAAACGTATATGTTCAACCCACAGGGTCTTCATGGATGGGCTTCTATGCACCGTGTTTGTTTCATATAATTTTACAGTGTACCTTGGAAGGCAAGTGATCCAGCGCAACATTAGCCAACAGCATTCATACACCATATACTCACTTGGGCCCATACATTCACGCTACACTAATACTTACGCTGGGTGTCAGATGTACTCTTTATCAAAGTCCCTGCTACCAATTACCTTCTGATTGAAGAGTAATAACTTACCAATGAATCCTTTGCTAATTGGGAAGTTTAAAATGAGTGACATTCACTATAGTACATAATCCTGAAATAACCACTGAGTCAGGAAGTTTTAAAATGTTTATCTAAAGTTTTAGCAGAGTAAAATACAGAAAACACGGTACTTGATTGAAATACCCAAGAAAAAGCATAGAAATGATTTTGCTAATAAATGGCGGTGTTTAAAGAAAGGGCGAGAATAGAGACAGCAGCGCAACTAAAGGTTGCAGTATAGTTACCTAAAATGCGAGAACCAAGCCCCTTACCCAAGGAGTTGGAAAAGATAGGACCCAGGAAGGATGAAGAGCAAAGACCTCTTCCAGGATCAGGACAGGATCGATAACCTCTCTATAACGACGCCTGCGCCGTTCCCCTCTCTGATACTCGACTTCTCCTCGATTCTCCCGTCTAATGGACTCCGCCGCCCCCTCCTCAGGACCTCTTCCGGACAGGGATTCAGTCAGCAACCGATCAGCTTGGCAGTCTGGAGCTAAGAGCGCTCTGGCAGCATGGACGCCTGTTCTTCGTGAACGCATGCTCTAACTAATTACTAATGCTATATTCTATTATACCCTTCTACGCCCATGTACCTCCCCTTAATGTTACTAAAATATGGGACCACTACTTCTGATTGGACAGGGACAGGGGGTGGATTCTCGCACCATGTCAAATTTGGCCTAAATTGTGAAGCCTATTGTTTTTAGCTTCCCGCCCCTTCAAATTAATACATTCACTTTATTGCCCACCCGTCTCACGACAAATGTTATACAATTTACAGGGGAAAAGTAACATTTTGTCCACCGGAAACATAAAGTACAGCATCTTTGGCCAATGGGTCATGGCCTTGGGAGACGTCCAAGTTGACTTCACTTGGCAGGCACTCAGGACACATGCGCAGAACCATCTGTCTCTCGAGTTTTAAGTCACCAACCCAGGCCCAAGTTTACGAATTACTAAAAGTGCAAGAAGAAAATATTAAAATCACAAATAAAATGTTTCACTGTATACCCACTTTCCCTACTCTATTCCCAATTAATTATTATACTATCCTGCATCAGTAGCATTAAGAAAACGACAATTTAATGACATGAGAGCAAGCTTAAGCATGTGAAAACATTTAGCGGCCATTTTAGTGCACACTGCGCAGAAGTTTCCCACCAAGCAAAGAAAGACGTCACACCATGTGATCAGGTTGCGACATGCGCAATGAAATTCCCGCACTTTTGCGGACATTTTGGATTACAGACCAGCGTTATTCATTAGTAAAACACATAGGCAAGCTTCTGTCCCTCTTGTGTTTGTGAATGCAAATGTTAGTTTTGACAATACAAGTTTAATAAATTAATACTATGAGGATTGCGTACAAGCAAGTTTCAATTTTGAAACCTTGCTCCATCAATCCCCTCTCTGATGGCGTTTCTGAGCCATCAAAACACTACCCTCAATCAGATGCCAACTTCTAGCAATTCGTTTCATTCTCATTTTTACATTTTCTGTTTTTCACATCCCCTTTCAACTTTTTGTATAAATCACTTCTCCATTCTTCAAGTTCTATTTCATCTAGTTTTCTCTTCTTTCCTTTTCCTGTCACTTTATATGTTCCATTCTTTCTACAGCATTTGCACCATATTGTTATTGCCAATATTATTATTGCTATCCCTGCTAGGGGTACTAATATTTGACTTATAAGTCCTTTCCCTATATTAGAAAACCAGGTTCCAATTGACGAGATACTATTTGTCAACCTTTCCCATACACTATCAACTTCCAGTGGTTTAAGTTCTTTCTCAAGTTTCGTTATATTTTATATATACGTTCCAATTTCTGTACTCTTATCAGGAATATAAGTGCAACAATGTTTCGTCTTCAATAATTTACAGACTCCTCCCTCTTTTGCCAATATAATATCAAGAGCAAGTCGATTTTGCATCACCATAGATCTAATCGCAACCATTTCTGCATTAATCATTAGAAACCCTCCAGCAGTGTCTGTTGATAAACGATCAACCACTGTAGACAATTTGCATATTTTCCTTGAGTTCAGAATTATTCCCACTGAAGGTATCAATGCACCAAATATATCGCCTACAATTTCTGAAAAACTAGCTCTTTTACTACGTATTAATTCACTATTGTTTTCATTGCTTCCAGTGTTTCTTTTTACGTGGTATATCTTTGGAAAAACTATTCCAAAATAACTTCCATACCATCGTGCAGGAAGCCTAAAGTAAGCCTTATTCCCACACACATAATAGATTCCAGGAAAAACTGAATCAGTTCCTCCTTTGAGTCCCCAACCTCCCAGAATTAAAAAATTGTGCTCACACTCACTGGTACCGATGAAAACATTGTTATAGACAGTTTTTAATCTATGAAGACAAATTTTCCCGTCTTTACGAAATCCAGAGCCATTGCAGCTTGAGCTTTGCCAGGTGTGTAACTCCCTTCTTTCTCAGCCCAAGGTGGTAAATGAGCCTTATGCTCAGCTTTCTTTTGAAAATCTTGTCTTCTACTAAATTCAAAAATATCTTTTCTTCTTCATGTAGAGAACATGTTAGATTGTGTCTATGTGCATGTGTTATGTCTATCGATTTCATTGTTAAGAAAAACTCTCCCATAAACTGTGCGTCTTGACTACTAAGCACGGAATTCATACTCTTGCGAATCGGAACCTCAGAAAATATCACATCTAAGTTTGAATAATAATACTGAAGTTTCCCTGTTCTATAAAATAAACTTGTTAATACACTACATGAAATGCCATATGTCAGTGGTAAGTGATGGTATGTTAATCCTTCTGCTACTGATTCGGGTAACTTCATACAGACATAACAATTACTAACTTCCATGGTGTCTACATACTGAAACAATAACTTTGTGAAAACATTTAAACTAGTGTCGTTGTCAGCTACTTCATAATGAATTTCTGCCTCATTTTCTGCCATTAGTTCTACTCTATTGCCCTTCATGTTTGCTGTCCTCTCCTTAGTTTCATTATTAATCTTCTTATCTATTATCATAAGGTAAGGAACTGCTACAATCAGGACTAACCATACTATAAGTACCAATACTAGACTACATATGCATATTGCACAGCATCTCCTACAACATTTCTGTTTTGGTCTCCCAGTAACTCTATCGTCAGGCATTTTTCGACAAGGAAGATTGCTCTTCTTATCTCCTTCTTTTCTTTAGAGGATTCTTTTGTTTAGTCAGGGTGGTCTTGTTTCTTCTTCGTATGTTAGTTCTGCACTTGTTCCTTCGCCACCACTGTCACTTGACTCTGAGCTTTCAAAATCTTCAAGAATAATATAAGTCCAGTCAGGACCCTTGAATTTGTTATTTACAAGTCTCAGTCTTTTACTTTTTCTTTTTCCTGACTTTTTCTCTTGTTCAGTTTGACTTGTCACTTCAGGTACTTGTTCAGGATCTTCACTTCTGGTTGTTATGTGGTATTTTACTCTTTTAATGACACTTGGCCAACGATCTCCTTTTCTTGTCTTTTGGTTTGCACTGTTTCTCTGTTTTCGTCTTCAGATATCTCGTTATTTTTACTGCTCAATACTGTTTTTGTTTTCTTTCATTACTGCTTCTTTTGTTTGTTCTTTTTCAGGTCTGATTTGTTTTTCTTCAGTAGCTCCACAATGACTTTCAAAATTTTGACCTTGTTCCTTTTTATTTCTTTATGTTCATTTGTATCGACCCCTTTTTCTTTAGTGAATTCTTCTTGATCTAACTGCTTCTGATCAGGGCTTATTGCACTGTGAACTTCTGCAGCCTGACCGGATTCTTCTAAACCCGTCTGTTCCTGTGTAAAGTCTATTAAATCTTCACTGTTTTGTGTCCAATTTTCTTTCCCTATCTTATTTTGTTCAGGATCTTTTACTATCTTTTCTTCTTGATCCTGAACAGCTTCTTCTTCACCTATCTGATCTTCAATTTCTTCCAATTTAGTTTGATTTCTCGTTCTGTAATATACTTCAGGAACTTCTACCACTGGTATCCAATCCTGACTTGTGCTCGGTTGTTCTCCGTCAGCTTCTCTCGAACCTCTAGCCTGAGATTCCTCTGCTGGGCAACCTTCAGCTTCTTCAGTGATTGGTGTTGTCTGTGGATTCTCCTCTTCAGGGTCTGGTACTCTCTTTGTGTGGCTTACGTGAATCCAATTAGGAAATCTTGCACACTTCACTGCTGTATTGGTGGTCAATATAACTTGACAAGGTCTGCTCCACCTGGGTGATAGACACGTTTCTCTGGTGTGATTCTTCACTACCACCCAATCACCAGGATTCAGATCATGTTCTAGTTCAGGCTGCCTGGAAACTGCGTCTTCTCCAACCTGATGAGAGACAGAACGCACTAGGTCAGCCAATCCTTTGCAATAATCCAGAACCATATCAGATATATTTATTAATTTGTTACATTACTATATTCTCTTATACCCTTCTACGCACATGTACCTCCCCTTAATGTTGCTAAAATATGGGACCACTACTTCTGATTGGACAGGGACAGGGGGTGGATTCTCGCACCATGTCAAATTTGGCCTAAATTGTAAAGCCTATTGTTTTTAGCTTCCCGCCCCTTCAAATTAATACATTCACTTTATTGCCCACCCGTCTCACGACAAATGTTATACAATTTACAGAGGAAAAGTAACATTTTGTCCACCGGAAACATAAAGTACAGCATCTTCGGCCAATGGGTCATGGACTTGGGAGACGTCCAAGTTGACTTCACTTGGCAGGCACACAGGACACATGCGCAGAACCATCTGTCTCTCGAGTTTTAAGTCACCAACCCAGGCCCAAGTTTACGAATTACTAAAAGTGCAAGAAGAAAATATTAAAATCACAAATAAAAAGTTTCACTGTATGCCCACTTTCCCTACTCTATTCCCAATTAATTATTATACTATCCTGCATTAGTAGCATTAAGAAAACGACAATTTAATAATGACATGAGAGCAAGCTTAAGCATGTGAAAACATTTAGCGGCCATTTTAGTGCACACTGCGCAGAAGTTTCCCACCAAGCAAAGAAAGCCGTCACACCATGTGATCAGGTTGCGACATGCGCAATGAAATTCCCGCACTTTAGTTAGCGGACATTTTGGATTACAGACGAGCGTTATTCATTAGTAAAACACATAGGCAAGCTTCTGCCCCTCTTGTGTTTGTGAATGCAAATGTTAGTTTTGACAATACAAGTTTAATAAATTAATACTATGAGGAGGATTGCGTACAAGCAAGTTTCAATTTTGAAACCTTGCTCCATCACAAGGATTGTGCTGTTGATCACCCCTTGTGGCAAGGGCTGCGGTGCCGAGTACCCCTTGTGGCAAGGGCTGCGGTGCAGAGTACCCCTTGTGGCAAGGGCTGCGGCGCCGAGTACCCCTTGTGGCAAGGGCTGCGGCGCCGATTACCCCTTGTGGCAAGGGCTGCTGCGCCGAGTGCCCCTTGTGGCAAGGGCTGCTGCGCCGAGTGCCCCTTGTGGCAAGGGCTGCTGCGCCGAGTGCCCCTTGTGGCAAGGGCTGCTGCGCCGAGTGCCCCTTGTGGCAAGGGCTGCTGCGCCGAGTGCCCCTTGTGGCAAGGGCTGCTGCGCTGATTATTCCTTGTTTGTTATGAGTTTTTGTTCCTAAAATTTTCTCTGTTGAACTGTTTTTGTATGGAAGAAAAGTAACTGTGCTTCAAACTAAAAAGTGTCTTACTTATCTTTGTATTGTGGGATCCACTATGTGATATCTAGGCATATCACCCCGAGTAGTCGATGTAATCCAAAAGTAATCAAAAGTATTTTAATCTATTTTAAGTGCAAGTTCAAACCTGTAACTGTTGCAAATCCATTCTCAACTGCATTTCCTTGTAAAGTATTGCATTTGAAAGCATATTTGACCTACCTGTGCCAAGTCCAGCTTGGTTCTAGAAATAAAACATAAGTATATATTTCTATACTTAACCAATTGGTCTGGATTCAGTCTCTGGGTGTGTGTAATCAGCCTTTGAGTGAATACAATAAATGCTTAACACACCCTACTGATAAGCCTAGCTGCTCTCACACACTACCTCAAAGAGAGCTGCTAGTACTTACCTAATTTAGCCTCTGCTAAAACGCTGGGGATCCCCTGGACTATGTGCACACTATACCTTACTTTGGTATAGTATATACAGAGCCAGCTTCCTATACCTGCTCCCTGTGCTCTGGGCAGACCGTTTGTGCCTCTTCTCTGGGACAGAGGATTTGTGCCTGTTTTCTGAGGTTTAGCATATGGCTGCAATCTGGGGTGGAGTATTTGAGCCTGCACTCTGGGGCGGATCATCTGTGCCTGCGCTCTGGGGCGGATCATCTGTGCCTGCGCTCTGGGGCGGATCATCTGTGCCTGCGCTCTGGGGCGGATCGTCTGTGCCTGCGCTCTGGGGCGGATCGTCTGTGCCTGAGCTCTGGGGCGGATCGTCTGTGCCTGAGCTCTGGGGCGGATCGTCTGTGCCTGAGCTCTGGGGCGGATCGTCTGTGCCTGAGCTCTGGGGCGGATCGTCTGTGCCTGAGCTCTGGGGCGGATCGTCTGTGCCTGCGCTCTGGGGCGGATCGTCTGTGCCTGAGCTCTGGGGCGGATCGTCTGTGCCTGAGCTCTGGGGCGGATCGTCTGTGCCTGAGCTCTGGGGCGGATCGTCTGTGCCTGCGCTCTGGGGCGGATCGTCTGTGCCTGCGCTCTGGGGCGGATCGTCTGTGCCTGCGCTCTGGGGCGGATCGTCTGTGCCTGCGCTCTGGGGCGGATCGTCTGTGCCTGCGCTCTGGGGGCGGATCGTCTGTGCCTGCGCTCTGGGGCGGATCGTCTGTGCCTCGCGCTCTGGGGCGGATCGTCTGTGCCTGCGCTCTGGGGCGGATCGTCTGTGCCTGCGCTCTGGGGCGGATCGTCTGTGCCTGCGCTCTGGGGCGGATCGTCTGTGCCTGCGCTCTGGGGCGGATCGTCTGTGCCTGCGCTCTGGGGCGGATCGTCTGTGCCTGCGCTCTGGGGCGGATCGTCTGTGCCTGCGCTCTGGGGCGGATCGTCTGTGCCTGCGCTCTGGGGCGGATCGTCTGTGCCTGCGCTCTGGGGCGGATCGTCTGTGCCTGCGCTCTGGGGCGGATCGTCTGTGCCTGCGCTCTGGGGCGGATCGATCTGTGCCTGCGCTCTGGGGCGGATAGATCTGTGCCTGCGCTCTGGGGCGGATAGATCTGTGCCTGCGCTCTTGGGTCGATCTGTGCCTGCGCTCTTGGGTCGATCTGTGCCTGCGCTCTTGGGTCGATCTGTGCCTGCGCTCTTGGGTCGATCTGTGCCTGCGCTCTTGGGTCGATCTGTGCCTGCGCTCTTGGGTCGATCTGTGCCTGCGCTCTTGGGTCGATCTCTGCCTGCGCTCTTGGGTCGATCTCTGCCTGCGCTCTTGGGTCGATCCCTGCCTGCGCTCTTGGGTCGATCTCTGCCTGCGCTCTTGGGTCGATCTCTGCCTGCGCTCTTGGGTCGATCTCTGCCTGCGCTCTTGGGTCGATCTCTGCCTGCGCTCCTGGGTCGATCTCTGCCTGCGCTCTGGGGCGGAGCATCGCTCTGCTTCCTGGGGTGGAACATCTGTACCTGATTCCTGTGCCTGTTGTCTGGGGCAGTGTGCTTGTGCCTGTTGTCTTGGCACACATTGTGTAAATGTCGTTCTATTTTTCATCCATGAGGCAACATGGCTATCTATAGACCATAACAATTCTGGCTTGCCCAGGACTCACAAGGATGCTTTTCATTATAAGTAAACAAGCATTTCCGGGTTTGGTTAGAGGAGTTCTCTACTGACATTGGGGAGGTCTCTACACACTGAAGCTTCGGCCCAGCAGTTGCTGATATCTCTGCGAAGGGTGTCCAGCTTGTGACCAAGACAGGGACGTTACAGTCTTTCCCTTCAGGTAACCGTGATTGGATCCTTCAGTACGGAGATTCTTGGCAGAACACATACACACACACGCCTTTAGACACTTGGGTTAGGGACGCATAGTAGGAGTGCGCCAGATTTCTTTACAGTGTTTTTTGCCTGCATATATACGTTGTCTTAGCACAATGGTGGAACTTTTTATTCTGTTCACTGTCCTAGTACTTCTAATAACTTTCATATGCTTCGGTCTATTGATTTTTGCAGCACATATATTCTATACAAGAATCGCGTTGGTTCAGTAAGCATTGAAAACGTCCCACTGTGTATTCCTTGTATATTTCTGAGAGCACGAGTGACTGGTACCACCCCAACAGTTATGCCATCCACAAATGTACAGTTCCTACCTTAAGGTGGAAACTACACAACGCTACTCATCCTCCGCGGCCTCGCTCCCCGTCCTCCGCGGCCTCGCTCCCCGTCCTCCGCGGCCTCGCTCCCCGTCCTCCGCGGCCTCGCTCCCCGTCCCCCGCGGCCTCGCTCCCCGTCCCCCGCGGCCTCGCTCCCCGTCCCCCGCGGCCTCGCTCCCCGTCCCCCGCGGCCTCGCTCCCCGTCCCCCGCGGCCTCGCTCCCCGTCCTCGCTCCCCGTCCCCCGCGGCCTCGCTCCCCGTCCCCCGCGGCCTCGCTCCCCGTCCCCCGCGGCCTCGCTCCCCGTCCCCCGCTGCCTCACTCCTCCACTGCCTCCCCCACTTGGACCTCTTTCAGATCCCCAAGTCCCAGACCATTTCTACATCCTTGACAGGGGTTGTATTGCCTACCCGTTCTCAAAAGAATCACTTTGAAAACTGTCTGGCTCACCGGTTGATGCACAATAAAAGTTCCTTTCCTGATCAGAGACTTTTTACTGTAGCAAAGATCAAGAGAGCAAGAAGTGGAGGCCACTCGTTTGCGCACCTGGCACCAAAGCTCTGGAATTCACAGATATTGATTTGAGAAGAATCCAAATTCAGGGAATTACGTAAAACAACATCTTTGAATGACCTGCTTTTGCCTCGGCCACTATGTGACGGACTTGACCCTCAGTGCTGGGTGGCCCGTTGAGTAGGCTTTCGCTCTGTCAATCCCGAGCATAGCATAGTGTGTTTAACTTGTGATGTGTTGTTACATGCTGTGAGTGAGCACCATGAATGAATGGAATATTCACATCTGTCCAGATCTTAAGCCGTGCCTGAGATCTGTACCCTTGTTGAGCGCAGATCACACATCCTGTGCACACTCGAGTGATAGCAGAAGTTGTTCACTCTCCCAAGAGTATCTGCGCTCTCGACTCTCGAGGTACTCTCTCCCGAGGGTGTGAGCGTGCTGCCTCCCTTCCAGGTGTGTATTCTCTCACTCTTCCATGGGTGCGCGCTCTCTCCCGAATATGTGGGTGCGCAGGGGTGTATTGAAGCAAGCCCAATGCTAAAGCATGTCACAATTTTGTGAGTGACGACAGTATTTTTTCACAAAGCACGTGCCACCGTTGGATTACAATTTCCCTACTCCTCCTTGTGTGTTAGTCATGTGAGAGGTGAGGTCGGAGTAGTGGAATTTTGCCTCCCCCCCCCCCCCTGAGTATGTGAGATTGTGTGTGTGTGTGTGTGTGCTCTACCAAGACTTGCCCCTGGCTCTTTGTGGCCTCTCTTTGCCAGGGGGTGGTAGTAAATGCACAATAAGCAGCGCGCACCCTACAATGGTATTTTTATAAGACTCTGGTCCAGATTACGATCTTGGCGGACAAGGCTACTTGTGACAAATGTGACAGATGTACCGTTCGCCAAATTACAATTCCATTATATCCTATGGAACTTGTAATACGGCGAACGGACCGGCATCCCGTCTGCCAAGAACGGAACCGGGCCCTCTGCTCACAGCCAATCAGTGAAACCGAGTACTACAGTTTGATTTTTAGTTGCAGATCTAATGGTTTCTCCTTTTCTTGCAGCCCAGAGAGTGAAAGTGCGGGACGAGGTCACTGGCTTCGTGGGCCAGAATGTGACGTTGCCCTGCACCCTCCCTACCGATGACCCCAGTATTAAGATAACCCAGGTGACGTGGGTGAGGGAAGCTGGGGGCAAGAAGATCAACGTGGCGGTGTACAACCCTTCGTTCGGGACCAACGTGCCCATCAAGCGCATCTCCTTCCTGCAGCCCTCGCTGACCGAGCCCACCCTGGTCATCACCGGACTCCAGATGGCCGACGAGGGCGCCTACACCTGCGAGTTCGCCACCTACCCCAATGGGAACGAAGAGGGCACCACCAGGCTGCTCCTGCTCGGTGAGGACCTCAGGGGCTGTGGTAGCAGGGAGTCTTGGGTTGTGCAAGGGGCGGCTTCTTGCTTGGCTCTTGCTTGTGCATAGGGTGGTGTGTTCCATGTCCACCCGAGTGAACATGTTTCTGCACTGGGGTGACCTGTTGCTTGTCTCTTGCTTGTTCATAGTGTGACGTGTTCCTTGTCCACCTGAGTGAACATGTTTCTGCACTGGGGTGACCTGTTGCTTGTCTCTTGCTTGTTCATAGTGTGACGTGTTCCTTGTCCACCTGAGTGAACATGTTTGTGCACTGGGGTGACGTGTTGCTTGTCTCTTGCTTGTTCATAGTGTGACGTGTTCCTTGTCCACCTGAGTGAGGATGTTTCTGCACTGGGGTGTCGTGTTGCTTGACTCTTGCTTGTTCATAGTGTGACATGTTCCTTGTCCACCCGAGTGAACATGTTTCTGCACTGGGGTGACCTGTTGCTTGTCTCTTGCTTGTTCATAGTGTGACGTGTTCCTTGTCCACCTGAGTGAACATGTTTCTGCATTGGGGTGACGTGTTGCTTGTCTCTTGCTTGTGTATAGGGTGGTGTGTTCCATGTCCACCCGAGTGAACATGTTTCTGCACTGGGGTGACGTGTTGCTTGACTCTTGCTTGTTCATAGTGTGACGTGTTCTTGTCCACCTGAGTGAACATGTTTGTGCACTGGGGTCAGTTCTTGCGCGTCTGTGGTGGTGATCTGTTGCCTTCTGGTGCGCAAGGGTATCGCTGGTTTCTTGTGCACAGGGGTGAGTTATTGCTTTCTTGAACATAAGTGATTTATGGTTTTCCTGTGCACGGAGGTGATTAGTTGATCTTGTTGGTGATCTGTTGCTTGCTTGTGCTCATGGGTGGTGTTTCTTGCTTGTGTACAGGGCGATGTGTTGCTTTTACACTTGAGTGAACATGTTTGTGAACTGGGGTGATTTCTTGCTTGGTTGTGGCAGTGATCTTTTACTTGCTTGTGCACAAAGGGTATCGTTGCTTGCTTGTGTGTAGGGTGATTTTTTTTTCCCTGAATGGAGCTGATTGGTTGATAGCTTGTGCATAGAGGTGATTTGTTGTTAGTGCACCAGCAGGGCCCAATTGTTTATACACTAGGGGAGGGGGCTTTTGTTCATGAATGTTTCTCATACAGTACGCTAGAGTTTGATTGCGGCGGTATTGCTGCTTGTGAACTAAGGCGGGATTGCTGCTTGTGAACTAAGGCGGGATTGCTGCTTGTGAACTAAGGCGGGATTGCTGCTTGTGAACTAAGGCGGGATTGCTGCTTGTGAACTAAGGCGGGATTGCTGCTTGTGAACTAAGGCGGGATTGCTGCTTGTGAACTAAGGCGGGATTGCTGCTTGTGAACTAAGGCGGGATTGCTGCTTGTGAACTAAGGCGGGATTGCTGCTTGTGAACTAAGGCGGGATTGCTGCTTGTGAACTAAGGCGGGATTGCTGCTTGTGAACTAAGGCGGGATTGCTGCTGGTGCGCTAGGGTGGGATTGCTGCTGGTGCGCTAGGGTGGGATTGCTGCTGGTGCGCTAGGGTGGGATTGCTGCTGGTGCGCTAGGATGGGATTGGTGTTGGTGCGCTAGGGTTTCGACTGCTGCTGGTGCGCTAGGGTTTCGACTGCTGCTGGTGCGCTAGGGTGGGACTGCTGCTGGTGCGCTAGGGTGGGACTGCTGCTGGTGCGCTAGGGTGGGACTGCTGCTGGTGCGCTAGGGTGGGACTGCTGCTGGTGCGCTAGGGTGGGACTGCTGCTGGTGCGCTAGGGTGGGACTGCTGCTGGTGCGCTAGGGTGGGACTGCTGCTGGTGCGCTAGGGTGGGACTGCTGCTGGTGCGCTAGGGTGGGACTGCTGCTGGTGCGCTAGGGTGGGACTGCTGCTGGTGCGCTAGGGTGGGACTGCTGCTGGTGCGCTAGGGTGGGACTGCTGCTGGTGCGCTAGGGTGGGACTGCTGCTGGTGCGCTAGGGTGGGACTGCTGCTGGTGCGCTAGGGTGGGACTGCTGCTGGTGCGCTGCGGGGGTTGCTGCTGGTGCGCTAGGGCGGGGGTTGCTGCTGGTGCGCTAGGGCGGGGGGTTGCTGCTGGTGCGCTAGGGCGGGGGGTTGCTGCTGGTGCGCTAGGGCGGGGGGTTGCTGCTGGTGCGCTAGGGCGGGGGGTTGCTGCTGGTGCGCTAGGGCGGGGGGGTTGCTGCTGGCACGCTGGGGGGGCGGCGGCTGCTGGCACGCTAGTACAGGGTTGCTGCTGGCACGCGGGGGCGGCTGCTGGCACGCGGGGGCGGCTGCTGGCACGCGGGGGCGGCTGCTGGCACGCGGGGGTGGCTGCTGGCACGCTGGTATACTGAGGTTTAATTGCCAATGCATGCACCAGGCCATGGCTACACCAGTGCAGGCCCCAAGCTGGGGCAGCGGTGTGAATCTTCTTTATATTCTCTGCTACTGAAGGTTGCTGCTGGGGTTCAGATGCTCCCATTCTCTTTCCGCCATTGAATGCTTTTCTCCATTGTTTTCCAGCTGAACCCACAAATAATGCCGAGGCCGTGCCAGGTGCAGTTGGAGACCAGCAGATTACTGTGGCAAACTGCACCTCAGCCAATGGGAAGCCTCCTTCTGAGATCACGTGGCAATCAGTGGTTCCTGGCAACTTCAGCACCACGGTGACCAACAACACTGACTGCACCCTCACCGTGAACAGCCAGTACAGCATCTTCCCAACGAGCGCAGCCAATGGGAAGACAGTTACCTGTGTCATCAGCTCCAGGACAACCAAGGTTCCCCAAAGTATCCCGGTGGTACTGTCCATACAATGTGAGTCCAGCAGCCCTCCCCTCACCCCTTTGAATGGGTCCAGCTGTGGTACGGTCTATACAGTGTGTGTTGTAGCTCACCCCCCCTCTAAAGAGCCCAGCTGTGGTACTGTCCATACAGTGTGAGTGCAGCAGCCCTCCCCTCACCCCCTTGAATGGGTCCAGCTGTGGTACTATTCGTACCTTGGGGAGTGTGTAGAAAGTCACCCCCCCCTAAAGAGCCCAGCTGTGGTGCTGTCCATATGGTCATCCCCCTCCAAAGAGTCCCTGCTTTGGTACTGTCCATACAGTGTGAGTGCAGTAGCCCCCCCCTCTAAAGCGCCCCGCTGTGGTACTGTCCATACAGTGTGTTGTAGCTCACTCCCCCTCTAAAAAGCCCAGCTGTGGTACTGTCCATACAGTGTGTGCAGCAGCCCTCCCCTCACCCCCTTGAATGAGTTCCACTGTGGTACTATTCGTACCTTGTGAGTGTGTAGAAGGTCACCCCCCCTAAAGAGCCCAGCTGTGGTACTGTCCATACAGTGTGTTGTAGCTCACCCCCCTCCAATGAGCCAAGCTGTGGTACTGTCCACTCCGTTTGTGTAGCAGGTCTCCCCACCACCTCCAAAGAGCCCAGCTGTGGTACTGTCAGTACAGTGTGAGTATGTAGCAGCTAACCCCCACCCCCTCGAAGACCGGAGCTGTGGTACTGTCCACACAGAGTGTGTGTGTGTGTGTGTAGTAGTTGTTTACCACCCCTCTAAAGAGCCCGGCTGTGGTACTGTCAGTACTGTGTGAGCATGTAGCAGCTCATCCCCCCCCGGGCTCATCTTTGCTACTGTTCACACGGTGTGAGTGTGTAGCAGCTAACCCCCACCCCCTCCAAGACCTGCGCTGTGGTACTGTCCACTCAGTGTGAAGTAGCTTATCGCCCATCCAAAGAGCCCAGCTCTCGTACTGCCAGTACAGTGTGTGTGTAGCAGTTCATCCCCCTTTACAAAGATCCAAGCTGTGGTACTGTCAGGACTGTGTGAGCATGTAGCATCTCTCCACCCCCCTCCCCCCTCCACCCCCCCAGGGCTCATCTTTGGTACTGTCCATACAGTGCAAGTGTGTAGTAGTATGTTATCCCCCGTCCAAAGTCCATGTCCATACAGTGTTCACCCCTTTGACGCCCTGAGCTGTGGTGCTGTCCATTAAGTGCAGTGTGAGGGGGTGCGCAGTGGCTCCCACGGAGCACCAGTTTGAGTTTATAGCAACGCCTGCCCCTCTAAGAGCTATAGAGCGCTGGGTGCTGTACAGACAGTGAATGCATCGCTACAGCACCGCCCCCTCTTCCCATAGTATTCATCAGTCCTGCTCTCCATGGGTTGAGTGTCCAGCAGAGAACTTGTGTGAAGTGGACCCCGCACTCCCCACAGTTGTCCATTCTGCGAACACCTTTACACACCATTCGAATGCCTTTTGGGCTAGCAGTCCACAGAGTTGGTTATGTCACCCCTTGGCTTTGAAGGCTCAGTGCCACGCTGTATATTTGAAAGCCATGTTTCCTTGTCGGATGAGGGGTTGGTGGATGCCACCCTGTCTTGTCTTAGCCCCAAAAAGTCTCTGCTTTGCCCCCAGGCTCTTTCCAGTGGTGGCTATGATTCTCCCTTTAACTGCTTGTCCTTCTTTTCCAGACCCCCCAGAGGTGAGCATCACCGGGTACGATGACAACTGGTACATCAACCGACAGCAGGTGGAGCTAAAATGTTCTGCCAGCGGCAACCCCCCTCCCACCAAGTACGAATGGAAAACGTAAGTTTACTTGAACATGGATTAGAGTGCTTGGAGGGGCAGTGGGTTTTCTTGTGAGCACGTGTCTTGCACAAGGCTTTCCCTGATGTCCAATCAGTATTTCAGGGTATCTTCTGTGGAATCTCAGGGTATCTCAAATGTCGAATCTTCGGTGTGCATTGCAAAGGAATCCCTGGTAGCATAGCAAGGAGGGTCTGTGGTGGATAAATTCCGTGCTTTGGTCTGCAGTGGCTACCATGTTTTCTTCACACTTGCCTTACAAACATGTCTTCTTTCACTGTTTACCCAACGCCTTCCTTGACTCTTCGTCCCTCAATGCCCTTTGCATCTCTCTGTGCCCTCTTTCGTGACTTCTTTGTCTCTCCGTGCCCTTGTCTGTGTCCAAATCATCTCCCAGTTTCCTCGTCTGTTCTCCATCTCTGTGCTCGCCTCTGTGTCCTCTTTGTCTCTCAGTGCCCTCTTTCATGCCATCTTCATCTCCGTGCCCTCATTAGTGTCCTCTTCATCTCAGTGCCCTCATTAGTGTCCTCTTCATCTCAGTGCCCTCATTAGTGTCCTCTTCATCTCAGTGCCCTCGTCTGTGTCCTCTTCGTCTCAATGCCCTCGTCTGTGTCCTCTTCGTCTCAGTGCCCTCGTCTGTGTCCTCTTCGTCTCAGTGCCCTCTTTCATGCCATCTTCATCTCAGTGCCCTCATTAGTGTCCTCTTCATCTCAGTGCCCTCATTAGTGTCCTCTTCGTCTCAGTGCCCTCGTCTGTGTCCTCTTCGTCTCAGTGCCCTCGTCTGGGTCCTCTTCGTCTCAGTGCCCTTGTCTGTGTCCAAATCATCTCCCAGTTTCCTCGTCTGTTCTCCATCTCTGTGCTCGCCTCTGTGTCCTCTTTGTCTCTCAGTGCCCTCTTTCATGCCATCTTCATCTCAGTGCCCTCTTTCATGCCATCTTCATCTCAGTGCCCTCATTAGTGTCCTCTTCATCTCAGTGCCCTCATTAGTGTCCTCTTCATCTCAGTGCCCTCGTCTGTGTCCTCTTCGTCTCAATGCCCTCGTCTGTGTCCTCTTCGTCTCAGTGCCCTCGTCTGTGTCCTCTTCGTCTCTCAGTGCCCTCTTTCATGCCATCTTCATCTCAGTGCCCTCATTAGTGTCCTCTTCATCTCAGTGCCCTCATTAGTGTCCTCTTCATCTCAGTGCCCTCGTCTGTGTCCTCTTCGTCTCAGTGCCCTCGTCCTCTTCGTCTCTGTGCCCTCGTCTGGGTCCTCTTCGTCTCAGTGCCCTCGTCTGGGTCCTCTTCATCTCAGTGCCCTCGTCTGGGTCCTCTTCATCTCAGTGCCCTCGTCTGGGTCCTCTTCATCTGTGCCCTCTTTCATACCTTAATCTCTGTGCCCTCGTCTGTGTTCTTTGTCTCTGTCCTTGTCTGGGTCCTCTTTGTCTCTGTCCTTGTCTGGGTCCTCTTTGTCTCTGTCCTTGTCTGGGTCCTCTTTGTCTCTGTGTCCTCTTTCTCTGTCCTCGTCTGTTGTCTTTGTCCTCGTCTGGGTCCTCTTCGTCTCTGTCTGTTGTCTTTGTCCTCGTCTGGGTCCTCTTCGTCTGTGTCCTCGTCTGGGTCCTCTTCGTCTCAGTGCCCTCGTCTGTGTCCTCTTCGTCTCAGTGCCATCGTCTGTGTCCTCTTCGTCTCAGTGCCATCGTCTGTGTCCTCTTCGTCTCAGTGCCTTCGTCTGTGTCCTCTTCGTCTCAGTGCCTTCGTCTGTGTCCTCTTCGTCTCAGTGCCCTCGTCTGTGTCCTCTTCGTCTCAGTGCCCTCGTCTGTGTCCTCTTCGTCTCAGTGCCCTCGTCTGTGTCCTCTTCATCTCTATGGGCCCTCGTCTGTGTCCTCTTCATATTTGTGCCCTCGTCTGTGTTCTCTTCCTATTTGTGCCCTCGTCTGTGTTCTCTTCGTCTCCCTGGGCCCTCATCTGTGTTCTCTTCGTCTCAGTGCCCTCGTCTGTGTCCTCTTCGTCTCAGTGCCCTCGTCTGTGTCCTCTTCGTCTCAGTGCCCTCGTCTGTGTCCTCTTCATATGTGCCCTCTTTCATACCTTAATCTCTGTGCCCTCGTCTGTGTTCTTTGTCTCTGTCCTTGTCTGTGTCCTCGTCTCTATCCTCGTCTGTGTCCTCGTCGTCTCAGTGCCCTCGTCTGTGTTCTCTTCATCTCTCTAAGCCGTCGTCTGTGTGCCCTCGTCTGTGCCCTCTTCGTCTCAGTGCCCTCTTCGTCTCAGTGCCCTCGTCTGTGTCCTCGTCTGTGTCCTCTTCGTCTGTGTCCTCTTCGTCTGTGTCCTCGTCTGGGTCCTCTTCGTCTCTGTGTCCTCGTCTGGGTCCTCTTCGTCTCTGTGTCCTCGTCTGGGTCCTCTTCGTCTCTGTGTCCTCGTCTGGGTCCTCTTCGTCTCTGTGCCCTCGTCTGGGTCCTCTTCGTCTCTGTCCTCTTCGTCTCTGTCCTCTAATTATATCAGTGCCCTTGCATGGGTCCTCTTCGTCCTATGGGTCCTCTTTGTCTCAGTGCCCTCGTCTATGTTCTCTTTTCGTACCCTCTTTCATTCCTTCATCTCAGTCCTCTCGTCTGTGACCTCTTTGTCTTTCAGGGCCCTTGTCTGTGTCCTCTTCGTCTGTGTCCTCCGTATCTCAGTGCCCTAGTCTGTATCCTCATCTCAGTGCCCTTGTTTGTGTCCTCTAATCATCTTCGTTCCCTCGCTTGTCCTCTTCATCATCTTAATGCCTTCGTCTGTGTACTCTTCGTCTCAGTGCCTTTGTTTTGTCCTCTCCGTCTCTGTGCCCTCGTCTGTGTCCTCCTCGACTCTGTGCCTTGTTTGTCTCTCCGTGCCCTCGTCTGTCTTCTTTGTCTCTCAGTGCCCTCGTCTGTGTCCTCTTCGTCTCAGTGCCCTCGTCTGTGTGTCTCTCAGTGCCCTCGTCTGTGTGTCTCTCAGTGCCCTCGTCTGTGTGTGTCTCTCAGTGCCCTCGTCTGGGTCCTCTTTGTCTCTCATGGCATGGGCTGAAGGTATCATACACCCTAGGATGCATGGGTTGAAGGTTTCTTACACCCTAGGATCCATGGGCTGAAGGTTTCTTACACCCTAGGATGCATGGGCTGAAGGTTTCTTACACCCTAGGATGCATGGGCTGAAGGTTTCTTACACCCTAGGATGCATGGGCTGAAGGTTTCTTACACCCTAGGATGCATGGGCTGAAGGTTTCTTACACCCTAGGATGCATGGGCTGAAGGTTTCTTACACCCTAGGATGCATGGGCTGAAGGTTTCTTACACCCTAGGATGCATGGGCTGAAGGTTTCTTACACCCTAGGATGCATGGGCTGAAGGTTTCTTACACCCTAGAATGCATGGGCTGAAGGTTTCTAACACCCTAGGATGCATGGGCTGAATGTATCATACCCCCTAGGATGCATGGGCTGAAGGTTTCTTACACCCTAGGACGCATGGGCTGAAGGTTTCTTACACCCTAGGATGCATGGGCTGAAGGTATCTTGCACCCTAGGATGCATGGGCGGAAGGTATTACACACCTTAGGATGCCTGGGCTGAAGGTATCACACACACCCTAGGATGCCTGGGCTGAAGGTATCACACACACCCTAGGATGCCTGGGCTGAAGGTATCACACACCCTAGGATGCCTGGGCTGAAGGTATCTTGCACCCTAGGATGCCTGGGCGGAAGGTATCTTGCACCCTAGGATGCCTGGGCGGAAGGTATCTTGCACCCTAGGATGCCTGGGCGGAAGGTATCTTGCACCCTAGGATGCCTGGGCGGAAGGTATCTTGCACCCTAGGATGCCTGGGCGGAAGGTATCTTGCACCCTAGGATGCCTGGGCGGAAGGTATCTTGCACCCTAGGATGCCTGGGCGGAAGGTATCTTGCACCCTAGGATGCCTGGGCGGAAGGTATCTTGCACCCTAGGATGCCTGGGCGGAAGGTATCTTGCACCCTAGGATGCCTGGGCGGAAGGTATCTTGCACCCTAGGATGCCTGGGCGGAAGGTATCTTGCACCCTAGGATGCCTGGGCGGAAGGTATCTTGCACCCTAGGATGCCTGGGCGGAAGGTATCTTGCACCCTAGGATGCCTGGGCGGAAGGTATCTTGCACCCTAGGATGCCTGGGCGGAAGGTATCTTGCACCCTAGGATGCCTGGGCGGAAGGTATCTTGCACCCTAGGATGCCTGGGCGGAAGGCATCTTGCACCCTAGGATGCCTGGGCGGAAGGCATCTTGCACCCTAGGATGCCTGGGCGGAAGGCATCTTGCACCCTAGGATGCCTGGGCGGAAGGCATCTTGCACCCTAGGATGCCTGGGCGGAAGGCATCTTGCACCCTAGGATGCCTGGGCGGAAGGCATCTTGCACCCTAGGATGCCTGGGCGGAAGGCATCTTGCACCCTAGGATGCCTGGGCGGAAGGCATCTTGCACCCTAGGATGCCTGGGCGGAAGGCATCTTGCACCCTAGGATGCCTGGGCGGAAGGCATCTTGCACCCTAGGATGCCTGGGCGGAAGGCATCTTGCACCCTAGGATGCCTGGGCGGAAGGCATCTTGCACCCTAGGATGCCTGGGCGGAAGGCATCTTGCACCCTAGGATGCCTGGGCGGAAGGCATCTTGCACCCTAGGATGCCTGGGCGGAAGGCATCTTGCACCCTAGGATGCCTGGGCGGAAGGCATCTTGCACCCTAGGATGCCTGGGCGGAAGGCATCTTGCACCCTAGGATGCCTGGGCGGAAGTCATCTTGCACCCTAGGATGCCTGGGCGGAAGGCATCTTGCACCCTAGGATGCCTGGGCGGAAGGCATCTTGCACCCTAGGATGCCTGGGCATGTTTGTCTACACCCTAGGATGCATGATGATGTTTGTCTACACCCTAGGATGCATGATGATGTTTGTCTACACCCTAGGATGCATGATGATGTTTGTCTACACCCTAGGATACGTAGGTCGATGCACGCGCCTGCCTTGAGGGCGATACACTGTATAAGGCACTCCTGATGTTGGGTTCTCCCTTGCTCTCTTACAGCACTGATGGAAAGCCTCTGCCCGAGACGGTGGATGTGATTGGGAACCTGTTGGTGGTGAGGACGGTGGACTATCTGGTGAACACGACCTTGGTCTGCGAGGCCTTCAACGCCCGCGGCACTCGCTCTGCGCAGCTTGAAGTCTTTGTCAGAGGTGAGGCGCCCGCCTTGAGATGCTTTTGATTTGTTGGCTTTAGGGATCTGGGATGAGGACGGAATACACTCCTTCTAGTCCTACGTCTAGTGGGCAAGGTTGACCTGAATCCAGTCTCGGCTTGGGTTATCCGCCACAGTTGTGCTCCTAAGATGTATCTGGACTAGATCTAGGGTAATCGTGGACGACCTTGCTTCACTGTAGGGGTCCTGCATGTCCAAGCTGATGGGCAGTCGTACACCAGGCTTCTGGGAGCTAGTAAATTGTAGTGCTGTAGGAGGATCTGAGATGGCGCTCAGCATCTTCTGTTGTGTCCCAGCTCCAGGTGCAGTGCCTTCTCTGATGGGTTCATGGAGGCAAGAGCTGGTGGGCGCCATCCAGTAGGGTCTTGGGCCTACGACCTTGATGCTCCTCATCTCTGAGGAGAACACTGAAATCTTCAATAAACTTGATAATTGCATCACAAACGTGACTGATATCCCGCCTGCCAAATTACACTTCTATTATATCCTATGGAACTTATAATAAAGCGGTCAGGGTATCCGTCACGTTTGTGACGGAGTATCCCATCCGCCAAGATCGTAATCGGGCCCCAAGTCCCTACTCTTCGAGGGTTCAGTCAAAAGAATTGCTCTGCAGAGAGGTGAGGGATTATGGTCTTTTCCTGCCCTGCTTTGGATGGGTGAGAGCGCACGCGACAAAGGGATTTCTTAGCATTCATCCTCAATGGCTGATTCCATTTTGGGACTTCCGGGACACGGGCGTCTTACAGAGGGTCCCTCGTGAGAATGCCAGTATCTGAGATTTATCTTGCCAAGTTCCTAATGACCCACACCCATAGGATGATTATAACCCTGTACGTGCTGCGAAGGCGGCGGAAGAGGCCATAAGATGAAGCATGTGCGTGCAGGCTGCAGGAACACAGACTGACCTTCCCAAAGATCCAAGCACTGAACGAGGGCACAATTCTTCGAATGACACTGCAAATATTAAAATTTGATGACACAACTCCGTAGCGGTGAAGGCAGCAAAAAGAGTGCGCACTGGTGTGAAATTAGGGAGTTTTGTAAATTGATAGTCACGCTCTACTCTCTGTCGTCCCACCGCCCTTAGGCCACTTACAACAAAACTACAATATAAACAAATGGAGCGTGCAGTTCATAAATACTTCAAAAGCAAGATGCTATCCAGTTTCAATATCACACAAAGAGTCTTCCGGGAGTCTCATATTGTATTCTCAATTCTGTGTTTATTCCGTAGTCCATTAATTCATCCATCAAAAATACAATCCAGCCAACGCGTTTCGTCCGCAGTGAACATCATCAGGGCTCTGGAATTCACGTCGATCACCAGTCCTGTTGCGTCAATCAGACCCTGAAAATTAAGTTGTACGTACAGTGTTCATCTGCACCCCGCCGCGTCTCCTCATCACTCGTATCCTGGTTCTGCCGATCTGCTTGTTCCCGCCAACTGGGATGGCGGGAACAGGCAGATCGCAGAACTAGAGCCCTGAAGATGTCCTCTGCGGACGAAACGCGTTGGCTGGATTGTATCGATTGATTTTTGCTGGATGAATTAAGGGACTATGGAATAAACAAAGAATTGAGAATACAATATGAGAGACTCCCTGAAGACTTTCTTTGTGTGATATTGAAACTGGACAGCATCGAGCTTTTGAAGTATTTATGAACTGCATGCTCCTTTTGTTTAGATTTGTATGACATTTTTATCTAGTTTGTGAGAAATGCCCTGCAGTTCGGTCTCTAAAGAGCTGAAGCAGGGCCTGGTGAGCCCCTTGAACCAGTGGGCACCCCGCCCCCCATTGAACCTGTGGGTACCAGGCACCCTTTAAACCTGTGGGTGGCCCCTTGAACCCGCACTTGAAGCCCCCCCCCCCCCTGAAGCCGTGCGTGCCGCCTTGAACCCTCCTTCAACCTGTGGGTGCCCCCCTTTGAACCCCTGGGTGCCCCCCTTTGAACCCCTGGGTGCCCCCCCTTTGAACCCCTGGGTGCCCCCCTTTGGACCCCTGGGTGCCCCCCCCTTTGAACCCCTGGGCGACTCCCCCCGCTTTAAACCCTTGCGCCCCCCACCCACCCTTGCCCTGTTAGGATGGGAGCTTTATGCAGCAATCACTGGTGGTGGGGTGGGGGCTTTATGCAGCAGTCACAGGTGGGATGGGGGCTTTATGCAGCAGTTTATGGTCAGATGGGGCTTTCATGCAGCAGTCACAGGTGGGATGGGGGCTTTGTGCTGCAGTCACAGGTGGGATGGGGGCTTTGTGCTGCAGTCACAGGTGGGATGGGGGCTTTCATGCAGCAGTCACAGGTGGGATGGGGGCTTTGTGCTGCAGTCACAGGTGGGATGGGGGCTTTGTGCTGCAGTCACAGGTGGGATGGGGGCTTTGTGCTGCAGTCACAGGTGGGATGGGGGCTTTGTGCTGCAGTCACAGGTGGGATGGGGGCTTTCATGCAGCAGTCACAGGTGGGATGGGGGCTTTGTGCTGCAGTCACAGGTGGGATGGGGGCTTTGTGCTGCAGTCACAGGTGGGATGGGGGCTTTGTGCTGCAGTCACAGGTGGGATGGGGGTTTATGCTGCAGTCACAGGCGGGATGGGGGCTTTATGCAGCAGTCACAGGCGGGATGGGGGCTTTATGCAGCAGTCACAGGTGGGGTGGGGGCTTTATGCAGCAGTCACAGGTGGAATGGGGGCTTTATGCTGCAGTCACAGGTGGGATGGGGGCTTTATGCTGCAGTCACAGGTGGGATGGGGCTTTCATGCAGCAGTCACAGGTGGGATGGGGGCTTTGTGCTGCAGTCACAGGTGGGATGGGGGCTTTGTGCTGCAGTCACAGGTGGGATGGGGGCTTTCATGCAGCAGTCACAGGTGGCATGGGGGCTTTGTGCTGCAGTCACAGGTGGGATGGGGGCTTTGTGCTGCAGTCACAGGTGGGATGGGGGCTTTGTGCTGCAGTCACAGGTGGGATGGGGGCTTTATGCTGCAGTCACAGGTGGGATGGGGGCTTTATGCTGCAGTCACAGGTGGGATGGGGGCTTTATGCTGCAGTCACAGGTGGGATGGGGCTTTCATGCAGCAGTCACAGGTGGGATGGGGGCTTTGTGCTGCAGTCACAGGTGGGATGGGGGCTTTCATGCAGCAGTCACAGGTGGGATGGGGGCTTTGTGCTGCAGTCACAGGTGGGATGGGGGCTTTGTGCTGCAGTCACAGGTGGGATGGGGGCTTTGTGCTGCAGTCACAGGTGGGATGGGGGCTTTGTGCTGCAGTCACAGGTGGGATGGGGGCTTTGTGCTGCAGTCACAGGTGGGATGGGGGCTTTGTGCTGCAGTCACAGGTGGGATGGGGGCTTTGTGCTGCAGTCACAGGTGGGATGGGGGCTTTGTGCTGCAGTCACAGGTGGGATGGGGGCTTTGTGCTGCAGTCACAGGTGGGATGGGGGCTTTGTGCTGCAGTCACAGGTGGGATGGGGGCTTTGTGCTGCAGTCACAGGTGGGATGGGGGCTTTATGCTGCAGTCACAGGTGGGATGGGGGCTTTATGCTGCAGTCACAGGCGGGTTGGGGGCTTTATGCAGCAGTCACAGGCGGGTTGGGGGCTTTATGCAGCAGTCACAGGTGGGATGGGGGCTTTATGCAGCAGTCACAGGTGGGATGGGGGCTTTAGGCAGCAGTCACAGGTGGGATGGGGGCTTTATGCAGCAGTCACAGGTGGGATGGGGGCTTTATGCAGCAGTCTCTGGTGGTTGGATGGGGGCTTTATGCCGGCGTCCCTGGTGGAGGGGCCTTATCAAGCAGTGGTATGTGGTGTGACTGGTTCATTGAAACCTCTGCAAGGGTTATCAGAATATTGAGCAGGTAAGAGGAGGGGAGGAGGGTGGGGGGATCCTAGTGGAGATGTTTAGTGTTTCTGGTTGAAGACCTACCCTAGGCGGGGCTAGGCACACTCTCCTGTCCAGCACAAGGATATCCTCGTGGGGGATTAACTAACCTACCCTAGGCGGGGCTACGCACACTCTCCTGTCCAGCACAAGGATATCCTCGTGGGGGATTAACTAACCTACCCTAGGCGGGGCTAGGCACACTCACCTGTCCAGCACCAGGATATCCTCGTGGGGGGGATTAACTAACCTACCCTAGGCGGGGCTAGGCACACTCACCTGTCCAGCACAAGGATATCCTCGTGGGGGATTAACCAACCTACCCTAGGCAGGCACACCTGCTCAGAGCCAGGATACCCTTGCGGGTTACTAACCAACCTACCATAGGCAGGGAAACCCTCCCAGGTGATTAACCAACGTACCCTAGTCGGTGGTAGGCACACTCACCTGTCCAGCGCCAGGATACCCTCGCCAGTGACTACCCAACCTACCCTAGGCAGGGCTAGGCACACCCACATGCTCAGCACCAGGATACCCTCGCGGGTGATAAACAGATGCTCATAACAAGAAGGGGTTAGAACAGCTGGGTCCTTGACTTTAAGGTGGGGCTGCCTTAGTTTGAGAGGGGGTTTGTCCCTTGAAGTCTGCTGAAGGGGCTGCCCATTGATGGTTGGGTCATTGGGCTTTGCCAATCTAGTAGCTTCTCCTGGGTTATGCAGTGTTCAACCGTTGTCTGTGCTGGAGGGGGGGGGGCATTTATGTGGATTGTAATGTAATAAAAATGTCTAAAGCGCACTATCACCCCACGGGTATCCTGGCGCTGACTGGCAGCAGTTCCTCTACAAGCACATATTTACCCACCGGATGTACAGCCTGCACTACCTCTTAGGGAAGAGAAGTTTTTAAAGTTTTTTCCTAAACTGTAGGTATTTGCCTATTTGTCTGATATCAGGCGGAAGATTGTTCCACAGACGGGCAGCCGCCCAGCTGAAGGCTCACCCCCTCCCCCCGCCACCCCCCCCCAACTTGGAGGTTCTTATTCTGGCGGTACAGACCAAGTGGGCAGTGGAAGAACAAAGATTTCGTGATGGGGCATGCCAGGCAAACTTTTTGTGCAATGGCAGGGGTCCAAGTCCATAAAGGGCCTTAAAAACAATACTTAGTGATTTAAACTGGATTCTCTGAACTAGAGGGAGCCAGTGGAGATCATTGAGAGCCGCAGATGCAGAATCGCCTCAGGTCCTCTTTAAAGCCAACTTAGCAGCAATTGTCTGTATTCTTTGTAATTTCAGAATAAGGAAGTTGGCTGAACCGAGGAGCAGGGCATTACAGTAGTCCAGCCGGCTTAAAATAACACTTCTAACTACTAGAGCCCTAGCAGCCAGAGGGAGCATGGGGAGAATTTTCCGCAGAGCCTTTATGAGTGAGAAACAAGCCCCAACTGTCTTATTCACATGCTTCTCCAGGCTCAGCTTGTCGTCAAAAACTACCCCCAAATTGCGTACTGCTACCGCTGGTATAGGAGGCGTATCTGCCTGAATGGGCCAAAAGTTGTCTGGAAGCGGACGAGGGATTTTCTTCACAGTGCAGTGTAAAATTTCTGTTTTCCCACCATTAAACTGCAAAGAGTTGTCCGATAGCCATCTAGCAGTCTTCTGCATGCATTCATGGAAGCTACTGAGTGTTGTAGACTCTCTGCTTTCTAGAGACAGGATAAGCTGCGTGTCGTCTGCATAATTCACCAGCTTGATGATGTATGATTTAATAATGGTAATCAATGGTCTCAAATAGATATTAAAAAGGATCGGGCTGATAGACGAACCTTGAGGAACCCCATGCTGGACCGTTCTGAATTCAGAACGAAAAGGGGGGAGGGCCACAGCTTGTTGCCTGTTTTCCAGGTAAGACTGAAACCAGTTAAAGGCCAGACCCTCCAGCCCAAGGTCGGCAAGCCGTCTCATTAATATTCTATGGTTGACCGTGTCGAATGCGGCAGACATATCTAAGAGAATCATGACGGTCGACTGGCCATTGTCTGCCCGCATTCTAAGTTCATCTAAGACGACTACTAGAGCTGTCTCCGTTCCATGGCCAGGTCGAAAACCAAATTGCTCGTCTTCCAGTCCCCGGTTGGTTTCCAGAAATTGGGAAAGGCTTTTACTGACCAGGCATTCAAGAATTTTTACCGGGTATGGGAGGTGGGAAATAGGTCGGTAATTATTAGGGCACTGAGGGTCAAGGGTGGGTTTTTTCAATGAAGGTGTCACCATCGCCTGTTTCCAGCAAGAAGGAACTATTCCGCTGTTCAAAGATTGACTACAAATCTGATGCAGTTGTGGTAATAGCTCCCTGCCATACTCCTTCGCTGGAGGGGGAGGCATGGATGTGGATTGTCTTGAGGGGTCGACAGGTGTTGCCCTAATGGGCTGCTGGTTCATGATGGAGAAAGTGGGAGGAGCTCAACAAGGTGGTGCTCCTTGGTGAGTGTTTATTGCCAAAGACTATGGGGTGTGGGACTCAGCGGGAAGTAGCCACCTGAAGGGTGTGGGACTCTGCGGGGAGTAGCCACCTGAAGGGTGTGGGACTCTGCGGGGAGTAGCCACCTGAAGGGTGTGGGACTCTGCGGGGAGTAGCCACCTGAAGGGTGTGGGACTCTGCGGGGAGTAGCCACCTGAAGGGTGTGGGACTCTGCGGGAGTAGCCACCTGAAGGGCGTGGGACTCTGCGGGGAGTAGCCACCTGAAGGGCGTGGGACTCTGCGGGGAGTAGCCACCTGAAGGGCGTGGGACTCTGCGGGAAGTAGCCACCTGAAGGGCGTGGGACTCTGCGGGAAGTAGCCACCTGAAGGGCATGGGACTCTTCGGCGAGTAGCCACCTGAAGGGCGTGGGACTCTGCGGCGAGTAGCCACCTGAAGGGCGTGGGACTCTGCGGGAAGTAGCCACCTGAAGGGTGTGGGACTCTGCGGGAAGTAGCCACCTGAAGGGCGTGGGACTCTGCGGGGAGTAGCCACCTGAAGGGCGTGGGACTCTGCGGGGAGTAGCCACCTGAAGGGCGTGGGACTCTGCGGGGAGTAGCCACCTGAAGGGCGTGGGACTCTGCGGGGAGTAGCCACCTGAAGGGCGTGGGACTCTGCGGGGAGTAGCCACCTGAAGGGCGTGGGACTCTGCGGGGAGTAGCCACCTGAAGGGCGTGGGACTCTGCGGCGAGTAGCCACCTGAAGGGCGTGGGACTCTGCGGCGAGTAGCCACCTGAAGGGCGTGGGACTCTGCGGCGAGTAGCCACCTGAAGGGCGTGGGACTCTGCGGCGAGTAGCCACCTGAAGGGCGTGGGACTCTGCGGCGAGTAGCCACCTGAAGGGCGTGGGACTCTGCGGCGAGTAGCCACCTGAAGGGCGTGGGACTCTGCGGGGAGTAGCCACCTGAAGGGCGTGGGACTCTGCGGGGAGTAGCCACATGAAGGGCGTGGGACTCTGCGGGGAGTAGCCACCTGAAGGGTGTGGCTAGTGGTGCAAAGATCATGAATGGAATCTGTGACACGAATCACTATTCAGAGTTCACTTGTTGCTTCTTGTGATCATGGGAGGAGGGAGGGACCCCTGTCAACTCCTGCCAGAAAACTTGATCCCATGTGGCCCATTAGTAGATGCATTCATAGGTGATCTTGAGAGGAGGACGCTGAGTGAGGGCCATGGGTGGCCAAGAGATGGAATGCATGGCCCACTCAAGTCTGTTGGTGATCTTGGTAGGAGGACGCTGAGCGAGGGCCATGGGTGGCCAAGAGATGGAATGCATGGCCCACTCAAGTCTGTTGGTGATCTTGGTAGGAGGACGCTGAGCGAGGGCCATGGGTGGCCAAGAGATGGAATTGACAGCCCACTCGAGTCTGTAAACTCCAGACTGTCCAGAATGCCTCGGAAATGAAATGTGGTATTTGTAAAGCGCTGACTGTCACTCCGAAGGGAGCATCCTGGCGCTGATACTGAGGTGAGATAACACTCAAAAGATCTTAAATGAGAGAGAGGCAAAGTTCGTCTGTTGCTCCAAAAATCCAGGTTTTTAGAGCCTTTCTATATTGGGTTTCGGTTTTTAACATTCTCAGTTGCAAAGGAAGTAGGTTCCAAGCTCCGGAACCTAATACTGCTATTGTTTTGCCTCCTTTAGATTTGCATCGGAAGTTGGGAGGTTTGAGCAGGTTGGCTGACGAGGACCTGAGAGTTCTGTTTGTAATATAAGGGGTGAATCTTGATGAAAGATATTTTGGTCCTATCTTAAGTGACGCTTTGAAGGTGATTAGAAGAATTTTAAACAGAATTCTCTTATGTAATGGAAGCCAGTGAAGGGTTTTGAGGGCTGCAGATGCGGAAGACCTTCGAGGAAGTCTTAAAACAAGCCGTGCTGCTGCGTGTTGGACCACTTGGAGTCTTTTTACTGTTTTTTTGCTGGCTCCTGCCAGGAGGCTGTTGCAGTAGTCAAGTCGCGAAAGAATTGAAGTGACTGCTACTGATTTCCTTGCTGCGAGAGGGAGTAAGTCAAAAAAAATTCTCAGGGATCTTATAATGTTGAAGCAGGTCCCTGCTACCTTCACTGCGTGTGGTTGGAAAGTGAGGGCGGAATCAAACTGCACTCCCAGATTTCTTGCTACTTTCACCGTCTCCGGCGGGGGTGAAGTACCCTCTGGCCACCAATCACTTGGTATGAATGAGACTTCTTTCCCTATAGGTAGAATCTCAGTCTTGCTAGTGTTGCACCTAAGGTGGTTATCCTTCATCCACTGAAGGACCTTGGTCAAACATCTTTTAAAGTTGAGTTCTGCATCCTTGGAGTTCTGATCCAGAGATAGTATCATTTGGGCATCGTCTGCGTAGGAGGTAACTTCGATCCCGCATGATGCGATCAATGAGATGTGGAGTCATATAAACGTTAAACAACAGTGGACTCAGTGTGGACCCCTGAGGCACCCCAGCTGTGATGGTCCGTTCGACAGATAGGAAAGTTCCTAGCGACACAACTTGCCTGCGCTTAGAAAGGAAGGATTTTATCCATTCTAGAGCGGTATTCGAGATACCGCTAGATTTGAGTCTTGATAGGAGGATACTGTGTGATATAGTATCAAACGCGGCCGATAAGTCGAGTAGGATCAACACGGCCTTCCTACCTCTGTCTGCTATAATTTTTAAAGTGTCGGTAATTTCCAAAAGTGCAGACTCGGTGGAGTGTTTGGGACGAAAACCAGATTGTTGTAGGTGGAGGATGTTGGCCATCTCGATAAAGTTAGATAATTCTTTATGAACAAATCTTTCTGTGATTTTACCTAAAACTGGAAGCAGTGATATAGGACGAAGGTTGGAAAGTACTGCTGAATCAATATTTAGCTTCTGAATGTACCAGCCCACACAGCAAGCAGCACATAGGATGCCACCAGCGCAGTAGGTACCATTCTGAACAGCAAGCCACACAAGGTGCCACCATCCCGAGGAATGTACCACCCTGCACACCATGCCACCACCGCTGCTTAGGATAACGCCTTACACAGCAAGCAACACATAGGGTGCCACCACCACTGCTTAGGGTACTACCTGCACAGCAAGCAACAGTGCCACTACCGCGGAAGGTACCACCCTGCACAGGGTGCGACCACTACGGAAGTTACCACCCTGCACAGGGTGCCACCACCGCTAGAATGTACCACCCCGCACAGGATGCCACCACCGTGGAATGTACCAGCCCACACAGGGTGCCACCACCGCAGTATGTACCACCCCGCACAAGGTGCCACCACCGCGAAATGTACCACCCCGCACAGCAAGCAGCACATAGGATGCCACCACTGCAGTAGGTACCATTCTGAACAGCAAGCCACACATACGGTGCCACCACCACTGGAATGTACCACCCCGCACAGGATGCCCCCACAGCGGAATGTACCACCCCGCACAGGGTGCCACCACCGTGGAATGTACCAGCCCCCACAGCAAGCCACAAGGTGCCACAACTGTGGAAGGTACCACCCTGCACAGCAGGCAACAAGTAGGGTGCCACCACCGCAATAGGTACCATTCTGAACAGCAAGCCACAGGGTGCCACAACTACGGAAGGGTCCACCCTGCACAGGATGCCACCACCGCTGCTTAGGATACCACCTTACACAGCAAGCAACACATAGGGTGGTACCACCCTGCACAGGTAGCAACACATAGGGTGCCACCACCGCAGTAGATACCACCCTTCACAGCAAGCAACACATAGGGTGCCACGAACCCCGAGGTAAAACCGCTGCTTAGGGTACCACCCGGCACAGCAAGCGGCACATAGGGTGCCACCACTGCAGAAGGTACCATCCTTCACAGCAAGCCCCAGAGTGTCACCACCACGGAATGTACCACCCCACACAGCAGGCAACACAGGGTGACACGAACCCCAAGGTACCAATGCGGAAGGTACCACCTCGTACAGCAAGCAACAAATAGGATGCCACAACCCCCAAGGTACTACACCGGAAGACCCCACCCAGCAAGCAACAGATCGGGTGCCACCACCCCGACGGTACCACTGATGCATAGGTAACCAACCCCACATAGCGAGCTACACATAGGGGCTGCCACTACAGCATATATAGAGATATCGCATAAAACATGTAGGGTACTGCCTCCCCCAAGGTACCACTGCTGCACAGACTACCAGCCCCATAGCAAGCAACACATAGGGTGCTGATTCTGCACTGAGGTACACCTGCTGCATAGGGTACCACTCATGCATAGCAAGTAACACATGAGGTCCCGCCACAGACAAGCTACCAGTGCGGCATAGGGTATCGACCTCACATAGTGAGCAACAAATTGAGCGCTGGCAGTGCCAAGGTACCACTGCTGCATAGTGTACAACTCCTGCATAGCAAGCAATATATAGAGTGCGGCCACTGCTGCATAAGGTACAATCTCCTAATCGCATAAAACACATAGGGTGCTGCCATTGCTCTGGTGCAGCATAGGGTACCAGCGCCACACACGATACCACCAGTGAAGTGTGACACCACAGGTAGGATAGCACCAACACCGAAGGTTCCACCACTGCCCAAGGTACCACTGCTGCATAAGGCCCCACATAGCATACAACACATAGGTTACCACCACTGTGTAGGGTGACACTACCAACAAAAAATAAATCCTCCCTCTCAACCTCTGTTGTTTCTATTCTGGTATCGCTGCTTCACATCACAAGATTAGTGACACACATGGCAGCATATCATTAATTTATTCTTTTTCACACCCCTTTTAAACATTTTTATTTACATCTACAAATCATTGACTGGTCAAATATTTAAATATCAGAAATATACGTTCACTATCGAGAAACAAAAATTATCAATAGCTTCCACTAGCCCTGACTTCGCTCCTGCTTTATTCACCGTCGGTTGCTGTCTGGTGATGTTTCGGTGGGTACTCCTCTCAGTAGACCTTCTTCAGGACCAACCTTCAGTGGCCTTAACACTCAACAAGGTTCAGGGCTGTCTTCATCTACAATGCATTGAAATCAATAATTTAGCACTTTTCATGTCATAGAACACTACTATTCTATAATAATTAAGTTTAGAGCGGGGTACATGGGAAGGCTAGAAGTGATTCCAAAGCAGAAAGAAACCAAGAGATTTATATTTTAAAATATTTTGTTTATCGAAAGAGCCTCTCTACTTTACAATGCCACCTCTTCTCCCGAACCTAAGTGTACAAGTGGGGTACCCTTCCTAATAGTTTAAGGGTGACGCCACCGCCAAGGTACTGCCACTTTTTGGGCACCAATACCACAAGGGTAGTATCAACACATAGGGTGTTGCCACTGCCAAGGTAATACTGCTCCATTGGGTGCCACCTCCCACATAGTAACATAAGGGGTGCCACCGCAAGTAGGGTTCCACTGCATGGAGTAGCACCACTGCTGAGGTGCAGACATTGCTAGGGTACTGATACCGCATAGGTTGCCTCCACCACTCGGGCCCGACCACTGTGTAGGGTACCACCACCACCACCACGTAGGGTACCACCACCACGTAGGGTGCCACCTAAACCACTAGGACACAACCACTGTTTATGGTACCAATACCGCATAGGGTGCCTCCCCCACTAGGGCACAACGACCATGTAGGGTACCACCACGTAGAGCGCCTCCAGCGTGTAGGGTACCACCACGTAGAGCGCCTCCAGCGTGTAGGGTACCACCACGTAGAGCGCCTCCAGCGTGTAGGGTACCACCACGTAGAGCGCCTCCAGCGTGTAGGGTACCACCACGTAGAGCGCCTCCAGCGTGTAGGGTACCACCACGTAGAGCGCCTCCAGCGTGTAGGGTACCACCACGTAGAGCGCCTCCAGCGTGTAGGGTACCACCACGTAGAGCGCCTCCAGCGTGTAGGGTACCACCACGTAGAGCGCCTCCAGCGTGTAGGGTACCACCACGTAGAGCGCCTCCAGCGTGTAGGGTCCCACCACGTAGAGCGCTCCAGCGTGTAGGGTCCCACCACGTAGAGCGCCTCCGCGTGTAGGGTCCCACCACGTAGAGCGCCTCCAGCGTGTAGGGTCCCACCACGTAGAGCGCCTCCAGCGTGTAGGGTCCCACCACGTAGAGCGCCTCCAGCGTGTAGGGTCCCACCACGTGAGCGCCTCCAGCGTGTAGGGTCCCACCACGTAGAGCGCCTCCAGCGTGTAGGGTCCCACCACGTAGAGCGCCTCCAGCGTGTAGGGTCCCACCACGTAGAGCGCCTCCAGCGTGTAGGGTCCCACCACGTAGAGCGCCTCCAGCGTGTAGGGTCCCACCACGTAGAGCGCCTCCAGCGTGTAGGGTCCCACCACGTAGAGCGCCTCCAGCGTGTAGGGTCCCACCACGTAGAGCGCCTCCAGCGTGTAGGGTCCCACCACGTAGAGCGCCTCCAGCGTGTAGGGTCCCACCACGTAGAGCGCCTCCAGCGTGTAGGGTCCCACCACGTAGAGCGCCTCCAGCGTGTAGGGTCCCACCACGTAGAGCGCCTCCAGCGTGTAGGGTCCCACCACGTAGAGCGCCTCCAGCGTGTAGGGTCCCACCACGTAGAGCGCTCCAGCGTGTAGGGTCCCACCACGTAGAGCGCCTCCAGCGTGTAGGGTCCCACCACGTAGAGCGCCTCCAGCGTGTAGGGTCCCACCACGTAGAGCGCCTCCAGCGTGTAGGGTCCCACCACGTAGAGCGCCTCCAGCGTGTAGGGTCCCACCACGCAGTGCGCCTCCACCGTGTAGGGTACCACCACGTAGAGCGCCTCCACTGAAGGGCACCACCCCCATGACGTCAGCACTACCAGAGTGTCCAGCCCCTGCAAGGGTACCACAGTCACGAGGAGTCGTTCTCCTACAGCCCCCGCTGCATCTGCGCATCACCAGGCTTGTGCTGCCCCGGGACACGGAGCTCGTCTTTGTGAATCATCAGGGATGCGAAGATGGCTGACCTACATACAGTCCCCCTCGCCCACCCTTTGTGCGCGGAGTGGGCCGAGCTTTCTTGGCTAACAAGGCGTGGAAATATTGGCACCGACACGTGGCCGCTTTGGCTCCAGGGACGCACAGAATCCAGCTCTGCCCAATGTTGTCTACATCATCTGAGTGGTTGAGTCTGAGGCAGGAGGCCAGCAGTCGATGGGGGTGTCTACAAGCACTGCAGGGTCCACTAGGGTGCAGGAAGGTCATGGGGGGGGGGTGGGGGGGGACCAGGGGCCCTGGAGCTGCAGGAAGCCCACCAGGCGCCTTGGAGCTGTAGGGACCTCGGGGGGAGCCCATCCGGGTCCCTGGAGCTGCAAGAAGCTCGCGGTTAGCCCACCAGGGTGGCTGGAGCCACAGGAACGTCACAAGGAGCCCACCAGGGTCCCTGGAGCTGCAGGGACCTCGGGGGAGCCCACCAGGGTCCCTGGAGCTGCAGGGACCTCGGGGGAGCCCACCAGGGTCCCTGGAGCTGCAAGAAGCTCAGGGGGAGCCCACCAGGGTCCCTGGAGCTGGAAGAAGCTCGCGGTTAGCCCACCAGGGTGGCTGGAGCCACAGGAACGTCACAAGGAGCCCACCAGGGTCCCTGGAGCTGCAGGGACCTCGGGGGAGCCCACCAGGGTCCCTGGAGTTGCAAGAAGCTCAGGGGGAGCCCACCGGTGTTCCCAGAGCTCCAAGACGCCCACCCCCGGGTAAAGTCCAGCTGTCCCCAGAGAGGCAGATCGACTGTCTTCTCGAGGTCGGTTTTAAGCTGGGGGGGGGGGGGGGAGGGGTAGGGGAGCTGCCTTGGCAGAGACACTGCAGGCTTAAAGTTACCACAGCTGCTAACTTTATAAGCCCAATATGTCAAATGAAGGAATTGGACATGGTGTCCAGTGCACAAGCTTGGATTCAGATCCGTCATTCCATCTCTTGTGGGCTCCAAACTTCAGATGCCGAAGATCACATGTCTGTCATCCCTGTGCTGAGTATGCCTTTAAGTGCCCCTCCCCTCTGTGCCCATTCTGTTCACTTTCTCCGCCTGCAGCTATTCTTCCTCCGCCCCCCCCCCCCCAACTGAGGAGAGTTGCCAAACTCAAAGCACAGACCCTCCTAGACGACAGAGGGGGGGGGGGGCCTAGACGACAGAGAGGGGGGAGGGGAGGGAGGAAGGGGGGTAGAGAGAGCGAGGAGAGGGAGGGGGGTAGAGAGAGCGAGGAGAGGAGAGGAGAGGAGGGGTAGAGTGAGAGGGAGGGGAGGAGAGAGGGAGAGGGAGAGTGAGTGGGAGGGGGGTAGAGGGGGAGAGGGAGAGCTAGAGAGGAGGGGGAGAGTGAGTGAGAGGGGGGTGTGGAGGGAGGGAGAGAGGGGGGAAGAGTGAGGGAGAGGGGGTAGAGGGAGAGAGGAGAGGGGGGTAGGAGGGTAGGAGGGAGGGTGGGAGAGAGAGTGGGAGGGGGTAGAGAGGGAGAGCTAGAGAGGAGGGGAGGGAAAGAGTGAGAGAGGGAGAGGGGGGTGTAGAGGGAGAGAGAGAGAGAGAGAGGGGGGGGAGAGAATGATAATGAATCATTGATCCGTTGCCTGTGAGGGCTTTGATAAGGAAGGTGGTACCTGAAGGCCTCTCACTGATACAGAAGGGGCCTCTTGTGTGTTGGCTCAGAAGAGATGAATAGCAGCGCCTGACAGCCCCAAACACTCAGGCCCCACCCCCCCTGGGCGGGGCACAGGCTCCACCCCCCCCTGGGCGGGGCGCAGGCTCCACCCCCCCCCTGGGCGGGGCGCAGGCTCCACCCCCCCCTGGGCGGGGCGCAGGCTCCACCCCCCCGGGCGGGGCGCAGGCTCCACCCCCCTGGGCGGGGCACAGGCTCCACCCCCTGGGCGGGGCGCAGGCTCCACCCCCCTGGGCGGGGCGCAGGCTCCACCCCCTGGGCGGGGCGCAGGCTCCACCCCTGGGCGGGGCGCAGGCTCCACCCCCCTGGGCGGGGCACAGGCTCCACCCCCCCCTGGGCGAGGCACAGGCTCCACCCCCCCTGGGCGGGGCACAGGCTCCACCCCCTGGGCGAGGCACAGGCTCCACCCCCCCTGCGCGGGGCACAGGCTCCACCCCCCCTGCGCGGGGCACAGGCTCCACCCTGGGCGGGGCACAGGCTCCACCCTGGGCGGGGCACAGGCCCCACCCTGGGCGGGGCACAGGCCCCACTCTGGGCAGCCAGGAGAGCAACATTGTCACAAGTGGTTAGACTTGTTCTGTGTGGCAGAATTCTTCGAGTATACACCACACTCCAAGTCACCAGGCTTCCACACTCCACGTCACCAGGCTTCCACACTCCACGTCACCAGGCTTCCACACTCCACGTCACCAGGCTTCCACACTCCACGTCACCAGGCTTCCACACTCCACGTCACCAGGCTTCCACACTCACACTCCACGTCACCAGGCTTCCACACTCACACTCCACGTCACCAGGCTTCCACACTCCACGTCACCAGGCTTCCACACTCACACTCCACGTCACCAGGCTTTCACACTCCACGTCACCAGGCTTCCACACTCCACGTCACCAGGCTTCCACACTCCACGTCACCAGGCTTCCACACTCCACGTCACCAGGCTTCCACACTCCACGTCACCAGGCTTCCACACTCCACGTCACCAGGCTTCCACACTCCACGTCACCAGGCTTCCACACTCCACGTCACCAGGCTTCCACACTCCACGTCACCAGGCTTCCACACTCCACGTCACCAGGCTTCCACACTCCACGTCACCAGGCTTCCACACTCCACGTCACCAGGCTTCCACACTCCACGTCACCAGGTTTCCACACTCCACGTCACCAGGTTTCCACACTCCACGTCACCAGGCTTCCACACTCCACGTCACCAGGCTTCCACACTCCACGTCACCAGGCTTCCACACTCCACGTCACCAGGCTTCCACACTCCACGTCACCAGGCTTCCACACTCCACGTCACCAGGCTTCCACACTCCACGTCACCAGGCTTCCACACTCCACGTCACCAGGCTTCCACACCCCACGTCACCAGGCTTCCACACCCCACGCCACCAGGCTTCCACACCCCACGTCACCAGGCTTCCACACCCCACGTCACCAGGCTTCCACACCCCACGTCACCAGGCTTCCACACCCCACGTCACCAGGCTTCCACACCCCACGTCACCAGGCTTCCACACCCCACGTCACCAGGCTTCCACACCCCACGTCACCAGGCTTCCACACCCCACGTCACCAGGCTTCCACACCCCACGTCACCAGGCTTCCACACCCCACGTCACCAGGCTTCCACACCCCACGTCACCAGGCTTCCACACCCCACGTCACCAGGCTTCCACACCCCACGTCACCAGGCTTCCTCGAGTATACGCCGCACCCCACGTGACAAGGCCTCCTCGAGTATACGCCGCAGCCCACGTGACCAGGCCTCCTCGAGTATACGCCGCAGCCCACGTGACCAGGCCTCCTCGAGTATACGCCGCAGCCCACGTGACCAGGCCTCGAGTATACGCCGCAGCCCACGTGACCAGGCCTCCTCGAGTATACGCCGCAGCCCACGTGACCAGGCCTCCTCGAGTATACGCCGCAGCCCACGTGACCAGGCCTCCTCGAGTATACGCCGCAGCCCACGTGACCAGGCCTCCTCGAGTATACGCCGCAGCCCACGTGACCAGGCCTCCTCGAGTATACGCCGCACCCTTCGTGACAAGGCCTCCTCGAGTATACACCGCACCCCACGTGACAAGGCCTCCTCGAGTATACACCGCACCCAACGTCACCAGGCTTCCTCGAGTATACACCACACCCAACGTCACCAGGCTTCCTCGTGTATACACCTCACCCCTCTTGACAAGGCCTTGTTGAGTATACACCACACCCCTCGTGACAAGGCCTCCTAGTGTATAAACCACACGTGACGAGGCTTCCACACCCCTCGTGACAAGGCCTCCTTGAGTATACACCGCACCCCACGTGACAAGGCCTCCTTGAGTATACACCGCACCCCATGTGACCAGGCCTCGAATACACCACACCCCTCGTGACCAGGCTTCCTCATGTATACGCCACACCCCTCGTGACAAGGCTTCCTTGAGTATACACCTCACCCCACGTGACAAGGCTTCCTTGAGTATACACCGCACCCCACGTGACAAGGCTTCCTTGAGTATACACCGCACCCCACGTGACAAGGCCTCCTTGAGTATACACCGCACCCCACGTGACCAGGCCTCCTCGAGTATACACCGCACCCCTCTTGACAAGGCCTCCACGTGTATACACCTCACCCCTCTTGACAAGGCCTCCTTGAGTATACACCACACCCCTGTGACAAGGCCTCCTTGAGTATACACCGCACCCCATGTGACCAGGCCTCGAATACACCACACCCCTTGTGACCAGGCTTCCTTGAGTATACACCTCACCCCCACGTGACAAGGCTTCCTTGAGTAAACACCGCACCCCTCGTGACAAGGCTTCCTTGAGTATACACCGCACCCCACGTGACCAGGCCTCCTTGAGTATACACCGCACCCCACGTGACAAGGCCTCCTTGAATAAACACCGCACCCCACGTGACCAGGCTTCCTTGAGTATACACCTCACCCCACGTGACCAGGCTTCCTTGAGTATACACCTCACCCCACGTGACAAGGCCTCCTTGAGTATACACCGCACCCCTCGTGACAAGGCTTCCTTGAGTATACACCGCACCCCTCGTGACAGGGCTTCCTTGAGTATACACTACACCCCTCGTGACGAGGCTTCCTTGAATATACACCGCACCCCTACTAACAAGGCTTCCTTGAGTATACACCGCACCCCACCTGGCAAAGCCTCCTTGAGTGTACACCGCACCCCACGTGGAAAGGCTTCCTTGAGGATATACTGCACCCCTCGTGACAAGGCCTCCTCGAGTATACACCGCACCCCTCGTGACAAGGCCTCCTCGAGTATACACCGCACCCCTCGTGACAAGGCCTCCTCGAGTATACTCCGCACCCCTCGTGACCAGGCCTCCTCGAGTATACACCGCACCCCTCGTGACAAGGCCTCCTCCAGTATACACCGCACCCCTCGTGACAAGTCTTCCTGGAGTATACACCGCACCCCTCGTGACAAGGCTTCCTGGAGTATACACCGCACCCCTCGTGACATGGCTTCCTGGAGTATACACCGCACCCCTCGTGACAAGGCTTCCTGGAGTATACACCGCACCCCTCGTGACAAGGCTTCCTGGAGTATACACCGCACCCCTCGTGACAAGGCTTCCTGGAGTATACACCGCACCCCTCGTGACAAGGCTTCCTGGAGTATACACCGCACCCCTCGTGACAAGGCTTCCTGGAGTATACACCGCACCCCTCTTGACAAGGCTTCCTGGAGTATACACCGCACCCCTCTTGACAAGGCTTCCTGGAGTATACACCGCACCCCTCTTGACAAGGCTTCCTGGAGTATACACCGCACCCCTCTTGACAAGGCTTCCTGGAGTATACACCGCACCCCACGTGACCAGGCCTCCTCGAGTATACACCGCACCCCACGTGACAAGGCCTCCTTGAGTATACACCACACCCCTCGTGACAAGGCCTCCTTGAGTATACACCACACCCCACGTGACCAGGCCTCCTTGAGTATACACCACACCCCACGTGACCAGGCTTCCTGGAGTATACACCGCACCCCACGTGACGAGGCTTCCTATTGTATACACCACACGTTACAAGGCCTCCTTGAGTGTACACCGCACCCCACGTGACAAGGCTTCCTTGAGTATACACCGCACCCCTCGTGACAAGGCTTCCTTGAGTTTACATCGCACCCCACGTGACCAGGTTTCCTTGAGTATACACCGCACCCCTCGTGAAAAAGGCCTCCTTGAGTATACATCACACCCCACGTGACCAGGCTTCCTTGAGTATACACCGCACCCCACGTGACAAGGCTTCCTTGAGTATTCACTATACCCCTCGTGACTAGGCTTCCTTGAATATACACCACACCCCACGTGACGAGGCTTCTTTGAGTATACACCACACCCCACGTGACGAGGCTTCTTTGAGTATACACCGCACCCCACGTGACGAGGCTTCTTTGAGTATACACTACACTCATGTGGCAAGGCTTCCTTGAGTATACATCACACCCCTGTGACAAGGCCTCGTTGAGTATACACTGCACCCCTCGTAACAAGGCCTCCTTGAGTATACAACGCACCCTCGTGACAAGGCCTCCTTGAGTATACATCACACCCCACGTGACCAGGCTTCCTTGAGTATACACCGCACCCCACGTGACAAGGCTTCCTTGAGTATTCACTATACCCCTCGTGACTAGGCTTCCTTGAATATACACCACACCCCACGTGACGAGGCTTCTTTGAGTATACACCACACCCCACGTGACGAGGCTTCTTTGAGTATACACCGCACCCCACGTGACGAGGCTTCTTTGAGTATACACTACACTCCTCATGTGGCGAGGCTTCCTTGAGTATACATCACACCCCTGTGACAAGGCCTCGTTGAGTATACACTGCACCCCTCGTAACAAGGCTTCCTTGAGTATACACCGCATCCCACCCCTCGTGACAAGGCCTCCTTCAGTATACACTGCACCCCTCATGACAAGGCCTCCTTGAGTATACAACGCACCCCTCGTGACAAGGCTTCCTTGAATATACACCGCACCCCACGTGACGAGGCTTCCTTGAGTATACACCGCACCCCACGTGACGAGGCTTCCTTGAGTATACACCGCACCCCACGTGACGAGGCTTCCTTGAGTATACACCGCACCCCACGTGACGAGGCTTCCTTGAGTATACACCGCACCCCACCCGATAAGGCTTCCTTGAGTATACACTACCCCCTCATGTGACCAGGCTTCCTCGAGTATACACTACACCCCTCATGTGGCAAGGCTTCCTTGAGTATACACCGCACCCCTCATGTGACCAGGCTTCCTTGAGTATACATCTCACCCCTCGTGACAAGGCCTCCTCGTGTATACGCCACACCCCTTGTGACAAGGCCTCCTGTAGTATAGACCACGCCTCGTGCTACAAGGCTTTCTTGAGTATACACCACACGTGTCATGACAAGGCTTCAATGTGTGCAGTGCCACGCTCGTGACAGATCTTATTGAGTATAAACACACTTCTTATTGCATAGACTATACCAACCGTGCCAAGGCTCCCTTGCGCATTAAGGGCACTCCTTGTGACGAGTATGTCACACACTTATGACAGCACCTCCTTGAATATACAGCACACACCGGTCTTTGCAAGGCATTCTTGAGTACATACCACACCCTTTTGTGACCAGGCTTCCTTGATCTCACATCGCACTCCTTATGATGTGAATATATATTGCACCTTTCATGACAAAGCTATCTTGAGCACACATCGCGCCACTTGTGATAGGACTATAGACTGCACCCCTCATAACAAGGCTTCCTTGCTGTACATCGCACCCCTCGTGATTGGAATATACATCGCACCCCTTGTGACGGGGCTCAGTCTACTATATACTACACCCTCCTTGAGAAGTCAATCTTGAGCCAACACAGATCCCCCTTGTGACGAGTATACACCGTATGCTCATGACACGACTTAAGTGTACACCACACTCCCCTCTTTACAAGGTATCCTTGAGGACACACCACATGATTTATGCCCAGGCTTCTTTACCACAACCCATGCAACAAGGCTTCCTTGAATTAGATGGCCCCCGTCGTGACACGAGTATACACATGTGACTGAACTTCCTTGACCGTGCAGCCACACCCCTTGTAACCAGGCTCCGCTGACTATATACCACATGTATCTTGCCATGGTGGTACAATTTAGTTTTGGTTAGGAACGCACAGACTCTACTTGAACAGCACATTACATATTAACCTTGGCGCCAAACTGCCTGTACTCTACAGTCGTCCACATGATGGCAAAGTGTGTTGGACACTGTAGCCGGTGTACAATTGAATACTCTTCGAGTCACCTCCTGGCTGGCTGATATGTTCTGCTTGAAGCGCAGTGGGAGCTTTGCATGGTCCCCCATGCTCCGCCTCCACCTTCAGCACTGGTGCACGCGCAGCTAGGGCTTTGTGGGGTTCTTAGGCAACCTGCACCTCAACACGCATGTTTACGCTTGTGCATTGATTGGCTGTGATTGTGCTCTTAACGTGACTGGAAGCATCTACCAACACGCCTGTGTTTCTTTTATCCAGAGCGAGCCCTGGCGCAGGAGGCGGACCGCACCGGAGCCATCATCGGCGGCGTCATTGGCGTGCTTTTACTCCTCGCACTGGTCGGCGTCATCCTCTTCTTCGTCTTCTTCAGAAGTCGGAAGACCAAAGACAAGGGATCCTACACACCCAATACTCGCATCTTTGGCAACGGGGCCACCTCCCAGGAGTTTGCGTATCACGAGGACTCGGACCTGGGTAAGCCCCTTCAGGGAGCTCCGGGCCTCGCCGAGGAGATGCCACGCACTCATGCCGATGACGAGGACGACGAGAAGCAGAACTATGACCTGCTGGAAGAAGATGATGAGCGCTTCAATGAGGTGGGACCCATGCTCCAGTTGAGACCCCACATCCCTCACGACGCCTACCTGGACGATGACATGGAGTCGCAGAACGATGGCTCCATGATCTCCAAGACGGCTGTGTACGTCTAGGGTCCTGGCCTCGACCCTATGAGCAGGACGTCTTCTAGGGGAGGAAAGTGTGTACCTCCGATGCCTTCACAAACCTGTAGGTGCCACATCAACGGATGGCTTGCCAACTTGGGACACTTGCGGGATTTGATCCATTTGTCATCGTCCAAGGGTGCACGTGACTCTCTCTCCACTTCTAGAGACTTAAAGACTTAATGACAGTGAGTTTTCTTGGCACATCTTGTTAAAGACTTGGGGGCTGCATATTGTAAAACTACCCTGCCACGCAGGAGGTTCTACCCACTCTTTGTTGAACTTTACCCAGTGGACCCCATTCCATTCTCTTGGCATTGGTTTTTGATCCACTCTACACTGAAAGCGACTGGCGGAGTGGCCGTCTTGGGTGTCAGGGATCTGGCAGGGGAGGTACAAGGTTCCTGGCTGTTGTGGACAGATGGTATGGTCCGAGGGCGACGGGACCCAGTGGTACTGGAAGGGGTGGCCACCGTGTCTTTGGGCGTGGGGGATCTGGCAGGGGAGCAGATGGCAGGATCCATGGGTGATGGGAAGCAATGGTGCTGGAAGGGGTGGCCATGTGTCCATGGGTGAGTGGAAGCTCCAGGTCTTGCAGTGACTGGCATAGCTAGTTAGAAGGCAGGTCTCCTTGTGGCTCATGACACAGATTGTCCAGTCCTTGCACTGTGGGCTTCGATCCCGTGTGTCCGAGCAGGATCTGTTTGTGGTGGCCTCACCTCACCTAGGGACTCTACAGTCACCTGTGGCTTTGTGCCCAGTACCAGGCGGGCTGCCAACACTGGCCTCGAGACCCGCTCCCCCCTGGGCTCCCGCAGACGAGGCTGGGGTGTTCTTGCGCACAGGGAGGGTCCTGGCTGACATGTCACGACTACTCGGCGGGGAACACTACTTTTATTATGGGCAATGAAGGAATCATTTTTTAAGATGTTCATTTGTAAGTAAATTATTAGTGTAGAAACAGTGTTTTGAAATGTTTTGTAAATGGCTGCTTTGGTTCCAGACAGGTGGGGTTCCTCGTGGGGTGGGGGATTGGGGATGGAGTTTTGGGGTGCGTTGCAGCTCCTCTCTTGTTTACCTCCACTCTTGTAATTGACAGTTTGAGATGTTTTCCACATTTGCTCTGTTTTTGATCAGTAAAACTTATTTTTTCTTTAAATGGGTATTGGAATCTTTATGCTCCAACCCCCCCGCCCTTTCACCTCTCACCCCTTGCATGCTCTCTGCCTTGGATGAGTAGGACGTCAATCCTCCTCCATTTTAGAAGGTTCCATTTTCCTCCTCTTTCCTAAAGCTGTATTGTATTTATATAGCTCTTACTACTCCTGACGAGGCGTCGAAGCATTCTTTCGGTGAGTAGCACGCTACTCCGGAACCCATAAAGGATTAGTGGTGAATTAGTATAGTGAAATATGGAAGTAATTTGAGCGGTGGATAGGTTACTCTGTTATTTAGATTGAAAAGGATAGTGGAAGGATAGAGGGGAAGGGTCTAGAAAGTTTTGTGTTTTTTTGGACGTCTAACCTCACCTTTACCACTTTAACAAAATATGCTGATAATAAACGCTGCATTAAAATCTGTTGTGCAAGTGACTTGCCCCCCCCCCCCCACTACCCTCCTAACATAAGATGGAAAGCAGTGGAGAGCGGCTGGGGCAGTGCGGGTGGATAAAGGCCAGTGGAGAGCGGCTGGGGCAGTGCGGGTGGATAAAGGCCAGTGGAGAGCGGCTGGGGCAGTGAGGGGTGGATAAAGGCCAGTGGAGAGCAGCTGGGGATGTACAGGGTGGATAAAGGGCAGTGGAGAGCGGCTGGGGCAGGGAGGGGTGAATAAAGGCCAGTGGAGAGCGGCTGGGGCAGTGCTGGTGGATAAAGGCCAGTGGAGAGCAGCTGGGGCAGTGTGGGTGGATAAAGGCCAGTGGAGAGCGGCTGGGGCAGTGCGGTTGGATAAAGGCCAGTGGAGAGCGGCTGGGGCAGTGCGGGTGGATAAAGGCCAGTGGAGAGCGGCTGGGGCAGTGCGGGTGGATAAAGGCCAGTGGAGAGCGGCTGGGGCAGTGCTGGTGGATAAAGGCCAGTGGAGAGCAGCTGGGGCAGTGTGGGTGGATAAAGGCCAGTGGAGAGCAGCTGGGGCAGTGTGGGTGGATAAAGGCCAGTGGAGAGCGGCTGGGGCAGTGCGGGTGGATAAAGGCCAGTGGAGAGCGGCTGGGGCAGTGCGGGTGGATAAAGGCCAGTGGAGAGCGGCTGGGGCAGTGCGGGTGGATAAAAGCCAGTGGAGAGCGGCTGGGGCAGTGCGGGTGGATAAAGGCCAGTGGAGAGCGGCTGGGGCAGTACAGGGTGGATAAAGGCCAGTGGAGAGCGGCTGGGGCAGTACAGGGTGGATAAAGGCCAGTGGAGAGCGGCTGGGGCAGTACAGGGTGGATAAAGGCCAGTGGAGAGCGGCTGGGGCAGTACAGGGTGGATAAAGGCCAGTGGAGAGCGGCTGGGGCAGTACAGGGTGGATAAAGGCCAGTGGAGAGCGGCTGGGGCAGTACAGGGTGGATAAAGGCCAGTGGAGAGTGGCTGGGGCAGTGCGGGTGGATAAAGGCCAGTGGAGAGTGGCTGGGGCAGTGCGGGTGGATAAAGGCCAGTGGAGTGGCTGGGGCAGTGCGGGTGGATAAAGGCCAGTGGAGAGCGGCTGGGGCAGTGCGGGTGGATAAAAGCCAGTGGAGAGCGGCTGGGGCAGTGCGGGTGGATAAAGGCCAGTGGAGAGCGGCTGGGGCAGTACAGGGTGGATAAAGGCCAGTGGAGAGCGGCTGGGGCAGTACAGGGTGGATAAAGGCCAGTGGAGAGCGGCTGGGGCAGTACAGGGTGGATAAAGGCCAGTGGAGAGCGGCTGGGGCAGTACAGGGTGGATAAAGGCCAGTGGAGAGCGGCTGGGCCAGTGCGGTGGATAAAGGCCAGTGGAGAGCGGCTGGGGCAGGGAGGGGTGAATAAAGGGCAGTGGAGAGGATCTGGGGCAGTGCAGGTGGATAAAGGAGAGTGGCGAGCGGCTGGGGCAGGGAGGGGTGAATAAAGGGCAGTGGAGAGGATCTGGGGCAGTGCAGGTGGATAAAGGCCAGTGGCGAGCGGCTGGGGCAGGGAGGGGTGGATAAAGGCCAGTGGAGAGTGTCTGGGGCAGTGCAGGTGGATAAAGGCCAGTGGCGAGCGGCTGGGGCAGTGAGGGGTGAATAAAGGGCAGTGGAGAGGATCTGGGGCAGTGCAGGTGGATAAAGGCCAGTGGCGAGCGGCTGGGGCAGTAGAGGGTGGATAAAGGCCAGTGGCGAGCGGCTGGGGCAGGGAGGGGTGAATAAAGGGCAGTGGAGAGCGGCTGGGGCAGTACAGGGTGGATAAAGGGCAGTGGAGAGCGGCTTGGGCAGTACAGGGTGGATAAAGGCCAGTGGAGAGTGTCTGGGGCAGTGCGGGTGGATAAAGGCCAGTGGAGAGCGGCTGGGGCAGTGCGGGTGGATAAAGGCCAGTGGCGAGCGGCTGGGGCAGGGAGGGGTGAATAAAGGCCAGTGGAGAGTGTCTGGGGCAGTGCGGGTGGATAAAGGGCAGTGGAGAGTGTCTGGGGCAGTGCAGGTGGATAAAGGCCAGTGGCGAGCGGCTGGGGCAGGGAGGGGTGGATAAAGGCCAGTGGAGAGTGTCTGGGGCAGTGCAGATGTATAAAGCCCAGATAAAGTGGCTTGAGGGATCGCATGGGTGGATGTAAGTTTGTACAGGGACCATGTACTATGTTTCTTTTACTAGGGTGCCTTTTTAGGGCCGCATGTTGCTTGTACGCTGCTCTCCGTTGGGGGTAGCGGCTGTTAGTAATGAGCGCTCTCCAGAGTAAGGTGCTGCCTTTTCATTTTCAGGGCTCACATGCTGACGCCTGTAGCAGTCTGCTGAAAGAAGTATTTTGAACAATGTCATTACGTACACTTGGCTTTCGTCCGCCCATTGCTCATCATTGGTTGAATTTCTACTCGCTCATGTTTGCTTATTCAGTGGGTTTTCTTCCTCTTCTTGTGAGAGTCCCTCCCCTGGAGAAAGCCTTCTTTACCAGTCTAGGATTTGTATTACTTGTATCCTTGAGCCTACATTCATGGAACTACTTCTTTTCCTTTGCTGTTAGCACTGTCCTATCGTCACCAGATTTTGAGAAACAAAAACCGGTACAGGCCAGATACAAGTAGTACTGACGCCTTTACTCCTATATATGGCCTGTCCCGTCCCGTTTTTTTTTGCATAGCCTTGTAAATATGTGCCCACACACACACACACCTACAGACACACACACACACACACACACACACCTTGTAAATGAATGTGCTTGTATGTGTATACATATATACACACACCCACATACGCGCTAGGCGTGCGTGTGTGCGTGCGTGTGTGCGCGCGCGCGTGTGTGTGTGTGTGTGTGCGCGCGCGCGGTGTGTGTGCGCGCGCGGTGTGTGTGCGCGCGCGCGGTTTGTGTGTGCGCGCGCGTGTGTGCGCGCGACTCTTGAGAGAACCTGTGAATGGAGCATATATCTGCTTTGCAGAATGACCTGACCTTTTGTCTGAAAAACCAGGACATTTACCTAAGATGTAAATGATTTGCTGGAAAGACTGCCGTGGCTCCAGGGAGACAGCCGGTGAGTCTGCTCGAGCTCTCCGCCGTGGCCCCAGGGAGACAGCCGGTGAGTCTGCTCGAGCTCTCCGCCGTGGCCCCAGGGAGACGGCCGGTGAGTCTACTAGAGCTCTCTGCCATGGCTCCAGGGAGACGGCCGGTGAGTCTGCTCGAGCTCTCCGCTGTGGCTCCAGGGAGATGGCCGGTGAGTCTGCTCGAGCTCTCTGCCATGGCTCCAGGGAGACGGCCGGTGAGTCTGCTTGAGCTCTCTGCCATGGCTCCAGGGAGACGGCCGGTGAGTGTTCTCGAGCTCTCCGCCGTGGCTCCAGGGAGACGGCCGGTGAGTCTGCTGGAGCTCTCCGCAGTGGTTCCAGGGAGACGGCCGGTGAGTCTGCTTGACCTCTCCACCGTGGCTCCAGGGAGACGGCCGGTGAGTCTGCTCGAGCTCTCCGCCGTGGCTCCAGGGAGAGTGCCGGTGAGTCTGCTCCAGCTCTCTGCCGTGGCTCCAGGGAGACAGCCGGTGAGTGTTCTCGAGTGCTCCGCCGTGGCTCCAGGGAGAAAGCCGGTGAGTCTGCTCGAGCTCTCCACCATGGCTCCAGGGAGTCAGCCGGTGAGTCTGCTCGAGCTCTCTACCGTGGCTCCAGGGAGACAGCCGGTGAGTCTACTAGAGCTCTCTGCCGTGGCTTCAGGGAGACGGCCGGTGAGTCTGCTTGAGCTCTCTGCCGTGGCTCCAGGGAGACGGCTGGTGAGTGCTCGAGCTCTCCGCCGTGGCTCCAGGGAGACGGCCAGTGAGTCTGCTCGAGCTCTCCGCCGTGACTGCAGGGAGACGGCCGGTGAGTGCTCCAGCTCTCCGCCGTGGCTCCAGGGAGACGGCCGGTGAGTCTGCTCGAGCTCTCCGCCGTGGCTGCAGGGAGACTGCCGGTGAGTCTGCTCGAGCTCTCCGCCGTGGCTCCAGGGAGATGGCCGGTGAGTCTGCTCCAGCTCTCTGCCATGGCTCCAGGGAGACGGCCGGTGAGTCTGCTCGAGCTCTCCGCCGTGGCTCCAGGGAGACGGCCGGTGAGTCTGCTCGAGCTCTCCGCCGTGGCTCCAGGGAGACGGCCGGTGAGTCTGCTCGAGCTCTCCGCCGTGGCCCCAGGGAGACAGCCGGTGAGTCTGCTCGAGCTCTCTGCCGTGGCTCCAGGGAGACGGCCGGTGAGTCTGCTCGAGCTCTCCGCCGTGGCTCCAGGGAGACGGCCGGTGAGTCTACTCCAGCTCTCTGCCGTGGCTCCAGGGAGACGGCCGCTGAGTCTGCTCGAGCTCTCCGCCGTGGCTCCAGGGAGACGGCCGCTGAGTCTGCTCGGGCTCTCCGCCGTGGCTCCAGGGAGACGGCCGGTGAGTCTGCTCGAGCGCTCCGCCGTGGCCCCAGGGAGACAGCCGGTGAGTCTGCTCGAGCTCTCCGCCGTGGCTCCAGGGAGACGGCAGGTGAGTCTGCTCGAGCTCTCCGCCGTGGCTCCAGGGAGACGGCCGGTGAGTCTGCTCGAGCTCTCCGCCGTGGCCCCAGGGAGACAGCCGGTGAGTCTGCTCGAGCTCTCTGCCATGGCTCCAGGGAGACGGCCGGTGAGTCTGCTCGAGCTCTCCGCCGTGGCTCCAGGGAGACGGCCGGTGAGTCTGCTCGAGCTCTCCGCCGTGGCTCCAGGGAGACAGCCGGTGAGTGTTCTCGAGCTCTCTGCCGTGGCTCCAGGGAGACGGCCGGTGAGTGTTCTCGAGCTCTCCGCCGTTGCTCCAGGGAGACGGCCGGTGAGTCTGCTCGAGCTCTCCGCCGTTGCTCCAGGGAGACGGCCGGTGAGTCTGCTCGAGCTCTCCGCCGTGGCTCCAGGGAGTTGCCGGTGAGTCTGCTCGAGCTCTCCGCCATGCCTCCAGGGAGTTGCCGGTGAGTCTGCTCGAGCTCTCCGCCGTGGCCCCAGGGAGGCGGCCGGTGAGTCTGCTCGAGCTCTCCGCCGTGGCTCCAGGGAGACGGCCGGTGAGTCTGCTGGTGCTCTCCGTGGCTCCAGGGAGACGGCCGGTGAGTCTGCTGGTGCTCTCCGTGGCTCCAGGGAGATGGCCGGTGAGTCTGCTGGTGCTCTCCGTGGCTTCAGGTAGACAGCCAGTGAGTCTGCTCGAACTCTCCGCCGTGGCTCGTTCTTCATTGCAAAGGGCATCTTTCAGGATGGACATGCTCTCTCCTAACGCCATTTGCAAAGCAATAGGTCTTTCATTTGCAAGAGTTTAAGCTATTCGCATTGTAAATGATGAAGCCTTTTATTTATCTGTTTTAAAAACAACGCATAAATAAAAGGCATTGTCCTTTACAATGCCAATAGCCCAAACTCTCGTAAATGCGAGACCTATGGCATTGCAACTGCTTGTTTAGAAAGGCCTGGAAGCTGACATTTGCTCTGACACCGACATGAAAGCGAGACCTATTGGCTTTGCCAATGTTTGTCTATCTCCTTTTCTCTGCCTTTCCTCCTCGGACACTTGCGCATTAGCTGCGAAGTGTGGCTCAATGGTTAGAGCGGCAGACCCTGATGCAGAGATCTGGCCCGGGACCAGGGTTCAATTCCCGCCTCGGCGGGTCTTGGGCTCAATTTCCGCCTCGGCGGGTCTTGGGCTCAATTTCCTCGGACCTGATAATTCTCGCCTCAGTGCCTATTCTAATCATGGGTCCCACTCTGCAACTCTGGGCAATAGCTTGCTTAATCTCCACAACGGCCCCAACAGCGCTGGGATGCCTGGCTTCACCCTGGGGGTGCCCAGGAGTGGACATTTCACAGGGAAAAGCCAGGAAGGGTTCCACAGCGGTATGCGTACAGCGCCTGGACACCCCTTTGGGGGTATGGGTGCGCTTTACAAGTACAAATTTCATTTCATTTCATTTCTTGGAAATGGACTGGGGCTTCCATGGACGCTTGTGTGCCAAGGTCTCGGGGACCGCAGATTGCAGCCCCCCCATCCCCCTCACCGCCCCCACGCGGGCCCTTTAACTCCAGATCCTTCCGGGATCCTTCAGTTCCGCGGCCTCCTAAAATGCAACACGTTTCCTCAGAAAATAAAAAGCAACTTTGTTGAAAGGTGTCACTTGTTGAAATTCTGGTTTCCGTTCTGCGTTCACAAAAGTCCTGGCGCGGAGACGTGTCCGGCCTGTGACCTTGGTGCTGCCTTCGGTCCTGGGCGGAGGGGTGGGGGGCTTGAATCCCATCTCGTGCTAGGGTGGGGACCTGATGACGTCAGCCCCCCCACACCCCCCCCATGGTATAAGCTGTCCTTTCCAAGTCCCAGCCAGAGGCCCATCTCCAGGTGTGTTTGTAAGAAGACGTCATGCGCGTCCTGTGACGTCACAAGCCGTATCTTGGATGAGGGCCTCAAGATCCGAGCAGTAATCTGATTTGGGCAGTTGTGTGGTTTGTTACCTGGGCAGTTCCCTGCTTCGTAGCCGGGCAGTTCTCTGCTTCCTATCATCCGGGCCAGTTCTCTGCTTCCTATCATCCGGGCCAGTTCTCTGCTTCCTATCATCCGGGCCAGTTCTCTGCTTCCTATCATCCGGGCCAGTTCTCTGCTTCCTATCATCCGGGCAGTTCTCTGCTACCCATCATCCGGGCAGTTCTCTGCTACCCATCATCCGGGCCAGTTCTCTGCTACCCATCATCCGGGCAGTTCTCTGCTACCCATCATCCGGGCAGTTCTCTGCTACCCATCATCCGGGCAGTTCTCTGCTTTCTATCATCCGGGCAGTTCTCTGCTTTCTATCATCCGGGCAGTTCTCTGATTTCTATCATCCGGGCAGTTCTCTGATTTCTATCATCCGGGCAGTTCTCTGCTTTCTATCATCCGGGCAGTTCTCTGCTTTCTATCATCCGGGCAGTTCTCTGCTTTCTATCATCCGGGCAGTTCTCTGCTTTCTATCATCCGGGCAGTTCTCTGCTTTCGATCATCCGGGCAGTTCTCTGCTTTCGATCATCCGGGCAGTTCTCTGCTTTCGATCATCCGGGCAGTTCTCTGCTTTCGATCATCCGGGCAGTTCTCTGCTTTCTATCATCCGGGCAGTTCACTGCTTTCTATCATCCGGGCAGTTCACTGCTTCCGATCATCCGGACCGTTCTCTGCTTTCGATCATCCGGGCAGTTCTCTGCTTTCGATCATCCGGGCAGTTCACTGCTTTCTATCATCCGGGCAGTTCACTGCTTCCGATCATCCGGGCAGTTCACTGCTTCCGATCATCCGGACCGTTCTCTGCCCTCTACAGTCCGGGCAGTTCTCTGCCTCCTATCATCCGGGCCAGTTCTCTGCCTCCTATCATCCGGGCCAGTTCTCTGCCTCCTATCATCCGGGCCTGTTCTCTGCTTTCGATCATCTGGACCGTTCTCTGCTTTCTAGCATCCGGGCAGTTCTCTGATTTCTATCATCCGGGCAGTTCTCTGATTTCTATCATCCGGGCAGTTCTCTGCTTTCTATCATCCGGGCAGTTCTCTGCTTTCTATCATCCGGGCAGTTCTCTGCTTTCTATCATCCGGGCAGTTCTCTGCTTTCTATCATCCGGGCAGTTCTCTGCTTTCTATCATCCGGGCAGTTCTCTGCTTTCGATCATCCGGGCAGTTCTCTGCTTTCGATCATCCGGGCAGTTCTCTGCTTTCGATCATCCGGGCAGTTCTCTGCTTTCGATCATCCGGACCGTTCTCTGCCCTCTACAGTCCGGGCAGTTCTCTGCCTCCTATCATCCGGGCCAGTTCTCTGCCTCCTATCATCCGGGCCAGTTCTCTGCCTCCTATCATCCGGGCCAGTTCTCTGCCTCCTATCATCCGGGCCAGTTCTCTGCCTCCTATCATCCGGGCCAGTTCTCTGCCTCCTATCATCCGGGCCAGTTCTCTGCCTCCTATCATCCGGGCCAGTTCTCTGCTTTCTATCATCCGGGCCTGTTCTCTGCTTTCTAGCATCCGGGCCTGTTCTCTGCTTTCTAGCATCCGGGCAGTTCTCTGCTTTCTAGCATCCGGGCAGTTCTCTGCTTTCTAGCATCCGGGCAGTTCTCTGCTTTCTAGCATCCGGGCAGTTCTCTGCTTTCTAGCATCCGGGCAGTTCTCTGCTTTCTAGCATCCGGGCAGTTCTCTGCTTTCTAGCATCCGGGCAGTTCTCTGCTTTCTAGCATCCGGGCAGTTCTCTGCTTTCTAGCATCCGGGCAGTTCTCTGCTTTCTAGCATCCGGGCAGTTCTCTGCTTTCTAGCATCCGGGCAGTTCTCTGCTTCCTATCATCCGGGCAGTTCTCTGCTTGCATGAGTCGTTCTCTACTTGGTATCATTTTTACAGTTCTCCTTTCTATAATCGCTGAGCGGTTCTCTGCTTGATGTCATCCGGGCAGTTATGTACTTTCTATAATCAGGGCAGTTCTGTGCTTTATACAATGTGGGCAGTCCTCTGCTTCCTATAATCCGGTCAGTCTCTGCTTCTGGACAATTCTTTATGCTTCCTATAAACCGGACAGTTCTCGGCTTTTGGTTAGTTTTCTCCTTCCCATAATCCGGACAGTTCGCTGCTTCCTGTGATCCGGACAGTTCGCTGCTTCCTGTGATCCGGACAGTTCGCTGCTTCCTGTGATCCGGACAGTTCGCCGCTTCCTGTGATCCGGACAGTTCGCCGCTTCCTGTGATCCGGACAGTTCGCCGCTCCCTGTGATCTGGACAGTTCGCCGCTCCCTGTGATCTGGACAGTTCGCCGCTCCCTGTGATCCGGACAGTTCGCCGCTCCCTGTGATCCGGACAGTTCGCCGCTCCCTGTGATCCGGACAGTTTGCCGCTCCCTGCTTGTGGGGGCTAACTCCGATCTTCAGCAGTGATGCCTCCTCAGGGCGACCCTCCATTCTTGCCCGTTGACCACCACACCTCTGCAGTCCTTCAGGTTACCTCTTAGACTGGTCTCTTCCAGGCGCCAGTGCTTGCTTTTACTGCCCTTTTGTTGATGATCACACAATAAACCCAAAACTTTTTTCTTAGTACTCTGAACAAGCTGCAGAAATTCAACAATGCATCGGAGGCAGGCCGGGATCAACAGTGGCTGTGGAGCAAAGGGTGCTTTTTAAATGTCTCTGCTGCCTCGCAGCATCATCCTCCCCAGTTTGGACCCAGCCATATGCAAATCAGTCTTGACCCTGTTCCTCATGGGAACAGTCCAGCCCACACTGACGGGCCGGGTCCTCCCGGACCGGAAACTAGCATCCTGGTACAGGTTTGAGGCTAACAGCCCTCATCAGCCAGGCTAGCCTTACAACATCTGTGCAAGAGAAGTCCTCACTTTCCAGCCATCTAAAGCATTTCTCTCCCGCTCGTTCCCTGTGCTTGCACCCTCCCTTCAGCGCCTTGTTTTGGGGGCCGAGGACTGGTGGGCGCAAACTATGCCCTTTAGATGAACAGAGTAACCCTAGATGAACAGAGTAACCCTAGATGCAGGGGGAGAGACGTACAGGAGAGACTGCTCGAACACTTCACTCTAATGGAGTGCTTCACACAAAATAAAAAAGTAGTTCTTAAAAAGTAAGTGGAAGCAGTGATACCAGCCAATCAGAAAATTGTAAAGAGGGACTGCTATATAGAAGGGAAAAACACATGATTGGCACACAAATAAGAAGTAAGGGAAGTCGACCAATGGTAAGCAGCAGGCAGACTCCAACCCCCTCTGTGTTCTGGGAAAGCCACAATATGCCGGTCAAAGACGGCGCATGATTGTCTAGTAAGTGAGACCTAAACAGAATTGCATTTTTAAGTCGAGCCTACTGAACGGCACAAGCGGTCAGGTTGCAAAACACCTAATCTTACAAGACTACAGTGGGCTTCCAGACATCCCCTTGCTTACCTTTGGTTGGCTTTATTGTCACTCCCACGTGCTCTGTTTTTATTCAATGGCTTTTCTTCCTCTTCTGTGTGCGTTTGCCCCTCCCTTGGAGCATCGCCTCTTCACGGTCCTTTTGATTGGCTGACTAGAATCACTCCACTGCTCACATGAAAGAGCTACTTTCTTTTTCCTTCCTAACTCAATGGTGTGCTTGTGTTTTCTTGGGCTCACCTTCTTTGGCTGTTTCTCCCTGCAAATATACCCCCTGCTGTTACGCCCCAACCCTTCCAGCTTCTCGGTAAAAGCAGAGCAAAAGGGATTTTTTACTGGGGTATGGCCAACTATCCGACTTTAAGGATCACTTGTGTTTTATGTTCTACATTGCACTCCAAATAACTGACTAATATCCACCACTCAAATTACTTTCATATTTCACCATACTAATTCACCACTAATCCTTTATGGGTTTCCGGAGTAGCGTGCTACTCGCCCAAAAAAAAAAAAGCAATTCAACACCCCATCAGGGGTTAGAAGCGCTATATATATGCAAACCTTTTTTCCCTCTTCTATCCCTCCGCTATCCTTCTGAATCCAAATAACTGACTAACATATCCACCACTTAAAATTTACTTGCATGTTTCACTATACTAATTCAACACTAATCCTCTATGGGTCCCGGAGTAGCGTGCTACTCGCCGAAAAAGCGCTTCGACGCCTCGTCAGGGGTAGTAAGCGCTATACAAATGCAATTACAATACAATACAATACAATATTGCATAAAAGCACAAGCTTTGATACTGCTCTGAACTCATTTAACAGGTGTCTGAGGCAGGAGGTGTACTTAGCATGACACTTTTCCTAGAGGCCCATAAATCTGCTTCCTGGGCTAGTGCAGAGGAGCAAATGGCTGAATCCTGTGGAATATAAACTAGGCCTTAGCTAGCATTTCCAGTTACATTCTAACACTCTATTCAGTTTCTTGAGTGAAACGTATTTGAATAACAATCCAAGGCATTTTTTAAAAATTGAAAGCATTGTGTTCAAGGTACACTTTTGAGACAGTATAAGATGTTTGCTTTTCCTCCAATATTTTGAAATGTGTTTTCTTTCATTTTTTTAAAATTAATTAATACTTTACTGCCAAACATTGGCAAGCCAACAGCTTGGCACTCTTATAAATGTGAGAACCACTGGTGCTGCCAATGCTTGTTTTCGGTAGCATCCATTTTTCAGACCCTTTTTGTCTGTGTTCCCCAATAGTCAAACAGGCATTTAAACAGACCTGATGACTTGAACAAAAAAAATACGGTGTGATGAGGGAACTCGGCCTTGGAGTGGCCCGGGCTTCATGCCAAGAACTGCCTGCGAGACACTTCTGCCTCCCCCCGAACGCCCCCCCCCCCACCACCACCAATTTCCTCACTCTCCAGAATGAAACCAAGGCTAGCTAAGGCGGCCACCAATGTCCTGGGTGTCTAAAGGAAAGTGGCTACCAAGAGCCACCATAGATGAGCTGGAAAGCTGCTCAGTGCAGGGATTTGCACCTCGTCTTCTCTGCCACCCTGTGATGTGTGCTCTTCACCATGTGGTCGTGTGTAGGGAGCCGATATCGTGTGAGACGAGGTGGCACCCTGTGATGTGTGCTCTTACCTAGGTGGTTGTGTGAAGGGAGCCGATATCGTGTGACACACGGTGGCACCGTGTGATGTGTGCTCTTCACTGGATGGTTGCGTGAAGGGAGCCGATATCGTGTGACACGGTGGCACCGTGTGATGTGTGCTCTTCACCATGTGGTCGTGTGAAGGGAACCAATATCGTGTGAAACGGTGGCACCGTGTGATGTGTGCTCTTCACTAGGTGGTTGTGTGAAGGGAACCAATATCGTGTGACACGGTGGCACCGTGTGATCTCTGCTCTTTACTAGGTGCTTGTGTGAAACGAGCCAATATCGTGTGACACACGGTGGCACCGTGTGATGTGTGCTCTTCACTAGGTGGTTGTGTGAAGGGAGCCGATATCATGTGAGACGCGGGGGCACCGTGTGATGTGTGCTCTTCACTAGGTGGTCGTGTGAAGGGAACCAATATCGTGTGACACACGGTGGCAATGTGTGATCTCTGCTCTTTACTAGGTGCTTGTGTGAAAGGAGCCAATATTGTGTGACACACGGTGGCACCGTGTGATGTCCGGTTTTCCCCAGGTGGTCATGTTAAAGGAGCCGATATTGTGTGACATACGGTGGCACTGTGTGATCTCTGCTCTTTACTAGGTGGTTGTGTGAGGGGAGGAGATATTGTGTGTCGCACAGTGTGATCTCCGCTCTTAACCAAGTGGTTGTGTGAGGGGAGGCGATACTGTGTCACACGGTGGCACGGTGTGATCTCCGCTCTTCACTACATGGTCCTGTAAAGGGAGCGATATCGTGTGACAGTGTGATGTCTGCTCTAGACTAGGTGGGCGTGTGAAGGGAGCCGATATCGTGTGACACACGGTGGCACGGGGTGAGTTGGCATATGTGATCTTCCTGTACTGTCAAAGCAACAGATTGGGAGTCTGGTGTGTATATCTTGGGCATGTACGTGTACATTGCATACCTGTCCCTATGCACAGTGAGCAGACGCAAGAAGTCAGATTAAGCCATTGGGGAGAGTTTTCCAAAATGGCAGCTCTACGGAGTTCTTTGACCCTTCTCCCCTACATCTGTCTCCCCTACGTCTGTCTCCCTCTCTTGTAGGCCACGTTTGACCAGGTGAAGGTTTAAGAGGCGGCAGTTGAAACCAGACCTGCCCTTGTTGGCCCAGATGAGTATTGGATCACCAAGGCAGCTGCACGTGCAGCATAGGGGCTGGCTTAGACCTCTGACACCCTAGGCCCAGCTGCCCTGGGACACCACTGACACCTGACACCCAGCTGCCCTGGTACTGGCCTAGACCCCTCATACCATAGACCCAGCTGCCCCAAGACTGGCGTAGACCCCTCATACCATAGACCCAGCTGCCTGAAGACTGGCGTAGAACCCTCACACCATGGACCCAGCTGCCCCGAGACTGGCCTAGACCCCTCATACCATAGACCCAGCTGCCCCAAGACTGGCGTAGACCCCTCATACCATAGACCCAGCTGCCTGAAGACTGGCCTAGAACCCTCACACCATAGACCCAGCTGCCCCAAGACTGGCCTAGAACCCTCACACCATAGACCCAGCTGCCCCAAGACTGGCCTAGACCCCTCACACCATAGACCCAGCTGCCCCAAGACTGTCCTAGACCCCTCACACCATAGACCCAGCTGCCCCAAGACTCGCGTAGACCCCTCATACCATAGACCCAGCAGCACACAAGACTGGCCTAGAACCCTCACACCATAGACCCAGCTGCCCCAAGACTGGCCTAGACCCCTCACACCATAGACCCAGCTGCCCCAAGACTGGCGTAGACCCCTCACACCATAGACCCAGCTGCCCCAAGACTGGCGTAAACCCCTCACACCATAGACCCAGCTGCCCCAAGACTGGCGTAGACCCCTGACACCATAGGCCCAGCTGCCCCGGGACTGGCCTAGACCCCTGACACCATAGGCCCAGCTGCCCTGGCACCGGCCTAGACCCCTCACACCATAGTCCCAGCTGCCCTGTGACCGGTGTAGACCCCTCACACCATAGACCCAGCTGCCCTGGGACTGGCCTAGATCCCCCACACAATAGACCTAGCTGCCCTGGGACCGGCCTAGACCCCTCACACCATAGACCCAGCTGCCCTGGGACTGGCCTAGACCCCTCCCACCATAGACCCAGCTGCCCCAAGACTGGCCTAGATCCCTCACACCATAGACCCAGCTGCCCCAAGACTGGCCTAGACCCCTAACACCATAGACCCAGCTGCCCCAAGACTGGCCTAGACCCCACACACCATAGACCCAGCTGCCCCAAGACTGGCCTGGACCCCTCACACCATAGACGCAGCTACCCTGGGACCTTCCTAGATCCCTCACACCATAGACCCAGCTGCCCTGGGACTTTCCTAGATCCCTCACACCATAGACCCAGCTGCCCTGGGTCTCGCCTACACCCCTCACACCATAGACCCAGCTGCCCCAAGACTGGTCTAGAACCCTCACACCACAGACCAAGCTACCTTGGGACAGGTCTAGATCCCTCACACCATAGACCCAGCTACCTTGGGACAGGTCTAGATCCCTCACACCATAGACCCAGCTGCCCTGGGACTGGCCTAGACCCCTCACACCATAGGCCCAGCTGCCCTGTGACCGGCCTAGACCCCTCACACCATAGACCCAGCTGCCCTGGGACTGGCCTAGATCCCCCACACCATAGACCCAGCTGCCCTGGGGCCGGCCTAGATCCCTCACACCATAGAACCAGCTGCCCCAAGACTGGCCTAGATCCCTCACACCATAGACCCAGCTGCCCCAAGACGGGCCAAGACCCCTCACACCATAGACCCAGCTGCCCCGGGACTGGCCTAGATCCCCCACACCATAGACCTAGCTGCCCTGGGACCGGTGTAGACACCTCACACCGTAGACCCAGCTGCCCCAAGACTGGCGTAAACCCCTCACACCATAGACCCAGCTGCCCCAAGACTGGCGTAGACCCCTAACACCATAGACCCAGCTGCCCCGGGACTGGCCTAGACCCCTCACACCATAGACCCAGCTGCCCTGTGACCGGTGTAGACCCCTCACACCATAGACCCAGCTGCCCTGGGACTGGCCTAGATCCCCCACACAATAGACCTAGCTGCCCTGGGACCGGCCTAGACCCCTCACACAATAGACCCAGCTGCCCTGGGACTGGCCTAGACCCCTCACACCATAGACCCAGCTGTCCCAAGACTGGCCTAGATCCCTCACACCATAGACCCAGCTGCCCCAAGACTGGCCTAGACCCCTAACACCATAGACCCAGCTGCCCCAAGACTGGCCTAGACCCCACACACCATAGACCCAGCTGCCCCAAGACTGGCCTGGACCCCTCACACCATAGACGCAGCTACCCTGGGACCTTCCTAGATCCCTCACACCATAGACCCAGCTGCCCTGGGACTCGCCTACACCCCTCACACCATAGACCCAGCTGCCCCAAGACTGGTCTAGAACCCTCACACCACAGACCCAGCTACCTTGGGACAGGTCTAGATCCCTCACACCATAGACCCAGCTACCTTGGGACAGGTCTAGATCCCTCACACCATAGACCCAGCTGCCCTGGGACTGGCCTAGACCCCTCACACCATAGGCCCAGCTGCCCTGTGACCGGCCTAGACCCCTCACACCATAGACCCAGCTGCCCTGTGACCGGTGTAGACCCCTCACACCATAGACCCAGCTGCCCTGGGACTGGCCTAGATCCCCCACACCATAGACCCAGCTGTCCTGGGGCCGGCCTAGATCCCTCACACCATAGAACCAGCTGCCCCAAGACTGGCCTAGATCCCTCACACCATAGACCCAGCTGCCCCAAGACGGGCCAAGACCCCTCACACCATAGACCCAGCTGCCCCGGGACTGGCCTAGATCCCCCACACCATAGACCTAGCTGCCCTGGGACCGGTGTAGACACCTCACACCGTAGACCCAGCTGCCCTGGGACTGGCCTAGACCCCTCACACCATAGACTCAGCTGCCCTGAGACTGGCCTAGAACCCTCACACAATAGACGCAGCTACCCTGGGACCGGCCTAGATCCCTCACACCATAGACGCAGCTGCCCTGGGACCGGCCTCGATCCCTCACACCATAGACGCAGGTGCCCTGAGACTGGCCTAGATCCCTCACACCATAGAACCAGCTGCTCCAAGACTGGCCTAGATCCCCCAAACCATAGACCTAGCTGCCCTGGGACCGGTGTAGACCCCTCACACCATAGACCCAGCTGCCCTGGGACTGGCCTAGACCCCTCACACCATAAACCCAGCTGCCCTGGGGCAGGCCTAGAACCCTCACACCATAGACCCAGCAGCCCCAAGACTGGCGTAGAACCCTCACATTTATTTATTTATTTGAGTTTTATAGAGCGCGAACTTGACCCGTTAGGGTATCAGAGCGCTTTACAGGAAAACATAGCCGTGTACAGATTAGGCATAGCATCATCCAGTTGCGGATTGAGTGAGAGAGGGTAAGGTGCAGGGTACACAGGGAGATAGGGCATGTATTTACAGATTAAATATCCAAATACTCAGGAACGAGGTAACATTTTTACAGATTACGTTAACCAATGTTCGCGACAAGGCCCCCAGTTTCTGATGGGGTGAGCTAGATAATCCGAAGGGAGGCAATAGATGGCCATAGATCAGGGCTGTAGTAGTTGTAGAGGCAAAGTTTAAACGAGAAATTTACCCATAAGGAATGTTGTGGCATCCTTTTTGAAGCGAGTCAGAGAGGGGATTCTTCTGATGTCCGGTGGGAGAGAGTTCCATATTCTTGGAGCAGCCCGGAGAAAGCCCGGTTGTAAGTTTTTTTTTTTTTTGTTTTTTTTCCGAAAGCGTGCAGGTTGGAGCAAGAGGTCTCTGGCAGATCGTGAGTTTCTGATTCCTCACATCATAGATGCAGCTGCCCTGGGACTAGCCTAGACCCCTTTCACCATAGACCCAGCTGCCCCAGGACTGGCCTAGACCCCTCACACCATAGACCCAGCTGCAGTGGGACTGGCCTAGACCCCTCACACCATAGACCCAGCTGCCCTGGGACTGGCCTAGACCCCTCACACCATAGACCCAGCTGCCCCGGGACTGGCCTAGACCCCTCACACCATAGACCCAGCTGCCCCGGGACCGGCCTAGACCCCTCACACCATAGACCCAGCTGCCCTGGGACCGGCCTAGACCCCTGACACCATAGACCCAGCTGCAGTGGGACTGGCCTAGACCCCTCACACCATAGACCCAGCTGCCCTGGGACTGGCCTAGACCCCTCACACCATAGACCCAGCTGCCCTGGGACTGGCCTAGACCCCTCACACCATAGACCCAGCTGCCCTGGGACTGGCCTAGACCCCTCACACCATAGACCCAGCTGCCCTGGGACTGGCCTAGATCCCTCACACCATAGACCCAGCTGCCCCGGGACTTGCCTAGAACCCTCACACCATAGACCCAGCTTCCCCAGGACTGGCCTAGACCCTCACACCATAGACCCAGCTGCCCTAAGACTGGCCCAGACCCCTAACACCGTAGACCCAGCTGCCCTGAGACCGGCCTAAACCCCTCACACCATAGACCCAGCTGCCCCAAGACTGGCCTAGAACCCTCACACCATAGACCCAGCTACCCCGGGACTGACCTAGAACCCTCACACCATAGACCCAGCTGCCCTGGGACTGGCCTAGACCCCTCACACCATAGACCCAGCTGCCCGAAGACTGGCCTAGACCCCTCACACCATAGACCCAGCTGCCCCGGGACTGGCTTAGAACCCTCACACCATAGACCCAGCTGCACTGGGACTGGCCTAGATCCCTCACACCATAGACCCAGCTGCCCTGGGAGTCGCCTACACCCCTCACACCATAGACACAGCTGCCCCAAGACTGGTCTAGAACCCTCACACCACAGACCCAGCTGCCTTGGGACTGGCCTAGGCCCCTCACACCATATACCCAGCTACCTTGGGACAGGTCTAGACCCCTCACACCATAGACCCAGCTGCCCTGGGACTGGCCTAGACCCCTCACACCATAGACCCAGCTGCCCTGGGACTGGCCTAGAACCCTCACACCTTAAGCCCAGCTGCCCTGGGACCTGCCTAGATCCCTCACACCATAGACCTAGCTGCCCCAAGACTGGCCCAGACCCCTAACACCATAGACCCAGCTGCCCCGGGACTTGCCTAGATCCCTCACACCATAGACCCAGCTGCCCTGGGACTTGCCTAGATCCCTCACACCATAGACCCAGCTGCCCTGGGACTGGCCTAGATCCCTCACACCATAGACCCAGCTGCCCTGGGACTGGCCTAGATCCCTCACACCATAGACCCAGCTGCCCTGGGACTGGCCTAGATCCCTCACACCATAGACCCAGCTGCCCTGGGACTGGCCTAGATCCCTCACACCATAGACCCAGCTGCCCCAAGACTGGCCTAGATCCCTCACACCATAGACCCAGCTGCCCTGGGACTGGCCTAGATCCCTCACACCATAGACCCAGCTGCCCCAAGACTGGCCTAGATCCCTCACACCATAGACCCAGCTGCCCTGGGACTGGCCTAGATCCCTCACACCATAGACCCAGCTGCCGTGGGACTGGCCTAGACCCCTAATACCATAGGCCAAGCTGCCCCAAGACTGGCCTAGACCCCACACACCATAGACCCAGCTGCCCTGGGACCGGTGTAGACACCTCACACCGTAGACCCAGCTGCCCTGGGACTGGCCTAGACCCCTCACACCATAGACTCAGCTGCCCTGAGACTGGCCTAGAACCCTCACACAATAGACGCAGCTACCCTGGGACCGGCCTAGATCCCTCACACCATAGACGCAGCTGCCCTGGGACCGGCCTCGATCCCTCACACCATAGACGCAGGTGCCCTGAGACTGGCCTAGATCCCTCACACCATAGAACCAGCTGCTCCAAGACTGGCCTAGATCCCCCAAACCATAGACCTAGCTGCCCTGGGACTGGTGTAGACCCCTCACACCATAGACCCAGCTGCCCTGGGACTGGCCTAGACCCCTCACACCATAAACCCAGCTGCCCTGGGGCAGGCCTAGAACCTCACACCATAGACCCAGCAGCCCCAAGACTGGCGTAAAACCCTCACATTTATTTATTTATTTGAGTTTTATAGAGCGCGAACTTGACCCGTTAGGGTATCAGAGCGCTTTACAGGAAAACATAGCCGTGTACAGATTAGGCATAGCATCATCCAGTTGCGGATTGAGTGAGAGAGGGTAAGGTGCAGGGTACACAGGGAGATAGGGCATGTATTTACAGATTAAATATCCAAATACTCAGGAACGAGGTAACATTTTTACAGATTACGTTAACCAATGTTCGCGACAAGGCCCCCAGTTTCTGATGGGGTGAGCTAGATAATCCGAAGGGAGGCAATAGATGGCCATAGATCAGGGCTGTAGTAGTTGTAGAGGCAAAGTTTAAACGAGAAATTTACCCATAAGGAATGTTTTGGCATCCTTTTTGAAGCGAGTCAGAGAGGGGATTCTTCTGATGTCCGGTGGGAGAGAGTTCCATATTCTTGGAGCAGCCCCGGAGAAAGCCCGGTTGTAAGTTTTTTTTTTTTTTTTTTTTTTTTCCGAAAGCGTGCAGGTTGGAGCAAGAGGTCTCTGGCAGATCGTGAGTTTCTGATTCCTCACATCATAGATGCAGCTGCCCTGGGACTAGCCTAGACCCCTTTCACCATAGACCCAGCTGCCCCAGGACTGGCCTAGACCCCTCACACCATAGACCCAGCTGCAGTGGGACTGGCCTAGACCCCTCACACCATAGACCCAGCTGCCCTGGGACTGGCCTAGACCCTCACACCATAGACCCAGCTGCCCCGGGACTGGCCTAGACCCCTCACACCATAGACCCAGCTGCCCCGGGACTGGCCTAGACCCCTCACACCATAGACCCAGCTGCCCTGGGACCGGCCTAGACCCCTGACACCATAGACCCAGCTGCAGTGGGACTGGCCTAGACCCCTCACACCATAGACCCAGCTGCCCTGGGACTGGCCTAGACCCCTCACACCATAGACCCAGCTGCCCCGGGACTGGCCTAGACCCCTCCCACCATAGACCCAGATGCCCTGGGACCGGCCTAGACCCCTGACACCATAGACCCAGCTGCAGTGGGACTGGCCTAGACCCCTCACACCATAGACCCAGCTGCCCTGGGACCGGCCTAGACCCCTGACACCATAGACCCAGCTGCAGTGGGACTGGCCTAGACCCCTCACACCATAGACCCAGCTGCCCTGGGACTGGCCTAGACCCCTCACACCATAGACCCAGCTGCCCCAGGACTGGCCTAGATCCCTCACACCATAGACCCAGCTGCCCCAGGACTGGCCTAGAACCCTCACACCATAGACCCAGCTGCCCCAAGACTGGCCTGGATCCCTCACACCATAGACCCAGCTGCCCTGGGACCGGCCTAGATCCCTCACACCATAGACGCAGCTGTCCTGGGACTGGCCTAGACCCCTCACAGCATAGACCCAGCTGCCCTGGGGCCGGCCTAGATCCCTCACACCATAGAACCAGCTGCCCCAAGACTGGCCTAGATCCCTCACACCATAGACCCAGCTGCCCCAAGACGGGCCAAGACCCCTCACACCATAGACCCAGCTGCCCCGGGACTGGCCTAGATCCCCCACACCATAGACCTAGCTGCCCTGGGACCGGTGTAGACCCCTCACACCGTAGGCCCTGGGACTGGCCTAGACCCCTCACACCATAGACCCAGCTGCCCTGGGACTGGCCTAGACCCCTCACACCATAGACCCAGCTGCCCTGGGACTGGCCTAGATCCCTCACACCATAGACCCAGCTGCCCCGGGACTTGCCTAGAACCCTCACACCATAGACCCAGCTTCCCCAGGACTGGCCTAGACCCCTCACACCATAGACCCAGCTGCCCTAAGACTGGCCCAGACCCCTAACACCGTAGACCCAGCTGCCCTGAGACCGGCCTAAACCCCTCACACCATAGACCCAGCTGCCCCAAGACTGGTCTAGAACCCTCACACCACAGACCCAGCTGCCTTGGGACTGGCCTAGGCCCCTCACACCATATACCCAGCTACCTTGGGACAGGTCTAGATCCCTCACACCATAGACCCAGCTGCCCTGGGACTGGCCTAGACCCCTCACACCATAGACCCAGCTGCCCTGGGACTGGCCTAGACCCCTCACACCATAGACCCAGCTGCCCTGGGACTGGCCTAGAACCCTCACACCTTAAGCCCAGCTGCCCTGGGACCTGCCTAGATCCCTCACACCATAGACCTAGCTGCCCCAAGACTGGCCCAGACCCCTAACACCATAGACCCAGCTGCCCCGGGACTTGCCTAGATCCCTCACACCATAGACCCAGCTGCCCTGGGACTTGCCTAGATCCCTCACACCATAGACCCAGCTGCCCTGGGACTGGCCTAGATCCCTCACACCATAGACCCAGCTGCCCTGGGACTGGCCTAGATCCCTCACACCATAGACCCAGCTGCCCTGGGACTGGCCTAGATCCCTCACACCATAGACCCAGCTGCCCTGGGACTGGCCTAGATCCCTCACACCATAGACCCAGCTGCCCCAAGACTGGCCTAGATCCCTCACACCATAGATGCATCTGCCTTGGACTGGCCTAGACCCCTAACACCATAGCCCCAGCTGCCCCGGGACTGGCCTAGACCCCTCACACCATAGACCAGGCTGCCCTGGGACTGGCCTAGACCCCTCACACCATAGACCCAGCTGCCCCGGGACTGGCCTAGACCCCTCACACCATAGACCCAGCTGCCCTGGGACTGGCCTAGACCCCTCACACCATAGACCCAGCTGCCCTAAGACTGGCCCAGACCCCTCACACCATAGACCCAGCTGCCCTAAGACTGGCCCAGACCCCTCACACCATAGACCCAGCTGCCCTAAGACTGGCCCAGACCCCTTACACCGTAGACCCAGCTGCCCTGAGACCGGCCTAAACCCCTCACACCATAGACCCAGCTACCCCGGGACTGACCTAGAACCCTCACACCATAGACCCAGCTGCCCTGGGACTGGCCTAGACCCCTCACACCATAGACCCAGCTGCCCTGGGACTGGCCTAGACCCCTCACACCATAGACCCAGCTGCCCCAAGACTGGCCTAGACCCCTCACACCATAGACCCAGCTGCCCCGGGACTGGATTTGAACCCTCACACCATAGACCCAGCTGCAGTGGGACTGGCCTAGATCCCTCACACCATAGACTCAGCTGCCCTGGGACTCGCCTACACCCCTCACACCATAGACACAGCTGCCCCAAGACTGGTCTAGAACCCTCACACCACAGACACAGCTGCCCCAAGACTGGCCTAGACCCCTCACACCATATACTCAGCTACCTTGGGACAGGTCTAGATCCCTCACACCATAGACCCAGCTGCCCTGGGACTGGCCTAGACCCTCACACCATAGACCCAGCTGCCCTGGGACTGGCATAGACCCCTCACACCATAGACCCAGCTGCCCTGGGACTGGCCTAGAACCCTCACACCTTAAGCCCAGCTGCCCTGGGACCTGCCTAGATCCCTCACACCATAGACCTAGCTGCCCCAATACTGGCCCAGACCCCTAACACCATAGACCCAGCTGCCCTGAGACCGGCCTAAACCCCTCACACCATAGACCCAGCTGCCCCAAACTGGCGTAGAACCCTCACACCATAGGCCCAGCTGCCCGAAACTGGCCTAGACCCCTCACACCATAGACCCAGCTGCCCTGGGACTGGCCTAGACCCCTCACACCATAGACCCAGCTGCCCTTGGACTGGCCTAGACCCCTCACACCATAGACCCAGCTGCCTTGGACTGGCCTAGACCCCTCACACCATAGACCCAGCTGCCCCAGAACTGGCCTAGATCACTCACACCATAGACCCAGCTGCCCTAAGACTGGCCTGGACCCCTCACACCACAGACGCAGCTGCCCCAAGACTGGCCTAGACCCCTCACACCATAGACCCAGCTGCCCTGGGACTGGCCTAGACCCCTCACACCATAGACCCAGCTGCCCCAAGACTGGTGTAGAACCCTCACACCTCAGACCCAGTTGCCCCAAGACTGGCCAAGATCCCTCACACCATAGACCCAGCTGCCCGGGGACTGGCCTAGACCCCTCACACCATAGACCCAGCTGCCCAGTGACTGGCCTAGATCCCTCACACCATAGACCCAGCTGCCTCGGGACTGGCCTAGACCCCTCACACCATAGACCCAGCTGCCCTGGGACTGGCCTAGATCCCTCACACCATAGACCCAGCTGCCCTGGGACTGGCCTAGACCCCTCACACCATAGACCCAGCTGCCCCAGGACTGGCCTAGACCCCTCACACCATAGACCCAGCTGCCCCGGGACTGGCCTAGACCCCTCACACCATAGACCCAGCTGCCCCGGGACTGGCCTAGACCCCTCACACCATAGACCCAGCTGCCCCGGGACTGGCCTAGACCTCTCGCACCATAGACGCAGCTGCCCTGGGACTGGCCTAGATCCCTCACACCATAGACCCAGCTGCCCCAAGACTGGCTTAGATCCCTCACACCATAGACCCAGCTGCCCTGGGACTGGCCTAGATCCCTCACACCATAGACCCAGCTGCCCCAAGACTGGCCTAGATCCCTCACACCATAGACCCAGCTGCCGTGGGACTGGCCTAGACCCCTAATACCATAGACCCAGCTGCCCCAAGACTGGCCTAGACCCCACACACCATAGACCCAGCTGCCCCAAGCCTGGCCTGGACCCCTCACACCATAGACGCAGCTACCCTGGGACCTTCCTAGATCCCTCACACCATAGACCCAGCTACCCTGGGACTTGCCTACATCCCTCACACCATAGACCCAGCTGCCCTGGGACTGGCCTAGATCCCTCACACCATAGACGCATCTGCCTTGGACTGGCCTAGACCCCTAACACCATAGCCCCAGCTGCCCCAGGACTGGCCTAGACCTCTCACACCATAGCCCCAGCTGCCCCGGGACTGGCCTAGACCCCTCACACCATAGACCCAGCTGCCCTGGGACTGGCCTAGACCCCTCACACCATAGACCAAGCTGCCTTGGGACTGGCCTAGTCCCCTCACACCATAGACCCAGCTGCCCTGGGACTGGCCTAGACCCCTCGCACCATAGACCCAGCTGCCCTGGGACTGGCCTAGATCCCTCACACCATAGACCCAGCTGCCCTGGGACTGGCCTAAACCCCTCACACCATAGACCCAGCTGCCCTGGGACTGGCCTAGACCCCTCACACCATAGACCCAGCTGCCCTGGGACTGGCCTAGACCCCTCACACCATAGACCCAGCTGCCCTGGGACTTGCCTAGATCCCTCACACCATAGACCCAGCTGCCCTGGGACTTGCCTAGATCCCTCACACCATAGACCCAGCTGCCCTGGGACTGGCCTAGATCCCTCACACCATAGACCCAGCTGCCCTGGGACTGGCCTAGATCCCTCACACCATAGACCCAGCTGCCCTGGGACTGGCCTAGATCCCTCACACCATAGACCCAGCTGCCCCAAGACTGGCCTAGATCCCTCACACCATAGACGCATCTGCCTTGGACTGGCCTAGACCCCTAACCCCATAGCCCCAGCTGCCCCGGGACTGGCCTAGACCCCTCACACCATAGACCAGGCTGCCCTGGGACTGGCCTAGACCCCTCACACCATAGACCCAGCTGCCCCGGGACTGGCCTAGACCCCTCACACCATAGACCCAGCTGCCCTGGGACTGGCCTAGACCCCTCACACCATAGACCCAGCTGCCCTAAGACTGGCCCAGACCCCTCACACCATAGACCCAGCTGCCCTAAGACTGGCCCAGACCCCTCACACCATAGACCCAGCTGCCCTAAGACTGGCCCAGACCCCTTACACCGTAGACCCAGCTGCCCTGTGACCGGCCTAAACCCCTCACACCATAGACCCAGCTGCCCCAAGACTGGCCTAGAACCCTCACACCATAGACCCAGCTACCCCGGGACTGACCTAGAACCCTCACACCATAGACCCAGCTGCCCCGGGACTGGCCTAGACCCCTCACACCATAGACCCAGCTGCCCTGGGACTGGCCTAGACCCCTCACACCATAGACCCAGCTGCCCCAAGACTGGCCTAGTCCCCAAACACCATAGACCCAGCTGCCCCGGGACTGGCTTAGAACCCTCACACCATAGACCCAGCTGCAGTGGGACTGGCCTAGATCCCTCACACCATAGACCCAGCTGCCCTGGGACTCGCCTACACCCCTCACACCATAGACACAGCTGCCCCAAGACTGGTCTAGAACCCTCACACCACAGACACAGCTGCCCCAAGACTGGCCTAGACCCCTCACACCATATACTCAGCTACCTTGGGACAGGTCTAGATCCCTCACACCATAGACCCAGCTGCCCTGGGACTGGCCTAGACCCCTCACACCATAGACCCAGCTGCCCTGGGACTGGCATAGACCCCTCACACCATAGACCCAGCTGCCCCAATACTGGCCCAGACCCCTAACACCATAGACCTAGCTGCCCTGAGACCGGCCTAAACCCCTCACACCATAGACCCAGCTGCCCCAAACTGGCGTAGAACCCTCACACCATAGGCCCAGCTGCCCGAAACTGGCCTAGACCCCTCACACCATAGACCCAGCTGCCCTGGGACTGGCCTAGACCCCTCACACCATAGACCCAGCTGCCCTTGGACTGGCCTAGACCCCTCACACCATAGACCCAGCTGCCTTGGACTGGCCTAGACCCCTCACACCATAGACCCAGCTGCCCCAGAACTGGCCTAAATCCCTCACACCATAGACCCAGCTGCCCTAAGACTGGCCTGGACCACTCACACCACAGACTCAGCTGCCCCAAGACTGGCCTAGACCCCTCACACCATAGACCCAGCTGCCCTGGGACTGGCCTAGACCCCTCACACCATAGACCCCGCTGCCCCAAGACTGGTGTAGAACCCTCACACCATAGACCCAGTTGCCCCAAGACTGGCCAAGATCCCTCACACCATAGACCCAGCTGCCCGGGGACTGGCCTGTACCCCTCACACCATAGACCCAGCTGCCCAGTGACTGGCCTAGATCCCTCACACCATAGACCCAGCTGCCTCGGGACTGGCCTAGACCCCTCACACCATAGACCCAGCTGCCTGGGACTGGCCTAGACCCCTCACACCATAGACCCAGCTGCCCTGGGACTGGCCTAGACCCCTCACACCGTAGACCCAGCTGCCCTAAGACTGGCCTAGACCCCTCACACCATAGACCCAGCTGCCCTGGGACTGGCCTAGATCCCTCACACCATAGACGCAGCTGCCTTGGACTGGCCTAGACCCCTAACACCATAGCCCCAGCTGCCCCGGGACTGGCCTAGACCACTCACACCATAGACCCAGCTGCCCTGGGACTGGCCTAGACCCCTCACACCATAGACCCAGCTGCCCCAGGACTGGCCTAGACCCCTCACACCATAGACCCAGCTGCCCCGGGACTGGCCTAGACCCCTCACACCATAGACGCAGCTGCCCTGGGACTGGCCTAGATCCCTCACACCATAGACCCAGCTGCCCCAAGACTGGCCTAGATCCCTCACACCATAGACCCAGCTGCCCTGGGACTGGCCTAGATCCCTCACACCATAGACCCAGCTGCCCCAAGACTGGCCTAGATCCCTCACACCATAGACCCAGCTGCCGTGGGACTGGCCTAGACCCCTAATACCATAGACCCAGCTGCCCCAAGACTGGCCTAGACCCCACACACCATAGACCCAGCTGCCCCAAGCCTGGCCTGGACCCCTCACACCATAGACGCAGCTACCCTGGAACCTTCCTAGATCCCTCACACCATAGACCCAGCTGCCCTGGGACTTGCCTAGATCCCTCACACCATAGACCCAGCTGCCCTGGGACTGGCCTAGATCCCTCACACCATAGACCTAGCTGCCCTAGGACTGGCCTAGATCCCTCACACCATAGACCCAGCTGCCCCCAGACTGGCCTAGATCCCTCACACCATAGACGCATCTGCCTTGGACTGGCCTAGACCCCTAACACCATAGCCCCAGCTGCCCCAGGACTGGCCTAGACCTCTCACACCATAGCCCCAGCTGCCCCGGGACTGGCCTAGACCCCTCACACCATAGACCCAGCTGCCCTGGGACTGGCCTAGACCCCTCACACCATAGACCAAGCTGCCTTGGGACTGGCCTAGTCCCCTCACACCATAGACCCAGCTGCCCTGGGACTGGCCTAGACCCCTCGCACCATAGACCCAGCTGCCCTGGGACTGGCCTAGACCCCTCACACCATAGACCCAGCTGCCCTGGGACTGGCCTAGACCCCTCACACCATAGACCCAGCTGCCTTGGACTGGCCTAGACCCCTCATACCATGGACCCAGCTGCTTGGGACTGACCTAGACCCCTCACACCATAGACCCAGCTACCCCAAGACTGGCCTAGACCCCTAATACCATAGACCCAGCTGCCCCAAGACTGGCCTAGACCCCTAACACCATAGCCCCAGCTGCCCCGGGACTGGCCTAGACCCCTCAGACCATAGACCCAGCTGCCCCAAGACTTGCCTAGACCCCTAACACCATAGCCCCAGCTGCCCCGGGACTGGCCTAGACCCCTCAGACCATAGACCCAGCTGTCCTGGGACTGGCCTAGACCCCTCACACCATAGACGCAGCTGCCCCAAGACTGGCCTAGACCCCTCACACCATAGACCCAGCTGCTTGGGACTGGCCTAGACCCCTCACACCGTAGACCCAGCTGCCCCAAGACTGGCCTAGACCCCTCACACCATAGACCCAGCTGCCCCAAGACTGGCCTAGACCCCTAATACCATAGACCCAGCTGCCCCAAGACTGTCCTAGACCCCTAACACCATAGACCCAGCTGCCCCGGGACTGGCCCAGACCCCTTAGACCATAGACCCAGCTGCCCCGGGACTGGCCTAGACCCCTCACACCATAGACGCAGCTGCCCTGGGACTGGCCTAGACCTCTCACACCATAGACCCAGCTGCCCCGATACTGGCCTAGACCCCTCACACCATAGACCCAGGTGCCCTGGGACTGGCCTAGACCCCTCCCACCATATACCCAGGTGCCCTGGAACTGGCCTAGACCCCTCACACCATAGACCCAGCTGCCCCGGGACTGGCCTAGACCCCTCACACCATAGACGCAGCTGCCTTGGGACTGGCCTAGACCACTCACACCATAGACCCAGCTGCCCCGGGAATGGCCTAGACCCCTCACACCATAGACCCAGCTGCCCTGGGACTGGCCTAGCCCCCTCACACCATAGACCCAGCTGCCGTGGGTGTGGCCTAGACCCCTCACACCATAGACCCAGCTGCCCTGGGACTGGCCTAGACCCCTCACACCATAGACCCAGCTGCTTGGGACTGGCCTAGACCCCTCACACCGTAGACCCAGCTGCCCTGGGTCTGGCCTAGACCCCTCACACCATAGACCCAGCTGCTTGGGACTGGCCTAGACCCTCACACCGTAGACCCAGCTGCCCCAAGACTGGCCTAGACCCCTCACACCATAGACCCAGCTGCCCCAAGACTGGCCTAGACCCCTCACACCATAGACCCAGCTGCCCCAAGACTGGCCTAGATACTTCACACCATAGACCCAGCTGCCCTTGGACCAGCCTAGACCCCTCACACCATAGACCCAGCTGCCCTAGGACCAGCCTAGACCCCTCACACCATAGACCCAGCTACCCCGAGACTGGCCTAGACCCCTCACACCATAGACCCAGGCGCCCTGGGACTGGCCTAGACCCCTCACACCACAGACCCAGCTGCTTGGGACTGGCCTAGACCCCTCACACCATAGACCCAGCTGCCCTGAGACTGGCCTAGACCCCTCACACCATAGACCCAGCTGCTTGGGACTGGCCTAGACTCCTCACACCATAGAACCAGCTGCCCCAAGACTGGCCTAGACCCCTAACACCATAGACCCAGCTGCCCCGGGACTGGCCTAGACCCCTCACACCATAGACCCAGCTGCCCCGGGACTGGCCTAGACCCCTCACACCATAGACCCAGCTGCCCCGGGACTGGCCTAGACCCCTCACACCATAGACGCAGCTGCCCTAAGCCGGGCCTAGATCCCTCACACCATAGACCCAGCTGCCCCAAGACTGGCCTAGACCCCTCACACCATAGACCCATCTGCCCGAGACTGGCCTAGACCCCTCACACCGTAGACCCAGCTGCCCGAGACTGGCCTAGACCCCTCACACCGTAGACCCAGCTGCCCCGGGACTGGCCTAGACCCCTCACACCATAGACCCAGCTGCCCTGGGACTGGCGTAGAACCCTCATACCATAGACCCAGCTGCCCTGGGACTGGCGTAGAACCCTCACACCATAGACCCAGCTGCCTCGGGACTGGCCTAGATCCCTCACACCATAGACCCAGCTGCCCTGGGACTGGCCTAGACCCCTCACACCATTGACCCAGCTGCCCCGGGACTGGCCTAGACCCCTCACACCATAGACCCAGCTGCCCCAAGACTGGCCTAGACCCCTCACACCATAGACCCAGCTGCCCGAGACTGGCCTAGACCCCTCACACCATAGACCCAGGTGCCTTGGGACTGGCCTAGACCCCTCACACCATAGACCCAGCTGCCGTGGGAGTGGCCTAGACCCCTCACACCATAGACCCAGCTGCCGTGGGAGTGGCCTAGACCCCTCACACCATAGACCCAGCTGCTTGGGACTGGCCTAGACCCCTCACACCATAGACCCAGCTGCCCTGGGACTGGCCTAGACCCCTCACACCATAGACCCAGCTGCTTGGGACTGGCCTAGACCCCTCACACCATAGACCCAGCTGCCCCAAGACTGGCCTAGACCCCTCATACCATAGACCCAGCTGCCCTGGGACTGGCCTAGACCCCTCACACCATAGACCCAGCTGCCGTGGGAGTGGCCTAGACCCCTCACACCATAGACCCAGCTGCTTGGGACTGGCCTAGACCCCTCACACCATAAACCCAGCTGCCCTGGGACTGGCCTAGACCCCTCACACCATAGACCCAGCTGCCCCAAGACTGGCCTAGACCCCTCACACCATAGACCCAGCTGCCCTGGGACTGGCCTAGACCCCTAACACCATAGACCCAGCTGCCCCAGGACTGGCCTAGACCCCTCACACCATAGACCCAGCTGCCCCGGGACTGGCCTAGACCCCTCACACCATAGACGCAGCTGCCCCAAGACTGGATGAGACCTCTCGCACCATAGACCCAGCTGCCCCGGGACTGGCCTAGACCCCTCACACCATAGACCCAGCTGCCCTGGGACTGGCCTAGACCCCTCACACCATAGACCAAGCTGCCTTGGGACTGGCCTAGTCCCCTCACACCATAGACCCAGCTGTCCTGGGACTGGCCTAGACCCCTCGCACCATAGACCCAGCCGCCCTGGGACTGGCCTAGACCCCTCACACCATAGACCCAGCTGCCCTGGGACTGGCCTAAACCCCTCACACCATAGACCCAGCTGCCCTAAGACTGGCCCAGACCCCTCACACCATAGACCCAGCTGCCCTAAGACTGGCCCAGACCCCTCACACCATAGACCCAGCTGCCCTAAGACTGGCCCAGACCCCTTACACCGTAGACCCAGCTGCCCTGAGACCGGCCTAAACCCCTCACACCATAGACCCAGCTGCCCCAAGACTGGCCTAGAACCCTCACACCATAGACCCAGCTACCCCGGGACTGACCTAGAACCCTCACACCATAGACCCAGCTGCCCTGGGACTGGCCTAGACCCTCACACCATAGACCCAGCTGCCCTGGGACTGGCCTAGACCCCTCACACCATAGACCCAGCTGCCCCAAGACTGGCCTAGACCCCTAATACCATAGACCCAGCTGCCCCAAGACTGTCCTAGACCCCTAACACCATAGACCCAGCTGCCCCGGGACTGGCCTAGACCCCTCACACCATAGACCCAGCTGCCCCGGGACTGGCCTAGACCCCTCACACCATAGACGCAGCTGCCCTGGGACTGGCCTAGACCTCTCACACCATAGACCCAGCTGCCCCGAGACTGGCCTAGACCCCTCACACCATAGACCCAGGTGCCCTGGGACTGGCCTAGACCCCTCCCACCATATACCCAGGTGCCCTGGGACTGGCCTAGACCCCTCCCACCATATACCCAGGTGCCCTGGAACTGGCCTAGACCCCTCACACCATAGACCCAGCTGCCCCGGGACTGGCCTAGACCCCTCACACCATAGACGCAGCTGCCCTGGGACTGGCCTAGACCACTCACACCATAGACCCAGCTGCCCCGGGAATGGCCTAGACCCCTCACACCATAGACCCAGCTGCCCTGGGACTGGCCTAGCCCCCTCACACCATAGACCCAGCTGCCGTGGGTGTGGCCTAGACCCCTCACACCATAGACCCAGCTGCCCTGGGACTGGCCTAGACCCCTCACACCATAGACCCAGCTGCTTGGGACTGGCCTAGACCCCTCACACCGTAGACCCAGCTGCCCTGGGTCTGGCCTAGACCCCTCACACCATAGACCCAGCTGCTTGGGACTGGCCTAGACCCCTCACACCGTAGACCCAGCTGCCCCAAGACTGGCCTAGACCCCTCACACCATAGACCCAGCTGCCCCAAGACTGGCCTAGACCCCTCACACCATAGACCCAGCTGCCCCAAGACTGGCCTAGATACTTCACACCATATACCCAGCTGCCCTTGGACCAGCCTAGACCCCTCACACCATAGACCCAGCTGCCCTAGGACCAGCCTAGACCCCTCACACCATAGACCCAGCTGCCCCGAGACTGGCCTAGACCCCTCACACCATAGACCCAGGCGCCCTGGGACTGGCCTAGACCCCTCACACCACAGACCCAGCTGCTTGGGACTGGCCTAGACCCCTCACACCATAGACCCAGCTGCCCTGGGACTGGCCTAGACCCCTCACACCATAGACCCAGCTGCTTGGGACTGGCCTAGACTCCTCACACCATAGAACCAGCTGCCCCAAGACTGGCCTAGACCCCTCACACCATAGACCCGGCTGCCCCAAGACTGGCCTAGACCCCTCATACCATAGACCCAGCTGCCCTGGGACTGGCCTAGACCCCTAACACCATAGACCCAGCTGCCCCGGGACTGGCCTAGACCCCTCACACCATAGACCCAGCTGCCCCGGGACTGGCCTAGACCCCTCACACCATAGACCCAGCTGCCCCGGGACTGGCCTAGACCCCTCACACCATAGACCCAGCTGCCCCGGGACTGGCCTAGACCCCTCACACCATAGACGCAGCTGCCCTAAGCCGGGCCTAGATCCCTCACACCATAGACCAAGCTGCCCCAAGACTGGCCTAGACCCCTCACACCATAGACCCATCTGCCCGAGACTGGCCTAGACCCCTCACACCGTAGACCCAGCTGCCCGAGACTGGCCTAGACCCCTCACACCGTAGACCCAGCTGCCCGGGACTGGCCTAGACCCCTCACACCATAGACCCAGCTGCCCTGGGACTGGCGTAGAACCCTCATACCATAGACCCAGCTGCCCTGGGACTGGCGTAGAACCCTCATACCATAGACCCAGCTGCCCTGGGACTGGCGTAGAACCCTCACACCATAGACCCAGCTGCCTCGGGACTGGCCTAGATCCCTCACACCATAGACCCAGCTGCCCTGGGACTGGCCTAGACCCCTCACACCATTGACCCAGCTGCCCCGGGACTGGCCTAGACCCCTCACACCATAGACCCAGCTGCCCCAAGACTGGCCTAGACCCCTCACACCATAGACCCAGCTGCCCGAGACTGGCCTAAACCCCTCACACCATAGACCCAGGCGCCTTGGGACTGGCCTAGACCCCTCACACCATAGACCCAGCTGCCGTGGGAGTGGCCTAGACCCCTCACACCATAGACCCAGCTGCCGTGGGAGTGGCCTAGACCCCTCACACCATAGACCCAGCTGCTTGGGACTGGCCTAGACCCCTCACACCATAGACCCAGCTGCCCTGGGACTGGCCTAGACCCCTCACACCATAGACCCAGCTGCTTGGGACTGGCCTAGACCCCTCACACCATAGAACCAGCTGCCCCAAGACTGGCCTAGACCCCTCACACCATAGACCCAGCTGCCCCAAGACTGGCCTAGACCCCTCATACCATAGACCCAGCTTCCCTGGGACTGGCCTAGACCCCTAACACCATAGACCCAGCTGCCCCGGGACTGGCCTAGACCCCTCACACCATAGACCCAGCTGCCCCGGGACTGGCCTAGACCCCTCACACCATAGACGCAGCTGCCCCAAGACTGGATGAGACCTCTCACACCATAGACCCAGCTGCCCCGGGACTGGCCTAGACCCCTCACACCATAGACCCAGCTGCCCTGGGACTGGCCTAGACCCCTCACACCATAGACCAAGCAGCCTTGGGACTGGCCTAGTCCCCTCACACCATAGACCCAGCTGCCCTGGTACTGGCCTAGACCCCTCGCACCATAGACCCAGCCGCCCTGGGACTGGCCTAGACCCCTCACACCATAGACCCAGCTGCCCTGTGACTGGCCTAAACCCCTCACACCATAGACCCAGCTGCCCTGTGACTGGCCCAAACCCCTCACACCATAGACCCAGCTGCCCTAAGACTGGCCCAGACCCCTCACACCATAGACCCAGCTGCCCTAAGACTGGCCCAGACCCCTTACACCGTAGACCCAGCTGCCCTGAGACCGGCCTAAACCCCTCACACCATAGACCCAGCTGCCCCAAGACTGGCCTAGAACCCTCACACCATAGACCCAGCTACCCCGGGACTGACCTAGAACCCTCACACCATAGACCCAGCTGCCCTGGGACTGGCCTAGACCCTCACACCATAGACCCAGCTGCCCTGGGACTGGCCTAGACCCCTCACACCATAGACCCAGCTGCCCCAAGACTGGCCTAGACCCCTCACACCATAGACCCAGCTGCCCCGGGACTGGCTTAGAACCCTCACACCATAGACCCAGCTGCAGTGGGACTGGCCTAGATCCCTCACACCATAGACCCAGCTGGCCTGGGACCTGCCTAGATCCCTCACACCATAGACCTAGCTGCCCCAATACTGGCCCAGACCCCTAACACCATAGACCCAGCTGCCCTGAGACCGGCCTAAACCCCTCACACCATAGACCCAGCTGCCCCAAACTGGCGTAGAACCCTCACACCATAGGCCCAGCTGCCCGAAACTGGCCTAGACCCCTCACACCATAGACCCAGCTGCCCTGGGACTGGCCTAGACCCCTCACACCATAGACCCAGCTGCCCTTGGACTGGCCTAGACCCCTCACACCATAGACCCAGCTGCCCTTGGACTGGCCTAGACCCCTCACACCATAGACCCAGCTGCCCTTGGACTGGCCTAGACCCCTCACACCATAGACCCAGCTGCCCTGGGACTGGCCTAGACCCCTCACACCATAGACCCAGCTGCCCCAAGACTGGTGTAGAACCCTCACACCATAGACCCAGCTGCCCTGGGACTGGCCTAGACCCCTCACACCATAGACCCAGCTGCCCCAGGACTGGCCTAGACCCCTCACACCATAGACCCAGCTGCCCCGGGACTGGCCTAGACCCCTCACACCATAGACCCAGCTGCCCCGGGACTGGCCTAGACCCCTCGCACCATAGACCCAGCTGCCCCGGGACTGGCCTAGACCTCTCGCACCATAGACGCAGCTGCCCTGGGACTGGCCTAGACCCCTCACACCATAGACCCAGCTGCCCCAGGACTGGCCTAGACCCCTCACACCATAGACCCAACTGCCCCGGGACTGGCCTAGACCCCTCACACCATAGACCCAGCTGCCCCGGGACTGGCCTAGACCCCTCACACCATTGACCCAGCTGCCCCGGGACTGGCCTAGACCTCTCGCACCATAGACGCAGCTGCCCTGGGACTGGCCTAGATCCCTCACACCATAGACCCAGCTGCCCCAAGACTGGCCTAGATCCCTCACACCATAGACCCAGCTGCCCTGGGACTGGCCTAGATCCCTCACACCATAGACCCAGCTGCCCCAAGACTGGCCTAGATCCCTCACACCATAGACCCAGCTGCCCTGGGACTGGCCTAGATCCCTCACACCATAGACCCAGCTGCCGTGGGACTGGCCTAGACCCCTAATACCATAGGCCAAGCTGCCCCAAGACTGGCCTAGACCCCACACACCGTAGACCCAGCTGCCCCAAGCCTGGCCTGGACCCCTCACACCATAGACACAGCTACCCTGGGACCTTCCTAGATCCCTCACACCATAGACCCAGCTGCCCTGGGACTTGCCTAGATCCCTCACACCATAGACCCAGCTGCCCTGGGACTGGCCTAGATCCCTCACACCATAGACCTAGCTGCCCTGGGACTGGCCTAGATCCCTCACACCATAGACCCAGCTGCCCCCAGACTGGCCTAGATCCCTCACACCATAGACGCATCTGCCTTGGACTGGCCTAGACCCCTAACACCATAGCCCCAGCTGCCCCAGGACTGGCCTAGACCTTTCACACCATAGCCCCAGCTGCCCCGGGACTGGCCTAGACCCCTCACACCATAGACCCAGCTGCCCTGGGACTGGCCTAGACCCCTCACACCATAGACCAAGCTGCCTTGGGACTGGCCTAGTCCCCTCACACCATAGACCCAGCTGCCCTGGGACTGGCCTAGACCCCTCGCACCATAGACCCAGCTGCCCTGGGACTGGCCTAGACCCCTCACACCATAGACCCAGCTGCCCTGGGACTGGCCTAAACCCCTCACACCATAGACCCAGCTGCCCTGGGACTGGCCTAGACCCCTCACGCCATAGACCCAGCTGCCTTGGACTGGCCTAGACCCCTCATACCATGGACCCAGCTGCTTGGGACTGGCCTAGACCCCTCACACCATAGACCCAGCTGCCCCAAGACTGGCCTAGACCCCTCACACCATAGACCCAGCTGCCCCAATACTGGCCTAGACCCCTAATACCATAGACCCAGCTGCCCCAAGACTGGCCTAGACCCCTAACACCATAGCCCCAGCTGCCCCGGGACTGGCCTAGACCCCTCAGACCATAGACCCAGCTGTCCTGGGACTGGCCTAGACCCCTAACACCATAGACTCAGCTGCCTTGGACTGGCCTAGACCCCTCACACCATAGACCCAGCTGCCCCAAGACTGGCCTAGACCCCTAATACCATAGACCCAGCTGCCCCAAGACTGTCCTAGACCCCTAACACCATAGACCCAGCTGCCCCGGGACTGGCCTAGACCCCTCAGACCATAGACCCAGCTGCCCCGGGACTGGCCTAGACCCCTCAGACCATAGACCCAGCTGCCCCGGGACTGGCCTAGACCCCTCACACCATAGACGCAGCTGCCCTGGGACTGGCCTAGACCTCTCACACCATAGACCCAGCTGCCCCGAGACTGGCCTAGACCCCTCACACCATAGACCCAAGTGCCCTGGGACTGGCCTAGACCCCTCCCACCATATACCCAGGTGCCCTGGAACTGGCCTAGACCCCTCACACCATAGACCCAGCTGCCCCGGGACTGGCCTAGACCCCTCACACCATAGACGCAGCTGCCCTGGGACTGGCCTAGACCACTCACACCATAGACCCAGCTGCCGTGGGTGTGGCCTAGACCCCTCACACCATAGACCCAGCTGCCCTGGGACTGGCCTAGACCCCTCACACCATAGACCCAGCTGCTTGGGACTGGCCTAGACCCCTCACACCATAGACCCAGCTGCCCTGGGTCTGGCCTAGACCCCTCACACCATAGACCCAGCTGCTTGGGACTGGCCTAGACCCCTCACACCGTAGACCCAGCTGCCCCAAGACTGGCCTAGATCCCTCACACCATAGACCCAGCTGCCCAAAGACTGGCCTAGACCCCTCACACCATAGACCCAGCTGCCCCAAGACTGGCCTAGATACTTCACACCATAGACCCAGCTGCCCTTGGACCAGCCTAGACCCCTCACACCATAGACCCAGGCGCCCTGGGACTGGCCTAGACCCCTCACACCACAGACCCAGCTGCTTGGGACTGGCCTAGACCCCTCACACCATAGACCCAGCTGCCCTGGGACTGGCCTAGACCCCTCACACCATAGACCCAGCTGCTTGGGACTGGCCTAGACTCCTCACACCATAGAACCAGCTGCCCCAAGACTGGCCTAGACCCCTCACACCATAGACCCAGCTGCCCCAAGACAGGCCTAGACCCCTCATACCATAGACCCAGCTGCCCTGGGACTGGCCTAGACCCCTCACACCATAGACCCAGCTGCCCCGGGACTGGCCTAGACCCCTCACACCATAGACCCAGCTGCCCCGGGACTGGCCTAGACCCCTCACACCATAGACCCAGCTGCCCCGGGACTGGCCTAGACCCCTCACACCATAGACGCAGCTGCCCTAAGCCGGGCCTAGATCCCTCACACCATAGACCCAGCTGCCCCAAGACTGGCCTAGACCCCTCACACCATAGACCCATCTGCCCGAGACTGGCCTAGACCCCTCACACCGTAGACCCAGCTGCCCGAGACTGGCCTAGACCCCTCACACCGTAGACCCAGCTGCCCCGGGAATGGCCTAGACCCCTCACACCATAGACCCAGCTGCCCTGGGACTGGCGTAGAACCCTCATACCATAGACCCAGCTGCCCTGGGACTGGCGTAGAACCCTCACACCATAGACCCAGCTGCCTCGGGACTGGCCTAGATCCCTCACACCATAGACCCAGCTGCCCTGGGACTGGCCTAGACCCCTCACACCATTGACCCAGCTGCCCCGGGACTGGCCTAGACCCCTCACACCATAGACCCAGCTGCCCCAAGACTGGCCTAGACCCCTCACACCATAGACCCAGCTGCCCGAGACTGGCCTAGACCCCTCACACCATAGACCCAGGCGCCTTGGGACTGGCCTAGACCCCTCACACCATAGACCCAGCTGCCGTGGGAGTGGCCTAGACCCCTCACACCATAGACCCAGCTGCCGTGGGAGTGGCCTAGACCCCTCACACCATAGACCCAGCTGCCGTGGGAGTGGCCTAGACCCCTCACACCATAGACCCAGCTGCCGTGGGAGTGGCCTAGACCCCTCACACCATAGACCCAGCTGCTTGGGACTGGCCTAGACCCCTCACACCATAGACCCAGCTGCCCTGGGACTGGCCTAGACCCCTCACACCATAGACCCAGCTGCTTGGGACTGGCCTAGACCCCTCACACCATAGAACCAGCTGCCCCAAGACTGGCCTAGACCCCTCACACCATAGACCCAGCTGCCCCAAGACTGGCCTAGACCCCCATACCATAGACCCAGCTGCCCTGGGACTGGCCTAGACCCCTAACACCATAGACCCAGCTGCCCCGGGACTGGCCTAGACCCCTCACACCATAGACCCAGCTGCCCCGGGACTGGCCTAGACCCCTCACACCATAGACGCAGCTGCCCCAAGACTGGATGAGACCTCTCACACCATAGACCCAGCTGCCCCGGGACTGGCCTAGACCCCTCACACCATAGACCCAGCTGCCCTGGGACTGGCCTAGACCCCTCACACCATAGACCAAGCTGCCTTCGGACTGGCCTAGTCCCCTCACACCATAGACCTAGCTGCTTGGGACTGGCCTAGACCCCTCACACCATAGACCCAGCTGCCCCAAGACTGCCCTAGACCCCTCACACCATAGACCCAGCTGCCCCAAGACTGGCCTAGACCCCTAATACCATAGACCCAGCTGCCCCAAGACTGTCCTAGACCCCTAACACCATAGCCCCAGCTGCCCCGGGACTGGCCTAGACCCCTCAGACCATAGACCCAGCTGTCCTGGGACTGGCCTAGACCCCTAACACCATAGACTCAGCTGCCTTGGACTGGCCTAGACCACTCGCACCATAGACCCAGCTGCTTGGGACTGGCCTAGACCCCTCACACCGTAGACCCAGCTGCCCAAAGACTGGCCTAGACCCCTCACACCATAGACCTAGCTGCCCCAAGACTGGCCTAGACCCCTAATACCATAGACCCAGCTGCCCCAAGACTGTCCTAGACCCCTAACACCATAGACCCAGCTGCCCCGGGACTGGCCTAGACCCCTCAGACCATAGACCCAGCTGCCCCGGGACTGGCCTAGACCCCTCACACCATAGACGCAGCTGCCCTGGGACTGGCCTAGACCTCTCACACCATAGACCCAGCTGCCCGAGACTGGCCTAGACCCCTCACACCATAGACCCAGGTGCCCTGGGACTGGCCTAGACCCCTCCCACCATATACCCAGGTGCCCTGGAACTGGCCTAGACCCCTCACACCATAGACCCAGCTGCCCCGGGACTGGCCTAGACCCCTCACACCATAGACGCAGCTGCCCTGGGACTGGCCTAGACCACTCACACCATAGACCCAGCTGGCCCGGGACTGGCCTAGACCCCTCACACCATGGACCCAGCTGCCCTGGGACTGGCCTAGACCCCTCACACCATAGACCCAGCTGCCGTGGGTGTGGCCTAGACCCCTCACACCATAGACCCAGCTGCCCTGGGACTGGCCTAGACCCCTCACACCATAGACCCAGCTGCTTTGGACTGGCCTATACCCCTCACACCGTAGACCCAGCTGCCCTGGGTCTGGCCTAGACCCCTCACACCATAGACCCAGCTGCTTGGGACTGGCCTAGACCCCTCACACCGTAGACCCAGCTGCCCCAAGACTGGCCTAGACCCCTCACACCATAGACCCAGCTGCCCCAAGACTGGCCTAGACCCCTCACACAATAGACCCGGCTGCCCCAAGACTGGCCTAGACACCTCACACCATAGACCCAGCTGCCCTTGGACCAGCCTAGACCCCTCACACCATAGACCCAGCTGCCCTAGGACCAGCCTAGACCCCTCACACCATAGACCCAGCTGCCCCGAGACTGGCCTAGACCCCTCACACCATAGACCCAGCTGCCCCGGGACTGGCCTAGACCACTCGCACCATAGACCCAGCTGCTTGGGACTGGCCTAGACCCCTCACACCGTAGACCCAGCTGCCCCAAGACTGGCCTAGACCCCTCACACCATAGACCCAGCTGCCCCAAGACTGGCCTAGACCCCTCACACCATAGACCCAGGTGCCCTGGGACTGGCCTAGACCCCTCCCACCATATACCCAGGTGCCCTGGAACTGGCCTAGACCCCTCACACCATAGACCCAGCTGCCCCGGGACTGGCCTAGACCCCTCACACCATAGACGCAGCTGCCCTGGGACTGGCCTAGACCACTCACACCATAGACCCAGCTGGCCCGGGATTGGCCTAGACCCCTCACACCATAGACCCAGCTGCCCTGGGACTGGCCTAGACCCCTCACACCATAGACCCAGCTGCCGTGGGTGTGGCCTAGACCCCTCACACCATAGACCCAGCTGCCCTGGGACTGGCCTAGACCCCTCACACCATAGACCCAGCTGCTTGGGTCTGGCCTAGACCCCTCACACCGTAGACCCAGCTGCCCTGGGTCTGGCCTAGACCCCTCACACCATAGACCCAGCTGCTTGGGACTGGCCTAGACCCCTCACACCGTAGACCCAGCTGCCCCAAGACTGGCCTAGACCCTCACACCATAGACCCAGCTGCCCCAAGACTGGCCTAGACCCCTCACACAATAGACCCGGCTGCCCCAAGGCTGGCCTAGACACCTCACACCATAGACCCAGCTGCCCTTGGACCAGCCTAGACCCCTCACACCATAGACCCAGCTGCCCTAGGACCAGCCTAGACCCCTCACACCATAGACCCAGCTGCCCCGAGACTGGCCTAGACCCCTCACACCATAGACCCAGCTGCCCCGGGACTGGCCTAGACCACTCGCACCATAGACCCAGCTGCTTGGGACTGGCCTAGACCCCTCACACCGTAGACCCAGCTGCCCCAAGACTGGCCTAGACCCCTCACACCATAGACCCAGCTGCCCCGAGACTGGCCTAGACCCCTCACACCATAGACCCAGCTGCCCCGGGACTGGCCTAGACCACTCGCACCATAGACCCAGCTGCTTCGGACTGGCCTAGACCCCTCACACCGTAGACCCAGCTGCCCCAAGACTGGCCTAGACCCCTCACACCATAGACCTAGCTGCCCCAAGACTGGCCTAGACCCCTAATACCATAGACCCAGCTGCCCCAAGACTGTCCTAGACCCCTAACACCATAGACCCAGCTGCCCCGGGACTGGCCTAGACCCCTCAGACCATAGACCCAGCTGCCCCGGGACTGGCCTAGACCCCTCACACCATAGACGCAGCTGCCCTGGGACTGGCCTAGACCTCTCACACCATAGACCCAGCTGCCCCGAGACTGGCCTAGACCCCTCACACCATAGACCCAGGTGCCCTGGGACTGGCCTAGACCCCTCCCACCATATACCCAGGTGCCCTGGAACTGGCCTAGACCCCTCACACCATAGACCCAGCTGCCCCGGGACTGGCCTAGACCCCTCACACCATAGACGCAGCTGCCCTGGGACTGGCCTAGACCCCTCACACCATAGACCCAGCTGCCCCGGGACTGGCCTATACCCCTCACACCATAGACCCAGCTGCCCTGGGACTGGCCTAGACCCCTCACACCATAGACCCAGCTGCCGTGGGTGTGGCCTAGACCCCTCACACCATAGACCCAGCTGCCCTGGGACTGGCCTAGACCCCTCACACCATAGACCCAGCTGCTTGGGTCTGGCCTAGACCCCTCACACCGTAGACCCAGCTGCCCTGGGTCTGGCCTAGACCCCTCACACCATAGACCCAGCTACTTGGGACTGGCCTAGACCCCTCACACCGTGAGACCCAGCTGCCCCAAGACTGGCCTAGACCCCTCACACCATAGACCCAGCTGCCCCAAGACTGGCCTAGACCCCTCACACCATAGACCCGGCTGCCCCAAGACTGGCCTAGACACCTCACACCATAGACCCAGCTGCCCTTGGACCAGCCTAGACCCCTCACACCATAGACCCAGCTGCCCTAGGACCAGCCTAGACCCCTCACACCATAGACCCAGCTGCCCCGAGACTGGCCTAGACCCCTCACACCATAGACCCAGGCGCCCTGGGACTGGCCTAGACCCCTCACACCATAGACCCAGCTGCCGTGGGAGTGGCCTAGACCCCTCACACCATAGACCCAGCTGCCGTGGGAGTGGCCTAGACCCCTCACACCATAGACCCAGCTGCCTGGGACTGGCCTAGACCCCTCACACCATAGACCCAGCTGCCCTGGGACTGGCCTAGACCCCTCACACCATAGACCCAGCTGCTTGGGACTGGCCTAGACTCCTCACACCATAGAACCAGCTGCCCCAAGACTGGCCTAGACCCCTCACACCATAGACCCAGCTGCCCCAAGACTGGCCTAGACCCCTCATACCATAGACCCAGCTGCCCTGGGACTGGCCTAGACCCCTAACACCATAGACCCAGCTTCCCCGGGACTGGCCTAGACCCCTCACACCATAGACCCAGCTGCCCCGGGACTGGCCTAGACCCCTCACACCATAGACCCAGCTGCCCCGGGACTGGCCTAGACCCCTCACACCATAGACCCAGCTGCCCCGGGACTGGCCTAGACCCCTCACACCATAGACGCAGCTGCCCCAAGACTGGCCTAGACCCCTCACACCATAGACCCATCTGCCCGAGACTGTCCTAGACCCCTCACACCGTAGACCCAGCTGGCCTAGACCCCTCACACCGTACACCCAGCTGCCCCGGGACTGGCCTAGACCCCTCACACCATAGACCCAGCTGCCCTTGGACTGGCCTAGACCCCTCACACCATAGACCCAGCTGCCCTTGGACTGGCCTAGACCCCTCACACCATAGACCCAGCTGCCCTTGGACTGGCCTAGACCCCTCACACCATAGACCCAGCTGCCCTGGGACTGGCCTAGACCCCTCACACCATAGACCCAGCTGCCCCAAGACTGGTGTAGAACCCTCACACCATAGACCCAGCTGCCCTGGGACTGGCCTAGACCCCTCACACCATAGACCCAGCTGCCCCGGGACTGGCCTAGACCCCTCACACCATAGACCCAGCTGCCCCGGGACTGGCCTAGACCCCTCGCACCATAGACCCAGCTGCCCCGGGACTGGCCTAGACCCCTCGCACCATAGACCCAGCTGCCCCGGGACTGGCCTAGACCTCTCGCACCATAGACGCAGCTGCCCTGGGACTGGCCTAGACCCCTCACACCATAGACCCAGCTGCCCCAGGACTGGCCTAGACCCCTCACACCATAGACCCAACTGCCCCGGGACTGGCCTAGACCCCTCACACCATAGACCCAGCTGCCCCGGGACTGGCCTAGACCCCTCACACCATAGACCCAGCTGCCCCGGGACTGGCCTAGACCTCTCGCACCATAGACGCAGCTGCCCTGGGACTGGCCTAGATCCCTCACACCATAGACCCAGCTGCCCCACGACTGGCCTAGATCCCTCACACCATAGACCCAGCTGCCCTGGGACTGGCCTAGATCCCTCACACCATAGACCCAGCTGCCCCAAGACTGGCCTAGATCCCTCACACCATAGACCCAGCTGCCCTGGGACTGGCCTAGATCCCTCACACCATAGACCCAGCTGCCGTGGGACTGGCCTAGACCCCTAATACCATAGGCCAAGCTGCCCCAAGACTGGCCTAGACCCCACACACCATAGACCCAGCTGCCCCAAGCCTGGCCTGGACCCCTCACACCATAGACACAGCTACCCTGGGACCTTCCTAGATCCCTCACACCATAGACCCAGCTGCCCTGGGACTTGCCTAGATCCCTCACACCATAGACCCAGCTGCCCTGGGACTGGCCTAGATCCCTCACACCATAGACGCATCTGCCTTGGACTGGCCTAGACCCCTAACACCATAGCCCCAGCTGCCCCAGGACTGGCCTAGACCTCTCACACCATAGCCCCAGCTGCCCCGGGACTGGCCTAGACCCCTCACACCATAGACCCAGCTGCCCTGGGACTGGCCTAGACCCCTCACACCATAGACCAAGCTGCCTTGGGACTGGCCTAGTCCCCTCACACCATAGACCCAGCTGCCCTGGGACTGGCCTAGACCCTCGCACCATAGACCCAGCTGCCCTGGGACTGGCCTAGACCCCTCACACCATAGACCCAGCTGCCCTGGGACTGGCCTAAACCCCTCACACCATAGACCCAGCTGCCCTGGGACTGGCCTAGACCCCTCACACCATAGACCCAGCTGCCTTGGACTGGCCTAGACCCCTCATACCATGGACCCAGCTGCTTGGGACTGGCCTAGACCCCTCACACCATAGACCCAGCTGCCCCAAGACTGGCCTAGACCCCTCACACCATAGACCCAGCTGCCCCAAGACTGGCCTAGACCCCTCACACCATAGACCCAGCTGCCCCAAGACTGGCCTAGACCCCTAATACCATAGACCCAGCTGCCCCAAGACTGGCCTAGACCCCTAACACCATAGCCCCAGCTGCCCCGGGACTGGCCTAGACCCCTCAGACCATAGACCCAGCTGTCCTGGGACTGGCCTAGACCCCTAACACCATAGACTCAGCTGCCTTGGACTGGCCTAGACCCCTCACACCATAGACCCAGCTGCCCCAAGACTGGCCTAGACCCCTAATACCATAGACCCAGCTGCCCCAAGACTGTCCTAGACCCCTAACACCATAGACCCAGCTGCCCCGGGACTGGCCTAGACCCCTCAGACCATAGACCCAGCTGCCCCGGGACTGGCCTAGACCCCTCACACCATAGACGCAGCTGCCCTGGGACTGGCCTAGACCTCTCACACCATAGACCCAGCTGCCCCGAGACTGGCCTAGACCCTCACACCATAGACCCAGGTGCCCTGGGACTGGCCTAGACCCCTCCCACCATATACCCAGGTGCCCTGGAACTGGCCTAGACCCCTCACACCATAGACCCAGCTGCCCCGGGACTGGCCTAGACCCCTCACACCATAGACGCAGCTGCCCTGGGACTGGCCTAGACCACTCACACCATAGACCCAGCTGCCGTGGGTGTGGCCTAGACCCCTCACACCATAGACCCAGCTGCCCTGGGACTGGCCTAGACCCCTCACACCATAGACCCAGCTGCTTGGGACTGGCCTAGACCCCTCACACCATAGACCCAGCTGCCCTGGGTCTGGCCTAGACCCCTCACACCATAGACCCAGCTGCTTGGGACTGGCCTAGACCCCTCACACCGTAGACCCAGCTGCCCCAAGACTGGCCTAGATCCCTCACACCATAGACCCAGCTGCCCAAAGACTGGCCTAGACCCCTCACACCATAGACCCAGCTGCCCCAAGACTGGCCTAGATACTTCACACCATAGACCCAGCTGCCCTTGGACCAGCCTAGACCCCTCACACCATAGACCCAGGCGCCCTGGGACTGGCCTGGACCCCTCACACCACAGACCCAGCTGCTTGGGACTGGCCTAGACCCCTCACACCATAGACCCAGCTGCCCTGGGACTGGCCTAGACCCCTCACACCATAGACCCAGCTGCTTGGGACTGGCCTAGACTCCTCACACCATAGAACCAGCTGCCCCAAGACTGGCCTAGACCCCTCACACCATAGACCCAGCTGCCCCAAGACAGGCCTAGACCCCTCATACCATAGACCCAGCTGCCCTGGGACTGGCCTAGACCCCTCACACCATAGACCCAGCTGCCCCGGGACTGGCCTAGACCCCTCACACCATAGACCCAGCTGCCCCGGGACTGGCCTAGACCCCTCACACCATAGACCCAGCTGCCCCGGGACTGGCCTAGACCCCTCACACCATAGACGCAGCTGCCCTAAGCCGGGCCTAGATCCCTCACACCATAGACCCAGCTGCCCCAAGACTGGCCTAGACCCCTCACACCATAGACCCATCTGCCCGAGACTGGCCTAGACCCCTCACACCGTAGACCCAGCTGCCCGAGACTGGCCTAGACCCCTCACACCGTAGACCCAGCTGCCCCGGGAATGGCCTAGACCCCTCACACCATAGACCCAGCTGCCCTGGGACTGGCGTAGAACCCTCATACCATAGACCCAGCTGCCCTGGGACTGGCGTAGAACCCTCACACCATAGACCCAGCTGCCTCGGGACTGGCCTAGATCCCTCACACCATAGACCCAGCTGCCCTGGGACTGGCCTAGACCCCTCACACCATTGACCCAGCTGCCCCGGGACTGGCCTAGACCCCTCACACCATAGACCCAGCTGCCCCGAGACTGGCCTAGACCCCTCACACCATAGACCCAGCTGCCCGAGACTGGCCTAGACCCCTCACACCATAGACCCAGGCGCCTTGGGACTGGCCTAGACCCCTCACACCATAGACCCAGCTGCCGTGGGAGTGGCCTAGACCCCTCACACCATAGACCCAGCTGCCGTGGGAGTGGCCTAGACCCCTCACACCATAGACCCAGCTGCCGTGGGAGTGGCCTAGACCCCTCACACCATAGACCCAGCTGCTTGGGACTGGCCTAGACCCCTCACACCATAGACCCAGCTGCCCTGGGACTGGCCTAGACCCCTCACACCATAGACCCAGCTGCTTGGGACTGGCCTAGACCCCTCACACCATAGAACCAGCTGCCCCAAGACTGGCCTAGACCCCTCACACCATAGACCCAGCTGCCCCAAGACTGGCCTAGACCCCCATACCATAGACCCAGCTGCCCCGGGACTGGCCTAGACCCCTAACACCATAGACCCAGCTGCCCCGGGACTGGCCTAGACCCCTCACACCATAGACCCAGCTGCCCCGGGACTGGCCTAGACCCCTCACACCATAGACGCAGCTGCCCCAAGACTGGATGAGACCTCTCACACCATAGACCCAGCTGCCCCGGGACTGGCCTAGACCCCTCACACCATAGACCCAGCTGCCCTGGGACTGGCCTAGACCCCTCACACCATAGACCAAGCTGCCTTCGACTGGCCTTGTCCCCTCACACCATAGACCCAGCTGCTTGGGACTGGCCTAGACCCCTCACACCATAGACCCAGCTGCCCCAAGACTGCCCTAGACCCCTCACACCATAGACCCAGCTGCCCCAAGACTGGCCTAGACCCCTAATACCATAGACCCAGCTGCCCCAAGACTGTCCTAGACCCCTAACACCATAGCCCCAGCTGCCCCGGGACTGGCCTAGACCCCTCAGACCATAGACCCAGCTGTCCTGGGACTGGCCTAGACCACTCGCACCATAGACCCAGCTGCTTGGGACTGGCCTAGACCCCTCACACCGTAGACCCAGCTGCCCCAAGACTGGCCTAGACCCCTCACACCATAGACCTAGCTGCCCCAAGACTGGCCTAGACCCCTAATACCATAGACCCAGCTGCCCCAAGACTGTCCTAGACCCCTAACACCATAGACCCAGCTGCCCCGGGACTGGCCTAGACCCCTCAGACCATAGACCCAGCTGCCCCGGGACTGGCCTAGACCCCTCACACCATAGACGCAGCTGCCCTGGGACTGGCCTAGACCTCTCACACCATAGACCCAGCTGCCCCGAGACTGGCCTAGACCCTCACACCATAGCCCCAGGTGCCCTGGGACTGGCCTAGACCCCTCCCACCATATACCCAGGTGCCCTGGAACTGGCCTAGACCCCTCACACCATAGACCCAGCTGCCCCGGGACTGGCCTAGACCCCTCACACCATAGACGCAGCTGCCCTGGGACTGGCCTAGACCACTCACACCATAGACCCAGCTGGCCCGGGACTGGCCTAGACCCCTCACACCATGGACCCAGCTGCCCTGGGACTGGCCTAGACCCCTCACACCATAGACCCAGCTGCCGTGGGTGTGGCCTAGACCCCTCACACCATAGACCCAGCTGCCCTGGGACTGGCCTAGACCCCTCACACCATAGACCCAGCTGCTTGGGACTGGCCTATACCCCTCACACCGTAGACCCAGCTGCCCTGGGTCTGGCCTAGACCCCTCACACCATAGACCCAGCTGCTTGGGACTGGCCTAGACCCCTCACACCGTAGACCCAGCTGCCCCAAGACTGGCCTAGACCCCTCACACCATAGACCCAGCTGCCCGAAGACTGGCCTAGACCCCTCACACAATAGACCCGGCTGCCCCAAGACTGGCCTAGACACCTCACACCATAGACCCAGCTGCCCTTGGACCAGCCTAGACCCCTCACACCATAGACCCAGCTGCCCTAGGACCAGCCTAGACCCCTCACACCATAGACCCAGCTGCCCCGAGACTGGCCTAGACCCCTCACACCATAGACCCAGCTGCCCCGGGACTGGCCTAGACCACTCGCACCATAGACCCAGCTGCTTGGGACTGGCCTAGACCCCTCACACCGTAGACCCAGCTGCCCCAAGACTGGCCTAGACCCCTCACACCATAGACCCAGCTGCCCCAAGACTGGCCTAGACCCCTCACACCATAGACCCAGGTGCCCTGGGACTGGCCTAGACCCCTCCCACCATATACCCAGGTGCCCTGGAACTGGCCTAGACCCCTCACACCATAGACCCAGCTGCCCCGGGACTGGCCTAGACCCCTCACACCATAGACGCAGCTGCCCTGGGACTGGCCTAGACCACTCACACCATAGACCCAGCTGGCCCGGGATTGGCCTAGACCCCTCACACCATAGACCCAGCTGCCCTGGGACTGGCCTAGACCCCTCACACCATAGACCCAGCTGCCGTGGGTGTGGCCTAGACCCCTCACACCATAGACCCAGCTGCCCTGGGACTGGCCTAGACCCCTCACACCATAGACCCAGCTGCTTGGGACTGGCCTATACCCCTCACACCGTAGACCCAGCTGCCCTGGGTCTGGCCTAGACCCCTCACACCATAGACCCAGCTGCTTGGGACTGGCCTAGACCCCTCACACCGTAGACCCAGCTGCCCCAAGACTGGCCTAGACCCCTCACACCATAGACCCAGCTGCCCCAAGACTGGCCTAGACCCCTCACACAATAGACCCGGCTGCCCCAAGACTGGCCTAGACACCTCACACCATAGACCCAGCTGCCCTTGGACCAGCCTAGACCCCTCACACCATAGACCCGGCTGCCCTAGGACCAGCCTAGACCCCTCACACCATAGACCCAGCTGCCCCGAGACTGGCCTAGACCCCTCACACCATAGACCCAGCTGCCCCGGGACTGGCCTAGACCACTCACACCATAGACCCAGCTGCTTGGGACTGGCCTAGACCCCTCACACCGTAGACCCAGCTGCCCCAAGACTGGCCTAGACCCCTCACACCATAGACCCAGCTGCCCCGAGACTGGCGTAGACCCCTCACACCATAGACCCAGCTGCCCCGGGACTGGCCTAGACCACTCGCACCATAGACCCAGCTGCTTCGGACTGGCCTAGACCCCTCACACCGTAGACCCAGCTGCCCCAAGACTGGCCTAGACCCCTCACACCATAGACCTAGCTGCCCCAAGACTGGCCTAGACCCCTAATACCATAGACCCAGCTGCCCCAAGACTGTCCTAGACCCCTAACACCATAGACCCAGCTGCCCCGGGACTGGCCTAGACCCCTCAGACCATAGACCCAGCTGCCCCGGGACTGGCCTAGACCCCTCACACCATAGACGCAGCTGCCCTGGGACTGGCCTAGACCTCTCACACCATAGACCCAGCTGCCCCGAGACTGGCCTAGACCCCTCACACCATAGACCCAGGTGCCCTGGGACTGGCCTAGACCCCTCCCACCATATACCCAGGTGCCCTGGGACTGGCCTAGACCCCTCCCACCATATACCCAGGTGCCCTGGAACTGGCCTAGACCCCTCACACCATAGACCCAGCTGCCCCGGGACTGGCCTAGACCCCTCACACCATAGACGCAGCTGCCCTGGGACTGGCCTAGACCCCTCACCATAGACCCAGCTGCCCCGGGACTGGCCTAGACCCCTCACACCATAGACCCAGCTGCCCTGGGACTGGCCTAGACCCCTCACACCATAGACCCAGCTGCCGTGGGTGTGGCCTAGACCCCTCACACCATAGACCCAGCTGCCCTGGGACTGGCCTAGACCCCTCACACCATAGACCCAGCTGCTTGGGACTGGCCTAGACCCCTCACACCGTAGACCCAGCTGCCCTGGGTCTGGCCTAGACCTCTCACACCATAGACCCAGCTACTTGGGACTGGCCTAGACCCCTCACACCGTAGACCCAGCTGCCCCAAGACTGGCCTAGACCCCTCACACCATAGACCCAGCTGCCCCAAGACTGGCCTAGACCCCTCACACCATAGACCCGGCTGCCCCAAGACTGGCCTAGACACCTCACACCATAGACCCAGCTGCCCTTGGACCTGCCTAGACCCCTCACACCATAGACCCAGCTGCCCTAGGACCAGCCTAGACCCCTCACACCATAGACCCAGCTGCCCCGAGACTGGCCTAGACCCCTCACACCATAGACCCAGGCGCCCTGGGACTGGCCTAGACCCCTCACACCATAGACCCAGCTGCCGTGGGAGTGGCCTAGACCCCTCACACCATAGACCCAGCTGCCGTGGGAGTGGCCTAGACCCCTCACACCATAGACCCAGCTGCCTGGGACTGGCCTAGACCCCTCACACCATAGACCCAGCTGCCCTGGGACTGGCCTAGACCCCTCACACCATAGACCCAGCTGCTTGGGACTGGCCTAGACTCCTCACACCATAGAACCAGCTGCCCCAAGACTGGCCTAGACCCCTCACACCATAGACCCAGCTGCCCCAAGACTGGCCTAGACCCCTCATTCCATAGACCCAGCTGCCCTGGGACTGGCCTAGACCCCTAACACCATAGACCCAGCTGCCCCGGGACTGGCCTAGACCCCTCACACCATAGACCCAGCTGCCCCGGGACTGGCCTAGACCCCTCACACCATAGACCCAGCTGCCCCGGGACTGGCCTAGACCCCTCACACCATAGACCCAGCTGCCCCGGGACTGGCCTAGACCCCTCACACCATAGACGCAGCTGCCCTAAGCCGGGCCTAGATCCCTCACACCATAGACCCAGCTGCCCCAAGACTGGCCTAGACCCCTCACACCATAGACCCATCTGCCCGAGACTGTCCTAGACCCCTCACACCGTAGACCCAGCTGCCCGAGACTGGCCTAGACCCCTCACACCGTACACCCAGCTGCCCCGGGACTGGCCTAGACCCCTCACAACATAGACCCAGCTGCCCTGGGACTGGCGTAGAACCCTCACACCATAGACCCAGCTGCCCTGGGACTGGCCTAGACCCCTCACACCATTGACCCAGCTGCCCCGGGACTGGCCTAGACCCCTCACACCATAGACCCAGCTGTCCTGGGACTGGCCTAGACCCCTCACACCATAGACCCAGCTGCCCCAAGACTGGCCTAGACCCCTCACACCATAGAACCAGCTGCCCCAAGACTGGCCTAGACCCCTCACACCATAGACCCAGCTGCTTGGGAGTGGCCTAGACCCCTCACACCATAGACCCAGCTGCCCTGGGACTGGCCTAGACCCCTCACACCATAGACCCAGCTGCTTGGGACTGGCCTAGACCCCTCGCACCATAGAACCAGCTGCCCCAAGACTGGCCTAGACCCCTCATACCATAGACCCAGCTGCCCCAAGACTGGCCTAGACCCCTCATACCATAGACCCAGCTGCCCTGGGACTGGCCTAGACCCCTAACACCATAGACCCAGCTGCCCCGGGACTGGCCTAGACCCCTCACACCATAGACCCAGCTGCCCCGGGACTGGCCTAGACCCCTCACACCATAGACGCAGCTGCCCCAAGACTGGCTGAGACCTCTCACACCATAGACCCAGCTGCCCTAAGCCGGGTCTAGATCCCTCACACCATAGACCCATCTGCCCCAAGACTGGCCTAGACCCCTCACACCATAGACCCATCTGCCCGAGACTGTCCTAGACCCCTCACACCGTAGACCCAGCTGCCCGAGACTGGCCTAGACCCCTCACACCATAGACCCAGCTGCCCTGGGACTGGCGTAGAACCCTCATACCATAGACCCAGCTGCCCTGGGACTGGCGTAGAACCCTCACACCATAGACCCAGCTGCCTCGGGACTGGCCTAGATCCCTCACACCATAGACCGAGCTGCCCTGGGACTGGCCTAGACCCCTCACACCATTGACCCAGCTGCCCCGGGACTGGCCTAGACCCCTCACACCACAGACCCACCTGCCCCGGGACTGGCCTAGACCCCTCACACCATAGACCCAGCTGCCCCGGGACTGGCCTAGAACCCTCACTCCATAACTGGCATAGACCCCTCACACCATAGACCCAGCTGCCCCCAGCTGCCCCTGGACTGGCGTAGATCTGTCACACTCTAGATCCAACTGCCCTGGGACCAGAGTGTGAGGCCTAGACCGAGCTGCCCTGAGGAGTGTGCCCGAGCCAGTCTCCTCACAACCACCGAGGGCACATGTGGCACCCATGAGCCGGACCCTCTGAGGGAAATAAGCAGCTCCCCCCCCCCCCAGATCTCTGTCCACTTGACATGCTTTCCAGCTCTGGGCTCTTCCGTTGAATGTATTGATTAATGAGAAGGACTAGGCCTGCTAGCCTTTAGCCAGACTTGAGGGAGGGGGAGTACTGGGACAGGTGATAACGGTCACTTGGCCAAAGCCAGGTTCAGCCAAGACTCGCTGGTCACAGACGTCAGAGCATCCACTTGCGGGGCGGACTTATAAATCTGTATACACAGCAAGGCTATCCCTCACTTCACTTACCGCTACGCCTCCCAGTAAGCTCCATGGCTGCTGGTGTGCTGAGAACCATCAGAGATGGGGAGCTCGTCTGCAGGATAAAAGGGGGTGCCAAGAACCACCAGAGATGGGGAGCTTGTCTGCAGGATAAAAGGGGGTGCCGAGAACCACCAGAGATGGGGAGCTTGTCTGCAGGATAAAAGGGGGTGCCGAGAACCACCAGAGATGGGGAGCTTGTCTGCAGGATAAAAGGAGGTGCCAAGAACCACCAGAGATGGGGAGCGTGTCTGCAGGATTATAGCAGGTGCCAAGAACCACCAGAAATGGGGAGCTTGTCTGCAGGATAAGAGGGGGTGCCGAGAACCACCAGAGATGAGAAGCTTGTCTGCAGGGTAAAAGGGGAAGCCGAGAACCACCAGAAATGGGGAGCTTGTCTGCAGGATAAAAGGGGGTGCCGAGAACCACCAGAGATGGGGAGCTTGTCTGCAGGATAAAAGGAGGTGCCAAGAACCACCAGAGATGGGGAGCGTGTCTGCAGGATTATAGCAGGTGCCAAGAACCACCAGAAATGGGGAGCTTGTCTGCAGGATAAGAGGGGTGCCGAGAACCACCAGAGATGAGAAGCTTGTCTGCAGGGTAAAAGGGGAAGCCGAGAACCACCAGAAATGGGGAGCTTGTCTGCAGGATGAAAGGGGTGCCTGTTGTGATAGCTGAGTAAATGTTGCAGCTGGTTTTGAAGATGCAGCTTGTTTTGAAGATGCTGCAGGACTCAGAGGGTTTGGGGGGGAGGGGCAATGGAGTTCATCAGGATGGGGTGGTGTGCTCATATGTCTTCAGGCCTTGGGTGATGTGTGCTGCAGCGGGTACTCTTCTGAGGGGTGGAGCCGGGGAGGACATAGACCAGGAGGTTTCCACCACCCAATTGGACTAACAAACCTGAAAACAATGACTCAACAAGCATTTGCAATGCAATAGGTCTCGCATTTGCCAGAGTTTGTGCTATTGGCATTGTAAATGGCAATGCATTTTATTTGTGTTTTGAAGACCTGCAAGCGGTGCGTAAACACGCACTTTGTACTTATAGCCATTGCTTAAGAGAAGCCAGGCTGGCAGTATCGACCTATCAGCGGCGTTCGACACAGTCTCCCACCGCACCCTAATACGCAGACTCTACGACGCAGGAATCCAGGACAAGGCCCTCGACTGGATCCGCTCCTTCCTCTCCGGCAGGACGCAGCGGGTCAGACTCCCCCCTTTCCTCTCGGACCCCACACCTACCACCTGCGGAGTCCCCCAGGGCTCCTCCCTCAGCCCGACGCTCTTCAACGTCTACATGGCTCCACTCGCCCCCATCGTCAGAACCTACGGACTCAACATCGTGTCATACGCAGACGACACCCAGCTCATCCTCTCCCTATCCAACGAGCCCAACACCGCCAGACGCAACTTTCGAGAAGGCATGGAAGCCGTCGCCAAATGGATGAAAAACAGCTGCCTACAACTAAACACCAACAAAACAGAAGTACTCATCATGGGCCCAAACCCCGATGCCTGGAGCGACATCTGGTGGCCCCCCGCCCTCGGAAACCCGCCAACCCCCACGGACCACGCACGCAACCTGGGAATCATCCTGGACTCCGAGCTCAAAATGGACCGCCAGATCAACTGTCTCGTCTTCCTGCTTCCACACCCTCCGCCTCCTTCGTAAGACCTTCAAACGGATCCCCCTCGAACACAGAAAGACCGTCACTCACGCCCTGGTCACCAGCAGACTCGACTACGGCAACGCACTCTACGCCGGAATAAACAAAAACCTCACCCGCAAGCTACAGAACATCCAGAACGCCGCCGCAAGACTGGTCCTCAACCTGCCAAAACACTGCCACATCTCCCAGCACCTGCGCACACTCCACTGACTCCCCATCGAGGCCAGAGTCAACTTCAAGATGCTCACCCACGCACACAAGGCCCTCCACGGCACCGGACCAGCATACCTGAACAGCCGACTCAAATTCCACGCACCCCAAAGGACCCTAAGATTAGCCCAGCTCTCCTACGCCGTGGTCCCCCGCACCAGAAAGACCAGATCGGGAGGCCGCTCCTTCTCCTTCCTCGCGGCCAAAGCATGGAACGCCCTTCCGCTCCACCTCAGACAGACAACATCGCTCCCCATCTTCGCAAGAAACCTCAAAACCTGGCTCTTTGACAGACCCCCTCCTTGATGGAATGGAACCTGCACCCCCCACCCCCCTAGCGCCTTGAGACCCTTACGGGTGAGTAGTCGCGCTTAACAAACCCCTGATTGATTGATTGAGTATAAGAGGCGCAATTACTGCCAGGCTTGCTTCTAGTAAGCAATAACTATGCACCGCTTGCATGCCAAAAAAACTCTCGCAAATGCGAGACCTATTGCATTGCAAATGCTTGTTACTCGTGTTAACAGTATCTGGGCAAAGGACTCACCTGACCAGAATCAGTGTATGATTTAAATACAGCCATCGGCACCTGGAAAATGACTAGTTAACCTTTACAAAGGCCTTCCTCTGAGCGGCAGCAGTTTTTGTGACTTTTGATCCGTTTGAACTAAAAACGCACGTGTTTGTTAAAATGTTCAGATTAAGCAGCCGATGATGGAATTGATGCAAGTGCAGCTTCTACCGTGAAAACTGCAGCAGTGAGTACTAGAGTGGGTAGCCAGGAGTCTAATGGCTTGCCACTTTCCCGTTTCCCTCAGTGACCCTCTTGCAATTTGGTCTTATTTTGTTATTAAAGATGCAGAGTTTAAAGTACCAGACCTTTATAAGTGCTGAGCTGGAGGTCCAGGACTCTAGTGTTGTGTGTGTGCGCTTCCAAGGTGGATACCCAAGGGGTGTTCCAATTCTGGATTTGTACATGACGCAAGCACCATATTAAATAAAAAGCTCCACTGCACGTGTTGTAACCAAATAGCCAACACGTGTCCCTGCGTTATTCTTTGTGTTGCAACACATGCTCAAGATCTGCCTCCACCTCCGAATTCAAAACTAGTCCCAAAGATTGGAAGAAAGAATCCTGCTTTATCAATATCGAGGAGTCCAGATTTCTGCCAATCATTGCAGCCGGCCTCTTTGTGCTGTGACGGGTAGATGCATCTGGCATGCTCATTGCAAAGAAATGGCCCAGTGACATGAGACCTCCCAAACCAGTTGTGGGGTCTGGCTCAACTGGAGGTCCTCTTGGGCCCTGCCGAGCCTTCATGTGGCTTCTGCCGCCCACACTCTTACGTCATGCACCAGGAGATGAAGAAAAAGCATTAACTTTTTATGTAAATGAGAGAGAGTAATAGATATTCACCGTCCTAGTGCCTGAATTGAATATTGTAAAACTAGAAAACCTGGTATAAATTTTGACTTTTCCGGTTGCCCAAATGATGTGAGCCTAAGCAATCCTTTTATTTGTGTGCCTCTGTTTTCTTCACTAACACATAATCGCATATTGTGATGATGATTTCAGGATGTATGCAGTACAACAATCTTTCTTGTTTGTGTTTGATTTAATAGACTATAATGTTGCTTGGTGGAGGATGGAGGAATAATAACCTGAGCCACATGGCATATGACGCCTCTTGGTTCAATAATGGCATTATCGTCGGGGTGTTGGGGGAAGGACGGGGTGGTATCACTTCATGTTTAAAGACTATCGCTTCTAATAAATGACACTCAGAGGATTGGTATATTCTAAAGTACTATGGTCAAGGATTTATATTAAAGAAATATGCATTCTGTATTTTTAAAGAGACTTTATCATATTTCACATTGTTTGTTACATGCCAAATATTTTCAAGACTCAGCACCTGCTCTTCCAGTCAAGCCAGACAATTTTTTTCCCGGTTGAGTTGTTGGTTTGCTCACCTCTATTGCTAACACAGCGCTGCGGCCTGGACTGTACTAGATCAGGAGCTGTATTATGAATTTAGTGGAGCTGTTCGCTTACATTCAGGGCCACTGGAATTATACGATTCTGTGGCCGCTACGTTTTCCGCATACTTATGGATTCGCTGCATTTGCCAAATAATCCATCATCTGCTGCATAATCTGCAGACTTAAACAAAACTAGTTTGATCGGATCAAAAGTTACTAAAAACGGAGCACCACGTGTTGCTGCGCACGGGGAGGCCCTTTGCATTGGTCATTTTTCTGTTGCTTATTGATGTTTGGGTGTGTTAAATGTACACTACTGAGGTAAAACCTTTACCCATGCTGCCAGATGTGAGGCGCTTTCAAAGGGCGGGCTCCGAGCTCAGCGACCGCTGCTGAATGGACTGCTCGAATTGCCGTACAATAAAGGGAAGGGGGTGGGGGCAGGGCTTTAAGTGGGCCGGGTCTCACCGGGTCTGAGCACCGGCAGTTTTTTTTTAGAGAGGCCTCGAAACGGGTCTCTATCGGGCTCTGTTTTGTGCCCTGGCACAGGTGGTCCGTTTTTTCCGGACTGCAGTGACAGCTGCACATCGATGTGCGCAGCTCACACTGCTCTTCTCACTACTGGAGAAGTTACGGACATCATGCCAGGTGAGCGTTGTAAGAGAAGGGAAATCCTTTAAAGAGAGTCATTTTCTCTCTGGATTTCCCTTCTCTTTTTGATACGCAGGAGCAGCAACATCGTCGTGGTGTCAGCAGGGCTTTAAGTGGAAGCTTTTTCAATATTATATACAAGCCATAGTTGCTGCTTATTTATCTTATGCAACTAACAACCATTGACAAAGCCAATAATCCTGCCTTGTAGGTATGATGTTACTTGTATCATATATCTAGATGCAGTGACAGAAACAGCAAAATACCAGACGGGCGGCACACTATGCTAAGCACAGATTTTTAGCTTATGTGTTTTTTAGTCACGCCCTTAATTACATTGGCCACGCCCCTTTGAGAGACCCTCCAGTTTTTTCATCCCACTTAAAGCCCTGGGTGGGGGACCCCAGGGTCACACATCCTCACGATTAAAGCGTCAACACTCATTCTGTATCAATTCCATGCGGTGGCGTGAAAGCAATAACTTGTCTCCAAACAGCTTTACTTTCCGTGCAAATTGCGAAATAAAATCCTAAGTGTATCTGGGATGCAGTGATAGGTGTTGAATAACAAAAGCATTCAACACTTGGGGAAATTGCTGGACGTCTTCCTTCTTCTAGGACATTGCTGAGAGCGCCCAAACTAAATAAAAAGAACACGCAAGCCTCTTGCGTCACATTCTTTATAATGGGACACCGTGTTTAGTCAAATATCTCCTGGTCACTGTGGTTAAACGCGAAACTTTCAGCTGATGTAATGTGTTTAGAAATGAGCTGCAGCAAACCAGTTGTTGTCATAATGTACGATACTATGACTAAGACATATCCCATCCTGCTGTCTTAAAACGTGGCTAAAGCCCGATTATTCCGAAAAGCTCTCTTAAACGGGCGTTTAGGAGGGCTGCACGTCGCACCCTCAGTGAACACATTCACAAACGTATATTCACAAGATATATATTTGGTACAAAAATGAAACGTGCCCGTTTAAAATGTTAAACCACTGGTACAGATGATGGACGCCCGACAGACACGACATTACATAATAAAACGAATCAGCTACACTGCGAGGAAACGCTTTAACCCCACACGTGAAAAGCTCGACAAACACACAAGGCCTGGCTGGCGCTCGAGCCCAGCTCCTCGTGGCGAGCTGGCGCTATCTGCTACTGGCATCGGTTTTCGAACCAGATGGATCGCCTGCGTGGCCCGCTACGCGCTACCTTTTGAAGACGCCGAGAGTGGCTGAAAATGATTATTCGCGAGAGCAAAAAAATAAATAAACCGAGCGCGGTGTCCCTGAAGCTGGCGCCGCGCTCGGTCTTAAAGTGTAAAAAAAAATAAAAGAGCGTGGTGTCCCATAGCGCTGCAGCCATCAGTGTCCAGTTTCAAAAGAGTGCCCACCATGTCACGCCGCAAGCAAACGATCCAGTCCGGGTGGGCCGGCCGAGAAGGAGACAGGGCGATAACAAAAAAGCCTCGTTTTCAATCTGAGGGCAGCGTTCAGCATAAATGATGATGCCAGCCAATGGGAATGATGGGCAGGGCTTCAAGTCCCCTTCTGAAATCTTATCAATCACAATAAGCCTCGCAGAGCGAGGAGCGCATGCGCGCTCCAGCGCTAGGTCTGCGAGACCTAAAAAGGAGGGTCTGGGGCTGGAGATGAGGAGTCTCCTGGCAACCGCAGGGCTGGGCAGAGGTGTGGGAGGAAGGCTGGGGCAGGGCAGCATGGAGGCAGAGAGGGGGCAGCATGGAGGCACGGAGGGCAGCATGGCGGCAGAGAGGGGGCAGCATGGAGGCACGGAGGGCTGCAAGGAGGCATGGAGGGGCGGCACGGAGGGCTGCATGGAGACACAGAGGGTCGGCATGGAGGCAGAGGGGGGCAGCATGGAGGCAGAGAGGGGGCAGCATGGAGGCACGGAGGGCTGCAAGGAGGCACAGAGGGGCAGCATGGAGGCAGAGAGGGGACAGCGTGGAGGCACGGAGGTGCAGCATGGAGGCACGGAGGGGCAGCATGGAGGCACGGAGGGGCAGCATGGAGGCACGGAGGGCTGCATGGAGGCATGGAGGGGCGGCACGGAGGGCTGCATGGAGACACAGAGGGGCGGCATGGAGGCAGAGGGGGGCAGCATGGAGGCAGAGAGGGGGCAGCATGGAGGCAGAGAGGGGACAGCGTGGAGGCACGGAGGGGCAGCATGGAGTGCAGCATGGAGGCACGGAGGCACGGAGGGGCAGCATGGAGTGCAGCATGGAGGCACGGAGGGCTGCATGGAGGCACAGACTAACATTAGATGTCCTGGGGGAACAAAGGGTAGAGTTGGAGACATGCTTGCAAGCGAGTGTGGGGGGGTAGATGCTGAATGGGTGGACCAGTGTCAAGCGGTCTCCACCCTTGTCCAGACATCACTTCAGCCCTCAGCTCCACACTTATCCTGTGTGGGACTGTGGACTGACCCTTTCCAAAATCACAAAGTGTCATGTGCTCCCACTTGTGATAATCTTTGGCGGGGTCGTTCCCGGCTCTTCACACTGTCTGTTTATGGTGTTGTGTTCCTACTCTTGGCCTGTGCTTTGTGTCTTTTGTAATTTGTGTTTTTACTCTTTGTTTTTGCTGACTCTGTCTATTCCAGAAGCACATACTTGGGATCTTTCATCGCTTTTGTAAGCCCCATGACACACTCTGGTTTTATAACAAGAACTATTGTATTAAAGAAATACACCGGTTCTCGTCCCTCTGCCACCAAGCCAGCAACCAATCAGTACAAAAGGGGATGATGGACGGAACGTTTGAGCCAATCAAACACTCACCCCAGTCAACTGATCTGGGTTTAATCCATCATCATTCTTTAGCTCACTCCACCACCCCAGTTCAGACATGGCCATATGCAAATCAGTCTGACCCTGTGCCTCATGGGAACAGTCCAGCCCGAACTGCCAAGCCATGTCTTCCCTGGACCGGAAACAAGCATCCTAGGACCGGTTTCTGGCATTCCAGCCGTCATCAGCCAGGCTTGCTTGAATCCAGTGGCAAAGTGAGCAAGGGACCCACGTCTGGGCATACCCTGCCAACTTAGGGCGAACAAAGCGATACCAAAGGGGATGATGGGCGGAGCGCCTGAGCAAATCAAACACTCACCCCCAGTCAACTGATCTGGGTTTAATCCATCATCATTCTTTAGCTCACTCCACCACCCCAGTTCAGACATGGCCATATGCAAATCAGTCTGACCCAAGCTAGCCTGGCTGATGACGGCTGAATGGCCAGAAACCGGTCCCAGGATGCTTGTTTCCGGTCCAGGGAAGACATGGCTTGGCAGTTCGGGCTGGACTGTTCCCATGAGGCACAGGGTCAGACTGATTTGCATATGGCCATGTCTGAACTGGGGTGGTGGAGTGAGCTAAAGAATGATGATGGATTAAACCCAGATCAGTTGACTGGGGGTGAGTGTTTGATTGGCTCAAGCGTTCCGTCCATCATCCCCTTTGTATCGCTTTGTTCGCCCTAAGTTGGCGGGGGTATGCCCAGACGTGGGTCCCTTGCTCACTTTGCCACTGGATTCAAGCAAGCCTGGCTGATGACGGCTGGAATGCCAGAAACCGGTCCTAGGATGCTTGTTTCCGGTCCAGGAAGACATGGCTTGGCAGTTCGGGCTGGACTGTTCCCATGAGCACAGGGTCAGACTGATTTGCATATGGCCATGTCTGAACTGGGGTGGTGGAGTGAGCTAAAGAATGATGATGGATTAAACCCAGATCAGTTGACTGAGGGTGAGTGTTTGATTGGCTCAAGCGTTCCGTCCATCATCCCCTTTGTATCGCTTTGTTCGCCCTAAGTTGGCGGGGGTATGCCCAGACGTGGGTCCCTTGCTCACTTTGCCACTGGATTCAAGCAAGCCTGGCTGATGACGGCTGGAATGCCAGAAACCGGTCCTAGGATGCTTGTTTCCGGTCCAGGGAAGACATGGCTTGGCAGTTCGGGCTGGACTGTTCCCATGAGGCACAGGGTCAGACTGATTTGCATATGGCCATGTCTGAACTGGGGTGGTGGAGTGAGCTAAAGAATGATGATGGATTAAACCCAGATCAGTTGACTGGGGGTGAGTGTTTGATTGGCTCAAGCGTTCCGTCCATCATCCCCTTTTGTATCGCTTTGTTCGCCCTAAGTTGGCGGGGGTATGCCCAGACGTGGGTCCCTTGCTCACTTTGCCACTGGATTCAAGCAAGCCTGGCTGATGACGGCTGGAATGCCAGAAACCGGTCCTAGGATGCTTGTTTCCGGTCCAGGGAAGACATGGCTTGGCAGTTCGGGCTGGACTGTTCCCATGAGGCACAGGGTCAGACTGATTTGCATATGGCCATGTCTGAACTGGGGTGGTGGAGTGAGCTAAAGAATGATGATGGATTAAACCCAGATCAGTTGACTGGGGGTGAGTGTTTGATTGGCTCAAGCGTTCCGTCCATCATCCCCTTTTGTATCGCTTTGTTCGCCCCTAAGTTGGCGGGGGTATGCCCAGACGTGGGTCCCTTGCTCACTTTGCCACTGGATTCAAGCAAGCCTGGCTGATGACGGCTGGAATGCCAGAAACCGGTCCTAGGATGCTTGTTTCCGGTCCAGGGAAGACATGGCTTGGCAGTTCGGGCTGGACTGTTCCCATGAGGCACAGGGTCAGACTGATTTGCATATGGCCATGTCTGAACTGGGGTGGTGGAGTGAGCTAAAGAATGATGATGGATTAAACCCAGATCAGTTGACTGGGGGTGAGTGTTTGATTGGCTCAAGCGTTCCGTCCATCATCCCCTTTTGTATCGCTTTGTTCGCCCTAAGTTGGCGGGGTATGCCCAGACGTGGGTCCCTTGCTCACTTTGCCACTGGATTCAAGCAAGCCTGGCTGATGACGGCTGGAATGCCAGAAACCGGTCCTAGGATGCTTGTTTCCGGTCCAGGGAAGACATGGCTTGGCAGTTCGTGCTGGACTGTTCTCATGAGGCACAGGGTCAGACTGATTTGCATATGGCCATGTCTGAACTGGGGTGGTGGAGTGAGCTAAAGAATGATGATGGATTAAACCCAGATCAGTTGACTGGGGGTGAGTGTTTGATTGGCTCAAGCGTTCCGTCCATCATCCCCTTTTGTACAGCAACCAATCAGGGCATTCAGTGCCACTCCAAAGAATGACTGTGGAAGTAGAACTGAACATGCAGGGGATCCCACTCCTTCTGTTTCTGCTGTTTAATACTTTTCTAGGTTCCCTTTAAATAATTCTGTTACTTGTGGGACTTCTCATTTTGCAGTTTAAGCGCAAGCTTATCACAGACCTCACACACACAATTCTTAGATAGCTTGAGTCAGTGCCTAGAGATGTTTCTGGTGAGACAGCGGTGCTTCATTTGAACGTCACTCTGCCTTCCACGAGTGAGCAGTTGTGTATTTGTGTTTAGGGTATTTCCGTAGCACACACTTAGCCATAAGGCACCGGAGCGGGGTACACAGGAGAGGAAGCCAGGTTGTGGTTGGTGCATGCGTTGCGATGTGGTGTTCTTTAAAAAGATGCGTCAACTCTTTCCTACATTGGAGCAGCGTCCCAGGTGGCTACGGGGATGTTGTACCAGATCCAGGGTGCCGAGATGGAAAGGGCTGCTGTCTTATTTTTCTTTTTCACCCCTTTTAGTCTTCAGTCTGGTGTCCTGCCTCTGGGTGCCGAGAACCGCAAGACATTATGAGCTTGTCTGTGAGAAGCGGGGTGCCGGTCGCGATGAATTTGTAAATGATGCAGCTGGTTTTGTAGATGGTGCGGGCCGGCACGGGGAGCCAATGGAGTTCCATCTGAATGGGGCTGATGGGATCATATTTCTTCAGGCCCTGGATGAGACGTGCTGCAGCGTGTAGGGCGCCCCCGCCATCCAGACATGAGTACCAGGGCTTGAACTGCACTTCTGAAACTTTGTGGAAGAAGCAGTTTGACTTTCCTTAGACGAGTGAGCTGGTACCAAGCCATCTTTGTGTTTTTGTTGTCGTTGTGTTCCTTGAGGGTGAGCTTGATATCCAGGGTGAATCGAAGTGATGTGGCATTTGGTGATAGTTTGGCTTTAAACCCATAAAGGTTCATATCTTTGAGGCATGTTTGTGCTGCATCTTATTTGCTTTCGGCAAATAGCAGGAATTCTGTCTTGGTTGAGTTGAGCTTCAGGTAGGAGCTGGACATCCATGTCAGAAGGATGTGCAGGGAGTATGTGAGGCGTTGGATGTCTGAAGCAGAGGAGAGTTTCAAGTAGACTTGTGAGTTGTCGGCATATTGTTGGATACGTGAGTAAAGCGCCAAGAGGCTGCAAGTAAAGTTTGATTACAGAAGATGCTATAGAACCTGGAGGCACTTCAGAAATGGGGATATTTTGTGACCCGACGGTGCCCATGTTAACAAACTGGTGTTATTTATTTATTATTCATTTATTTATATAGCGCATTACTACCCGAGGGCGTCTAGGCGCTTGCAGTTCCACACATATGCAACCGAGAGCAGTTAGCAAAGTTGTTATAGGGTATACAGCCAGGTTTTAAGTCCTTTACTGAAGGAGAGTAGATCAGGGGAGTTTTTAGGTCGAGCCTAGAGTAGCGCGCATGCGCTGCACTGCGAGACTTTATGTAGGTGGTTTTCAAAGCTGACCACACGCTCGTGCACCATGGCCTTTTGCTTGCAGTTACCCGCACGGCCGCCAAGTGTTTTCAATTATCGCGCCCGGCGGCCGTGTGGGTAACCGCAAGCAATAGGCCATGGTGCACGCTCTCGCGCGCGCACCGCTCGCGGGCTTGTTTCTTTACCGTCCAAGAACTTTATTTAAAGCTCTAGCTCGGGTCTTTGGTTCAAGATAAACTCCTTCTTTTCTCACCTGTTGGTTTTTGCAGCGCTTACCCTCTCTTTCTTTGCAGAGGATCTTAGCAGGGCACCGCATATATGCTCTGCCATGATGCATCAGTGAGAGCTCACCCAAAGTAGGAGCAGATGAGGCATTTTTAAATACACGTCAGACAAATGGAAGGTGGCTTGCATCTATATGCGGCCCTGTCTGCTTCAAAGGCTTCAGCTTTACTGAGCAGCAACATGAGTGGATCACCCCAGAACCGCAGGGATGACACTCAACACTTTCCACACTGCAAACAGATATTTTCCAACCATCCAAAACAGACTTGGTATCCGCTCACCTGACCGGCCAGGGGATCGCTTTAGGTTCACGAAAGTGTTATAAAGAGATATTAAATGTGCAATGCAAGTGCCGCTTTATTGTGGCGCCGTTTTTTTCTCATGTTTGAACGTCCTGCAAGTATCTAAAGCAGCTTGTGAATGGCACTGGGGTCCTTAAGAACCATCAACAAATAAGAGAAAAAAATATGACGCCAGCATAGAGCAACAAGCATTGGCATAGCCAATAGGTCTCGCCTTTGGGACATTATAAGTGTTTAACCATGCAACAGTTGATGTTGCACCAAGGATATTGTGCTGCATAATTAAATACTTATAAGGTCCCAAAGGCGAGACCTATTGGCTATGCCAATGCTTGTTTAACTTTATAGGCATCTCATTCCACCATCTGGATGTGATACATGTGAAGCTTTTACTGCCCCATCTGAGAAGGCGGAACTTAGGTTCTTTCACGAGCTTCAGAGAAGCAGACCGAAGCGTGCGTGCCGGAATGTGCCATTGGAACCTATCTGTCAAATATATCGGACCAAGGTTATGCAAGGCCTTAAAGGCGATACAGAGTGCCTTGAACTTAATTAGTTTCTCCACAGGCAGCCAGTGCAAGGTGTTAAGAGCCTGTTTAGCCGATGAAAATTTGGCTAGACCAAACAGCAACCTGGCTGCGGAGTTTTGGAGTACCTGTAGTTGGATGGAAAGGTTGGAGAACCAGTGAAGGACATTGCTGGTGAATTCCATTTGCAGCCTTGAGGGTGCGTAGAAGGGCGGTATGGTTGACTGTGTTGAAGGCAGCTGAGAGGAGCAGCGATAGTAGGAGGCAGGGGTCACCAACGCCTCTGGTCAAGAGGACATCGTCTGCGATGTGTACGGTAATGGTTTCTGTGCTGCAACATGATCTGAAGCCAGACTAGAGTCCTGCAGGAGATGGTTAGCTTTGACACGACCTTGGTGTTGGACATAGACCACGTTTTCAATGATCTTGCCACTGAATGGTGCTGGTATAGTGCAGTGCTTTGACTGATGTGATGGGCTGTCTGTGTGGAACGGTGCTGGTATAGTGCAGTGCTTTGACTGATGTGATGGGCTGTCTGTGTGGAATGGTGCTGGTATTGTGCAGTGCTTTGACTGATGTGATGGGCTGTCTGTGTGGAATGGTGCTGGTATAGTACAGCGCTTTGACTGATGTGATGGGCTGTCTGTGTGGAATGGTGCTGGTATAGTGCAGTGCTTTGACTGATGTGATGGGCTGTCTGTGTGGAATGGTGCTGGTATAGTGCAGTGCTTTGACTGATGTGATGGGCTGTCTGTGTGGAATGGTGCTGGTATAGTGCAGTGCTTTGACTGATGTGATGGGCTGTCTGTGTGGAATGGTGCTGGTATAGTGCAGTGCTTTGACTGATGTGATGGGCTGTCTGTGTGTTGGGGTGAAGGACTACGGCACTCTGGGGTCCTCGGGAGTTCTGCTTTTCTTACATTTTCCTTTCCAATCTCTACTTTGATTGTCTGGCAGCGAGGTCCTTAGAGAACCAGGTGTTGAAGGATTCGGCTTGAACTTGTGGTGTTGAATTTGTTTAGAAGGGTATTACCCTCGATGTAAGGAGAGGCCTCTTTTTGGATGGTCACCCCCAAGTTTTTCGACTGATGCTGCTGGTTTTTGACTGTGTCTGAGGCCTGCTGACCAGACCTCGGTGCTAGTGCCCGGACCCTAAAGTGTATGTCTAATTGGCTGTACCTAACTGGAAATGACTAACTTACCTGTAAGTCCCTAATTAATGGTACCCTGGTGCCCAGGGCATGTAAGTTAGAGGAGCACCCCGTGGTTTGTAGCACAGGTTGTGCCGTCCTGGACGTCCCCCACCCCTCCTCCAAGTAAAACCAGCCCGCCACTGCAGACTGGTAGAGCAGTCATGTGCTGATAGCCCGACTTTGCCATGGACAGCAATGACCACGCCACCACTTCCCCTGGACATGTGTGTAAGTCACCCTTCTGGCAGGCCTACCGAGCCCTAAAGGCAGGGTGTAAAATATGACAGGCAGGACATGTACTTTACATTGCCCCAACAGTAAAGCCTGTGAAACATCCTTTTTTACTATGGAAAGACTTGTCGCCCAATTGGCGAATACAGGGATACACGCTGACCCCTCAGCTGTGCTAACTCCTGGACGGTGCAACCGAAGTGGTAACTCCAAGGTAGTAACCAACTTGTTACATTAAACCTGACTAGTGACTCAAGTCAAAATTAATTTAACTTGTTGCAGTGTGAATCTTTAGCAAAGCTGCCTCGTTGTTGCCTTTAAAACTCCTGTGACTTCGCAGGCACACATGGGACCTGTTCCACGAGGCTGCTTTTTGCCCTCCTGGGGAGACCTGCTAACGACTCTCAGGAAGGAGATCAATGAGGGATGCAGGCCAGGGGGTGTCACCTCCCTCCTGCAGGATCCACTTGAGTGTTACCCAAAAGGCAGGCTTCAAAGGTGAAGCTGCCTTTGAAGGCAGATGTGGGGCACCAAGGGGTAGAGCTGCCCGACTGGCATGGGGAGAAGAGGGGGGGAAAACCAGTTGCCAAACTGGTTTCCCCATGGGTGTGTAGCCCCGAGGTAGCCACACCCCTTGGGTGGGCTAGGGAGCTCTGTACACCAGGAGAGGGGTCTCGCCATCTTGGGAGTGGGCAGAATGGTGCATCTTGGGATAGCCAGATGCCACACAATGCAGGAAATGGTCACTATGTGGGAGGAAACCTGGTAGCCCATTGGCTACCAACCGTATCCTGCCCTGAGGGCACCTTCCAAGCATAAAGGGGGCCCCCCTGGCACCTAGACCTCAGATCTCGACCGACTTGGCAGAAGGACTGCCGTGCTGCACTGAGGGACCAGCAAAGAGGCTGCAGCGATGAGGACTGCATGTGCTGGCTGGTGAAAAGAGGGACGGAGAAAAAGGGGGAAGCTGTCTTCAGAGCCCAGTCAAGCCAAGAGAGCTCCAAGAGCCAGCTGACTGGCCTCCTGTTCGCAGCACAGGACACAACAGCTGAAGACGCCTGCTGGGGCAAGTTGGAAGCTAAAGTCTTCAAGCTGCCACCGTGCAGCACAGCGGGCCAAGACCCGATGCAGAGAGTTGCACCAGAGTTCGCTGAGCCCGGCAGTGCTGTTGGAGAGTTGCTGGGACCCTCAGAAGGCGAGTTATTGATTCAGGAAGGATTGGCCTGTGATTGTGACAACTGGTCGTCTAGTGCTGACTGGTCTTCAGCCAGACTGGAAAGGACTTCTTGGGACGTCGACCCTGCAAGCAGGACCCCCTCACCATCTTCGTGGACTGAGGAGGCCCTGCAGGAAGACTCCATTGACTGCGTCACATCCTTGGAGCATCTTCAGCAGCCTTCATCCCTTGCATCAGGACCGCTCCATGGGAATCCATTGCAACGCAGATAAGGTGCCTGGAACTGCTGGAGGACCCCATATACAAATCGGGCTCACGTTCGGATCCTGCTAACGACATAATGATTGCATTTATCGACGTAGAGGCCAAGATGTATGCTTCGAACCTCCTGGTAGATTTAGAGGACTGGGTCAGCCGCACAAATTTGATACCAAACACGCAAACCGGATTTTGGGCTGGAATGGGCACCCTCACTAACATCTCCGCGGTGACACTCCTAGTTAATCGAGCTTATGCAAAATCCCGCACCCTGTACGCGTGCTTCATCGACCTAAAAGCGGCGTTTGACAAAGTACCGAGAGAGAAGTTATGGGCCAAAATGCAAAGTTGGGGGGCACCCACTAATCTTTTGGAGGCGATAATCAACCTTTATTCAGATACATGGGTGCAAATAAGGAAAGGAGACGGCCGCACCATAACAAACAAGATTGCAACCAAAAACGGGCTAAAACAGGGGTGCGTCCTGGCCCCCTGTCTATTCAATATCTACACCGCCGACCTTGAGAAGCATCTCCAACAAGTTCAAACTGACCCCCCAAAACTAGGCAAAGCACCAATCACCAGCCTCCAATACGCGGATGACATTGTTCTTCTTGCACAAACACCGATAGGTCTGCAACGATCGATGAACCTACTAGGAGCTTATATCACCTCTGCTCAATTAATAATAAACCTTAAGAAAACCAAGGTGTTATCAATCAATCAATCAGGGAATTGTAAGCGCGCTACTCACCCGTGAGGGTCTCAAGGCGCTGAGGGGGTCCGCAGATCTGTTTAGCCGAAGAGCCAGGTCTTGAGGGTCTTCCTGAAGGTGTTCAGGGAGGGCGCGTCTGATGTCTGCCGGTAGCTCGTTCCAGGTCTTGGCTGCAATGTGAGAGAAGGATCTTCCGCCTGCTCTGGCTCCGTGGATGCGCGGGGTTTCGGCCAGTGCGAGGTTGGAAGATCGGAGGTTTCTTTGGGTGCGTGGAAGTTGATTCTGTCGTTGAGGTATTTGGGTCCGTTGTTGTGTAGGCATTTGTAGGCGTGAGTGAGGATTTTGAAAGTGACTCTTTTCTCCACGGGGAGCCAGTGGAGACTTCGTAGGTGTTGGCTGATGTGTTCGTGTCGGGGGATGCAGAGGACGAGTCTGGCGGCGGTGTTCTGTACTGTCTGGAGTTTGCGGAGTAGGGACTTGTTGATGCCGGCGTAGAGTGCGTTTCCATAGTCCAGTCTGCTGGTGATGAGTGCGTGGGTGACTGTCTTCCTTGACTCAGGGGATCCACTTGAAGGTCTTGCGGAGGATGCGGAGGGTGTTGAAGCAGCTGGAGGTGACGACGTTGACCTGTCGGTTCATGGAGAGTGATGAGTCGAGTACGATGCCGAGGTTCTTGGCGTGGTCTGAGGGGGTAGGTGGGCTTCCGAGGCGGTCGGCCACCAGGTGCTGTCCCATGCAGAAGGGGTGGTACCGAGGACGAGGACTTCTGTCTTCTCGGCGTTGAGCTTCAGGCAGCTGTTGGTCATCCAGACTGCGACGTCTTGCATTCCTTTCTGGAAGTTGAGTTTGGCAGTGGTGGGGTCTTTGGTGAGGGAGAGGATGAGCTGGGTGTCGTTGGTGTAGGATACGATGTTGAGGCCGTGTTGTCGGACGATGGCTGCGAGGGGGGCCATGTAAATGTTGAAGAGGGTGGGGCTCAGTGATGAACCATGTGGGACTCCGCAGGTGATTTTCGTGGGGTCGGAGAGGAAGGGTGGGAGTCTGATCCTTTGGCTTCTTCAGGTGAGGAATGATCGGATCCAGTCCAGGGCTGTTCCTTGTATGCCTGCGTCGTGTAGTCTGACGACTAGTGTGCGATGGGAGACGGTGTCGAAGGCCGCTGATAGGTCGAGTAGGATGAGGGCTGCGGAGTGGCCTTGGTCCAGGAGGGTGCGGATGTCGTCTGTGGCAGCGAGTAGGGCGGTCTCTGTGCTGTGGTTGCTTCGGAATCCGGATTGAGACGGGTCGAGGGCGGCGTTCTCTTCAATGAATCGTGTCAGTTTCCTGTTGACTGTTTTCTCTGCAACTTTGGCTGCGAAGGGGAGGAGCGAGATGGGCCGATAGTTCTTGGGGTCGGTGGGGTCAGCTGTGGGCTTCTTGAGCGGGGTCTGACTTCTGCGCGCTTCCAGTCATCTGGGAAGGTGCCTGTTTTGAAGGTGGTGTTGATGGTGCGTTGTAGTTCGGGTGCGATGGCGGCCACGGCTCTGTGGTAGATGTGAGGGGGGCAGGGGTCGGTGGGGGCCCCCCGAGTGGATGCTTTTTATGGTCGAGGCGGTGTCTTCGGCCATGATCGGTGTCCAGTTGGAGATGCTGGCTGGTGTTTCTGGGGGGCGGGGGGCCGTCTGTGGCGCCTGGTGGATGGTCGATGAAGTTGTCGTAGAGGTTTTTGATCTTGAGGTGGAAATAGGTTCCAAGCTTGTCGCAGAGGTCTTGGGATGGGGTGAGGTCTGTGGCTTCGCTGCGTGGGTTGGTGAATTCTTGAATGGCACTGAAAAGTTCCTTGGAGTTGGTGGAGTTGGCCAGGATTTTGTTATGGATGAAGTTCCTTTTGGTGGCTCTGATCTGGTTGTGGTAGTCAGTCATGGCGTCCTTGTAGGTGGTGTGGTTTTCGGTTGTCTTGGTGTTTCTACTTGGTGGTTATGCTTCTCCAAACATCACAAAACTGGGTTAAAAGGCAAATTCACCTGGAAATTAGAGGATAAACCAATATCCCAGGTGGACTCGTACAAATACCTAGGGTTCCAACTCTACCACAACCTTAATTTTAAGCAACACCTGGACCAAGGGAAAAAGAAAGCAAAACAACTACTGTACGCTTTCAAAATCTTACATAAGAAACTAAAAGGCTGCCCAACTGGTGAGCTGCTTAAGGTAATTGCAGCAAAATTCATACCAACCATATCGTATTGGTCGGAAATCCTGAACACAAAAGAAGCCGCCGCTTTAAACCTAGCCCAATCGAGCTTTTTCAAGAGCCTGTTTTCAATCCCCCGGTACATTTCCCAGGCACAAATTCGACTGGAATATGGGCTTAAAAACCAGAAACCAGCCAGACAAGGGGCGATGGTTAAATATTACTGGCGGATGAGGCAAGCAGAAGACCATACTTTAGCCCACTTTTGCTGGGAAGAAATTGAAAAGCAAGCGAGGCTAAATAATTCCATTGTTACAGTTTTAAAAGAATCACTTGTGAACCTACACCTCGAAGAGGCCTGGCACACTAACAACCTCTTACTCTGGGTTCAAAAATACGGTGAATAGCGCAACTAAACGAATCTCGTTTTTAATGGACAAAATCGCCTTCTCCAAGAAAAATCATGCATGGGCAGTGATTCAATCCTATCAGTTGCTGAAACCCCAACCGTATTTGTCTGAACACTTCTCTCATTACAAAAAGCACTACTTGACGCTGTTGCGGCTGGGATCATTCCCCACAAAGGATCTGACCCCGAAATGGAAGTTTACATGGCCGACAAAAGAATGCCACCTGTGCGGACAAGAAGAGTCGCTACTACACCTCCTATGCATCTGCCCCTCGCTATTAGAATCTCGAAAAACAGTCCTTCGCGAGATCTTCAGGAAAAACCAACTAAGGTCATGCAGAGCAGCAGTCATACAATGCCTCGGAGGCCTGTCAACCCAACTGTCCTGGCGAGCCATCACTTTTTGGAAAATGGCAGCCAAAGAATTGGACAAAAAAAATGAATCAACTTGTGTGGCTATGACATGACTGCCCGGACATTCTCTATCTGCACTGACACTATTTACTGACTTTTTCCATTGAACCGTCTTGCATCTTTTATAAATTGCACTAATTATAATTTTAATATTCTTATTCTAACCATTGATGACGATTGAATATATGACCGCACTATGTTTTATTTTTGGTACCTTACAGACCCCCATTTTTAATCATCTTGTACTATGTGCTTTTTCCATTCTTTTATGATTTTTAACGAAATCAAATAAAAGTAACATTGACATGACATGCCGGAGGACTGCTTCTTCTGTGATGGTAACTGTTCTTGAGGACCCTGCTGGTCACCCCCCCTAGCTCCCTGCAGGAGCTCGTCACCTGAAGTACTTCGAAGCAACCGCATTCACACTTAAAAACTTTTTAAAAGAAAACTTAGGTGAGTGTCTAATTTGTTGACTTTGCCAAGGCTTTTTTGGAGTTTAGTAAAATTGCACCGATTTATTATTTCTTGTGAAATCTATATCTCTGAAACCCTCCGTTGGATCTTTTTCGTTCTGGTGTCTAAATTCTTGTAAAAATACAACCTCCTTTTATGAATTGGTGTCGTTTTTGTATTTCAGCTGATTTGGTGCAGTTTAAATGCTTAATACTTCCTCTGTGTTAGCCCAGGGTTGGGATGAGGGTTTGACAGATGAAACATAAGGGTCTTAAAGGTGTTGGTAAGTGTAACATGTTGAGGTTGCACTACCACACCATATAATAAACCTCATTCCCTCACAGTCTGACGTGGAATTGATGGGGTGAGAGATGAGTCCAAGCATTACCCTGTCTGTGAAGTCTCTGCAGGAGCTGAGGGTGTAGGTGAATTTGTGTTGACCTTGAGTTGTTGGTAGGAGACAGAGCGTCGAGTAGGGGTGGCAGGAAGACTAGGTCGAGGAAGTGCGCCTGGTGGGTGCCTCTTGAGTCCCCTCTGTGCCTCTTGAGTCCTCTCTGTGCCTCATGGGTGCCAGCTTGAGTCCCCTCTGTGCCTGGTGGGTGCCTCTTGAGTCCTCTCTGTGCCTCTTCAATCAGGGTTTTGTTAAAGCGCGACTACTCACCCGTAAGGGTCTCAAGGCGCTAGCTAGGGGGGTGCAGGTTCCATCCATCAAGGAGGGGTCTGTCGAAAAGCCAGGTTTTGAGGTTTCTTGCGAAGATGGGGAGCGATGTTGTCTGTCTGAGGTGGAGCGGAAGGGCGTTCCATGCTTTGGCCGCGAGGAAGGAGAAGGAGCGGCCTCCCGATCTGGTCTTTCTGGTGCGGGGGACCACGGCGTAGGAGAGCTGGGCTGATCGTAGGGTCCTTTGGGGTGCGTGGAATTTGAGTCGGCTGTTCAGGTATGCTGGTCCGGTGCCGTGGAGGGCCTTGTGTGCGTGGGTGAGCATCTTGAAGGTGATTCTCGCCTCGACAGGGAGCCAGTGGAGTGTGCGCAGGTGCTGGGAGATGTGGCAGTGTTTTGGCAGGTTGAGAACCAGTCTTGCGGTGGCGTTCTGGATGTTCAGTAGCTTTTGGGTGAGGTTTTTGTTTATTCTGGCGTAGAGAGCGTTGCCGTAGTCGAGTCTGCTGGTGACCAGGGCGTGAGTCCCCTCTGTGCCTCTTGAGTCCCCTCTGTGCCTCTTGAGTCCCCTCTGTGCCTCTTGAGTCCCCTCTGTGCCTCTTGAGTCCCCTCTGTGCCTCTTGAGTCCCCTCTGTGCCTCTTGAGTCCCCTCTGTGCCTCTTGAGTCCCCTCTGTGCCTCTTGAGTCCCCTCTGTGCCTCTTGAGTCCCCTCTGTGCCTCTTGAGTCCCCTCTGTGCCTCTTGAGTCCCCTCTGTGCCTCTTGAGTCCCCTCTGTGCCTCTTGAGTCCCCTCTGTGCCTCTTGAGTCCCCTCTGTGCCTCCAGAGTCCTCCTGTGCTTCGTGGGTGCCTCTTGAGTCCCCTCTGTGCCTCTTGAGTCCCCTCTGTGCCTCGTGGGTGCCTCTTGAGTCCCCTCTGTGCCTCTTGAGTCCCCTCTGTGCCTCGTGAGTCCCCTCTGTGCCTCGTGGGTGCCGGCTTGAGTCCCCTCTGTGCCTTGTTTGTGCCTCCAGAGTCCTCCTGTGCTTCGTGGGTGCCTCTTGAGTCCCCTCTGTGCCTCTTGAGTCCCCTCTGTGCCTCTTGAGTCCCCTCTGTGCCTCTTGAGTCCCCTCTGTGCCTCTTGAGTCCCCTCTGTGCCTCTTGAGTCCCCTCTGTGCCTCTTGAGTCCCCTCTGTGCCTCTTGAGTCCCCTCTGTGCCTCTTGAGTCCCCTCTGTGCCTCTTGAGTCCCCTCTGTGCCTCTTGAGTCCCCTCTGTGCCTCTTGAGTCCCCTCTGTGCCTCTTGAGTCCCCTCTGTGCCTCTTGAGTCCCCTCTGTGCCTCGTGAGTCCCCTCTGTGCCTCGTGGGTGCCGGCTTGAGTCCCCTCTGTGCCTTGTTTGTGCCTCCAGAGTCCTCCTGTGCTTCGTGGGTGCCTCTTGAGTTCCCTCTGTGCCTCTTGAGTCCCCTCTGTGCCTCTTGAGTCCCCTCTGTGCCTGGTGGGTGCCTCCTGAGTCCCCTCTGTGCCTCCTGAGTCCCCTCTGTGCCTCCTGAGTCCCCTCTGTGCCTCCTGAGTCCCCTCTGTGCCTCCTGAGTCCCCTCTGTGCCTCCTGAGTCCCGGCTTGAGTCCCCTCTGTGCCTTGTTTGTGCCTCCAGAGTCCTCCTGTGCTTCGTGGGTGCCTCTTGAGTCCCCTCTGTGCCTCTTGAGTCCCCTCTGTGCCTCGTGCGTGCCTCCAGAGTCCCCTCTGTGCCTCGTGGGTGCCTCCAGAGTCCTCCTGTGCTTCGTGGGTGCCTCCAGAGTCCTCCTGTGCTTCGTGGGTGACTCCTGAGTCCCCTCTGTGCCTCCTGAGTCCCCTCTGTGCCTCCTGAGTCCCCTCTGTGCCTCCTGAGTCCCCTCTGTGCCTCCTGAGTCCCCTCTGTGCCTCCTGAGTCCCCTCTGTGCCTCCTGAGTCCCCTCTGTGCCTCCTGAGTCCCCTCTGTGCCTCGTGGGTGCCTCCTGAGTCCCCTCTGTGCCTCGTGGGTGCCTCCTGAGTCCCCTCTGTGCCTCGTGGGTGCCTCCTGAGTCCCCTCTGTGCCTCCTGAGTCCCCTCTGTGCCTCCTGAGTCCCCTCTGTGCCTCCTGAGTCCCCTCTGTGCCTCCTGAGTCCCCTCTGTGCCTCCTGAGTCCCCTCTGTGCCTCCTGAGTCCCCTCTGTGCCTCCTGAGTCCCCTCTGTGCCTCCTGAGTCCCCTCTGTGCCTCCTGAGTCCCCTCTGTGCCTCCTGGGTGCCTCCAGAGTCCTCCTGTGCTTCGTGGGTGCCTCCTGAGTCCTCCTGTGCTTCGTGGGTGCCTCCTGAGTCCCCTCTGTGCCTCGTGAGTCCCCTCTGTGCCTCGTGAGTCCCCTCTGTGCCTCGTGAGTCCCCTCTGTGCCTCGTGGGTGCCGGCTTGAGTCCCCTCTGTGCCTTGTTTGTGCCTCCAGAGTCCTCCTGTGCTTCGTGGGTGCCTCTTGAGTTCCCTCTGTGCCTCTTGAGTCCCCTCTGTGCCTCTTGAGTCCCCTCTGTGCCTCTTGAGTCCCCTCTGTGCCTGGTGGGTGCCTCCTGAGTCCCCTCTGTGCCTCCTGAGTCCCCTCTGTGCCTCCTGAGTCCCCTCTGTGCCTCCTGAGTCCCCTCTGTGCCTCCTGAGTCCCCTCTGTGCCTCCTGAGTCCCCTCTGTGCCTCCTGAGTCCCCTCTGTGCCTCCTGAGTCCCGGCTTGAGTCCCCTCTGTGCCTTGTTTGTGCCTCCAGAGTCCTCCTGTGCTTCGTGGGTGCCTCTTGAGTCCCCTCTGTGCCTCTTGAGTCCCCTCTGTGCCTCGTGGGTGCCTCCAGAGTCCCCTCTGTGCCTCGTGGGTGCCTCCAGAGTCCTCCTGTGCTTCGTGGGTGCCTCCAGAGTCCTCCTGTGCTTCGTGGGTGCCTCCAGAGTCCTCCTGTGCTTCGTGGGTGACTCCTGAGTCCCCTCTGTGCCTCCTGAGTCCCCTCTGTGCCTCCTGAGTCCCCTCTGTGCCTCCTGAGTCCCCTCTGTGCCTCCTGAGTCCCCTCTGTGCCTCCTGAGTCCCCTCTGTGCCTCCTGAGTCCCCTCTGTGCCTCGTGGGTGCCTCCAGAGTCCTCCTGTGCTTCGTGGGTGCCTCCTGAGTCCCCTCTGTGCCTCCTGAGTCCCCTCTGTGCCTCCTGAGTCCCCTCTGTGCCTCCTGAGTCCCCTCTGTGCCTCCTGGGTGCCTCCAGAGTCCTCCTGTGCTTCGTGGGTGCCTCCTGAGTCCCCTCTGTGCCTCCTGAGTCCCCTCTGTGCCTCCTGAGTCCCCTCTGTGCCTCCTGAGTCCCCTCTGTGCCTCCTGAGTCCCCTCTGTGCCTCCTGAGTCCCCTCTGTGCCTCCTGAGTCCCCTCTGTGCCTCCTGGGTGCTTCTTGAGTACCCTCTGTGCCTCTTGAGTACCCTCTGTGCCTTGTTGGTGCCAGCTGCTTCCGGTCACAGCGGTACCGTGAGCCAGCGCCCAGAGGCGGGCCTGTTTGTGTTTCCACGCTATGCTGACGTCACACGATACTCTGTGCTCACCGATACTATGAGCTCTCGGGGTGTCACGGGAGTTTTATGGACCGTGGGCCAGGCCCTGTGCCTGACACTGCGCTGTAGCACACTGTGACCTTGGTGACTCCAGGTCTTGAGCCCCCTTACACAGCGCCTTGTTATCTTTATTTATTAAACGTTTCATGGAGCGTGAGGCTGCGCTGTGCTTCGGGCTGCCGCTGTCGCACACTGTGACCTTGGTGACTCTCACGGGGTGCGGTGTGCCACGAAGCCGGAAGTGGTGATCTGCGCTTGAAGTGCAGGTGTGTGTGGGAGGGGCCGAGCCTGGGACAACGAAACTCTGGGGACGGCGTCACTTCCTCATTCTTTCCAGGTTTCTCTCCATTGTGCCCCCCCCCCGACTCTCGGATGAGACAACCTTGAGCCGGGAGGTCAGGAAGGGTTTTGCTGTGTAGACTGCATACCAGTGAGTCAATGTGACTCCCGTGGGGGGTGGGGAGATTGTGTTTTCGGCTCCTGGAAGTGCTGATGGGGTGACTCTGTGTCTACAAGGTGTGTCCAGCCCTCTGCTCTCAGCTGTCTCTTGAGTGTAGGGTGTCACTGGGTGTCTCCTGTCGTCTCTGAGGCCTGTCCAGCTCCGGCTCTCAGCTCTCTTGTGTAGGGTGTCACTGGGTGTCTCCTGTCGTCTCTGAGGCCTGTCCAGCTCCGGCTCTCTGCTCTCTCTTGAGTGTAGGGTGTCACTGGGTGTCTCCTGTCGTCTCTGAGGCCTGTCCAGCTCCGGCTCTCAGCTCTCTTGTGTAGGGTGTCACTGGGTGTCTCCTGTCGTCTCTGAGGCCTGTCCAGCTCCGGCTCTCTGCTCTCTCTTGAGTGTAGGGTGTCACTGGGTGTCTCCTGTCGTCTCTAGAGGCCTGTCCAGCTCCGGCTCTCAGCTCTCTTGTGTAGGGTGTCACTGGGTGTCTCCTGTCGTCTCTGAGGCCTGTCCAGCTCCGGCTCTCTGCTCTCTCTTGAGTGTAGGGTGTCACTGGGTGTCTCCTGTCGTCTCTGAGGCCTGTCAGCTCCGGCTCTCAGCTCTCTTGTGTAGGGTGTCACTGGGTGTCTCCTGTCGTCTCTGAGGCCTGTCCAGCTCCGGCTCTCTGCTCTCTCTTGAGTGTAGGGTGTCACTGGGTGTCTCCTGTCGTCTCTGAGGCCTGTCCAGCTCCGGCTCTCAGCTCTCTTGTGTAGGGTGTCACTGGGTGTCTCCTGTCGTCTCTGAGAGCCTGTCCAGCTCCGGCTCTCTGCTCTCTCTTGAGTGTAGGGTGTCACTGGGTGTCTCCTGTCGTCTCTGAGGCCTGTCCAGCTCCGGCTCTCAGCTCTCTTGTGTAGGGTGTCACTGGGTGTCTCCTGTCGTCTCTGAGGCCTGTCCAGCTCCGGCTCTCTGCTCTCTCTTGAGTGTAGGGTGTCACTGGGTGTCTCCTGTCGTCTCTGAGGCCTGTCCAGCTCCGGCTCTCAGCTCTCTTGTGTAGGGTGTCACTGGGTGTCTCCTGTCGTCTCTGAGGCCTGTCCAGCTCTCGGCTCTCTCTTGAGTGTAGGGTGTCACTGGGTGTCTCCTGTCGTCTCTGAGGCCTGTCCAGCTCCGGCTCTCAGCTCTCTTGTGTAGGGTGTCACTGGGTGTCTCCTGTCGTCTCTGAGGCCTGTCCAGCTCCGGCTCTCTGCTCTCTCGAGTGTAGGGTGTCACTGGGTGTCTCCTGTCGTCTCTGAGGCCTGTCCAGCTCCGGCTCTCAGCTCTCTTGTGTAGGGTGTCACTGGGTGTCTCCTGTCGTCTCTGAGGCCTGTCCAGCTCCGGCTCTCTGCTCTCTCTTGAGTGTAGGGTGTCACTGGGTGTCTCCTGTCGTCTCTGAGGCCTGTCCAGCTCCGGCTCTCAGCTCTCTTGTGTAGGGTGTCACTGGGTGTCTCCTGTCGTCTCTGAGGCCTGTCCAGCTCCGGCTCTCTGCTCTCTCTTGAGTGTAGGGTGTCACTGGGTGTCTCCTGTCGTCTCTGAGGCCTGTCCAGCTCCGGCTCTCAGCTCTCTTGTGTAGGGTGTCACTGGGTGTCTCCTGTCATCTCTGAGGCCTGTCCAGCTCCGGCTCTCTGCTCTCTTTTGAGTGTAGGGTGTCACTGGGTGTCTCCTGTCGTCTCTGAGGCCTGTCCAGCTCCGGCTCTCAGCTCTCTTGTGTAGGGTGTCACTGGGTGTCTCCTGTCGTCTCTGAGGCCTGTCCAGCTCCGGCTCTCTGCTCTCTCTTGAGTGTAGGGTGTCACTGGGTGTCTCCTGTCGTCTCTGAGGCCTGTCCAGCTCCGGCTCTCAGCTCTCTTGTGTAGGGTGTCACTGGGTGTCTCCTGTCGTCTCTGAGGCCTGTCCAGCTCCGGCTCTCTGCTCTCTCTTGAGTGTAGGGTGTCACTGGGTGTCTCCTGTCGTCTCTGAGGCCTGTCCAGCTCCGGCTCTCAGCTCTCTTGTGTAGGGTGTCACTGGGTGTCTCCTGTCGTCTCTGAGGCCTGTCCAGCTCCGGCTCTCTGCTCTCTCTTGAGTGTAGGGTGTCACTGGGTGTCTCCTGTCGTCTCTGAGGCCTGTCCAGCTCCGGCTCTCAGCTCTCTCTTGTGTAGGGTGTCACTGGGTGTCTCCTGTCGTCTCTGAGGCCTGTCCAGCTCCGGCTCTCAGCTGTCTCTTGAGTGTAGGGTGTCACTGGGTGTCTCCTGTCGTCTCTGAGGCCTGTCCAGCTCCGGCTCTCTGCTCTCTCTTGAGTGTAGGGTGTCACTGGGTGTCTCCTGTCGTCTCTGAGGCCTGTCCAGCTCCGGCTCTCAGCTCTCTTGTGTAGGGTGTCACTGGGTGTCTCCTGTCGTCTCTGAGGCCTGTCCAGCTCCGGCTCTCTGCTCTCTCTTGAGTGTAGGGTGTCACTGGGTGTCTCCTGTCGTCTCTGAGGCCTGTCCAGCTCCGGCTCTCAGCTCTCTTGTGTAGGGTGTCACTGGGTGTCTCCTGTCGTCTCTGAGGCCTGTCCAGCTCCGGCTCTCTGCTCTCTCTTGAGTGTAGGGTGTCACTGGGTGTCTCCTGTCGTCTCTGAGGCCTGTCCAGCTCCGGCTCTCAGCTCTCTCTTGTGTAGGGTGTCACTGGGTGTCTCCTGTCGTCTCTGAGGCCTGTCCAGCTCCGGCTCTCAGCTGTCTCTTGAGTGTAGGGTGTCACTGGGTGTCTCCTGTCGTCTCTGAGGCCTGTCCAGCTCCGGCTCTCTGCTCTCTCTTGAGTGTAGGGTGTCACTGGGTGTCTCCTGTCGTCTCTGAGGCCTGTCCAGCTCCGGCTCTCAGCTCTCTTGTGTAGGGTGTCACTGGGTGTCTCCTGTCGTCTCTGAGGCCTGTCCAGCTCCGGCTCTCTGCTCTCTCTTGAGTGTAGGGTGTCACTGGGTGTCTCCTGTCGTCTCTGAGGCCTGTCCAGCTCCGGCTCTCAGCTCTCTTGTGTAGGGTGTCACTGGGTGTCTCCTGTCGTCTGAGGCCTGTCCAGCTCCGGCTCTCTGCTCTCTCTTGAGTGTAGGGTGTCACTGGGTGTCTCCTGTCCTGTCTTGGGCCTGCCATGTCATGTTACTGCATTTTATACACCAAACGGTGTCTTGGCGCTAGGCAACGGATTCAGCACGGCTCAAGATATTGTTGGTAGGCTTGCGTAAAGATATTGTTGGTAGGCTTGCGTAAAGATATTGTTGGTAGGCTTGCGTAAAGATATTATTGGTAGGCTTGCGTAAAGATATTGTTGGTAGGCTTGCGTAAAGATATTGTTGGTAGGCTTGCGTAAAGATATTGTTGGTAGGCTTGCGTAAAGATATTATTGGTAGGCTTGCGTAAAGGTATTATTGGTAGGCTTGCGTAAAGATATTATTGGTAGGCTTGCGTAAAGATATTGTTGGTAGGCTTGCGTAAAGATATTGTTGGTAGGCTTGCGTAAAGATATTGTTGGTAGGCTTGCGTAAAGATATTATTGGTAGGCTTGCGTAAAGATATTATTGGTAGGCTTGCGTAAAGATATTGTTGGTAGGCTTGCGTAAAGATATTATTGGTAGGCTTGCGTAAAGGTATTATTGGTAGGCTTGCGTAAAGGTATTATTGGTAGGCTTGCGTAAAGGTATTATTGGTAGGCTTGCGTAAAGGTATTATTGGTAGGCTTGCGTAAAGGTATTATTGGTAGGCTTGCGTAAAGATATTATTGGTAGGCTTGCGTAAAGGTATTATTGGTAGGCTTGCGTAAAGATATTATTGGTAGGCTTGCGTAAAGATATTATTGGTAGGCTTGCGTAAAGATAATATTGGTAGGCTTACGTAAAGATATTGTTGGTAGGCTTGCGTAAAGATATTATTGGTAGGCTTACGTAAAGATGTTATTGGTAGGCTTGCGTAAAGATGTTATTGGTAGGCTTGCGTAAAGATGTTATTGGTAGGCTTGCGTAAAGATGTTATTGGTAGGCTTGCGTAAAGATGTTATTGGTAGGCTTGCGTAAAGATGTTATTGGTAGGCTTGCGTAAAGATATTATTGGTAGGCTTGCGTAAAGATGTTATTGGTAGGCTTGCGTAAAGATATTATTGGTAGGCTTGCGTAAAGATATTATTGGTACACTTGCGTAAAGATATTATTGGTAGGCTTGCGTAAAGATGTTATTGGTAGGCTTGCGTAAAGATGTTATTGGTAGGCTTGCGTAAAGATGTTATTGGTAGGCTTGCGTAAAGATGTTATTGGTAGGCTTACGTAAAGATATTATTGGTAGGCTTGCGTAAAGATGTTATTGGTACACTTGCGTAAAGGTATTATTGGTAGGCTTGCGTAAAGATATTATTGGTAGGCTTGCGTAAAGATATTATTGGTAGGCTTAGCGTAAAGATATTATTGGTAGGCTTGCGTAAAGATAATATTGGTAGGCTTGCGTAAAGATGTTATTGGTAGGCTTGCGTAAAGATATTGTTGGTAGGCTTGCGTAAAGATATTATTGGTAGGCTTGCGTAAAGATGTTATTGGTAGGCTTGCGTAAAGATGTTATTGGTAGGCTTGCGTAAAGATGTTATTGGTAGGCTTGCGTAAAGATGTTATTGGTAGGCTTGCGTAAAGATGTTATTGGTAGGCTTGCGTAAAGATATTATTGGTAGGCTTGCGTAAAGATGTTATTGGTAGGCTTGCGTAAAGATATTATTGGTAGGCTTGCGTAAAGATATTATTGGTACACTTGCGTAAAGATATTATTGGTAGGCTTGCGTAAAGATGTTATTGGTAGGCTTGCGTAAAGATGTTATTGGTAGGCTTGCGTAAAGATGTTATTGGTAGGCTTGCGTAAAGATGTTATTGGTAGGCTTGCGTAAAGATATTATTGGTAGGCTTGCGTAAAGATGTTATTGGTACACTTGCGTAAAGGTATTATTGGTAGGCTTGCGTAAAGATATTATTGGTAGGCTTGCGTAAAGATATTATTGGTAGGCTTGCTTAAAGATGTTATTGGTAGGCTTGCCTGAAGAGCCAGGCCTTCAGCAGCGGTCAGCATTTTGCATAATTAGTGGTGGTCTTAAGTTCGAAAGACAGCGAGTTCCAAGCTCGGGGGCAGTGACTGAGAACCTAGCACCGCCTGTCCCCTTCCTCTTAAATTGAGGGATAGCTAGATAGTGCAGAGGACTGGATCTCCGCTCTCTGGTGGGGAATATTTAATGATCCGAGATTTGATGAAGGCTGGACTGTCCCTGTGCAAGGCCTTGAGGACGGTGCAACAGACTTTGAACGTGGATCTCTGTGCGACTGGGAGCCAGTGGCCATCTTTGGTCACCTGAGAGATGTGGCAGTGTGGCAGTGTTTGGGCAGGTGGCAGTGTGGCAGTGTTTGGGCAGGTGGCAGTGTGGCAGTGTTTGGGCAGGTGGCAGTGTGGCAGTGTTTGGGCAGGTGGCAGTGTGGCAGTGTTTGGGCAGGTGGCAGTGTGGCGATCTTTGGTCACCTGAGAGATGTGGCAGTGTTTGGGCAGGTGGCAGTGTGGCAGTGTTTGGGCAGTGTGGCAGTGTGGCAGTGTTTGGGCAGGTGGCAGTGTTTGGGCAGGTGGCAGTGTGGCGATCTTTGGTCACCTGAGAGATGTGGCAGTGTTTGGGCAGGTGGCAGTGTGGCAGTGTTTGGGCAGGTGGCAGTGTGGCAGTGTTTGGGCAGGTGGCAGTGTTTGGGCAGGTGGCAGTGTGGCAGTGTTTGGGCAGGTGGCAGTGTTTGGGCAGGTGGCAGTGTTTGGGCAGGTGGCAGTGCGGCAGTGTTTGGGCAGGTGGCAGTGCGGCAGTGTTTGGGCAGGTGGCAGTGCGGCAGTGTTTGGGCAGGTGGCAGTGTTTGGGCAGGTGGCAGTGTTTGGGCAGGTGGCAGTGTGGCAGTGTTTGGGCAGGTGGCAGTGTGGCAGTGTTTGGGCAGGTGGCAGTGTGGCAGTGTTTGGGCAGGTGGCAGTGTGGCAGTGTTTGGGCAGTGTGGCAGTGTTTGGGCAGTGTGACAGTGTTTGGGCAGTGTGGCAGTGTTTGGGCAGTGTGGCAGTGTTTGGGCAGTGTGGCAGTGTTTGGGCAGGTGGCAGTGTGGCAGTGTTTGGGCAGGTGGCAGTGTGGCAGTGTTTGGGCAGTGTGGCAGTGTTTGGGCAGTGTGGCAGTGTTTGGGCAGTGTGGCAGTGTTTGGGCAGGTGGCAGTGTGGCAGTGTTTGGGCAGGTGGCAGTGTGGCAGTGTTTGGGCAGTGTGGCAGTGTTTGGGCAGTGTGGCAGTGTTTGGGCAGTGTGGCAGTGTTTGGGCAGTGTGGCAGTGTTTGGGCAGGTGGCAGTGTGGCAGTGTTTGGGCAGGTGGCAGTGTGGCAGTGTTTGGGCAGGTGGCAGTGTGGCAGTGTTTGGGCAGTGTGGCAGTGTTTGGGCAGTGTGGCAGTGTTTGGGCAGTGTGGCAGTGTTTGGGCAGGTGGCAGTGTGGCAGTGTTTGGGCAGGTGACATCAACCGGCGGCTGGTTGTGAATCAGCTGAAGCCTGCGCGTGGGGTATTTAGGGTGGCGCAGATCGAGGGAATTGGCGTAGTCCATTTGTGACACGATTCTGGCCGTTATGACTTGAACCGAGGCGTCTGAGGTGAGAAACGTCTTTATCTTAATGCGGGAGGACGTCGCTGCGCCAACCTGCTGCTTCAGTGATATCCTCCTCAAAAATAAAGCCAAGGCTTTTTACTGCCTTTTTAGGAGGGAGCGGGGGCAGAAAGAAGGGCTCCAGAGGGCGGGCCTGTTTTTAGTGCTCACCACCTCCGTTTTATCGGAGAGTAGCGTCAGGTGATTGCCGTTCATCCCGTCCCGGATGAACGCCATAGTGTCTTGAAACTGCAGTCTGGACATAGGGCTGTCATTGATTGTAAACAGCAGTTGCACGTCATCGATACAATTACAAATATTTACTTTGCTGTTTTTGAGAGAGTTAATCAGGGGGTGGATATAGAGATTAAAAAGATGAGGGGAGAGAGGGGAGCCCTGTGGCATCCCACAATTCCATTGGACTGACGAGGAGTTAAAAGGGGGCAGTCTAACCGATTGAGATCTGTCTCTAAGGAATGAGACCGCCCAGTTGAAAGCTGTGTCCCGCAGGCCGCGACCCTGACTCGGTCAGACAAGAGTGTGTGGTCTTCCGTGTCGAAGGCCGCCGACAGATCGAGGGGCACTAGGGCTGAGTATTGCCACTATCCTCTTCCTTTCGCACGTCCTCTACTACCGAGAGGATCCCCGCTTCCGTGGAGCGTGCAGGCCGGAATCCCGCTTGGAAGCGGTCAAGGAAGTCTGAGGCCTCGATGAATGAACAGAGATGGCGGGCTACGTGTGCCCTAAGTAGTAATTTGGCAGTTAAGTTAGGAGGGAAACAGGTCGGTAATTTTTCATGCCGAGGGTGGGCACCCCTGCTTTCTTTTGTAGGGGCACTACGGTTGCCTTTTTGAAGGACGTGGGAACGATGCCTGTATTAATAGGCTGATTGAGAAATGATAAGAAGTGGGTGAATACTACTTTTAGGATGTTTGAGGGCAGGTGTCATCAGGTGAGCCTCACTTGACTTTTGTCCGTAGATTACCAGGTCCTCTTGACTTCTCTGGAAAGGAAGTGAGGCTAGTGTTTGAATCAATCAGAACATTTGTAAAGCGCACTACTTACCCGTGAGGGTCTCAAGGCGCTGGGAGGGGTGCTGCTACTGCTCGAACAGCTGAGAGAGAGATTATTGTGAGCTGGACAAGGGGCAATGCTCTTTTTGATGGACTCGATCTTATTAACAAACAAGCATTTGCAATGCAGTAGGTCTCGCATCTGAGCTATTGGCATTGTAAATGACAATGCCTTTTATTTATGTGTTTTGAAAACCTGCAAGCGATGCGTAAACACGCACTTTGTACTTGTAGTCGTTGCTTACGAGAAGCGAGGCTGGCAGTAAAAGAGGCATAGTTACTGCCAGCCTGGCTTCTCTTAAGCAACAACTGTAAGTACAAAGTGCATGTTTGCGCACCGCTTGCAGGTTTTCAAAATACATAAATGAAAGACATTGGTATTTACAATGCCAATAGCTCAAACGTTTGCAAATGTGAGGCCTATTGCATTACAAATGCTTGTTTAACAGTGAGGCTCTGTTGTACTTCGGCTGTTTTCTCTGCAGCTGGGGCGCATGTATGATGTTCTGTCAGTGAGACTCTGGTGCGTGTAGCGTGTTCCTGGCAGTGATGCTCTGCTCTGTGTACCGTGTATTCTATAGTAACCTGCTGCTGACTCGCCCTCTGTGCACGCAGGAATCTGATGCCTTTACACCCTTTCTGCCCCTAAAAGAAATCACTCCCCCTTCCATTCACTCAGGATGCCCTGTCTTTTCTGCCCATGGTACTCTCTTACCTCGGTTTATTATTTCCACAGACCGGGAGAGGCAGAGACTAAAGCATTCTCACAAATACACTGCATTTGTACTTCCTTTGCCCTGTAAGCCATAGACCCATCCAGCACTGGAGCATAGGCGCCGCCATACTTTCAGGGCACGTGATAGAGCTCTAATGGAACAAGAAGTGGCCGCCATTGTCCCGAGCTGCTTGGAAAGTGAAAGCGCGCATTGCGCGCTGAACATAAAAAACAATAAGCGGTGTCATTGTGAAAGCAGCGTCCCCTAGTGGTGTAAGCAAAGCGGGCGCCATTGCAGGAAAGCATGCCATGCCTGCAGTAGGAGAAACTCATTAAAGAAAATAGTGCTTACAGACTGGTAATAAAACATTCCGTGTAACAACAGAAGTAAAGGGGCCAGTCCTCATGGGAGGTTACAAATGAAGACAAGGGGGTAATAAGGAGGGACTAACAAGCCTATTAACGAATCAGAAGTCGGCATTTACGAAAGACCATGACGAAAGACCATGACAAATATGGGCGGAGCTTTAAGTCCATACCTGAATTCATCATGCCTTGCAGAGCAGAGCATTCGCTGCCCAGGCTTGACCTAAAAAAGTTGAGAGAGTCACATAGGCTTTCTGAAGGTATGACTGGTAATGTGACTGTCTGGGTTGGAGAGTTCTGTAACAATCTTAAATATTTCTTTGGATTTATTGGGGGCATTCAAGATTTTACTAGGGAAAAAGCTGGCTTTAGCTTGCCTAATCAGGAGTTTGTACCCTTTGAGTTGTTGTAGATAAACTGTTCTAAGGTCAGGAGAGTACGTGGTGCGCCATTTCCGTTCTGTGCGTCGCTGATTCAATTTGGCTACTTTTAGGTCATCTGAGAACCACTTATTAGCCTCATGGCGTCTTGTCAGTCTGGGTCTGCGGAGGGGCATAAACATTGCTGGACTCAGTGAGCCAGATAGTGATGGCTTTCCAGAATGCATCTGCGGCGTCCTTTGGGGATGGCAGAGATTTTCCCAGCTTGTTGCAGAAGGATGTCAAGTTTACCCGGAGGCCAGTTCCTGGAAAGAATGGCCGGGCCGACCGAGGGTCTGTGAGAATTGAGGATAGGTAAGAAGTGGTCTGACCATCCACACGGAACTATGTTCAGGTTCTTCAAAGGGCCTTTGGTGGTCCAGATCTGATCCCGAATGTGGCCTTTAATATGACTGGGAAGGTTTACCTGCTGTTCCAGATTTAAGTGACTATGGGTGTCAGTAAGAACAGCGGCTTGCTTCCCACCCTTTTCCTCACTGACCCAGTAGTTCAGGTCCCCTATTAGTAATATGTTGGCATGATCAATGAGTAAGGGTGCGATTGGTCCTGCTAAGGTATGAGGGAATGTATGTGCGTAGCTGGGGGCCCGTATCGCAGGAGACGCATCAGCGATGAGGGAGAGGAATACAGATTGATTACTAGATTCTCCACTGAGGGAAGGTTTAGTGACGACATCTTAGGGAAGCGATGTTCTTTCTTCATTTTTTCGGTGACGCCCCCTCTTTTCTTCCCAGTTACCCTTTTGGTTGGTGATCTGTAGTAGTCGTTCGGGAGAGCGGATAATATGTCTGGGGAGGACTCATCTGTGAGCCAAGTCTCAGTAATAGAGAGTCAGGAGCCTCAGAGTCTAGCAAGTAGAACATGTCATCCTGGTGCTTCACCGTGGAGCGTGTGTTCGGATAGATGAGGTTCGGTGTGATTTTACTTATGTATAGTGGGGGTGGAGCTACTTAAACTACTGGGAGACCCAGCTTTAAGGTGGCTGCCAGCAGTGTAGATAGGAAGGGGCCAGCAGTGAGGGAGACCAGAGATCAGACAGCACAGGTGAGCGGGAGGATCAAGCGAGGGAAGGATAGGAAGGGGCCAGCAGTGAGGGAGACCTGAGATGACAGCAGAGATCAGACAGCACAGGTGAGCGGGAGGATCAAGCGAGGGAAGGATAGGAAGGGGCCAGCAGTGAGGAGACCTGAGATGACAGCAGAGATCAGACCGCACAGGTGAGCGGGAGGATCAAGCGAGGGAAGGATAGGAAGGGGCCAGCAGTGAGGGAGACCTGAGATGACAGCAGAGATCAGACAGCACAGGTGAGCGGGAGGATCAAGCGAGGGAAGGATAGGAAGGGGCCAGCAGTGAGGGAGACCTGAGATGACAGCAGAGATCAGACAGCACAGGTGAGCGAGAGGATCAAGCGAGGGAAGGATAGGAAGGGGCCAGCAGTGAGGGAGACCTGAGATGACAGCAGAGATCAGACAGCACAGGTGAGCGGGAGGATCAAGCGAGGGAAGGATAGGAAGGGGCCAGTAGTGAGGGAGACCTGAGATGACAGCAGACATCAGACAGCACAGGTGAGCGGGAGGATCAAGCGAGGGAAGGATAGGAAGGGGCCAGCAGTGAGGGAGACCTGAGATGACAGCAGAGATCAGACCGCACAGGTGAGCGGGAGGATCAAGCGAGGGAAGGATAGGAAGGGGACAGCAGTGAGGGAGACCTGAGATGACAGCAGAGATCAGACAGCACAGGTGAGCGGGAGGATCAAACGAGGGAAGGCTAGGAAGGGGCCAGCAGTGAGGGAGACCTGAGATGACAGCAGAGATCAGACAGCACAGGTGAGCGGGAGGATCAAGCGAGGGAAGGAGAGGAAGGGGACAGCAGTGAGGGAGACCTGAGATGACAGCAGGATTCAGACAGCACAGGTGAGCTGGAGGATCAAGCGAGGGAAGGGGCCAGCAGTGAGGGAGACCTGAGATGACAGCAGAGATCAGACAGCACAGGTGAGCGGGAGGATCAAGCGAGGGAAGGAGAGGAAGGGGACAGCAGTGAGGGAGACCTGAGATGACAGCAGAGATCAGACAGCACAGGTGAGCGGGAGGATCAAGCGAGGGAAGGAGAGGAAGGGGACAGCAGTGAGGGAGACCTGAGATGACAGCAGAGATCAGACAGCACAGGTGAGCGGGAGGATCAAGCGAGGAAGGAGAGGAAGGGGACAGCAGTGAGGGAGACCTGAGATGACAGCAGAGATCAGACAGCACAGGTGAGCGGGAGGATCAAGCGAGGGAAGGAGAGGAAGGGGACAGCAGTGAGGAGACCTGAGATGACAGCAGAGATCAGACAGCACAGGTGAGCGGGAGGATCAAGCGAGGGAAGGCTAGGAAGGGGACAGCAGTGAGGGAGACCTGAGATGACAGCAGAGATCATAAATGCCTCTAATCCTGTTTATCACAGAGCATGTTATACCACAATACATCAACTAACCATGTGATGCAAACTTCATCTGTGAGAAGTTGGCCTGGTATATGCTTTCCACTAATTAAACTGGGCACCTTGCACCAGTCCAAACGACCCTTATGATGTATGAGGTCAAAGATAAACTTTATGAAAGCTATCCTAGTGGTAGCTATGGAGAGCAGCCTTCAGGCTTAATCTTGAAGGAATGTAAAGCAGCTTGTTTTACCAGAATATCACCTCCTGACTGACTAAATAAAAGGAGAACCACACAAGTGTTATGTAAAAATATGTATTTATTACTAAAACACTTTCTACTAATCTCGACACGAGATTAGAACATAAAGCACACAATACTTAATCAATAGAACATACGTAAGTAGCAAAATGTACAACGGGCTCCAGGGGGAGACCGAACCATATACTAAAAAAATGGTATAACAACAACGACTTCAATAGACACAGTGCCTAGAGCACGTAGAATCGCTGGGACCCCAAGGAACCACCCAAGGCAGTGAGACAGGGCGCCCACTGAGCACGGGTGCAGTGAGGAAACACGACCGCGTGCTCCGTGCAACTCTATGGGAAAGTCGCGGTTGGAAAATTACAGTTTAAGGACACTTCTAGGATTACTTCAAGCAAGCCCTTTGGAACATAAGAGGTTCTAAGGCCAGCACCCTTGTGAGTACCGAAGTACCCGAGTTACCTATCCCAGAGGAGCCGGGTGCATAGGGGCCAAGTGGTGTCGGAAACCTCCGTCGTTTTCAATGGAGACCTGCAAGAAAGTACTGCTGCCGGGAAGGCGAAGAGTGTCCGGTGGAATCCAAGCCTGGATCCGAGGTGAGAAGAACCTGAAAGCAGAGGGGACAAAGTCTGCGTCACTTCAGGTGACCAGGGGCTCGATAGTCTAATGCCCACCGATGTCAGGTGCTTCAGGTGAAGAGAAAGGATGTTTGTCTCAGCAGCCACAGGGACCAGGAGACGTCGACGACGACCAGGGTCCGGAGGTGAGCTGTCCCACGAAGGATGTCGAGAGTTGAGGGGTCAGTGTCCGGCTGGAGCACTGACAAGCCTTGGCAACGGCAACCCATGCAGACAGAGGAAACAGGTTACGGTGTGGACCAGCAAGGTCCAGGGGACTCTCCAAGCAATGGAGAGTCAGGGCACGTCTGGAGCAACCAGGGAAGCCCAAGAACAATCAAGGTGACCCTCGCCAGGACCAACCAGTCAACGGGCCAGGGATCGCGAGGTGACTTCGAGCGAATGTACAAAGTGCCAGCCCACAGAGCACTCGTGGAGTGGATGCCGGATATCTTCGGTGCAAATGGTGCTCGGAGTCAGGACTACACGTAGTCCAATGCACAAGCTCAGGGATCGCCAACAAGCATATGCACTTGCAAATAGACGAGGTGCACAGGGGTACGGGTTGCACGGCCCCCACGAGTGATACTGGTCTCAGAATCGCTGAGAGGTCAGATCTACCTCGGGGACCTTCGGGAACCCACCTCCTGTGTTGCAGAAGTCTTCGGAGTCCGCAGGAGCTCTGCAGATGCAAGCCAGTCAGATGCGCTTAGGTGCCTGCTGCTGCAGGGGAGTAACTCCTTTACTCCAAGGGAGATTCTTCTGTCGTCCAGCGAAGTGTAGACCGTCAAAGTACTTGGTTTCTTTGCAGAGTTTTGTCCAGGTATAATCTAAAGTCCTGTGATCAGGTTTCCCACTTTATACCCAGGGAAGGGGTTGGACTGACTCTGGGGACCCTCCTAGGGGAGGGGCAGGACAGAGGGGTGGCTACACCCATGTCCTTTGTCCAGTTTTGCACCAGAGCAGGAGCCAATGGCTCCCAGAACTGGTTTGAGCTGGACTATGCATGGGGACACCAAATGTGCCCCCAGTGCAGACTTTCTGGCACTCTAGGAGTGCACCCACCCAGCCCCAATACACTAAAGCCTGTCTGGGAGGTGGTCACACCTCCCTGGGACAGGAAACCTATTGTCAGGCCTTCCTCTGCTCGAGCTTGGCTCAGCAGCAGGAGGGCAGACTCGTGTCTGTGGCTGGCAGCATCCATTTTGTGCTGCCTAGGTCGAGAAAGCTGGTACCGGGTAGACCGGTGACCCACAGTAGTGGTTCTAGAAGGGTGGAAGCATACCTCCCACACCAGTTACTGGTGTGGAGGTATGATTCCAAGGTGTTTGACACCAAACACAACATGTTTCTAAGCAGCCGTTTTAAAGTTAGCATTTACTGCGAGGTTATAATGCACTTAAACATATATGGGTGGCTGCATCACAGACAACCCCGGAGAATGGTCTCCGAAGGCTGCAGAGGGGCCCTACTCATGCAGGGGCACCCTCTCACATAAAACCCAGCACCCTGCCTTCAGGATTGATAAGGCCTGCCATAGGGGTGACTGATAGGTTTGTATGTGTAGTGATTTAGAGAGATATAGTGAACCTATATCTTAAGTAAGTGGTGCAAGCACCAGCTTACACAGTCTGCTGTAGCAGGCTGGTCGTGTTAATTTGGATGGCCTCTCAGGGGTGGCATAATACATGCTTCAGCCATGGGAGGCCTCTGGAGTACCTATGCCCTGGGTACATGGTGTACCATATACTAGGGACTTATAAGGGTACCCCAGTATCCACTCTAGAGTGTACCTAAAGTACATGGGTTGCAATTTACAGGAGAAAGCAGATAGACTGTGGTCCTGAATAGCAGGATCCCAGTCAGACTAGGCCAAAAACAGTGAGACATCAGCAAAAAGTGGGGGTAACCATAAGAAGCAGATACAACTCTCCTACATCATCTACCTGTAACGAAAAAAAAAAATATGCAGCCTAATCAATCAATCAATCACAGAATTTGTAGAGTGCACTACTTACCCGCGAGGGTCTCAAGGCGCTGGGGAGAAAAAAAGGGGGGGGGTGCTGCTACTAGTCGAACAACCAGGTCTTGAGTAGCCTCCTGAAGGTCAGCAGGTCTTGGGTCTGTCGTAGGCTTAGTGGAAGGGTGTTCCAGGTCTTGGTGGCGAGGTGGGAGAAGGATCTGCCGCCGGTGGTAGTTCTTCGAATGCGAGGGACGGTGGCGAGGGAGAGGTCGGCGGAGCGGAGCTGGCGGTTGGGGACGTAGAAGAGGAGTCGTCTGTTGAGGTGGGCTGGGCCAGTCTTGTGGAGTGCCTTGTGTGCGTGGATGAGGAGTTTGAAGGTGATCCTCCTGTCGACGGGGAGCCAGTGCAGGTTCCTCAGGTGGGGGGTGATGTGGCTGTGGCGTGGTACATCGAGGATCAGGCGTGCGGAGGCGTTTTGTATGCGTTGCAGTCGCTTGATGAGCTTGGCCGGGGCTCCCGCGTAGAGGGCGTTCCCATAGTCAAGTCTGCTACTGACGAGGGCCTGGGTGACTGTTCTTCTTGTATCTGTCGGGATCCACCTGTAGATCTTGCGAAGCATGCGGAGGGTGTTGAAGCAGGAGGAGGAGACTGCGTTGACTTGCTTGGCCATGGAGAGCGTTGAGTCGAGGATGACTCCCAGGTTGCGTGCGTGGTCGGTGGGTGTCGGGGCTGCCCCCAGTGTCGTTGGCCACCAGGAGTCATCCCAGGCTGAGGGGTTGGAGCCGAGGATGAGGATCTCTGTCTTGTCCGTGTTCAGTTTTAGTCAGCTGATCTTCATCCAATCGGCGACGGCCTTCATTCCTTCATGGAGGTTGGATTTGGCGGCGAGGGGGTCCTTGGTGAGGGAGAGGATCAGTTGAGTGTCATCGGCGTAGGAGATTATGTTGAGGTCGTGCTGTCTGGCGATGCGTGCCAGGTTATGGACGGTTCCGCCTTCGCGCTGTGCTTCGGCTCGCTACGAATCATGGGAATAGTAGTCCCATGCTGTGCCCTGCAGTCTTCCGGTCTGCGTCCTTCACCGCAGCGACAGAGATCGCTTACGAGTGGTTAAAAGTACGTTCGGATTGTCTTAAGTAGCGCGCTCGATATAGTGCGCTTATGACAGCTCAGCACTGAACACACCCGGCCTTCCAAAAGGCCCCAAGTTGAGACAGTGCACCGCCTCCGAGGGGGGGTCAGGCATTGAGTCCTCCAACTAAGGCTCAGCCTTTCGGACCTCCACCACTTATGGACTCTGGTCGGAACCAGCCAAAGTCCTTGGAGCCCACAACGCTCCAGCCCACAGCCATCGACCCCTTGCGGTCATCAAGCTCAAGGAGACTCTACAGGATTCCAGCCCCTTCAAGGCCGAAGACCCTTTCGATGCCGGCACCGAATCTAGCCTCCAAGTCACCATTGGGGCCAAAAATGCCTTCTGTGTCGACACACACTTCAGATCCGAACACCCCAATAGCATTGAAGACTCCATACTCCATCAGCACTGAGGTCTCCTTCAACGGCAAGCCCTGACAACTCGGAGTAACACATCCTTCAGTGAACCCTGGATGCAAGGCAGAAAAAACTGTTCATACACCCCCAAACAGGGAAAATCTCAACAACTGCTTCTGCCCATGCCTGCAGGGGCTTGGCCTTGGAAGACGACACTAACTTACGAGTAAGAGCTTGCTTTGGAGCCCCTTCCAGCTCCCAGGCATGAAAGATGTAAGGAGCGTGGCAGCAGCGCCCCCATTGCTTACTCCTCCTCCATCACAACTTCCACCACCTCCATATTTGCCAGAGGGTTACCCACACTCTTCCTAAGAGGAAGGCGTCCCTTTTTATCCCATCAACCCTTATGATGCACCGTTTGATCCGGTGTCCACCGATGTTCAGTGGGACGACTACGATGTCGATCCACCCCGAGAGAAACACGATCTGGTAAGGGTATCCTCCCAGACAACACCACCCCTTACCATGAGGTGATCAAAGGGTGGGCACATGCAGGCGGAAGATGATTTCTTAGTAGAGACACTGTCCAGGTCTGACTGGACAGTACAATTCCTCCCCATGGTAAAGGGCGTGTTGAAGTCTGCCGCAGACACCGTCAAGGAACGCGTCAAGGCAAGGGTGGTAAGGCCAGAGGTTGAGAAAGTGTAAGTCCTCCCCCGATGACCAACCCTGCACCAGGGGTCATGTCCCGCCAAGCTCCCTGGTAGTCCATTCCACACAAGCTGGCTTCTGCTCCAGGTGGGGCTGTGTCCCCCCCCGCACCTCCTGACAAGGAGAGCAAGAAACGTGATGCTGCTGGAAAGAGGGGAGCCATTGGAGCCACCACTCACTGACGGATAGCCAACTTGGTTGGCCCCCTCTCCTTGTACGACATGTCTCAATTGATGAGATGCAGGAAGTAGTTAAGCATCTCCCTGTGGGGTTCAGAAAGAGGGAGAAGGAATTGGTGAACCGAACCATCCCCCCTCCTACCAGAGGCAGCAACAATCGTACCACCAGCAGACATCAAGAAGGTACACCAGGGGTGTCTACAGAGCAACAGCGGCAAAAGAGACCCCAGCAAAGGGGCCTCTACTTCAAAACGCTAACTTCACCCCCCACCCTCCAATCACATATCACCTGTCAGGGCTAGACTGCAGGATTCCTCCATCACAGGCAAGAGATCACATCAGACAAGTGGGTCTTAGCTGTGGTTCATCACGGATACTGCCTAGAGCTTCTCAACCCCCCACCCCCCGTTCCCAGCATCCCACAAACAACCACACCCCCAGCAGAGGACATCCCAGCCTTCTAGAGGACGAGCTACAATCACTCCTTCAAAAATAGGCTAGAGAATCAGTGCCCCCCCTCATTCCCCACAGACAAGCAGGGCAAGGAGTTGAATCTCTCTTCTTCCTCAACCCCAAGAAGGACAGTTCCCTCAGGCCCATTCTGGGCTCGGGCTCCTGAACCAGTGCCCCCCCCCCCCTCTGAACATGTCTTTATGGTACTGTTGCCCGATGCCATCCCTCAGCAAGGCGACTGCATGGCGGCGTCAGACTTGAAGGACGCTCGCTTCCTTCACATCCTCATTCATCCCACCCATCGATGACTTCTACGCTTCGTGGTCAGTGGCCATTATCGCTGCCCCAAGGGTCTTCACTAAGAGCCTAGCTGTGGTGGCGCCCACTAAAGGAGGGGGGCAGTCACGTCTCCCCTACAAAGACGATTGTCCGATCAAGAGTGCAGACAAGCACCAGCGCCCAATGAATACTAAGGCTACGAGCCCCCCCCCGCCCACAGAGGTTCACCTACAACCTCTCCGATTCCAGCCCTTCTTGGGGGCGGCACCTAACTCGGTCACAGACAAAGGTACCCCAGGCCGTAGAGGGTCCTGGCATTCCCACGGCTCTTACGTCCTTTTCAGCCGAATCGTCATGTCACAGTCTGACCCTTTATGTGCCTCACAGCCAGACGGCCTCCTGCATCGCCAGAGGGCCCCGTTCGTAGCTCCCCCTGCGCCCCTTTGGGCCCGGTGGTCACAGGCTCAGGATCAAATGGAGTATCGAGCGCTGGTAAAAGCCAGGGCACATTGCTGTCCTTTCCTGTGCCTCGTTCCGCAAGTTACCATTCCCATGGACACCTCTCAAGCCAGTTGTGAGGTGCATCTCAGCCATACCACTGTGCAGGGAGCGTGGGTCCCTCATCCAGAGCCACAGCATCCCTTTTCTCAAGCACCTCGCCATACATCTCGCCCTCAGTCTTATTTCCACTCATTCAGGGCAAAGTCGTACTTGCAAGGATGGACACCATGACTGTCGTACTGTCGACAGAAACAGGGCTGCACTCTCTCTCTCTATCCCTCTCCCTGTTGGCACAGAACACCCAACATTGGGCACTCTGCCTACACATCCACCTGATGGTGAAATACCTTCTGGGGTTGGACAACGACCTCGCGGAGCGACTCCACAGGACTCATCAACAAGTCCACGAGTGGGCACGCCACCCACAAGTCCTCCACCAGTACTTACGACGCTGAGGCACTCCACAAATAGACTTTTTGCCACCCCTGAAAATGCAAAATGCCCAACCTTCCTCTCAGTTACCCATAATCCATGGGCAGAGCACTCCGGATGAACTGCTCGGGGATATCTGCTTACACTTTTCTGCCTCTCCCACTCCTTCTATTCGTGATATGGAAAATGTGGCAGACATCTCAGCCTCTCATCCTCGTAGCCCCCACCTGGGCCAGACAGTCCTGGTACTCAGCGCTCCTTGAGACAGCAATCAATCCCCACAAGAAGTTCCCCAGCAGGCCAGCCGTTCTCATCAGGAACCAGGGTCAGATCAGACACCAAGACCACAAACCGCTCAATGAAGCAATTTGGCACCTGAGGTCCTGGAGTTTGGCTACCTGCGTCTTCCGCAGGAATCCTAGACATCCAGCGAGAGTCCTGCAAACCTGCGACACAAGCCTGCTGCGCAGCAAAGCTGAAAAGATTTGTTGAGTACTGCATCCAAAAACACTTGGATCCCCTAAAACCTGCTGTCAGAACCCCGTTCAGAGGGCCACGGGGCAAGCAGGAGATACTGGGCCCCCTTTTACTCCTGGTGTCTCGGCGCACAACCTACTGTGGTTTCTGAGTAACTGGGCCAAGTGCTGCCCCTTCAGCACTTGACTCGGTAACCCCAGTAAATGAATGTCCAGCCCAATACAAGTATTTATATAGAAACATAAAGTGGAATACGGGCAGGGCTTTAAGTGGGGAAAAAACTGGGGGTGCTCTAAAAGGGGCGGGGCAGGGCCTATCTAAGTAGGGGAGTGGTCTAAATAAAGCTAACTAGTGTAGCAGTACCCCCTGCTCTGACAAGCCCTCAGCTCTAGGACTCCTCAGAGTGTCATTAGATTTGGAATTCCCCGCTCAGGCTTGCTCTCTCCCCTCCTAACAAAGCACGCCTCTGTCAGAGACCCACCCACCCCCTTCTTTTTAAAAAAAACTTCGCCGAAGCAGTGCTTTGCGGAAAGGCAATCTGCAAATGTGGGCCACTTTTTTTTTTTATCCCAATCTAACCCTGCTGACCTGCAGTAAACTGCGTGGTGGAAAGGTCTATTTTCAAAACCGCTTTTAGGAAGCAGTCACTTTACCTGAAAGAAAAAGCTCAAGGGTAACACGTCCTCTTTCATCGTATATAGTACTTTAGAAGTTGTCATTTGCTCAAAATAAACCCTACATTTTCTTGCGTGACACTATCCTATTGTTTTAAAATCTCACCTGATTTTGTGGTTTGGTGCTCAGACCAGACTAGTTCTGCACTGCTCCGCACCGTCCTATCTGGTCACGTCTAGTCCAGTGGTTCCCAAACATTTGAGGACCCCCATTGAGTCACGACTGGAAGCCGGGGACCCCCTAGGAATTTGTATGAATTAAATTTCAGATATTAAAACCGTAATTAAAAAAAAATAAACACGTGTGCACACAAAACAAATACTCGAATTACTAAGGATTTTAGTATTTTATATTGAAAGAATTTGCAAAAAAGGAAACATTTTAATGGGACTAACTTTTAAATGGTTTATTTTATTTCGCAGTACGAGGCTCCTGCCAGGGCCAGACTGGAAACCCAAAGCAGCCCTGGCAAATGTTTTCAGACCAGTCCCCGTACGGTGCACACCAAGTGCAGTGAGCGAGCCTGGCCACTACAAAGGGGGCTTTGGGAGGCTCTCCCCCCCCCCCCCAAGAAAATTTAGGAAACATTGGTGCAGTTTAAAACACATTTATCATTATATATTAAATTGTATTGGCTTTTAACGAATAGTAAATGAAGACCTTATTATGCACCAGGATACAACAATCTTTGTTGGGGTTCTTCAATGGTTCCCTTATTATCACCCTCCAACAGCGCCTCTCATCTCTCCATAGCCCCTCTGTCACATGTATTTCATTTGTTTTATAGCATCTCTCATACCATTGTAGGATGTCAGAGCACTTTACATCACACACATATAGCGACAATGAATCATACGTGTAAATCAGTGTATAGAAAATGTTACATAAGGCAAAGGGGACTACAAGGTGTAGGATTCACATGTCATTCATACTGTTAGGCAGTGGTTAGCATTGACTTTAACTATACAAATGTATTTCCACCCAAATAAACCTTTTTAGCAGCATCAGAATAATGAAAGACTGAGGAAAAAACATAAGTTACTAACTTGTACCATGCAGTTTGCAAGCAGCTCTTTGATGACCGTTTATAGGTCACTGTGATAGATTACGATTGTCACTTATGAACTGCACAGTAACAAAATAATCTCTGTGACAAAAGCAGTAACCCACTGACCTATTGTAGTGTAGCTCCTATTTCCCTAATAGGCTCTGTGCATTGGAATAATATATCCTATAGGTTTGACATAGGACTGAAGTCGATATGTCCCTATCGAGTATATTAAACTTAATTACTTGTGCCAGCTAGCTCAGAGGCCACTAGAAACTCCTTGACAACAAGAAGGGAGGAGTTTCTGGCAGCCGCAAAACATGACCACTTTGTTTCCCTTTAGAATCAGAACGTGTCCCAGAGTCGTGGAAACAATAGATAACTATTTCACTCAGCTCAATCGTGCATGCTTAATTTTCCTCAAAGTTACACAGAAAGAACAGACGGTTGAACAGTCTTGTTTCTGGTGTAAGTAAAATGTGCTGTTACGATCACAAGACAGTATGCGAGATAAATAATGTACAGCGTAAGCAGTAGAAATAAATAATACTGCGCTAGCATTATCTTTAGTAGATATTCATTTACATAAATAACACAGACTAAAAATGCGAGTACTCATACGATGCGTTTCTAAGCTAGTTCTACCCCAATGTACCTAACCTAGGTGTAGGGAGAGGTATGAAGTAGGTGAAGTATTCCTTACTATGGTATACTAAGAGTATGTTAAGCCTAGTATGCCTAGTATGCCAAGAGTCCCTCTAGGTTCTAGTCAGCTCCATACCTTGAGAATGAGAGAGGTGGGAATCTCTTGCCAGACTCTAACTCCAACACCCCGCAAGGGAAGTCAGATCACTGGAAGCTGGACTCTCTGCGTGCAGGGATGACAGCGTCTTCTCAATGCGTCAGGCTGGTAAACGGGCTCCTCTGAAGTCGAGGTCTCCTCTAGTTTACAGGGGCTCGGGAAGGTATATTTATACCTGAGAAGTACCTAAGAATGTTAGCAGTGACGTGAATCGGACAGCGGAAGACGTCATGAATGAACCCTAAGGTATAACGGTTCATGCATAATAGATGAGTCCTTGAAGAAATCAATAGTCCTGTGCTAGGAAACTCCCGAAGCCTAAGGGTCTGTTCTTCAAGAACTCGTTGTGACGTTAGGGTGGACGGATGTCGGAGACCATGCCTGTATTTGGAGTGCACGGTTTAATGCCTAAATAAGGACTGGGATTTTATGCCTATATAAGGGCAGGGCGAATTGTGCCTATATAAGGACATGATACAGGAAAACCTATATACGGACATCCTAAGAGGAATACAACACTATGTACATATTATACTGTTTTTTAAAATGCATGGTACACGTTCTTTGCAGTAGGCATATTAACCCTCTGTGCTACATTAGATATGTCAAAGCTGCCTCTGGACAAAACTCTCATCTCTCTCCAGCAGGTACATTAATTACTGGTGTTATCTTGACACTTTTATTGTTGCTCGAAAACTGCTAATTATACTAGAAACTTTGCAGTGCTTTTAAAACTGCTGCCTGAGGACCCCCTAGGAATGTGTCAGGGACCCCTGGGGGTCCGCGGACCACAGTTTGGGAAACACTGGTCTAGTCTATCAGATAGGTCCAGTTCACATAACGTTTCTAAAAAGGTATCTTATCATTGGAATGAGGTGTTTTTGAAAAACATAGCATCCGTTCGGTACTTACATAAACTGGAAAATCCGGACGGGGTGAACCCAAATGCCAATGTCGAGAGCTCTGCCGGCCTCGGGCATATGCGCGATACTCAACTCAGAAACTGGCAATCGAAGAGGTATCTCAGAATCGGAGGACCGAAGTGGACTTTAAAGGAAGACCTTATAATCGAGCTCAGGCGCACAACGCCCATTGGGTTCAAAGGGCTTCAGCCCCCCCCCCCCGTCGTGTGTGGCAGCCCGGGCTGAGACAGCTTCCCGGGCACACACACAGCCGCACCCGAGTACTTCACAGGTCTTTAAAAGACCATTTGCATGTTAATGATTCTTTGTCGTTTTTCACCCCTTCTTAGAGCCCCTGCATCTTCACACTTCCTACTACTGGAATAATGAGCCCCCCCACCCCCCGAAATTTTTCCTTAGCCCCTCCCGAAATTTGGCTCTAGTTGCGCCTCTGATAGAGTTGGTGTGGGGATGCCAGGGGTACTGGGAGCGCATTAGCTTGATTTGCTTAAGTATGTCTGTAACAATAGTCCAAGAAAAAAAAAAGAAAACGGACTACCTCTGCGAGGCCCGAAAATAGAGCCCGATAGAGACCCGTTTCGAGGCCCCCTGAAAATAACTGCCGGTGCTCAGACCCAGACAGACCCGGCCCACTTAAAGCCCTGAATACATAGTCTTCGTAAGGCCGCTCTCTAGTATTGTCCGGGCAAGATCCTGAGTCCCACTCCCCAAGCACTAACTGGTTATTCCCCATTCACAAGAGTCAACATTCAGGCTCGGCCCTGCTATAAGTACGAGTTCTAAAAGTTCCACAATGGCTCTCCTCGCCAGTGTGTCCCAGCGCCATAGCGGAACAGTCAGAACAAGTTTCCCCAGGGGCCTTGCGGCCTGGTCATCAGTATTACCCGCTCCTGGAGGTGTTGTGATATGGCAGGCCTGGGAGGACGTGAGGGCCTGGAGCCATCCGACTGTTGGACTTTGCAGTTGACATGATCAAGTTCCGGTGATGAGCGGTAGTCTTGTTGCTGGTGATTAGCTGGCTGGACGTCCACTGCACTTCTCTGGTTAGACGGTAACCCCTTCTGATCCCAGCTGTAGGTCTCTGGCAGCTTCTTGTCTCCGGTGCCAAAGTAGATGTTCTGGTTACATAAGTCAAAACCTATTATATTTCACTTTCGCACACCGCACAAGGGCAACGGTCCACTTCCTTCTTCATGGCCCCCACCTAGCATACAGGGGTCACACATGGCAGCACACAGGGAGATGGCCGTCTCAGGTCACAGTGCTTCATAGGACATCCGCCGTCCTCAGTCACTACAATGCACCAGGGCAACAGTCATTCATCTTCACAGCAGTCTCACCGTGCGTACGGGGTCGCTGACTTAAGCGGCACACGGTCAGATGGCCCGATCTATGCAGCGGTCCTCTTAAGCGGCACACGGTCAGATGGCCCGATCGATGCAGCGGTCCTCTTAAACGGCACACGGTCAGATAGCTTGATCAGTGCTGCGATCTCGATTGGACCGTGAATGTCACACGTCACTAAAGCGGCCCACCTGAGAGGATCTCACTGGACTTCACTCCCTCCAGATGCTCTCTTCACTGGGGCACGTAGTCTTGGCATGGAGGCAGATGCTGGTGCTGCTGGCTCCAGGGCAAGTGGATTTGAGTCTCCTTGGTGATGTCCCAGTCAGCAGGAAGACTAGCAGACCTTGGGCCCCAGTCTTGGTCATAACAGGCAGAAGTGGAGCTGAGCTCCTCCACGCTGAGGTACGAGCTGACCCTATGTAGGAAGGTGGAATCTGACTGCATGGTTGCCCCCACTTTTTTCCTTGTGTTTTGCTGGTTTTCGACTTAGTTTGGCTGGGATCCTGCTATTCAGGACCCCAGCCTATCTGCTTTCCCCTTTAAATTGATTGCATGTACTTTAGGTCCACTCCAGATTGGATTCTGGGGTACCCTTATAAGTCCCTAGTATATGGTATACTATGTACCCAGGGCATAGGTACCCCAGAGGCCTCCCATGGGTTGCAGCATGTATTATGCCACCCCTGAGAGGCCATTCAAACTGACACAACAGTTCTGCTACTGCAGCCTGTGTAAGGTGGTGCATGCATCCCATACTTAGATATAGGTTCACTATATCTATCCTAATCACTGCACATATAAGCCTATCAGTCACCCCTATGGCAGGCCTTACCAATCCTGAAGGCAGGGTGCTGGGTTTTATGTGAGAGGGTGCCCATGGATGAGCAGAGCCCCTCTGCAGCCTTCGGAACCACTATTCCGGGGTTGTCTGTGATGCAGCCAACCATATACTCTTAAGTGCATTATAACCTCGCGGTAAATGCTAACTTTATAATGGCTGCAAGGAATTATGTCGTGTTTGGTTTCAAACACCTTGGAATCATACCTCCACACCAGTAACTGGTGTGGGAGGTATGATTCCTCCCTCCTAGAGGGAAAACTATGACAGCACCGGTACACCTGGTACCAGCTTCACAGGGACCTGGCATCACAAAATGGATGCTGCCAGCCACAGACACGAGTCTGCCCTCCTGCTGCTGGACGAAACTCCGGCAGGGGAGGCTGGACAATAGGTTTCCTATCACAGGGAGGTGTGACCACCTCCCAGACAGGCTTTAGTGTATTGGGGCTGGGTGGGTGCACTCTGAGTGCTTTGATGTCTGCACTGGGGGCACATTTGGTGTCCCTGTGCATAGTCCAGCTCAAACCGGTTGCAGGGGCTACCAGCCCCTGCTCTGGCGCGAAACTTGACAAAGGACATGGGTGTAGCCACCCCTCTGTCCTGACCCTCCCATAGGTGGGTCCCCAGAGTTTGTCCCACCCCTTCCTTGGGTATAAAGTAGGAACCCTGACTACAGGACTTTAGATATTACCTGGACTAAACTCTGCTACAGAAACCAAGTAACCTTCGACGATCTACGCTTTGCTGGACGACTGAAGAATCTCCCTTGGAGTAAAGGAGTTACTCCCCTGCTGAGCAGGCACCTCAACGCATCTGACCGGTTTGCATCTACGCAGCTCCCGACGGACTCCGAAGATTTTGCGACACAGGAGGTGGGTGCCCAATCTTCCCCGAGACCGACTAGTGCTCTCAGCAAACCTGAGACCCGCAGCCCTCGTGGGGACCGTGTAACCCGAACCCCTGGACACCGTGCACATTTGCAGCAGCATATGCTTTTAGGCGATCCCTGAGGCTGTGCTTTGGGCTACTTGTAGTCCAAGCCCCGAGCAGTGTTTCCACCGACGATTACTGGCCTACACTCCACGAGTTTTCCGTGGGCTGGTATTGTGTGATTCCTCTCGAGGTCCCTTCGTGATCCCTGGTCCGTTGACCTGTGGGTCCCTGAGAAGGCAACTTTAACTTTCAGTGGGCTTCCCTGGTTGCTCCAGACGTGCCCTGACTCTCCACCGCTTGGGGAGTCACCAGGACCTTGCTGGTCCTTTCAGAAGCATCATAACTCTGACCGCATGGGTTGCAGTTGCCAAGACTTGTTGGTCTCCAATCCGGAAACTGACCCCTCAGCTCTCGACATCCTTCGTGGGACCGCTCGCCTGCGGATCCTGGTCGTCGTCGACGTCTCCTGGTCCCCGTATCTGCAGAGTCAAGCTTCACCTCTTCGCACCTGAAGCACCCGACATCGGTGGGCATTCGATTGCTCCGCTCCTGGTCATGTGAAGTGACCCAGACTCTGTCCCCTCTGATTTCAGGTTCTTCTCATCTCCGATCCAGGCTTGGGTCACACCGGATACTTTTCTTCTCCACGGCAGCAGCACTTCTTCGCATCACACCATTGAAAACAACAAGGGTTTCCGACACCACTTGACCCCTATGCACCCGGCTTCCCTGGGCTAGGTAACACGGGTACCTCAGTACTCACAAGGGTGCTGGCCTTAGAACCTTCTATGTTTAGCTGGGTTTGCTTGAAGTTCTCTCCGAAGTGTCCTTAAACTCTAAATTTTCAACCGCGACTTTCCCATAGAGTTGTACGGAGCTCGCGTCTGTGTTCCCACACTGCACCTGTCCTCCGTGGGTCCCCTGTGTCACTACCTTGGGTGGTTCCTTGGGGTCCCAGCGATTCTACGTGCTCTAGGCACTGTCTAGTCAAGTCGTGGTTCTTATACCACTTTCTTAATATATGGTTTGGTCTCCCCCTGGAGCCCACTGTGTATTGTGCTATTTACTGTCGTTCTAGTACTGTGATATTGTGTGCCTTGTTCTCTAATCTCATAAAGAGGTTAGTAGAGAGTGTTTAGTAATAAATACATATATTTTATATATACCTGGTGTGGTTCTCCTTTCATTTGTCATTCAAGAGGTTATATACTGGTAAAACAAGCTGCTTTACATTCCTTCAAGATTAAGCCTGAAGGCTGCTCTCCACAGCTACCACTAGGATAGCTTTCTATAAAGGTTGTCTTTAACCTAATCATCAATAAGGGTCGTTTGGACTGGTGCAAGGGGCCCACTTTAGTTAGTGGACAGCATATACCAGGCCAACTTCTCACACCTTCGACAAGTTGGGAGACTCGGTCTCCCCTTTGTATTATCCGTTTCCAGACACAGGTGTGATTAAGTGTCAGTTGTTGAAATTCGTGCTGTGGGTGTTGCCTCCCTTGAACTACCCACTTCTCTGTCCTGCCCTTTGTCCAGGAAGAAGTCTGTCATAGCAGGGGCGGCTCCAACTTTGGTGGCACCACAACAACACAGGCCATGGGAGTGACTCGAGGATCCCAGCAGGATGTCCGCGTCACTGATCTGTGCCTGACAAAAGGCTACAAAGGCCCCCGCCCTGCTCTTTGATTCCCTGTCTCTCTGACAGTGTGCCCAGGCTCCACTGATCAGTAATAGTCTGTCCATCCATCCTAGCCAGCTCTGAGGAATTCAGGCCATCCACAAATCTGTCTGGGACAACTCCTCTACCTCCAGATGCCTTTCCAAGGCCCTCGGTTTCCAACATGAAACCCACGGGCCTCCATGTACTGTGCCACATGCTTTGCAACATGCTCTCTGCTCAGTGCTACTTATTAACATGATGTAGGCCAAGGGCAAGTTAACTACACAGTAGTGAAACTTTACATGGGTGGGCTGGTAGGCCCCACTCCAAGGATGCAGGTAAAAAGTCCTGTTTACACCACCGATCACTATTACACAAACGGTATGCTGCCGCCACCACTGATCACAATCACAAACGGTATGCCGCCACCACCACCGATCACTATTACACAAACGGTATGCTGCCGCCACCACCGATCACTATTACACAAACGGTATGCTGCCGCCACCACCGATCACTATTACACAAACGGTATGCTGCCGCCACCACCGATCACTATTACACAAACGGGATGCTGCCGCCACCACCGATCACTATTACACAAACTGTATGCTGCCGCCACCACCGATCACTATAACACAAACGGTATGCTGCCGCCACCACCTATCACTATTACACAAACAGTATGCTGCCGCCACCACCGATCACTATTACAAAAACGGTATGCTGCCGCCACCACCGATCACTATTACACAAACGGTATGCTGCCGCCACCTCCACGCTACTTAGCTCTGGGCAAGGGCAGACGCCCTTTACCATTACCAGGATAAGGGTTTGTGCGCCCCTCACGGTCTATCAAGAATGCAATCTATGAGACCAGGTCATGGCACATGTGCATTCTGTGTTCGCCCATGACCTAAAATCAGTACCAGGGATCCAGCAATCGTGCACCTGGGCACGCAGGGCAGAGGTGCACGCTCCTCACCATGTAGGGGACTTTTCCCATCACAACACCTGCAGTCCAGGATATCTTCTGCTGCCTGTTCTCCTGGCCTACACCTCAACAGGGCTTCCTTTAGCAGCCATAGCAGCTTACACTCAAAACAGGGGCATTACTCCCTCTTCCACACACCCCTCCTGAAAGCCTTCACGAGAGGCCTTGAAAGGGCCATCCCACCTGGAATTCCCCCTTCCCCTAGTGTGGAATCTTAATATAGTCCTTACTAGTCTCCTGCCTAGACTCCTGCCTCCTCCCCCCCATGAGCCCTTACACTCTTGCCCTGCACAGTACCTCTCCTGGAAAGGGGCCATGCCATCTCTCAGGAGAATTATTGAGTTACAGGCCCTCGCGCTACAGGAACCCTTCATTCAGGTCTAAAAACCTAGCGTGGTACTAAGAACTAACCCTACGTTCCTCCCTAAGGTGCTCCCCCTTTTGATCTCAACCAGACCATAGAGCTTGCAGTCTTTCTCACAACCAGACTCTGTACCAGAGCGAGCCCTTCACACCTTAGAGGTCAAAGGCGCCCTCATGTCCTGCTCGGATAGGCTCAAGCAGTACCACAGGAGACCATCTTGATGCACCCTGGTTCTGTACCACAAGAGAGTTCCATGGAGCACCCTGGTTCTGTACCACAAGAGAGTTCTATGGAGCACCTTGGTTCTCTACCACGGGAGAGTTCCATGGAGCACCCTGGTTCTGTACCACAGTAGAGTTCCATGGAGCACCCTGGTTCTCTACCACGGGAGAGTTCCATGGAGCACCCTGGTTCTGTACCACGGGAGAGTTCCATGGAGCACCCTGGTTCTGTACCACGGGAGAGTTCCATGGAGCACCCTGGTTCTGTACCACGGGAGAGTTCCATGGAGCACCCTGGTTCTCTACCACTGGAGAGTTCCATGGAGCACCCTGGTTCTGTACCACAATGGTTCCATGGAGCACCCTAGTTCTGTACCACGGGAGGGTTCTGTGGAGCACCCTGGTTCTCTACCACGGGAGAGCTCCATGGAACACCCTGGTTCTCTACCACGGGAGAGTTCCATGGAGCACCCTGGTTCTGTACCATGGGAGAGTTCCGTGGAGCACCCTGGTTCTGTACCACGGGAGAGTTCCGTGGGGCACCCTGGTTCTGTTGCACGGGAGAATTCCGTGGAGCACCCTGGTTCTGTACCACGGGAGAGTTCCGTGGAGCATCCCGCTTCTGTACCACCACTGGAGAGTTCCATTGAGCATCCCGGTTCTGTACCACGGGAGAGTTCCGTGGAGCACCCTGGTTCTGTACCACAAGGGTTCCATGGAGCACCCTGGTTCTGTACCACGGGAGGGTTCCGTGGAGCACCCTGGTTCTGTACTACAAGGGCTCCATGGAGCACCCTGGTTCTCTACCACGGGAGAGCTCCATGGAACACCCTGGTTCTCTACCACGGGAGAGTCCCATGGAGCACCCTGGTTCTGTACCACAAGAGAGTTCTATGGAGCACCCTGGTTCTGTACCATGGGAGAGTTCCGTGGAGCATCCCGGTTCTGTACCACCACTGGAGAGTTCCATGGAGAACCCTGGTTCTGTAACACGACGGAGTGCCGTGGAGCACCCTGGTTCTGTACCACAAGGGTTCCATGGAGCACCCTGGTTTTGTACCACAGGAGGGTTCCGTGGAGCACCCTGGTTCTCTACCACGGGAGAGCTCCATGGAACACCCTGGTTCTCTACCACGGGAGAGTTCCATGGAGCACCCTGGTTCTGTACCACAAGAGAGTTCTATGGAGCATCCCGGTTCTGTACCACAAGAGAGTTCTATGGAGCACCCTGGTTATGTACCATGGGAGAGTTCCGTGGAGCACCCTGGTTCTGTACCACGGGAGAGTTCCGTGGAGCATCCCGGTTCTGTACCACCACTGGAGAGTTCCATGGAGCACCCTGGTTCTGTACCACGGGAGAGTTCCGTGGAGCACCCTGGCTCTGTACCACAAGGGTTCCATGGAGCACCCTGGTTCTGTACCACGGGAGAGTTCCGTGGAGCATCCCGCTTCTGTACCACCACTAGAGAGTTCCATTGAGCATCCTGGTTCTGTACCACGGAAGAGTTCCGTGGAGTACCCTGGTTCTGTACCACAAGGGTTCCATGGAGCACCCTGGTTCTGTACCACGGGAGGGTTCCGTGGAGCACCCTGGTTCTCTACCACGGGAGAGTTCCATGGAGCACCCTGGTTCTGTACCACAAGAGAGTTCTATGGAGCATCCCGGTTCTGTACCACAAGAGTTCTATGGAGCACCCTGGTTATGTACCATGGAAGAGTTCCGTGGAGCACCCTGGTTCTGTACCACGGGAGAGTTCCGTGGAGCATCCAGGTTCTGTACCACCACTGGAGAGTTCCATGGAGCACCCTGGTTCTGTACCACGGGAGAGTTCCGTGGAGCACCCTGGCTCTGTACCACAAGGGTTCCATGGAGCACCCTGGTTCTGTACCACGGGAGTGTTCCGTGGAGGCCCCTGGTTCTCTCCCACGGGAGAGCTCCATGGAACACCCTGGTTCTCTACCACTGGAGAGTTCCATGGAGCACCCTGATTCTGTACCACAAGAGAGTTCTATGGAGCATCCTGGTTCCGTACACCAAGAGAGTTCTATGGAGTATCCTGGTTCCGTACACCAAGAGAGTTCTATGGAGCATCCTGGTTCCGAACCACAAGAGAGTTCTATGGAGCACCCTGGTTATGTACCACTGGAGAGTTCCGTGGAGCACACTGGTTCTGTACCACAAGAGAGTTCTATGGAGCACCCTGGTTCTGTACCACGGGAGAGTTCCGAGGAGCACCCTGGTTCTGTACCATGGGAGAGTTCCATGGAGCACCCTGGTTCTCTACCATGGGAGAGTTCCATGGAGCACCCTGGTTCTGTACTACGGGAGAGTTCCGTGGAGCACCCTGGTTCTGTACCACGGGAGAGTTTCGTGGACCCTGGTTCTGTACCACGGGAGAGTTTCGTGGAGCACCCTGGTTCTGATTTACCACAGGAGAGTTCAATGGAGCACCCTAGTTCTGTACCATGGGAGAGTTCCATGGAGCACCCTGGTTCTCTACCATGGGAGAGTTCCAAGGAGTACCATGGCTCTGTACCACAGGAGAGTTCCGTGGAGCACCCTGGTTCTCTACCACGGGAGAGTTCCATGGAGCACCCTGGTTCTCTACCACGGGAGAGTTCCATGGAGCACCCTGGTTCTCTACCATGGGAGAGTTCCATGGAGCACCCTGGTTCTCTACCACGGGAGAGTTCCATGGAGCACCCTGGTTCTGTACCACGGGAGAGTTCCGTGGAGCACCCTGGTTCTGTACCACGGGAGAGTTTTGTGGAGCACCCTGGTTCTGTACCACGGGAGAGTTTTGTGGAGCACCCTGGTTCTGTACCACAGGAGAGTTCCGTGGAGCACCCTGGTTCTGATTTACCACAGGAGAGTTCAATGGAGCACCCTAGTTCTCTACCACGGGAGAGTTCCATTGAGCACCCTGGTTCTCTACCACGGGAGAGTTCCGTGAAGCACCCTGGTTCTGTACCACGGGAGAGTTCCATGGAGCACCATGGTTCTGTACCACGGGAGAGTTCCGTGGAGCACCCTGGTTCTGTACCACAGGAGAGTTCCGTGGAGCACCCTGGTTCTGTACCACGGGAGAGTTCCATGGAGCACCCTGGTTCTGATTCACCACAGGAGAGTTAAATGGAGCACCCTAGTACTGTACCATGGGAGAGTTCCGTGGATCACCCTGGTTCTGTACCATGGGAGAGTTCCGTGGAGCACCCTGGTTCTGATTTACCACAGGAGAGCTCGATGGAGCACCCTGGTTCTGATTTACCACAGGAGAGCTCGATGGAGCACCCTGGTTCTGTACCACGGAGAGTTCTATGGAGCACCCTGGTTCTGTACCATGGGAGAGTTCCATGGAGCACCCTAGTTCTGATTTACCACGGGAGAGTTCCATGGAGCACCCTGGTTCTGATTCACCACAGGAGAGTTCTATGGAGCACTCTGGTTCTGTACCACGGGAGAGTTCCACGGAGGGGCCTGGCTCTGTACCACGGGAGAGTTCCACAGAGGGGCCTGGTTCTGTACCACGGGAGAGTTCCATGGAGCACCCTGGTTCTGATTTACCACGGGAGAGTTCCGTGGAGCACCCTGGTTCTGATTTACCACGGGAGAGTTCCATGGAGCACCCTGGTTCTGTGCCATGGGAAAGTTCCATTTTTTGACAAGGGGTGAATGTATGATTTATTCAGCATTCCGTCCATCATTTGTTTGCTTATCACTTTTCGCCCTACGTGGGATGGGTATTCCTGGAGTGGGTCCCTTGCTCACTTTGCCACTGGATGTAAGCTAGCCTGGCTGATGAGGGGTGATACCCTGAAACCGTTCCCAGGATGCTTGTTTCCGGTCCAGGGAGGCCCTGGCTTGGCAGGTCGGGCTGGACTGTTCCCATGAGGCACAGAGCCAAGACTGATTTGCATATAGCGGAGTCCAAACTGGGGTGGCATGGTGAAGCAGAAGAATGATGGATTTAACCCAGATCTTTTGACTGGGGGTGAATGTATGATTTTTTTCAGCATTCCGTCCATCATTTGTTTGCGTATCACATGGGAAAGTTCCATGGAGTACCCGTGTACTGATTTACCACATGAGAGTTCCATGGAGCACCCTGGTTCTGTACCACGGGAGAGTTCCATGGAGCACCCTGGTTCTGTACCACGGGAGAGTTCCATGGAGCACCCTGGTTCTGTACCACAGGAGAGTTCCATGGAGCACCCTGGTTCTGTACCACGGGAGAGTTCCATGGAGCAATCTAGTTCTGTACCACGGGAGAGTTCCATGGAGCACCCTGGTTCTGTACCACAGGAGAGTTCCGTGGAGCACCCTGGTTCGGTACCACAGGAGAGTTCCGTGGAGCACCCTGGTTCTGATTTACCACAGGCGAGTTCAATGGAGCACCCTAGTTCTCTACCACGGGAGAGTTCCATGGAGCACCCTGGTTCTCTACCACGGGAGAGTTCCATGGAGCAATCTAGTTCTGTACCACGGGAGAGTTCCATGGAGCACCCTGGTTCTGTACCACGGGAGAGTTCCATGGAGCACCCTGGTTCTGTACCACAGGAGAGTTCCATGGAGCACCCTGGTTCTGTACCACGGGAGAGTTCCATGGAGCACGCTGGTTCTGTACCACGGGAGAGTTCCATGGAGCACGCTGGTTCTGTACCACGGGAGAGTTCCATGGAGCACCCTGGTTCTGTACCACGGGAGAGTTCCATGGAGCACCCTGGTTCTGTACCACGGGAGAGTTCCATGGAGCACGCTGGTTCTGTACCACGGGAGAGTTCCATGGAGCACCCTGGTTCTGTACCACGGGAGAGTTCCATGGAGCACCCTGGTTCTGTACCACGGGAGAGTTCCATGGAGCACCCTGGTTCTGTACCACGGGAGAGTTCCATGGAGCACCCTGGTTCTGTACCACGGGAGAGTTCCATGGAGTAATCTAGTTCTGTACCACGGGAGAGTTCCATGGAGCACCCTGGTTCTGTACCACGGGAGAGTTCCAAGGAGCACCCTGGTTCTGTACCACGGGAGAGTTCCATGGAGCACTCTGGTTCTGTACCACAGGAGAGCTCCTAGGAGCACCCTGGTTCTGTACCATGGGAGAGTTCCATGGAGCACCCTAGTTCTGTACCACGGGAGAGTTCCATGGAGCACCCTGGTTCTGTACCACAGGAGAGTTCCATGGAGCACCCTGGTTTTGTACCACAGGAGAGTTCCATGGAGCACCCTGGTTTTGTACCACGGGAGAGTTCCATGGAGCACCCTGGTTCTGTACCATGGGTGAGTTCTGTGGAGCACCCTGGTTCTGATTTACCATGGGAGAATTCCATGGAGCACCCTGGTTCTGTACCACAGGGGAGTTCCATGGAGCACCCTGGTTCTGTACCATGGGAGAGTTCCATGGAGAGGCCTGGTTCTGTACTACGGGAGAGTTCCATGGAGAGGCCTGGTTCTGTACCACGGGAGAGTTCCATGGAGAGGCCTGGTTCTGTACCACGGGAGAGTTCCATGGAGAGGCCTGGTTCTGTACCACGGGAGAGTTCCATGGAGAGGCCTGGTTCTGTACCACGGGAGATTTCCATGGAGAGGCCTGGTTCTCTTTAGCTCTGTAACAGTACAGCAGCTCTGTCCCACTTTGTTTTGTCAGGAAGAGTCTAATAGACCCAAGACCTCCTTCAGAGACCCAACCTTGCAGTAACTGAGTCAACCAGTATTGCTAGTGTAATGCAGTGCTGTCTTTCCAAGTGCCCACTTGGACTTGCAGTTTGATACAAAGAATGAATGAATGAATGTCTAGTTTGGAGTACACTTGTAGTACAGCTTTCACACTGTTGGAGTCTTGCACTCCGATGCATGTGGTGACCGGTTTGCTGGGGCACTGGGCAGTCCAGTGTTACTAGGCTCCGGGTGAATCAATTGGAGTTAACCACAGATGTCTCGGGCCGCAGTACTATGGGACCCCAAACTGGATAACTGAGTGCTCCTCTCCAGGACTTGACTCTCAGTGTAGCAGGACAGAAGTCCAAGGCTTACTCAAGGAGGTGAGGTGTGTTAGACATTCATAATCCAGTTTATTTCCTCTCGAGCTTTCTGGGAGCTGAAAAATCTGCAGTGACTATCATTTGTGCTTTGTCATAGGTGTATGGTCTGTGTTTCCTTGCTTGTGATTTTTTTTTTTTGTGCATGATGATGACATAGCCAGTAGGCCAAGATGTGACGAGGTTGTGTAGTACGAGTAGAGGTTCTTGAACGTACTCGATGAGCGCATTGGAATTCAAGTTGAGGACTGAAGGTAATATTCATCAATGTTGGGATTAAGTTCGTTTAGAATTGCAGGATGTCATCTTTCTCCAGATGTTCAGAAAGACCAGTAATTCTGATGTTGTCCCTTCTGCTGCGGTCTTCCAGATCAATCGTTTTTTGTTGAAGATACCAAATGTCTCGACCACTGACTGTGATTTTGTCAAGACGAGTTTTAACTTCAGTGAGGCGATCATCAATTGTTTGAATTCGAGATTGAAATAGGTGAACTTTCCCCTTTAAACTTTGTACTTCTAGAGTAGCCTTAGATACTGCTTTATTTACAGAGGGGATAGAATATTTAATATCTAACAATTCCTTGAGTAAAGTATTCATTGCTGAAGATGGAATATCCGGGAAGCTTGCCATAGTGGTCGAGGGATCTTTGTTGGCCGAATTTGACATTAAAGCCTCATTGTGTAATAAATGTTTAATGTGTCTGAATTTTGACATGAACATGTAAGTATTGAAGTAAAATAAGTGTTCCTCAGTTTTCGCACCAGATCTAAGCCAATGATATAGTGGGGATTAGACCCAGATCTGAATGTCTAATAGTACCTAAGTGATATATAAACTCCAGAATTAGCATGTAATAAACTGTAGATTCCTGAAGTTGCCAGAAAATAATTTATTTACGTTATCTTCCTTGCTCAGATCTCTAAACAGAGATTCTGTATAGCGGGTCCTTGAGACTGATACATTAGTTATCATAAAAATGATGAAAAATGCAGCCAGTGTTTATTCCAGTATAAGGCATGGAGCAAGAAAGATTTTTAAAAAAATTCTCAATTATATATTTTATTGTTCCAAGTCAGGCAGGGCCGTAAATTAGGGTGAAGTTTAATTGGCAATGCTCGTATATGAAGAAAAAATACTTATTTCCACCCAAAATAACCACAATTCAATAAGAGTACCTCATAAGGAAGATCACAGCCAGATAATCATTTATTGTGATTGACGTCTAAAACCATGCATGGGATCACGCCCGAGCAGTGGCCTTCCCAATCTGTATGCATCAGGTCACACGGTAAGCCATGTGGAGGTAGCCGGGGTTTACAGTAAAAGGCACATCTCTGAATGGGAAAGTGTTTGTTGCAGGTTCCTTGGTACTTTTAACGAAGGAATCCAATATGGAGTTATAGCAAACCACACGGAAGGATGTGTGATGAAAGTTCGCAGCCTCATCTTCCTTCCCAGAGGTTCAACAAAGAGCCGCCATCTTCCTCGGTGCCAATTCACGCCCCATGCAAATGGGGGAATGCCCTCTGATGATACCGCTGGCGCTGTATGTGCGCCACCGCTTCTGTATTATAGAAGGGGCTGCACAAGCATTTGCGGCCCTGTCTGTAATTACCAAAGTGCCCTGGGAAGGAACAAAGCTGGTGCAAAGGCCCTGGCGCCCCCGTGACACTTCTGTAATATGGCCCCCGGTGGCTAGAGCTCATTAGCAGGATAAAAATAAGCCAACTTTTTTTAAAATCAACCTTCGAGACGTGTTACGCTCCCCTCAAAGATTCACCCTCTAACCCAGAACAAAGAAACGGAGCGCTTGGTGCTCCGCTGCATCTTCAAGAAAACCCCCTGCGGTGGGCCAGGGCTTGGGCGTCACTGCAAAATTGTTTATTACTGGCGTAGCGGATGTGCGTGGGGTCCCTTCCCCCTGAATTCAGATTATCCCTGGGCTCCCCCACCTCCCTATGGGCTGCCACAAAAGGTTGCCGAGGACCGACAAAAAATGAATACCGGTCTCGGGGACACCATCCCATGGATGTGTTGCCACCCCCATGTGCCCAATTCTCAGGAGATGAAGTTGCAGCAGCCACTAAATGCCAATCCCCCTCTGTCGGGGCCGAACTGGGAACCCAAAGCAGCCCTGGCAATTTTGTTGGACCAGCCCCCAGGGGAGGGGGCGACAGCTCCGAGGTGCAAGTGTGAAGCACTGCTGCTTTTGTTACTGGGGGTTGATATTGCATCACCCCTGCAAACCCGCCCTCCAGTGATGAAACCGGCCCCACCCTTCCAGCCTCCCGGGGAGGCTCCCAAAGCCCGCTACGGCCAATCCGACCCTGCACTCGTGTAGGAGTGGAAGACCCGCTGTTCCCCCAGCAGAAGCCGCTCAATAAATGGCGGCTTCCGTCTGCCACACCCAAGGGTGCATGCTGGCATGGTGAGCTGAGTGAGCTCCCCGTGCTCCCCTCACCTCTCTCCCTGCACATGGGGTGCCCAGTACGCACGGGCCCCCGTGAATGGGAAAAGTAAAGCTTAAATACCCGTCGCAAGGCCGCAGAAGGAAGCGTCGAGAGCTGCTGTTTCTTGGGCTGAGGAATGCCCCATAATGCCCTGAGGGTCCTAAGCTGCACGTTTTGTTTGTTTTGTGATGCTCGAAGGAGGGGCATGGGCACCACCAATGATGCTCTACTGTGTGGAGAGGGGCTGCAAAAGATGCAACAATCCCCCCCATTAGCTCTAAATTCTGCCGCTAAGTCTTCTGGGGCCTTGTAGGCGTGACTCCCCACTTCCCCCTCCCCCCGCCGAAGAGGTTTCATCCATTTTGAAGCACTGTAAGAATGTGGGGCCCCCTGGTAGCTACATTCTGTGGCCCCAAGGAGTGTAAGAAGAAAGCTCTGAATCCTTTGTGATTATTATTCAAATGCTTTATTTAAACCACTCAATTAACAAATATTATTAGTGAACATTGCAATGACTACATTTAAACTTGATTCCATTGGGTTCAATGGTGATTTTTAATTTGTGATTATTGCTTTATATATTGATGTGGTGACCCAAAGCCAGTAGGCCTCCTTATATATAAAGGCGCCCTTCGTAAAGCGTGTTGTTACTTCTGGTATAGGTGAGGGTATGGTTAATATGGGGGTTCATGTGATTTCAGGGTGTCACCAAAGGTATTTCTTTCAACCTGAAGTACATATTTGTAAGATAATGTTTTGTATTTAGTAGACTGTCTAATACATTTTTTTCCTTTAAAAAAAGCACAGACTGGACAATCATTTATTGAGTGTTGTTGCGAGTGTTGTTGCGTGCCGGCAGACGGAGATTACTAGCACGCTCTTGGACTGCTTTGCTTCGCTCCCTGAAAGAGTCCAGCGCCACAACGCGGCACTTGGGTCCACAATTGTCTCCTTACTGGGAACCATCACTTGCTCAGGGCTCACATCCTGCATAACTAATACCCCAGTTTCCTACAGAGCACTTCCGGTGGACTTGTGTGAGTGTCGACCACAGGCCAAGGCAGGAAACGTGCAAGGGCAGGATGGCAGTGCCTATCTTTCCAAAGCCAAGCACAGGACATACCCCCCAGGTGTAGTACAGCCTGTGTGTTGCAGGGACATTGTCCTAATGTGAGCACCCTACTCCCCGCCCCCAGCCCCTCCCATGGTGATTTTGGATCTAGACACTCACCTGGTTTGTTGTTGTTCCCTGGTAGTGGCGGCTGGGCCTTCTGACCTGGTGACTGCAGCATGGACATTGCAGTGCGTATGCATGTACCCATGGCTGCAGGATGCTCTGTGCCTGCACCTCTGCCCTGCTTACAGGAAGTCCTACAGGTGCAGGTGGGCCCCCACCCCTGTCTGGAGAGTGTCCTCTGCCCCCTGCCTGTTTCCCATGGCCTGCTCATCGATTGGCAGGGTGCCTCCCTGCACAGGAAGCGGAGCTGTCTCTGTACAATGGCTTCCTTCCTGCAGGAGCAGTGTTTGTGTCACCTGCTGTGGAGACACTGAGTGTGTCATGGAGTCCAGGGGCTCAGCCGCCGCTCCCCCATCAGGGTACTCTGCTCTCCACCTCCAAGTGCCCTCGCTCTCCCCACCTTAGAGCCGACCACCCTCCCCTCCTCTGAGCCCACCCCCTCCCCACCTCTGAGCCCACCACCCTCCCCATCACTGTGTCCTCCCTCGCCCATTCTCTGAGCCCACCACCCTCCCCATCACTGTGCCCTCCCTCGCCCCATCTCTGAGCCCACCACCCTCCCCATCACTGTGCCCTCTCTCGCCCCATCTCTGAGCCCACCACCCTCCTCATCACTGTGCCCTCCCTCACCCACTCATTGAGCCCACCACCCTCCCCATCACTGTGCCCTCCCTCACCCACTCCCTGAGCCCACCACCCTCCCCATCACTGTGCCCTCTCTCGCCCAATCTGAGCCCACCACCCTCCACATTCCCTCCCTCGCCCCATCTCTGAGCCCACCACATTCCCTCCCTCGCCCCATCTCTGAGCCCACCACCCTCCACATTCCCTCCCTTCCCCATCTCTGAGCCCACCACCCTCCCCATCACTGTGCCCTCCCTCACCCCACCTCTGAGCCCACCACCCTCCCCATCACTGTGCCCTCTCTCGCCCAATCTGAGCCCACCACCCTCCACATTCCCTCCCTCGCCCCATCTCTGAGCCCACCACCCTCCACATTCCCTCCCTCGCCCCATCTCTGAGCCCACCACCCTCCACATTCCCTCCCTTCCCCATCTCTGAGCCCACCACCCTCCCCATCACTGTGCCCTCCCTCACCCCACCTCTGAGCCCACCACCCTCCCCATCACTGTGCCCTCCCTCACCCCACCTCTGAGCCCACCACCTTCCCCATAACATCACCACACTTGCTGTCCCAAATCACCAAGCAGCCCGAAGAAAACGACTAAATCTTCTCTGCTGTTTTCTTTATCACAGCGCTGCCTTTGACAAGGTTGACCGTCCCACGCTCTGGAGGAAATTAGCCACGTGGGGTATTAACTCAAATCTCCTATGGGCCATTTAGGAAGCTGGCTCCATATACCATACCAAAGTAAGGTATAGTGTGCACAGAGTCCAGTGCCTCCTCAGAGGTAAAGCAGAGGCTAAATTAGACAAGTACTAACAGCTCTTTGTGGTAGTGCGGGCGAGCAGTTAGCCTTATCAGGAGAATGTGTTAAGCATTTATTGTAGTCACTCAATCAAGACTGATGGCACACACCCAGAGACTGAATCCAGACCAATTAGCTAAGTATAAAAAGGTAGACTTATAGTTTATTTATAGAACCAAGCAGCACCTGGTACAGGTGGGTAAAATGTACTTGCAATTGTAAAACTTTACAAGGTAATGCAATTGGGAATGGATTTGCAATCGTTACAGGTTTGTATATGCTTTAAAAACAGTTTTAATTACATAGAAATTAATTGTGATTCCTTTTGCGTTACTTTTGGATTACATCGACTACTCAGGGTGGTATGCCTAGATACCACACCGTGGATCCTACAATACTAGGTAAGTACGTTTTCAGGTTTGCAATATAGTTATTTTTCTTTCATACGAAAGTTCAGCCGGACAGAACATTTTTAGGATCAAAATATAACATCGGTTCCTGTGGGAAAAATAAGGTTATCGGTTTGCAGGTAAGTAAACGACCTGCAAGAATAGTTTTTGGGGGTTAGAACCAAGGTTCCCCAAGGTTCGGTTAGGCCCTCCAATTGCACCACCAGCGGCACTGGGGCGCCCCGGTGCAGAGTGCAGGGGCGCAATGTTAGCCAATGGGGCTAAGGGGGCTTTCGGTCCGGGACTGTTTATGAGCAGGCCGCTCGGATATGGGAGCAAAGCTCCTGGGGTTAAGACCAGCACTGCAGGGGCCAACAATCAGCACAGGAGCTGCACCACCAGCGGCACAGGGGCGGCCGAGTGCAGAGTGCAGAGTGCAGGGGCCCAATGTTAGCCAATGGGGCTAAGGGGGCTTTCGGTCTGGGACTGTTTCTGAGCCGGCCGCTCGGGTATGGGAGCAAAGCTCCTGGGGTTAAGACCAGCACTGCAGGGGCCAATAATCAGCACAGGTGCTGCACCACCAGCAGCACAGGGGCGGCCGGGTGCAGAGTGCCAAGGAATCATTGGGGGACCCTGTGGATTCCAATGGAGATCTTTGGTTCGGTAAAGATGCTGCAGGCTCGGGCAGGGAGGCTTTCTGAAGGCGACCACTGGCTGGAGAGGTTAGTTGGGTTCTTGGGGGATGCCTGGACGCCATCGGTTGGGCCACCCAAGGCTGTGGGCGTCTGGTGCAGGGGTGTCTTTTGGCGTCAGGTCATCTTACCAGCTCTGGTCGGGAGGAGGCTTCAGGTTGAGGCTGCAGGCGTCGACTGGAAGCTTGAGGGAGGTCAGGGAGCACCAGATCCCAGGATGGGATCACTGGGGAGACCTCCTCATGGTGTTGGGCCACTCGAACTCAGGCTGTGGGCGTCTGGTGCAGAGTAGTGCAAAATCGCGGAGCCGCCTGAATCCAGATTCTGTGGGTGAATCTTTGTTGAGCAAATCCGGTGCTCATGGGAGACAGTCTATAAGGTGAGTGCAAGGCAGGTCCTTCAGACTCTGGAAGCTGCTGTACACTCCAGGGTTTCCGCTGTAGGTAGGTCGGAGTTGGGACAGGCAGGTTGGGCTGGGGCCAAAGCAGTCGGTGTCCTCTTCTTCCTGGTTCAGCACGACTTTTCGGGTCTTCTTTCTTCCTCGAATCTGAGGAGGGTAAGGTTCAGGGTCACCTCTAAATACTACATTTAGGGGGGTTCACAGGGGTGTGCAGGTTGGGACCAATGGGTCCCTTCCTTAGGGTGGGTACACCCCCTATTATGCCACACTTCAGTGGGAGGGGGCACAAACATCTTCCTAATTGGCTGAGTCCACTCATCTTCAAGATGGAGGGGGCTGAGATATGTGCTCTAACTCGCCTCCCCCACCTGAGGGGTGGGGATGGAAAAGGTGGGCAGACCTCTCCTCCTAGCTTGGTTTCCCTGCTGATTCTCCCAACCAAAGTGGGGGTCAGAACAGGTGGGAGCCAGTTGCTGTGGGCAACGAAAGGCAGGGACAGCTTGCAAAGGCGGCAGACCTTTGAAGCTTCCCCTTCATGGACCCAGCCCATTGTGGGGGAGGAGGCTTGGCACCTCTGCCCAGGATGGGCTTTGTGTCTGGACCCAGAGAGCAGAGGCCCTCTACCCAGGGGTCCAGAAACCTGTCTGGGCTGGCAAATGGCGGGCAGACCTTCAGGAACCACTCCAGGGCTGGTTGTTTTTCAGGGGGCATTTCTAAGCCTCAGGGTGGGTTTAATATCCTGTGAAGTTTGCTACCAAACTTCCCAGGTTTCAGTAAAGCCATTATTCAATCAATTTACAAAAAAAGCCATTATAGTGCTGTGGAGTTCGTAATTGACAAACTCCCAGACCATATACTCTTTATGGCTTTACTGCACTTACAATGTCTAAGAATGAACTTTGACACTGTAGGGGTACAGTCCTCATGCAACCGTACCCTGAACTGGGGGCTAGTGCACCCTGCTAGAGGGGTGGCTTACCTAGGCCTCAGGCAGTGGATTGCAGGCATGGCACGCAGGGATGTGTGCCATGTCGACTCTTCACTTTTCTCTGCACCAAAACACGCAGCCTACAATGGCAGTGTGTGAGTGTTAAGGTGTAGGGTCTCTAAGGGTGGCACAGTAGGTGCTGCAGCCCTTAGAGGCCTTCCCTGGTCACTGTGCCCTTGGTACCTTTTACAAGGGGCTTACCTGTGCCCAGAGATGTGCCAATTGTGGGTACAAAGGTACAGCTTTGGGAAATAAGACAGGCCCTGGGAACCTGATTGGCAGGGACCCAGGGCACACCAAATCAAAGTGCATCATGTGTCAGGCAAAAGGTGGGGAGTAACCATGCAAAAAGGGGCACTTTCCTTCACCACAGATTCCCATCCAAGCCGGATTGAAGCAAGGCCCGCGTCCTCTCCTCGCTCCACTGCTCTTCAATGTATGCACAGCAGATCTGGGCAAAGCCTTGGCAAACAGCCTTCTGCTCTCCCACCCCCACGACTAAGCCAGTTGACTAGACACATCCTCCAATACGCAGACGATATCGTAATAATGGACCACACCAAAGTGGGCATGAGTAGCCTCCACAAATACAATGAAAAGAACCATCTCATGATCAACCAGGACAAGACCAAAGTTGAGGTCTTCGGCCACCACAAGAACAAGAAACTTCTTTCCTGGCATATGGGGGCCATGACTACTAAAACGGCACCGAAATACAACTACCTGGGGGTTTGGTTTTCAGAGACCTCCAAACTCTCAATCCTAAAGAAAGTCGCAGCCATTACATATGGGCTCGTCTACTGTAGCGAGAAATTAAAAAGTGTCTCTGCTGCTCCATTCCTGGAAGTCTTAAAAGCCCGTCTCCTCCCAGCGCTACCCTATGGGCTCCAGGCTTTTCCTGGGGCCTGTGCTCCCAGTAAGAGTCTAGAACACGCGCAGTGTTCAGGTCTGACGAAAGCTTTTCAACTGCCCAGGCACCTTCGTAGGTCCAGAACCCGCCTGGAATTCGGCTTGTCCAGCCAAACGCTAGCCTGCAAGGCTGACATCCTGAAATACTATATATGTGTACTGAAAGCTCCAGCGAGCTCACTCAAGACCTGTCTGAAAGGCATTCTGAAATACTATATATGCACCCTCTGCTCTCCCATGTACTCTATGCACCTTCCGATCTCCCGTCACTGTACTCCATACACCCTCTGCTCCCCCTCCATACACCCTCTGCTCTCCGTGCGCCCTCACTTATCCCCCTCCGTGCACCCTCCCCCCCTCCTTGCACCCTCCGCTCTCCCCTTCCATGCACCCTCCGCTCTCCCCCTCCCATGCACCCTCCGCTCTCCCCCTCCCATGCACCCTCCGCTCTCCCCCTCCATGCACCCTCCGCTCTCCCCCTCCATGCACCCTCTGCTCTCCACCTCCATGCACCCACCTCTTCCCCTCCATGCACCCTCCTCTCTTCCCCTCCTTGCTCCAGCCGCTCTCCTTCCGTGCACCCTCTGCTCTCCCCCTCCCATGCACCCTCCGCTCTCCCCCTCCCATGCACCCTCTGCTCTCCCCCTCCCATGCACCCTCTGCTCTCCCATGTACTCTATGCACCTTCCGCTCTCCCATCACTGTACTCCATACACCCTCTGCTCTCCCCTCCATACACCCTCTGCACTGCGTGCGCCCTCCCTTATCCCCCTCCGTGCACCCTCCCCCCTCCTTGCACCCTCTGCTCCCCACTTCCATGCACCCTCCGCTCTCCCCCTCCATGCACCCTCTGCTCTTCCCCTCCATGCACCCTCTGCTCTTCCCCTCCATGCACCCACATCTATTCCCCTCCATGCACCCACATCTCTTCCCCTCCATGCACCCTCCGCTCTCCCCTTCCGTGCACCCTCCGCTCTCCCCCTCCGCTCTCCCCCTCTATGCACCTTCTGCTCTCCCCCTCCATGCACCCACCTCTCTTCCCCTCCATGCACCCTCTTCTCTTCCCCTCCATGCACCCTCTTCTCTTCCCCTCCATGCACCCTCCTCTCTTCCCCTCCATGCACCCTCCTCTCTTCCCCTCCATGCACCCTCCACTCTCCCCTTCCGTGCACTCTCCCCCTTCTTGCACCCTCTGCTCCCCACTTCCATGCACCATCCGCTCTCCCCCTCCATGCACCCTCCGCTCTCCCCTCCATGCACCCTCCGCTCTCCCCCTCCATGCACCCTCCGCTCTCCCCCTCCATGCACCCTCCGCTCTCCCCCTCTATGCACCTTCCGCTCTCCCCCTCTATGCACCTTGTGCTCTTCCCCTCCATGCACCCACCTCTCTTCCCCTCCATGCACCCTCTTCTCTTCCCCTCCATGCACCCTCTTCTCTTCCCCTCCATGCACCCTCCTCTCTTCCCCTCCATGCACCCTCCTCTCTTCCCCTCCATGCACCCTCCTCTCTTCCCCTCCATGCACCCTCCTCTCTTCCCCTCCATGCACCCTCCTCTCTTCCCCTCCATGCACCCTCCTCTCTTCCCCTCCATGCACCCTCCTCTCTTCCCCTACATGCACCCTCCCCCTTCCGTGCACCCTCCCCTCTCCCCTTCCGTGCACCCTCCCCTCTCCCCCTTCTTGCACCCTCCCCTCTCCCCCTTCTTGCACCCTCCCTCTCCCCCTTCTTGCACCCTCCCCTCTCCCCCTTCTTGCACCCTCCCCTCCCCTCTTCTTGCACCCTCTGCTCCCCACTTCCATGCACCCTCCCCTCTTCCCCTCCATGCATCCTCTGCTCTCCCCCTCCATGCACCCACCTCTCTTCCCCTCCATGCACCCTCCCTTCTTCCCCTCCATGCACCCTCTGCTCTCCCCTTCCGTGCACCCTCTGCTCTCCCCTTCCGTGCACTCTCCCCTCTCCCCTCCTTGCACCCTCCGCTCCCCACTTCTATGCACCCTCCCCTCTCCCCCTCCATGCACCCTCCCCTCTCCCCCTCCATGCACCCTCCTCTCTTCCCCTCCATGCACCCTCCTCTCTTCCCCTCCATGCACCCTCCTCTCTTCCCCTCCAAGCGCCCTCCTCTCTTCCCCTCCAAGCACCCTCCGCTCTTCCCCTCCAAGCACCCTCCGCTCTCCCCCTCCGTGCACCCTCCACTCTCCCCCTCCATGCACCCTCCACTCTCCCCCTCCATGCAACCTCCTCTCTTCCCCTTCATGCACCCTCCTCTCTTCCCCTCCATGCACCCTCCTCTCCTCCCCTCCATGCACCCTCCTCTCCTCCCCTCCATGCACCCTCCTCTCCTCCCCTCCATGCACCCTCCTCTCCTCCCCGCCATGCACCCTCCTCTCCTCCCCTCCAAGCGCCCTCCGCTCTCCCCTTCCGTGCACCCTCCGCTCTCCCCTTCCGTGCACCCTCTGCTCTCCCCTTCCGTGCACCCTCTGCTCTCCCCTTCCGTGCACCCTCTGCTCTCCCCGTCCGTGCACCCTCTGCTCTCCCCTTCCGTGCACCCTCCGCTCTCCCCCTCCGTGCACCCCCCGCTCTCCCCCTCCGTGCACCCCCCGCTCTCCCCCTCCGTGCACCCCCCGCTCTCCCCCTCCGTGCACCCCCCGCTCTCCCCCTCCATGCACCCCCGCTCTCCCCCTCCGTGCACCCCCGCTCTCCCCTCCGTGCACCCCCCGCTCTCTCCCCCGCTCTCCCCCTCCGTGCACCCCCGCTCTCCCCCTCCGTGCACCCCCGCTCTCTCCCCCGCTCTCCCCGTGCACCCCCGCTCTCCCCTCCGTGCACCCCCCGCTCTCCCCCTCCGTGCACCCCCGCTCTCCCCCTCCGTGCACCCCCGCTCTCCCCTCCGTGCACCCCCCGCTCTCCCCCTCCGTGCACCCCCCGCGCACCCCCGCTCTCCCCCTCCGTGCACCCCCGCTCTCCCCTCCGTGCACCCCCGCTCTCCCCCTCCGTGCACCCCCGCTCTCCCCCTCCGTGCACACCCGCTCTCCCCCTCCGTGCACACCCGCTCTCCCCTCCGTGCACCCCCGCTCTCCCCCTCCGTGCACCCCCGCTCTCCCCCTCCGTGCACCACCCGCTCTCCCCCTCCGTGCACCCCCCGCTCTCCCCCTCCGTGCACCCCCCGCTCTCCCCCTCCGTGCACCCCCGCTCTCCCCCTCCGTGCACCCCCGCTCTCCCCCTCCGTGCACCCCCGCTCTCCCCCTCCGTGCACCCCCGCTCTCCCCCTCCGTGCAGCCCCCGCTCTCCCCCTCCGTGCACCCCCCGCTCTCCCCCTCCGTGCAGCCCCCGCTCTCCCCCTCCGTGCAGCCCCCGCTCTCCCCCTCCGTGCAGCCCCGCTCTCCCCCTCCGTGCAGCCCCCGCTCTCCCCCTCCGTGCACCCCCCGCTCTCCCCCCGCTCTCCCCCTCCGTGCACCCCCGCTCTCCCCCTCCGTGCACCCCCGCTCTCCCCCCCCGCTCTCCCCCTCCGTGCACCCCCGCTCTCCCCCTCCGTGCACCCCCGCGCACCCCCGCTCTCCCCCTCCGTGCACCCCCGCTCTCCCCCTCCGTGCACCCCCCGCTCTCCCCCTCCGTACACCCCCACTCTCCCCCTCCGTGCACCCCCGCTCTCCCCCTCCGTGCACCCCGCTCTCCCCCTCCGTGCACCCCCGCTCTCCCCCTCCGTGCACCCCCGCTCTCCCCCTCCGTGCACCCCCGCTCTCCCCTCCGTGCACCCCCGCTCTCCCCCTCCGTGCAGCCCCCGCTCTCCCCCTCCGTGCACCCCCGCTCTCCTCCTCCGTGCACCCCCGCTCTCCCCCTCCGTGCACCCCCGCTCTCCCCCTCCGTGCACCCCCGCTCTCCCCCTCCGTGCACCCCCGCTCTCCCCCTCCGTGCACCCCCCGCTCTCCCCCTCCGTGCACCCCCGCTCTCCCCCTCCGTGCACCCCGCTCTCCCCCTCCGTGCACCCCCGCTCTCCCCCTCCGTGCACCCCCGCTCTCCCCCTCCGTGCACTCCCCGCTCTCCCCCTCCGTGCACCCCCGCTCTCCCCCTCCGTGCACCCCCCGCTCTCCCCCTCCGTGCACCCCCCGCTCTCCCCCTCCGTGCACCCTCCGCTCTCCCCCTCCGTGCACCCTCCGCTCTCCCCCTCCGTGCACCCTCCGCTCTCCCCCTCCGTGCACCCTCTGCTCTCCCCCTCCGTGCACCCTCTGCTCTCCCCCTCCGTGCACCCTCTGCTCTCCCCCTCCGTGCACCCTCTGCTCTCCCCCTCCGTGCACCCTCTGCTCTCCCCCTCCGTGCACCCTCTGCTCTCCCCCTCCGTGCACCCTCTGCTCTCCCCCTCCGTGCACCCTCTGCTCTCCCCCTCCGTGCACCCTCCGCTCTCCCCCTCCATGCACCCTCTGCTCTCCCCCTCCATGCATCGTCTTTCCCCTCCGTTGGCCCTCCGCTCTCCCCTTCCGTGCACCCTCTGCTCTCCCCTCCGTGCACCCTCTGCTCTCCCCTCCGTGCACCCTCTGCTCTCCCCCTCCGTGCACCCTCCGCTCTCCCCCTCCATGCACCCTCTGCTCTCCCCCTCCATGCATCGTCTTTCCCCCTCCGTTGGCCCTCCGCTCTCCCCTTCCGTGCACCCTCCGCTCTCCCCTTCCGTGCACCCTCCGCTCTCCCCTTCCGTGCACCCTCCGCTCTCCCCTTCCGTGCACCCTCCGCTCTCCCCTTCCGTGCACCCTCTGCTCTTCCCTTCCGTGCACCCTCCGCTCTCCCCATCCGTACACCCCCGCTCTCCCCTCCGTGCACCCCCCGCTCTCCCCTCCGTGCACCCCCGCTCTCCCCCTCCGTGCACCCCCGCTCTCCCCCTCCGTGCACTCCCCGCTCTCCCCCTCCGTGCACCCCCGCTCTCCCCCTCCGTGCACCCCCCGCTCTCCCCCTCCGTGCACCCCCGCTCTCCCCCTCCGTGCACCCCCGCTCTCCCCTCCGTGCACCCCCGCTCTCCCCCTCCGTGCATCCTCCGCTCTCCCCCTCCGTGCACCCTCCGCTCTCCCCCTCCGTGCACCCTCCGCTCTCCCCCTCCGTGCACCCTCTGCTCTCCCCCTCCGTGCACCCTCTGCTCTCCCCCTCCGTGCACCCTCCGCTCTCCCCCTCCATGCACCCTCTGCTCTCCCCCTCCATGCATCGTCTGCTCTCCCCCTCCATGCATCGTCTTTCCCCCTCCGTTGGCCCTCCGCTCTCCCCTTCCGTGCACCCTCCGCTCTCCCCTTCCGTGCACCCTCCGCTCTCCCCTTCCGTGCACCCTCCGCTCTCCCCTTCCGTGCACCCTCTGCTCTTCCCTTCCGTGCACCCTCCGCTCTCCCCATCCGTGCACCCCCGCTCTCCCCTCCGTGCACCCCCCGCTCTCCCCCTCCGTGCACCCCCGCTCTCCCCTCCGTGCACCCCCCGCTCTCCCCCTCCGTGCACCCCCGCTCTCCCCTCCGTGCACCCCCGCTCTCCCCCTCCGTGCACCCCCCGCTCTCCCTCTCCGTGCACCCCCGCTCTCCCCCTCCGTGCACCCCCGCTCTCCCCCTCCGTGCACCCCCGCTCTCCCCCTCCGTGCACCCCCGCTCTCCCCCTCCGTGCACCCCCGCTCTCCCCATCCGTGCACCCCCCGCTCTCCCCTCCGTGCACCCTCCGCTCTCCCCTTCCGTGCACCCTCCGCTCTCCCCTTCCGTGCACCCTCCGCTCTCCCCTTCCGTGCACCCTCCGCTCTCCCCCTCCGTGCACCCTCCGCTCTCCCCCTCCGTGCACCCTCCGCTCTCCCCCTCCGTGCACCCTGCGCTCTCCCCCTCCGTGCACCCTCCGCTCTCCCCATCCTAGCACCCTCCGCTCTCCCCCATCCTAGCACCCTCCGCTCTCCCCCATCCTAGCACCCTCCGCTCTCCCCCATCCTAGCACCCTCCGCTCTCCCCCATCCTAGCACCCTCCGCTCTCCCCCATCCATGCACCCTCCGCTCTCCCCCATCCATGCACCCTCCGTTCTCCCCCATCCATGCACCCTCCGTTCTCCCCCATCCATGCACCTTCCGTTGTCCCCCATCCATGCACCTTCCGTTGTCCCCCATCCATGCACCTTCCGTTGTCCCCCATCCATGCACCTTCCGTTGTCCCCCATCCATGCACCTTCCGTTGTCCCCCATCCATGCACCTTCCGTTGTCCCCCATCCATGCACCTTCCGTTGTCCCCCATCCATGCACCTTGCGTTGTCCCCCTCCGTGCACCTTCCGCTCTTCCCCTCCGTGCACCCTCCGCTCTCCCCTTCCGTACACCCTCTCCTCTCCCCCTCCGTGCACCCTCCCCTCTCCGTGCACCTCCGCTCTCCCTCCACCATCCCCTCTCCCTCCCCGTGCACCCTCCCCCCTCTCCTCCGTGGACCCTCCCCCCTCTCCTCCGTGGACCCTCTCCTGTCCCCCTCCGTGCACTCTCCGCCTCAGCACTCCCCCTCTCCATGCACCCTCCGCTCTCCATGCACCCTCCGCTCTCCATGCACCCTCCGCTCTCCATGCACCCTCCGCTCTCCCATCACTGTACTCCACGCTCTCCCCCTCCATGCACCCTCCCCTCTCCCCTCCGTGCACCCTCCCCTCTCCCCTCCATGCACCCTCCCCTCTCCATGCACCCTCCGCTCTCCCCTCCGTGCACCCTCCCTTCTTCCCCTCCGTGCGCCCTCCCTTCTTCCCCTCCGTGCACCCTCCCTTCTTCCCCTCCGTGCACCCTCCCTTCTTCCCCTCCGTGCACCCTCCCTTCTTCCCCTCCGTGCACCCTCCCTTCTTCCCCTCCGTGCACCCTCCGCTCTCCCCTCCGTGCACCCTCCGCTCTCCCCTCCGTGCACCCTCCGCTCTCCCCTCCGTGCACCCTCCGCTCTCCCCTCCGTGCACCCTCCGCTCTCCCCTCCGTGCACCCTCCGCTCTCCCCTCCGTGCACCCTCCGCTCTCCCCTCCGTGCACCCTCCCCTCTCCCCCTCCATGCACCCTCCCCCTCCATGCACGCTCCTCTCTTCCCCTCCATGCACCCTCCTCTCTTCCCCTCCAAGCACCCTCCGCTCTTCCCCTCCGTGCACCCTCCGCTCTTCCCCTCCGTGCACCCTCCGCTCTTCCCCTCCGTGCACCCTCCGCTCTTCCCCTCCGTGCACCCTCCGCCTCCGTGCACCCTCCCCCTCCGTGCACCCTCCGTTCTCCTCCGTGCACCGTCCGTTCTCCCCCTCCAAGCGCCCTCCTCTCTTCCCCTCCAAGCGCCCTCCTCTCTTCCCCTCCAAGCGCCCTCCTCTCTTCCCCTCCAAGCGCCCTCCTCTCTTCCCCTCCGTGCGCCCTCCGCTCTCCCCCTCCGTGCACACTCCGCTCTCCCCCTCCGTGCACACTCCGCTCTCCCCCTCCGTGCACCCTCCGCTCTCCCCCTCCGTGCACCCTCCGCTCTCCCCCTCCGTGCACCCTCCGCTCTCCCCTCCGTGCACCCTCCGCTCTCCCCCTCCGTGCACCCTCCGCTCTCCCCCTCCGTGCACCCTCCGCTCTCCCCCTCCGTGCACCCTCCGCTCTCCCCCTCCGTGCACCCTCCGTTCTCCCCCTCCGTGCACCCTCCGTTCTCCCCTTCCGTGCACCCTCCGCCTCCGTGCACCCTCCGCCTCCGTGCACCCTCCGCCTCCGTGCACCCTCCGCCTCCGTGCACCCTCCCCTCCGTGCACCCTCCGCTCTCCACCTCCGTGCACCCTCCGCTCTCCCCTCCGTGCACCCTCCTCTCTCCCCCTCCGTGCACCCTCCGCTCTCCCCCTCCGTGCACCCTCCGCTCTCCCCCTCCGTGCACCCTCCGCTCTCCCCCTCCATGCACCCTCCGTTCTCCCCTTCCGTGCACCCTTCGCCTCCGTGCACCCTCCGCCTCCGTGCACCCTCCACCTCCATGCACCCTCCGCCTCCGTGCACCCTCCGTGCACCCTCCGCCTCCGTGCACCCTCCGTGCTCCCTCCCCCTCCGTGCTCCCTCCCCCTCCGTGCACCCTCCCCCTCCGTGCACCCTCCGCTCTCCCCCTCCGTGCACCCTCCGCTCTCCCCCTCCGTGCACCCTCCGCTCTCCCCCTCCGTGCACCCTCCCCCTCCGTGCACCCTCCGCTCTCCCCTCCGTGCACCCTCCGCTCTCCCCCTCCGTGCACCCTCCGCTCTCCCCTCCGTGCACCCTCCGCTCTCCCCCTCCGTGCACCCTCCGCTCTCCCCCTCCGTGCACCCTCCGCTCTCCCCCTCCGTGCACCCTCCGCTCTCCCCTTCCGTGCACCCTCCGCTCTCCCCTTCCGTGCACCCTCCGCTCTCCCCTTCCGTGCACCCTCCGCTCTCCGTGCACCCTCTGCTCTCCGTGCACCCTCCGCTCTCCGTGCACCCTCCGCTCTCCGTGCACCCTCCGCTCTCCGTGCACCCTCCGCTCTCCGTGCACCCTCCGCTCTCCGTGCACCCTCCGCTCTCTGTGCACCCTCCGCTCTCCCCTTCCGTGCACCCTCCGCTCTCCCCTTCCGTGCACCCTCCGGTCTCCCCTTCCGTGCACCCTCTGGTCTCCCCCTCCGTGCACTCTCCGCTCTCCCCCTCCGCTCTCCGCTCTCCCCCTCCGCTCTCCCTCCGCTCCCCCCTCCATGCACCCTCCCCCTCCGTGCACCCTCCGCTCCCCCCTTCTGTACTCGACGCACTGGGACGGTGGAGTCCGTATTTTTTATTTTAAGACCCCCCCCCCCTTTTAATCCCCCCTCCACACACACACACCTCCTCCTGGGTGCCCTCAGGGTGGTTGTAAAGGGTTATATTGAAGGATGCGACTAGATTAGGTGAGCGGAGTTACCGGAGCAGCTGGGGGGCGGGGGGGGGGGGGGCAGGCGGAGTGACCGGGACAGGGGGGGGGTCCTGTGGCGGAGTGACCGGGGCATGGGGGAGGGGGGGTGTCCTGTGGTGGAGTGACCGGAGTAGGAGTGGGTCGCCTTGGCACTAATGGTGAACCGATCCTGTTGGCGTATATGGACGCTTTCCATCTGAAGTGGGGGACTTAAAAACAATGGAATGAATGCGCCCAGAGCGATCGCTATTGAAGTGTTCTACCCATCACCTTTTGTTGAGTGTGTCGTAATCCCGTTTAATCCGAATCTTTCAGCTGTCGGGGCGTGGGTGCAAGACCCCCGGCTGTGCTTTTAACTGTGAATTTGCAGAGGGGGGGCTGGCAGGGGTGGGCCGCAGTCCTGGTCAGCCCCTCTCTGGCGCAGCCAGCGGTGGAATCCCCCCATCTCTTCCCTTCTCTAATCTCACATTTTCACTCCATAAAATATTGTATTAAAGCAAGTCTGCAGCACGCCTCTCATAGCGCCCTGAAACGCTTACCTGGGGGCACAAAGCACTATGAAATGATAGAACTGCAGAGATGCACTTCCGGTCCCAGGCAGCCCGCCCTCTTCACCGGGTGCTCTGGACTAAACACAGAACCGAGGGTTTAATTCCACAATGTGCCGATCTTTAACGCCTTGGATTTGAGTTTGATGAAAAAAGGCAACTGGATATTAACAGAGCGGCCTGGTGGTGGGTGTGGGTAAAGGGGCGAGTATGGGGGAGTACATGAGGGTGAGTAGGAAGGTGACAGGTGAGTGGAACGAGTGTGAGGAACGGGTGGGACGGAGGGGGTAACTGAGGGTGGGAAGGAAGGTGAAAGCTGGGGTGGAAGGGGGGAGACCAGGAAGTGAACTTGTTGAGGGGGGGTGCAGGAGACAGTGGGGGTGGAGAGGTCTGTGTCAAAGGGGTGGTCGGAGGGTTTCCTGGCCTGAGGTGAAGGTTGCTGCAGGACACGTGAGTGCAGTACTGTAAATGCAGATGTGCAGCGTATAAACTACTTATTACCCTGTGTGTGGGCGGGGCCATGACGCGTGAGATGCACATGTTGCCCCTCCCCCAACAATGGTAATATTATAGTCTGTGCATCTATATATTATGTATGCGACGGAAGTTTCACCCAAGGCCCGGGTGCGGGGTTATTGTGACAGGGACTTGTCTCTGTAAGGGATTGTCTATCCAGTCTTTGCAGAAGCAGGGCTTTCTCCCCCACTTTCGCTGCCCTGTAGTAATACACTTGGATATAGACTTTGCACTGTAGTAATTCTTTTGGGTTTATCAGTGGTTCGGCCACATGTATTCCCACTGCCATGGCACCTTTCTGTTGTCTTGTGGTTCACATCTGCGTCGTTATTGTTTCGTGACGTCATTTTGGGTTGGGCCATTCTTTGTTTGGCTTGGCTGCTGGTGGTGGCAGAGAGGCCCTGCTCGGGCCTCTGGGAGTGTTTGTTTGCCCTGGCGGACACTCAGAAGAGCTCGATCCGTGTTGATGTTACTGGGAGGGGTCAGGGTGCAACAGGACAAGGCGAGGCCCAAGAGATGGAGTCAAAGCTGAGCTGGGAGAGGCTGGAGGGACTGTCTGTCACTGAGACCGGGACTGAGCCCGCCTTTTCACAGCTTCCGGGGGACCTCACAGACCTCTGGCTCCAGGAGCTGGTCAGAGGCACAGAATCCGACCTGGGACCGCACACTGACAGAGGCAGGAGTGTGGCTTAAAGTGTGACAGGAGAACAGAAGGGGGTGCAGTGTCAAGGCTGCCTCCTGGGGGCTGCAGTCTAGAGAGCAGAGAAGGCGTGCAAAATCCAGGTACACCTCATGCAGGGTATGAGGGAATGAGGACACCTCATAGAGGGTTTGAGGGCTTCAAGCACACCTCATACAGGGTATGAGGGCTTCAAGCACACCTCACGCAGGGTTGGAGGGAATGAGGACACCTCATGCAGGGTATGAGGGCTTCAAGGACACCTCATACAGGGATTGAGGGCTTCAAGCACACCTCATGCAGGGTATGAGGGATTCAATGACACCTCATACTGGGATTGAGGGCTTCAAGCACACCTCATGCAGGGTTTGAGGGCTTCAAGCACACCTCATGCAGGGTTTGAGGGCTTCAAGGACACCTCATGCAGGGTATGAGGGCTTCAAGCACACCTCATGCAGGGTTTGAGGGCGTCAAGGACACCTCATGCAGGGTTTGAGGGAATGAGGACACCTCATGCAGGGTATGAGGGCTTCAAGCACACCTCATGCAGGGTATGAGGGCTTCAAGCACACCTCATGCAGGGTATGAGGGCTTCAAGCACTCCTCATGCAGGGTATGAGGGCTTCAAGCACACCTCATGCAGGGGTTGAGGGCTTCAATGACACTTCATGCAAGGTTTGAGGGCTTCAAGCACACCTCATGCAGGGTTTGAGGGCTTCAAGCACACCTCATGCAGGGTTTGAGGGCTTCAAGCACACCTCATGCAGGGTATGGGGGCTTCAAGCACTCCTCATGCAGGGTATGAGGGCTTCAAGCACACCTCATGCAGGGGTTGAGGGCTTCAAGGACACCTCATACAGGGTTTGAGGGAATGAGGACACCTCATGCAGGATATGAGGGCTTCAAGCACACCTGATGCAGGGTATGGGGGCTTCAAGCACTCCTCATGCAGGGGTTGAGGGCTTCAAGCACACCTCATGCAGGGGTTGAGGGCTTCAAGCACACCTCATGCAGGGGTTGAGGGCTTCAATGACACTTAATGCAAGGTTTGAGGGCTTCAAGCACACCTCATGCAGGGGTTGAGGGAATGAGGACACCTCATGCAGGTTTAGAGGGCTTCAAGGATACCTCATACAGGGATTGAGGGCTTCAAGCACACCTCATGCAGGGTTAGAGGGCTTCAAGCACACATGCACGGTTAGAGGGCGTCAAGCACACCTCATGCAGGGTTTGAGGGTTTCAATGACACCTCATGCAGGGTTACAGGGCTTCAAGCACACCTCATGCAGGGTTTGAGGGCTTCAAGGACACCTCATGCAGGGTATGAGGGCTTCAAGCACACCTCATGCAGGGTATGGGGGCTTCAAGCACTCCTCATGCAGGGTATGACGGCTTCAAGCACACCTCATGCAGGGGTTGAGGGCTTCAATGACACAATGCAAGGTTTGAGGGCTTCAAGCACACCTCATGCAGGGGTTGAGGGAATGAGGACACCTCATGCAGGGTTAGAGGGCTTCAAGGATACCTCATACAGGGATTGAGGGCTTCAAGCACACCTCATGCAGGGGTGGAGGGTTACAAGCACATCTTATGCATGGGTGGAGGGCTTCAAGCACACCTCATACAGTGTAGAAGGCTTCATGCACACCTCATGCAGTGTAGAAGACTTCATGCACACCTCATGCACTGTTAAAGGGCTTCTAGCACACCTTATGCAAGGTTTGAGGGCTTCAAGCACACCTCATGCAGGGTATGAGGGAATGAGAACACCTCATGCAGGGTTTGAGGGAATGAGGACACCTCATGCAGGGTTTGAGGGAATTAGGACACCTCCTGCAGGGTTTGAGTGTTTCAAGCACACCTCATGCAGGGGTTAAGGGCTTCAAGGACACCTCATGCAGGGTTTGAGGGCTTCAAGCACACCTCATGCAGGGTTTGAGGGCTTCAAGCACACCTCATGCAGGGTATGAGGGCTTTAAGGACACCTCATGCAGGGTACGAGGGCTTCAAGGACACCTCATGCAGGGTTTGAGGGAATGAGGACACCTCATGCAGGGTATGAGGGCTTCAAGCACTCCTCATGCAGGGTATGAGGGCTTCAAGGACACCTCATGCAGGGTATGAGGGCTTCAAGGACACTTCATGCAGGGTTAGATGGAATGAGGACACCTCATGCAGGGTTATAGGGCGTCAAACACACCTCATGCAGGGTTTGAGGGTTTCAGTGACACCTCATGCAGGGTTTGAGGGTTTCAATGACACCTCATGCAGGGTTACAGGGCTTCAAGCACACCTCATGCAGGGTTAGAGGGCTTCAAGGATACCTCATACAGGGATTGAGGGCTTCAAGCACACCTCATGCAGTGTAGAAGGCTTCATGCACACCTCATGCAGTGTAGAAGGCTTCATGCACACTTCATGCAGTGTTTGAGGGCTTCAAGGACACCTCATGCAAGGTTTGAGGGCTTCAAGCACACCTCATGCAGGGTTTGAGGGAATGAGAACACCTCATGCAGGGTTTAAGGGAATGAGGACACCTCATGCAGGGTTTGAGGGAATTAGGACACCTCCTGCAGGGTTTGAGTGTTTCAAGCACACCTCATGCAGGGGTTGAGGGCTTCAAGCACACCTCATGCAGGGTTTGAGGGCTTCAAGCACACCTCATGCAGGGTTTGAGGGCTTCAAGCACACCTCATGCAGGGTTTGAGGGCTTCAAGCACACCTCATGCAGGGTTTGAGGGCTTCAATGACACCTCATGCAGGGTTTGAGGGCTTCAATGACACCTCATGCAGGGTTTGGACGCTTCGAGGGAAGAAGGACACCTCATGCAGGGTTAGAGGGCTTCAAGCACACCTCATGCAGGGTTTGAGGGAACGAGGACACCTCATACAGGGTTTGAGGGCTTCAAGTTCAGCTCATGCAGGGGTGGAGGGCTTCAAGCACACCTCATGCAGGGTTTGAGGGCTTCAAGCACACCTCATGCAGGGTTTGAGGGCTTCAAGCGCACCTCATGCAGGGTTTGGAGGCTTTGAGGGAATAAGGACACCTCATGCAGGGTTTGAGGGCTTCAGGCACACCTCATGGTGGGTTTGAGGGCTTCAAGCACACTTCATACAGTGTAGAAGGCTTCATGCACACCTCATGCAGTGTTTGAGGGCTTCAATGACACCTCATGCAAGGTTTGAGGGTTTCAAGCACACCTCATGCAGGGTTTGAGGGAATGAGAACACCTCATGCAGGGTCTGAGGGAATGAGGACACCTCATGCAGGGTTTGAGGGAATTAGGACACCTCCTGCAGGGTTTGAGTGTTTCAAGTACACTTCATGCAGGGGTTAAGGGCTTCAAGGACACCTCATACAGGGTTTGATGGCTTCAAGCACACCTCATGCAGGGTTTGAGGGCTTCAAGCACACCTCATGCAGGGTTTGAGGGTTTCAGTGACACCTCATGCAGGGTTTGAGGGTTTCAATGACACCTCATGCAGGGTTACAGGGCTTCAAGCACACCTCATGCAGGGTTAGAGGGCTTCAAGGATACCTCATACAGGGATTGAGGGCTTCAAGCACACCTCATGCAGTGTAGAAGGCTTCATGCACACCTCATGCAGTGTAGAAGGCTTCATGCACACCTCATGCAGTGTTTGAGGGCTTCAAGGACACCTCATGCAAGGTTTGAGGGCTTCAAGCACACCTCATGCAGGGTTTGAGGGAATGAGAACACCTCATGCAGGGTTTAAGGGAATGAGGACACCTCATGCAGGGTTTGAGGGAATTAGGACACCTCCTGCAGGGTTTGAGTGTTTCAAGCACACCTCATGCAGGGGTTAAGGGCTTCAAGGACACCTCATACAGGGTTTGAGGGCTTCAAGCACACCTCATGCAGGGTTTGAGGGCTTCAAGCACACCTCATGCAGGGTTTGAGGGCTTCAAGCACACCTCATGCTGGGTATGAGGGCTTCAAGGACACCTCATGCAGGGTATGAGGGCTTCAAGGACACCTCATGCAGGGTTTGAGGGAATGAGGACACCTCATGCAGGGTATGAGGGCTTCAAGCACACCTCATGCAGGGTATGAGGGCTGCAAGCGCTCCTCATGCAGGGTATGAGGGCTTCAATGACACCTCATGCAAGGTTTGAGGGCTTCAAGGACACCTCATGCAGGGTACGAGGGCTTCAAGGACACCTCATGCAGGGTTTGAGGGAATGAGGACACCTCATGCAGGGTATGAGGGCTTCAAGCACTCCTCATGCAGGGTATGAGGGCTTCAAGGACACCTCATGCAGGGTATGAGGGCTTCAAGGACACTTCATGCAGGGTTAGATGGAATGAGGACACCTCATGCAGGGTTATAGGGCGTCAAACACACCTCATGCAGGGTTTGAGGGTTTCAGTGACACCTCATGCAGGGTTTGAGGGTTTCAATGACACCTCATGCAGGGTTACAGGGCTTCAAGCACACCTCATGCAGGGTTAGAGGGCTTCAAGGATACCTCATACAGGGATTGAGGGCTTCAAGCACACCTCATGCAGTGTAGAAGGCTTCATGCACACCTCATGCAGTGTAGAAGGCTTCATGCACACTTCATGCAGTGTTTGAGGGCTTCAAGGACACCTCATGCAAGGTTTGAGGGCTTCAAGCACACCTCATGCAGGGTTTGAGGGAATGAGAACACCTCATGCAGGGTTTAAGGGAATGAGGACACCTCATGCAGGGTTTGAGGGAATTAGGACACCTCCTGCAGGGTTTGAGTGTTTCAAGCACACCTCATGCAGGGGTTGAGGGCTTCAAGCACACCTCATGCAGGGTTTGAGGGCTTCAAGCACACCTCATGCAGGGTTTGAGGGCTTCAAGCACACCTCATGCAGGGTTTGAGGGCTTCAAGCACACCTCATGCAGGGTTTGAGGGCTTCAAGCACACCTCATGCAGGGTTTGAGGGCTTCAAGCACACCTCATGCAGGGTTTGAGGGCTTCAATGACACCTCATGCAGGGTTTGGACGCTTCGAGGGAAGAAGGACACCTCATGCAGGGTTAGAGGGCTTCAAGCACACCTCATGCAGGGTTTGAGGGAACGAGGACACCTCATACAGGGTTTGAGGGCTTCAAGTTCAGCTCATGCAGGGGTGGAGGGCTTCAAGCACACCTCATGCAGGGTTTGAGGGCTTCAAGCACACCTCATGCAGGGTTTGAGGGCTTCAAGCGCACCTCATGCAGGGTTTGGAGGCTTTGAGGGAATAAGGACACCTCATGCAGGGTTTGAGGGCTTCAGGCACACCTCATGGTGGGTTTGAGGGCTTCAAGCACACTTCATACAGTGTAGAAGGCTTCATGCACACCTCATGCAGTGTTTGAGGGCTTCAATGACACCTCATGCAAGGTTTGAGGGTTTCAAGCACACCTCATGCAGGGTTTGAGGGAATGAGAACACCTCATGCAGGGTCTGAGGGAATGAGGACACCTCATGCAGGGTTTGAGGGAATTAGGACACCTCCTGCAGGGTTTGAGTGTTTCAAGTACACTTCATGCAGGGGTTAAGGGCTTCAAGGACACCTCATACAGGGTTTGATGGCTTCAAGCACACCTCATGCAGGGTTTGAGGGCTTCAAGCACACCTCATGCAGGGTTTGAGGGTTTCAGTGACACCTCATGCAGGGTTTGAGGGTTTCAATGACACCTCATGCAGGGTTACAGGGCTTCAAGCACACCTCATGCAGGGTTAGAGGGCTTCAAGGATACCTCATACAGGGATTGAGGGCTTCAAGCACACCTCATGCAGTGTAGAAGGCTTCATGCACACCTCATGCAGTGTAGAAGGCTTCATGCACACCTCATGCAGTGTTTGAGGGCTTCAAGGACACCTCATGCAAGGTTTGAGGGCTTCAAGCACACCTCATGCAGGGTTTGAGGGAATGAGAACACCTCATGCAGGGTTTAAGGGAATGAGGACACCTCATGCAGGGTTTGAGGGAATTAGGACACCTCCTGCAGGGTTTGAGTGTTTCAAGCACACCTCATGCAGGGGTTAAGGGCTTCAAGGACACCTCATACAGGGTTTGAGGGCTTCAAGCACACCTCATGCAGGGTTTGAGGGCTTCAAGCACACCTCATGCAGGGTTTGAGGGCTTCAATGACACCTCATGCAGGGTTTGAGGGCTTCAATGACACCTCATGCAGGGTTTGAGGGCTTCAATGACACCTCATGCAGGGTTTGGACGCTTCGAGGGAAGAAGGACACCTCATGCAGGGTTAGAGGGCTTCAAGCACACCTCATGCAGGGTTTGAGGGAACGAGGACACCTCATACAGGGTTTGAGGGCTTCAAGTTCATGCAGGGGTGGAGGGCTTCAAGCACACCTCATGCAGGGTTTGAGGGCTTCAAGCACACCTCATGCAGGGTTTGAGGGCTTCAAGCGCACCTCATGCAGGGTTTGGAGGCTTTGAGGGAATAAGGACACCTCATGCAGGGTTTGAGGGCTTCAGGCACACCTCATGGTGGGTTTGAGGGCTTCAAGCACACTTCATACAGTGTAGAAGGCTTCATGCACACCTCATGCAGTGTTTGAGGGCTTCAATGACACCTCATGCAAGGTTTGAGGGTTTCAAGCACACCTCATGCAGGGTTTGAGGGAATGAGAACACCTCATGCAGGGTCTGAGGGAATGAGGACACCTCATGCAGGGTTTGAGGGAATTAGGACACATCCTGCAGGGTTTGAGTGTTTCAAGCACACTTCATGCAGGGGTTAAGGGCTTCAAGGACACCTCATACAGGGTTTGATGGCTTCAAGCACACCTCATGCAGGGTTTGAGGGCTTCAAGCACACCTCATGCTGGGTATGAGGGCTTCAAGGACACCTCATGCAGGGTATGAGGGCTTCAAGGACACCTCATGCAGGGTTTGAGGGAATGAGGACACCTCATGCAGGGTATGAGGGCTTCAAGCACACCTCATGCAGGGTATGAGGGCTGCAAGCGCTCCTCATGCAGGGTATGAGGGCTTCAATGACACCTCATGCAAGGTTTGAGGGCTTCAAGCACTCCTCATGCAGGGTATGAGGGCTTCAAGCACACCTCATGCAGAGGTTGAGGGAATGAGGACACCTCATGCAGGGTTAGAGGGCTTCAATGGTACCTCATACAGGGATTGAGGGCTTCAAGCACACCTCATGCAGGGTTAGAGGGCTTCAAGCACACATCATGCAGGGTTTGAGGGAATGAGCACACCTCATGCAGGGTTAGAGGGCTTCAAGCACACCTCATGAAGGGTATGAGGGTTTCAATGACACCTCATGAAGGGTATGAGGGCTTCAAGCACACCTCATGCAGAGGTTGAGGGAATGAGGACACCTCATGCAGGGTTAGAGGGCTTCAATGGTACCTCATACAGGGATTGAGGGCTGCAAGCACACCTCATGCAGGGTTAGAGGGCTTCAAGCACATCTCATGAAGGGTATGAGGGTTTCAATTTGTATTTATTTTATTTATTTTTAAATTTATATATGGCGCACAGCTACCCGGAGGTTTCCCGGCGCCTATGGACACGACGTAACGAGAGAGGAGCACACGAGACAGAATCTATTGATTAAAGAGCCAGGTTTTCAGTTGTTTGCGAAATTTAAGATGGTGTTTTTCCATGCGGAGGTGCATCGGAAGGGAGTTCCAAAGGGAGGGAGCCAGATGGGCAAAGGATCGTCCTCCCATTCTGGCTCGTTTGATCCTGGGTACTTGACATTTTAATTGATTCGAAGAGCGAAGTAGACGTGAGGGGCTGTAGTGTTGCACTAGGGCATTTAAATAGTGGGGGCTAATCCTTCATTTATTTTGTGCATATAGCAGAGGGCTTTAAACTTGGCTCGATTGTCAATATGCAGCCAGTGCAGTTTGCAAAGCGCTCCTGATGCGGAGGCTTTACTGGGAAGTTGGCATAGTAGTCGTGCTGCAGAGTTTTGGATCACCTGAAGTTTACGAAGGTTTTCTTTGCTGGCACCCAGGTAGAGCACGTTACCATAGTCCAGCCTGGACATTATCAAGGCCTGAACTACGGTTCTCTGTGTAGAAGTGGGAAGCATCCAGAGAATTTTTCTTAGCCATTTTAAAATGACAAAGCAGGTGGAGGCTACCTTAACTATTTGGTGCCGCATGGATAATTGGTCGTCAACAATGACGCCCAAATTGCGGGCTGATTGAGATGGGAGAGGGAGGTCGCCCATTTGCGAGAGGCCAATGCTGGGGGCCCCAGAGCTTTTTGTTGTTCCCAAAAATGATGAGTTCCGTTTTCCCCCGTTGAGTTTTAATTTATTGAAGTGCATCCAGTCAGCGATCTTATTTAGCCCCATCTGAAGGGAGGATGCTTTGGTGGTCTCCTTCGAAGAAAGCGAGAAGATAAGTTGGGTATCGTCCGCGTACAAATAAATTGTAAGCCCAGCTTGCTCTGCTAGCATGGCAAGTGGACTGACGTAGATGTTGAAGAGCAGTGGGCTTAGAATGGAGCCCTGGGGGACTCCATATGAGGAGATCAGTGTTTTGGAGTGAGCTGCGGAAGAGAAGACCTGAAAGGTCCTATTGGACAAAAAGCTGGACAACCATTCAAGTGCCGTGCCACAGATGCCTTTAGAATAAAGGGTTTTTAAAAGTGTAGTATGGGAGACAGTATCGAAAGCGGCACTCAAATCAAGAAGAATGAGTGCCACAGTTTCTCCTTTATCGACCTGTTGGCGGATATTCTCAGTGACTCCCAGGAGAGTCGACTCTGTAGAGAATCCTGCTCTAAATCCTGACTGCGACAGGTGAAGAATGTTTTGAGATTCAACATATTTCGTCAACTGGGAATTAGTGTGTTTTTCAAGGATCTTGGAGAACACAGGAAGTAAGGAAATGGGACGAAAATTAGAGAAGATCTTGGGGTCTGTATCGGATTTTTTTTAGTAGTGGAAGCACCATCGCATGTTTCCAAGCCGCAGGAACTTTAGCTTGAAGTAGTGATGCATTAAGGAGCTCCATAACGATATTAAGGATAGAGGAGTCTAGTTTCAGAAGGATGGAGGGAGAGGATCATTGGGAGAACCAGATTTGATACTCGAAAGAATGTTATAGAAGGTGGACATATCAAGGGGAGACCATTTATCTAGTGGAATGTTACTGTGCCCTTGTCCAATTTTTTGGGTGGAGCACGGTGTCAGTGGGTCATTGATAACCGGGTTAGCTGGTGGTTGTTTGTCAAAGTCCAAGTAGATTTTCTCGATTTTGGCAACAAAGAACTCCGCCAAGTCGTCGCATTGTTTTGAGTCGAGAACCAGTGGCTCAGATCGGCAATTAGCACCTGATAATTCTTTCACTACTTTAAACCGGACTTTGGGGCAGTTTTGTGAAAGTAGGATGGTATGGTTGGCATATTCGGCACGAGCCGCCCTGCATAAAGAGTGATAATTATTTAGAGCTAATTTGTACTGAATTTTCTTGTCTGGTTCAAAGTTTTTTCGCCAATGTCTCTCGAGTTGTTTGCATTTGGTCTTCTCTATTTTTAGAGTCTCTGAGAACCAGGGGGCAGGAGAGTGATGTTGGCCTGTTTTTATTTTAGACTCTGGGAGGCATACATCAACAGAGGCCGTTAACCATTTCTGGATGATTGCATTTTCCTCTACTCTGGAGATTGACGAAAGCGGCAGGGTGTGATGCATAAGAAGGTTCAGAGCATCTATATCTAATTTTTTCCAATTTCTCCCAGTTTTTGTCACAGGGGGAGGAAATAAATTCAAAGGGTCCTGTTTGATTGTGAACTCAACCAGAAAGTGATCGGACCAGGGAATCGGGAGTGCAGGCTTACAAGAGATGGAGGAAAAATTCGAAAAAATGGGGTCCAGTAAGTGTCCTGCCTTGTGGGTAGGACCAGAGTTGACCAGAGTGGAGCACGTGTTGCAAGAGATATCATCAAAGTGCAGATTTAGATCGCCAAGGATCAGGAAGTTAGGAGCTTCTAGCAGTAGCGGGGCAATAAAGTCCGGAAAGGTGATTGCCCAGGAGCCTGCAGGGCCCGGGGGGGCGGTAGATTAAAGATCCAGATAGGGTGTAGTTCGGGGATAAAAGGAGTTTAAACTGACCAATTTCACAGTCCATAAGAACTAGGTCGTCCCATTTACACGTGTAAGATGATTTAAAAATTACTGCTATCCCACCACCACTCCTAACTGTGAGATTCTTTCCAAGATAAGTATAATTGGGGGGGGAGCGCATAGGCCATATCAGGTCCAGAGCTTTCGGTTAGCCAGGTTTCAGTTAGAAAGATGGCATCGGGTTGTGACTCAGTGAGAAGATCATAAATATTACCCTTATGTTTTGGGAGCGACCTACAGTTAAGACTTAAAAAAGTAAATTCAAAATGAGTCTTTTGTCTTTTTGCTCGGAATAGAAGTTTTATTCGAGTTGCAGCCGGTGGGTTTCAAAATGGGTTGAGATGTAAGAGAAAGACCACATTCGAGACAGTTGGAGGGGTCATAGTCAGGAGTAAGAAGTGGGCAATGCAGAGCTGGCTTGGGTCTGAGGGTCAGAAGTGTTGAGCAGGAATAAGTGCTCCGGGCGCTATGGATTTGGGCATAGTGACAAGCCTTCGGCCCCTTCCGGCCGCGGACGGGCGCAGACGGGCTTGCCTTTGGCGCGCTTTCGGCGCGCCCGCTGCGCGCATCCGCTGCGCGGAGTGAAAGGCATCAATTATAAAGAGAAGGCAATCAGCTGCTCCTGCAGCTGATAGGCGTCTGGCCGGAAGTAGGAGTGCTTCCTGTAGCGCACGTGACCCCCCCACGCAATCCGAAGAATCGGTGGTGGACCGGGGGTCTGGTGCAAGTTGTAGCGCAAGGATTGTTAAAACGAAATCGGAGGACTAAGGTGAGGTTCTAATATATATTTAAAACAGTAACAAGCAAGTAGGGAGCCCTTTACCAGGCGCTCCGTAAAATAATTATCTCAGCGTTAGCAGCAGTCTGTCTCACATCACGCGCGTCCGCTGCGCGGAGTGAAAGGCATCAATTATAAAGGGAAGGCAATCAGCTGCTCCTGCAGCTGATAGGCGCCTGGCCGGAAGTAGGAGTGCTTCCTGTAGCGCACGTGACACCTCATGCAGGGTATGAAGGGCTTCAAGGACACCTCATGCAGGGTATGAGGGCTTCAAACACACATCATGCAGGGTTTGAGGGCTTCAAGGACACCTCATGCAGGGTTAGATGGAATGAGGACACCTCATACAGGGTTTGAGGGCTTCAAGCACAGCTCATGTATGGTTTTAGGGCTTCAAGGGCACCTCATGCAGGGGTTGGAGGCTTTGAGGGAAGAAGGACACCTCATGCAGGGTTAGAGGGCTTCAAGCACCTCATGCAGGGTTTGAGGGAATGAGGACACCTCATGCATGGTTTGAGGGCTTCAAGGACACCTCGTGCAGAGTTTGAGGGCTTCAAGGACACCTCATGCAGGGTTTGAGGGCTTCAAGCACACCTAATGGAGGGTTTGAGGGCTTCAAGGATACCTCATGCAGGGTTTGAGGGCTTCAAAAACACCTAATGCAGGGTTAGAAGGCTTCAAGCACACCTCATGCAGGGTTTGAGGGCTTCAAGCACACCTCATGCCGGGCTTGAGGGTTTCAAGCTCACCTCATGCAGGGTTAGAGGGCTTCAAGCACACCTCATGCAGGGTTTCAGGGAATGAGCACACCTCATGCAGGGCTTGAGGGCTTCAAGCACACCTCATGCAAGGGTTGAGGGCTTCAAGGACACCTCATGCTGGATTAGAGGGCTTCAAACACGCCTCATGCAGGTTTTGAGGGCTTCAAGGACACCTCATGCAAGGTTGGAGGGCTTCAAGCACACCTCATGCAGGGTTTGAGGGAATGAGCACACCTCATGCAGGGCTTGAAGGCTTCAAGCACACCTCATGCAGGGTTTGAGGGCTTCAAGGACACCTCATTTAGGGTTTGAGGGCTTCAAGCACACCTCATGCAAGGTTTGAAGGCTTTAATGGGAGGACACCTCATGCTGGATTAGAGGGCTTCAAAGATGCCTCATGCAGGGTTTGAGGGCTTCAAGGACACCTCATGCAAGGTTTGAGGGCTTCGAGAGAAGGACACCTCATGCAGGGTTTGAGGGCTTCAAGGACACCTCATGCAGGGTTTGAATGCTCGAAGGACACCTCATGCAGGGTTTGATGCTTTGAGGGAAGGACACCTCATGCAGGGTTTGAGGGCTTCAAGGACACCTCATGCAGGGTTTGAATGCTCGAAGGACACCTCATGCAGGGTTTGATGCTTTGAGGGAAGGACACCTCATGCAGGGTTTGAGGGCTTCAAGGACACCTCATGCAGGGTTTGAGGGCTTCAAGGACACCTCATGCAGGGTTTGAGGGCTTCAAGGACACCTCATGCAGGGTTTGAGGGCTTCAAGGACACCTCATGCAGGGTTTGAGGGCTTCAAGGACACCTCTAGCAGGGTTTGAGGGCTTCAAGGACACCTCATGCAGGGTTTGAAGGCTTTAAGGACACCTCATGCAGGGTTTGAAGACTTCAAAAGAAAGAGGCAACCTCGTGCTGGGTTTGGAGGCTTTGAGGGTAGGAGGACCTCTCATGCAGGATTAGAAGGCTTTGAGGGACGGACACCTCATCCAGGGTTTGAGGGAAGAAGGACACCTCTTGCAGGGTAAGAAGGCTTTGAGGGAAGAAGGACACTTCATGCAGGGTTTGAGGGCTTTGAGGGAAAAAGGACACTTCATGGAGTGTTTGAAGGCTTCAAGGAAAGGATACGTTTTGCAGGGTTCGAAGGCTTCGAGGGAAGGAGGACACCTCATCCAGGGTTTGAAGGCTTCAAGGAAAGGACACCTTTTGCAGGTTTGCAAGGCTTTGAGGGAAGAAGCACACCTCATGCAGGGTTTGGAGGCTTTGACGAAATAAGGACACCTTGTGCAGGGTGAGAAGGCTTCGAGAAAAGGACACCTCATGCAGGTTTAGAAGGCTTCGCGGGAAGGAGAACACCTCATGCAGGTTTAGAAGGCTTCGAGAAAAGGACACCTCATGCAGGTTTAGAAGGCTTCGCTGGAAGGAGAACACCTCATGCAGGTTTAGAAGGCTTCGAAGGAAGGAGGACACCTCATGCAGGTTTAGAAGGCTTCGAGGGAAGGACACCTCATGCAGGTTTAGAAGGCTTCGAGGGAAGCAGAACACCTCATGCAGGGTTAGAAGGCTTTGAGGGAAGAAGGACACCTCTTGCTGGGTTCGAAGGCTTTGAGGGAAGGACATGTTTTGCAGGGCTCGAAGGCTTTGAGGGAAGAAGGACACCTCTCCCAGCGCCTTGAGACCCTTACGGATGAGGAGTTGCGATTTATAAGCCACGTGCTTGATGGATTGCAGGGTTAGAAGGCGTGGAGGGAAGAAAGCCTTTTGTTGGGTTAGAGGGCTTTGACGGAAGCACACCTCATGCAGGGTTGGAAGTCTTCGAGGGAAGGACGACACCTCATGCAGGGTTGGAAGTCTTCGAGGGAAGGACGACACCTCATGCAGGGTTGGAAGTCTTCGAGGGAAGGACGACACCTCATACAGGGTTTGAGGGCTTTGACGGAAGCACACCTCATGCAGGGTTGGAAGTCTTCGAGGGAAGGACGACACCTCATGCAGGGTTTGAGGGCTTTGACGGAAGCACACCTCATGCAGGGTTGGAAGTCTTCGAGGGAAGGACGACACCTCATGCAGGGTTTGAGGGCTTTGAGTGAAGAACACCTCATGAAGGGTTAGAAGGCTTCAAGAGGACACCTCGCAGTGTTAGAAGGCTTTGAGGGATGAAGGGGGCACTCCCTGAAAGGTTCAGAAAGCTTTGAGGAAAGAAGAGATGCCCCATGCAGGGCGCCCCTGCCATGCAAAATGTCACCAATTTGGTAATTTGGCTGTTGCAGTCATGTTATCAATGATGTCAATGGACGTGTCATGAGTGATGCAATATGTGGGGCAATTAGGAGTGCATCGCGAGTTTGCGAGTTATAGTTAATTTAGGGCGCAAGTCATGGGTACTTGAGAGAACTAGAACTGGTGAGTTTCAGTGGTTTTGTTAATTTCAAAAGGTATATTCTAACTGACATTTCCACGTAACTATACCGTTCGTTTTTTAAAGTGAGGAGTAAGCTATTACTACAATTCCTAACTATGATGTCACTTTAACCTTTGTCTAGGGTCAGCAAGCCCCGCACCCAGCTCGCCGCAGGTGGACTAGACCCAGTTGCTAGACGTGATCTTGCGGTGCTCTTTGGCCCGTCCGCCATGGCACTACTGAGAAATTACATGGGGGCTGCACTGAGCGCTGTCGCAGTACTGCTGCGTCGCGCAAAAATAATCTTTTTGGATTGACCCAGGGGGTGTCTCTCTGAGACACCCCCAACCCCCTGCAGGCCTTGGAGTCAGGGCTCCTGTACCCCGACCTATTATTGGTTGTTTTTTGCGTCGCTAGATATCTATACGTTTTTAACCTAATTTCTCAAATTACTGAATAGATTTACAGCAAATCACAAAAAAGTGTGCTTCTTGGGTAACAACCTAGTTTTCTGCCAAATTTGATGTATTTCTGTTCAGCCATTGTGGCTGTACCTATGTCTATGGTGAAGGGCACGGGGAAAACTCGTTTTCAGACCCCTCTCCATTTTTTAGGTCTTGCCTGGGCAGCGCATGCGTGGCCGGCTGTATTCGGTATATTGGCTATCGGGGAAATTTGGACACACCCACCGCTTTTGGTTGGTTAGTTGGCTTGTTTTTAAAAGTACTTTTCTCTGGTTGGTTAATATTGTGCATCTGTTCTGCGTTTTGGTGCTTGGTTCCCTCCCAGCAGACATCACCAATTGATTCTTTTGATTGGCCAGCTCTGGCCATCTCTTGACTCCTTGCTCACACACCCTTCCCCCTCCCGTCATTGCTGCTGGCATGAATCTATTGATAGGGTAACTGTTGTGGGTTGTGTGAAAAGTTGGCCTAGCATATGCTGTCCACTAGTTATAGTGGGCACCTTGCACCAGTCCAAACGACCCTTACTGATGATAGGTTTAAAGACAACCTTTATTGAAAGCTATCCTAGTGGTAGCTATGGAGAGCAGCCTTCAGGCTAAGTCTTGAAGGAGTGTTAAGCTGTTTGTTTTACCAGTTATAAGCTCATGAATGACCAAATGAAAGGAGAACCACACCAGGTATATATATAAAATATATGTATTTATTTCTAAACACTCACTACTAATCTCTTTATGAGATTAGAGTCCAAGATACACAATATCACAGTATTAAAACGACAGTAAATAGCACAATATACAATGGGCCCCAGGGGGACCAAACCATATATTAAGAAAGTGGTATAAGAACCACGACTTGACTAGACACAGTGCCTAGAGCACGTAGAATCGCTGGGACCCCAAGGAACCACCCAAGGTAGACACACAGGAGAAATGAAAAAAGATAGAGGAGCACTCCGTGAACTTTACCAATATAAGTGACCTGTTACTTTCCGTTTAAACCAAGCGTGCTACAGAGGCTGGCATGCTGTCTGCTCATGCCTTCTAACATCACATCATCCTTCAAGTGTACAAACTTGACCTCTGTGCACTATTGCTACTGCGTGAATTACAACATATTCTTCTCTTGCATATAAACAATAATGTTACTTCAGTCTGATCCCATAATGTATACCCTTACATAGATGCACAAAAAAAACCTTAAATCTTATATCAAAACATTTAATCTGTTGATTTTCACAGAAAAAGCATTTTTATGTAATTCAATTTCTTTTACGAAGAATTTCTTATTTGATGCCCAATGCATTTCGGGCCATTGTAGCCCTTCCTCAGGGGCTTAGTTCTGTAAAAAACACAAACATACATTTACAACGCTATATGCAGGGAAGCAATATCTAAACTTATACAAATAAATCTTGCCAAGTTACACCAAATGATAATGTATCTGAATTACATATACTTGTGTGCTAAAATTACCACAAAAAGTTAGACATCTCTCAGTAAATCTATAAAAAACCATTACCATAACCATGCTTAAATATAAAAGAGAGAAAAAGAGAGAGAAGAAAGTGCGGAAAAAATAAAAGAGAAGATGAATCAACTGCCCCATTTAAACACCGAACCGCCTAAACTGTGCTCTGAAAACTCCACCTCCAAATGATATCACTAATCACTTACGAATGCTTCAATCCTTAAAGTAATAACAATCCTGGAAATGAACATGAAAAATCAAGATTACGAAAGAGGTTTAAAGAACTAGATATCATCACGTTATGGATCACCCTGCATAAAAAATACGGAAAAACCGACCTTGCTGCGTGCTGAGATACTGGTGAAACGGTCGTTGACAATCTTTGCCCAGTCCCTAAAATGACCAGGAGACAACATTAATCTCAACCGGTCATAGTCCAACTAATTCAAACTCACAACCAAACACCCAACATGGTAACCCTCAACTTACTTGTTCCGTCAATGAACCTCCGTGCCTGTTCTCAACCAAATCTCTTCCGAAAAACTAATCTTCAAGCGAAACGCCGTGAAAACGTCAAAACGAGTAACGTCTTATCTATGCTGGTCATCGAAGACGGACTACTTTCTATGTTCCCGATGCTCCTAAATGGACGCCATCTTAGAACAAGTAACTTGAATACTAAGAACCTGTTACCCAAGCTTCCTGAACGTTAAAAAACGACTATATAAAAACTAATTAAAGAAACGAAACAGAAACCCATTAGACTATAGAAAGCCATCACTCATGCTCCCCAAAATATTCAAGAACAAACTCCTACTCATGATAAAACATTGAAAAGAGACAGAATCCCGTAAGTGAGATGAAAGAAGAAAAAAAGGAAGAAAGAAAAAAAAAACATGACATGAATACAATCTTAATAAAAATTACAAAGCTAGTACTTAATTCAAATACACAACATGAATTCTTGATGAATGTTCAATAAAATTTACGCCTACACTCTCTCCCTTATATGATGCTTTACAGAAAACACCCTAGGTCCACTTTATCATTGATCCCTTTCGGATCCTGTGTGTCCAGTTTTTTATCCAATAAATTTCTCTTTGTAACAATGTTTTAGTTAAATCTCTACCTGATGTAGGATCTACAATCTCAATAACCTGAAATTTGACTTGGGCTATTGTGTGCCGTGCTTTTATCCAGTGTACCGCCAAACTGCTCTTGGTGTTACAGTTTCTAATGGTGCTTTTGTGCTCTGAAATGCGTGTTTTTATTTTCCTTTCTGTCTTGCCTATACTACTCACTTTCTTCAAAAACTTCATACTGTAAAATTGGAAAAAGAGGTAATTTTGTGTACTCTGGATGTGAAAGCTTTGTACACTTCCATTCCACACCAGGGAGGAATGGAAGCAGTGGAATGGGCTCTATTGAAACAGCAAGCCATAGGAGCAGATAAGGTGTTTGTGCTAGAGATGTTACATTTTTGTCTTCATCACAGCTATTTTGAATGGGAAAATCAGTATTATTTACAACTGAAGGGAACTTCGATGGGCTTTGCTGGGGCCCCAGCATATGCAAATACCTACATGGCAAGGTTTGAGGAAGCATATATCTACAAAGATAAAGAATGGACAGAGAATGTATTGTTATATTGTAGATATATTGATGACATCTTTTTGATTTGGAGCAACAATGGTGATTTACTGGAAAAGAAGATTATCCAATTGAATACTTATGATGAGTATATTCAGTTCACAAGTACTGTGAATAAACAGTCACTACCCTTTTTAGATGTAATGGTAAATATCGACAAAGCTGTTATTCATACGGAGGTTTACCATAAATTGACGGACAAAAACAATGTATTACCATACAACAGTTTCCATCCTCAAAATTTGATTCATAATCTTCCTTAATCGCAATTCTTACGAGCAAAAAGAATATGTTCTGATGAGAAAGCATTACAAACGAATATTGAAACACAGAAAAAGAGATTCATGTCTAAAGGTTATCCGGAGAAAATTGCGAATGAGGCAATCACTAAGATGAACAATAGGACGAGAGAGAGTCTTCTGGAGAATCAATCTAAACTCAAAATGACAAGACAAGTTTTTGTTACTAAATATTCTACATGCTCTAGAAATCTTAAACGGATCTGTTAGAAATGGGATCTCTAGTTGGCAAGGGCTTGCACCTTTGTCCAAGTAGGGACCCTTCTTCCTAGTCAGGGTAAGGGTTGTTACACTCGTGAAGTAACCCCTGCTCACCCTCGTGGTAGCTTGGCACGAGCAGTCAGGCTTAATTCAGAGGCAGTGTGTAAAGCATTTGCACATAACCAACAGTAATACAGTGTAAGCACTACAAACGGACACCACACCAGTTTAGAAAAATAACCAATATTTTATATACTCAAGACGACCAATTACGACAAAAATCCACAATACTATACTTTACGAATGCATACTTGATACGTTAACTTCTTCTTTGCAGGAATAGCACAAAAGCAAAGTTCGTACGAGTCGGTAGCTCCGTCCGAGCCTACCGTGATGCTGAAACCCCCAGAGTCTAACAGTTCCAGCCGACCGCGTCGATACGGGCCAGCAGAGTCGTGAACAGACTCGGTTACAGTACCTTCTCGTTGTGGCTGGTACGGAGTGTGCGAGCCGGTCGGCGTTCGTCGCGGTTGCGGTGCAAGACGGAGCGATGCAAGGTGCGGTGTCCCTCGATGCGGTGCAGGCAGCGGCTCGATGAGCGTCGTGCAGACGGAGTCGGTGAGTCCAAGGCGTGCGATGCAGGGCGAGACGATGCTCGATGCGGTGCTGACAGGTTGCGATGCAGGCGACCTAGCCGGAGTGCGGGAGCTGGCGTCGGACAGCGGTGCGAGTCGGAGCGGTGCGTCGCAGATGTGCGAGCGGTGCCCCAAATGCGGTGCGGTCACGACTCTTGAGCCAGTTGCAGCGACAGTGTCGGTCTGGTCCGGCTGGCCCAGTGAAGCGATGCGATGCGAACTGCGGTGCCCACAGGTCACGGTGCAAGCAGCGGCTCGATGTTGGCGGCGTCGGACGTCGCCCACGGTGAGACCAGGGTTGCGATGCGAAGCGGGGCGATGCGGTCTGCGGTGCAAACAGGTCACCGTCAGGGATGGATTCGGTTGACGGAGTCGGTTGCAGTTCCCTTCCTCTGTGGCGACTGAAACAGCGTTCCAGAAGCGGTACCCAGAGGCTTGTGAAGTCTTTGTAGTCCCTGAGACTTCTTAACAGGAGGCCAGCTCGGTTTCAGGCCCTTGGAGATACTCAGCACAAGTTTGTAGAAAGTTCAGTCCAGTCCTTTCACTGCCCAAGACAGAAGCAGCAACTGCAGGCCAACCCAACAAAGCAACAACACAGCAAAGGGGCAGTACTCCTCCTGGCAGCTCTTCCAGCTCTTCGTCTTGGCAGGTTCCTTGATTCCAGCGAGATCTAAATTCATGGGGTCAGGGCCCCAATATTTATATCCCAAATTCCTTTGTTCTCTGAAGGCAGAGAGGCCTTTGCCTAGTCCAAACCAGTTCTGGAGCACTTTGTTGACAAGTCTCCGTCCCTTCTTTCAGTGAGTAGGCCAGGGACATCAGACGCACCACAGGAGGTGGAGCCAGCATTGTGGAGGGAAGGCACTGTCCTATTCAGGGCCCGGGTGCGACCCCTCCCACCCATCTACATGTAGATCTTGCTATTCAGCCCTGTGCTGACTCCCCCTGTCTCCTGGCATCCCCCAGCCCCTGTCACTCACACTCCAGACAAGGATAACACAACCTCGCAGAGGCAGGCTTGGATGGTTAGACAAGAAAATCCCCACTTTCTAAAAGTGGTATTTTCAAACGCAGAATGTTAAAACCAGCTTCACTAAAAGCTGCATTTTATCATTCTGAGTCCAGGCATACTAAACTCGAATTTCTACCATGTTCCCGGGGTCAGTTAGGATTATATACTGTAATAATCAAAACCGCCCGCTCTGGCCCTAGGGGAACAGGTAGCCTTGCAATAGTGAAAAACGAACTAGGCTGTAATTCACTATCAGGACATGCCGCACACACCCGGGCATGTCCTACCTTTCGCATACACCGCACCCTGCCCACAGGGGTACCTTGGGCCTACCTTAGGGGTGACTAACATGTAGCAAAGGGAAGGTTTAGGGACTTGCAAGTGTGTGCACTTGCCAAGTCGACATGGCAGCCCCAGGCTGCGCACAGGCTCTGCGATGGCAGGCCCGAGTTACACTTTACGGGCTGTTTGCGTGGGTGGCACAATCCAGTGCTGCAGCCCACCAACAGCATTTGGTCTATAGGCCCTGGCACTCGCAGTGCACTTTACAAGGGACTGACACATAAACCAAATAGGCCAATCATGGAAACACCAATCCATAACGCATTTTATACAGGAGCACTTGCACTTTCCCACTGGACCGCAGTGAGGAAAGTGCGCAGAATCATTACACCAGCAAAAACAGAGTCAAAACCGGGAGGTCAGAAAGCAAAAAGTCAGGGGAAACACGCCAAAAGATGCCAAGTCTAACACATGTCCCCTCCAGCTGAAAGTAGGGAGAACTACCCAACCCCATTGGAGTTCTCTTCACTAAGGCGGAAGAACCTGGACAGACCATCTGCGTTGGCGTGTTCTGTACCAGGACGGTGTTCCACCGTAAAGTCCATTCCCTGTAGGGAGATGGACCACCTCAGCAGTTTTGGATTCTCACCCCTCATTTGCATCAACCATCTGAGGGGCCTGTGGTCTGTCTGAACCCGGAAGTGAGTCCCAAACAGGTATGGTCTCAACTTCTTCAGCGCCCAGACCACAGCAAAAGCTTCCCTTTCTATGGCACTCCACCTCTGTTCCCTGGGAAGTAGTCTCCTGCTAAGGAAGACTACAGGCTGATCCAGGCCCTCTTCGTTCAGTTGTGAGAGCACCGCTCCCACACCATGCTCTGAAGCGTCAGTCTGCACGACAAATTCTTTGGAGAAGTCAGGTGCCTTGAGCACGGGCGCCGTGCACATGGCTGCCTTCAGGGCATCAAAAGCTTTCTGGCAGGACTCAGTCCAGATCACTTTCCTGGGCTGCCTCTTCGAAGTCAGCTCTGTTAAGGGGGCAACGATGGTGCCATAGCCCTTAACAAATCTCCTATAGTAACCGGTGAGACCTAAGAAGGCTCTCACCTCTGTCTGGGTCTTGGGGGCTCCCAAGCCGAGAATGGTGTCAATCTTGGGTTGTAGGGCGCCACCTGGCCGCTTCCTACCTGGTGTCCCAAGTACACCACAGAACCCTGCCCGATCTGGCACTTACTGGCCTTGATCGTGAGGCCGGCACTTTGCAGAGCCCTCAACACTTTCTCGAGGTGCTGTAAATGTTCTTCCCAGCTGGAACTGAACACAGCAATGTCATCCAGGTAGGCGGCACTGAAATCCTCCAGCCCGGCCAACACCTGATTGACCAACCTCTGAAAGGTGGCAGGGGCATTCTTCAACCCAAAGGGCATCACCCGGAATTGGTAATGACCTTCTGGGGTTGAGAATGCTGATCTCTCCTTGGCCCCATCGGTTAAGGCAATCTGCCAGTACCCAGACGTCAAATCAAACGTGCTGAGGAACCGGGCAGCTCCCAACCGATCAATGAGCTCATCAGCTCTGGGGATGGGGTGCGCGTCAGTCCTGGTGACGGCATTGAGCTCACGGTAGTCCACACAAAACCGGAGTTCTGGAGTGGCACCGGGCGCCGCAGCCTTTGGGACCAAGACCACTGGGCTGGCCCAAGGACTGTGGGAGGGCTCAATCACCCCTAACGCCAACATCTTAGAGACCTCCTCCTTGATGCTGGCTCTGACCCGGTCAGTCAGCCTGTAAATCTTGTGCTTCACAGGATGGCTGTCACCGGTGTCCACGTCATGGGTACACCAGTGAGTAACACCGGGGTCAGAGAGAACAGTGGGGCGAACTGTCCCAACAACTGGCGACAGTCCCCTGCTGCTCCTGAGTCCGAGTAGGGGAGAGGATCACACCCTCTACTGACCCATCATGCTCCTTGGTAGACAGGAGGTCAGGGAGAGGCTCGCTCTCCTCTTCCACCCCATCATCTGTCGCCAAGAGCATACTCACTTCGGACCTCTCGAAGTGGGGCTTGAGGCGGTTCACGTGAAGGACCCTCAAAGGGTTCCTTGGAGCCTGCAAATCCACCAGGTAGGTGACGTCACTTTTGCGCTCCTTTACCTCATATGGCCCAGTCCACTTGTCCTGCAAGGCACAAGGTGCCACTGGGGCCATGACCCACACTTTCTGCCCAGGTTGAAATTCGACCAGAGTGGCGTTCTGGTCATACCATCTCTTCATTTCTTCCTGGCTTGCTTCTAGGTTCGCCTGAGCGAGTTTCCTGAAGCGGGCAGTTTGGTTTCTAAAGGCCAGCATGTAGCTAAATACATCCTGGGGAGTTTTCCTGGGAGCTGCCCCCCAGCCTTCCTTTACCAAACTCAGAGGTCCTCTGACAGGGTGGCCATACAGGAGCTCAAAGGGGCTGTACCCAAGAGACTTCTGAGGCACCTCCCTGTACGCAAAGAGTAGGCATGGCAAGAGGACGTCCCACTTACGCCTCATGGGTTCTGTTAGACCCTTGATCATGCCTTTCAAGGTCTGGTTGAATCTCTCCACCAGACCGTTTCCTTGTGGGTGGTAAGGAGTGGTGAACTTGTAGGTTACACCACACTCCTTCCACAGGGATGTCATATACTTCGATATGAAATTGGTCCCCCTATCGGAAACCACCTCTCTGGGGAATCCCACACGGGAAAAGATCCCCATTAACGCCCGGCCCACCACTGGCGCCGTCGTTGTCCTGAGAGGGATTGCCTCCGGGTACCGGGTGGCATGGTCCACCAAGACCAGGATGTACCTGTTGCCCATGGCTGTCTTGGGATCCAGTGGCCCCACAATATCCATCCCTACCCTTTCAAAGGGTGTTCCCACAACAGGGAAAGATTGGAGAGGAGCTTTGACCTTCCTCCCACTCTTACCACTTGCCTGGCAAGTTTGGCAAGACCTACAGTGTGCATCTGACTGCCTTCGCATTTGGGGCCAAAGAAGTGGGTGACAAGCCTGTCAAAGGTCTTGTCCTGCCCCAAATGTCCTGCCAAAGGCACGTCATGAGCCAGACCCAGTAGGAAGGTCCTGAAGCGCTGGGGTACCACCAGCACACGGGCTGACCCAGGCTCAGCAACCTTAGGCTCACTGTATAGGAGACCACTCTCCCAATAGATCAGATGTGACCCGGACTGATTACCAGCTGCCTGGTCTGCAGCCTGCCGCCGCAGACCCTCCAGAGTAGGGCACTCGTTCTGCTCCCTGCAGAACTCCTCCCTGGTGGGACCCCTTCTTGCTGCCAATGGGTCAGCTCAGAGATGTCTCCCAGTTCGGCTACTTGCTCCCCTGTAGGCACCGGGCGTCCCCTCGAGGTCCGCCTCCTCCCGGTCCGTGGGAACTTCGGGGGCCGGTTTCCCGCGCCCCCTGCCCTTTCTCTTGGCAGGGACTTGGGCCACTGTTTCAGGCTCCAAGTCCTCTTGATCACCCTTCCTGGCTGCCATTGACCGAGTAGACACGCATGCCCACTCTGGCAACCCAAGCATCTCCAAGTGAGACCTGAGCTCAACCTCCTTCCATGAGGACTGCTCCAGGTCGTTTCCTAGCAGACAATCTACAGGCATGGTAGGGCTCACAACCACCCTCAAGGGACCTGAGACCCCCCCATTCAAAGGGAACCTGCGCCACCATACACTGGCGCTCTGAGTTGTAGACCGCAACTACTTGGTGGAATGCTCCTGGGACTACTTGCTTCTCAGACACCAGGTGACACCGGACTGAGGTCACACTGGCTCCAGTATCTCTGAGAGCCTCTACCCTGTTCCCATTAATGGTCACCCAGGTGCTATATTTCTTTGTGTTAGGGGGCACCTGGTTTCCTGGGACCATCTCACTGTCCCCGAGTGAGACAAGGGTCATTTCTGCGGGATCCCCACCCTCCTGTGGGCACCCCTCCTCCCCAAGCGCTACACTAGCCAACACTTTGGACTGTCCACCGGTGGGTGGCTGTGTCCCCTTCGGGCACTTGGGGTCCCCTTAAAGTGACCTACCTGGTCACATGCATAACACTTGCGGGGGCCGGTCTCAACAGGCTTCCCTGTAGAGACCCCTTTCTTCTTATCACCGGGGGCTGGGAACCTTTACCCTGGGTACTAGTTTGGGGCCCTTTAGAGAACTCCTGTGCTTTACCCTTGTCCCCCCACCTTTCTGCTGGGGACCCTGCCCACCTTTGGCTGAGTCTCCCCCAAACGCTTTCTTGTGGACCCTGGTACTCACCCAGCGGTCCGCTTCCATAGCAAGCTTCCTGGGGTCAGTTAGCTTACTATCAACTAGGTGCTGGCGCAGATCTGCAAAACATAGACTAGACAAGTGCTCCCATGCAATCAAGTTGTAGAGCCCCTGAAAATCTGTTACACTACTGCCCTTCACCCAACCATCCAGCGACCTGCAGAACACATCCACACATTCCAACCAAGTGTTGGCATCAGACTTCTTACTGGACCTGAACTGATCCCTGTACTTTTCAGGAGTAAGACCATACTTCGTGAGAAGGGCATCCTTCATGTCAGCATAGGTGAGGTGATACCCCTTACCCAAAGCTATCAGAGCATCCCTTGCTTCTTCCGGGAAAAGTGGCCACAATCCTGCTCCCCAATTCTCCTCAGGGACCCCATTCATGTGTATGGCTGCCTCATAACCCTGAAACCACCTTTGTATGTCATCCCCCTTCTTGAACTCCTTGCCTACGTTCTTGGGAATGTGCACAATCCTGTCTGCCTTTCTGGACGAATTGCTGCCACCATCTGAGCCTGACTTACTCCTAAGTTCTAGCTCCTTTAGTTCTCTCTCATGCTCTAAGAGCATCTTCCTCTCCTCTATGGCCAATCTCTTCTCCTCCCTCTCACTCTCCAGCCTGAGCTTCTGCAGCTCGAACTGCCTTGCCTCCCGCCTGTCCTCCAGCTCCTCTGGGGACAGACTGCTGCCGCCTGACCTGGCGGGTTCCCCCTACCCAAAAGCACATCTACCCTGGAAATAGGCTCCTCCACCTCCTCACTGAGATCACCAGGCTGCCCATTGGCATGTCTGGCTGCTACCCAGGCCCTCAGCGCCTTCTGTAGCTCCTCCTTCCTTGTGAGGCCTTTAATTTGGACTTTCAAGTTTTTACAAATCGCTCGTAACTCCTTTACGGCGTAGGATTCCAACCTGTCCTCCTCAAAGATAACTTCCAGAGATGCAACGGATGATGCAATTGATTCAGGCATGACAAAAGTCGTGAGTTGAAAACTGGCAAGATCAAAAATAGGCCAAAAGAAAAAGAACCAGTATGTGGTACGTAATGGTCTGCGATATGGTAGTAGTGCACACCAATCACTGTAAGTCAAGTGCAAACGCAAGTCCTATCCTCACCGCTGACAACCAATGTTAGAAATGGGATCTCTAGTTGGCAAGGGCTTGCACCTTTGTCCAAGTAGGGACCCTTCTTCCTAGTCAGGGTAAGGGTTGTTACACTCGTGAAGTAACCCCTGCTCACCCTCGTGGTAGCTTGGCACGAGCAGTCAGGCTTAATTCAGAGGCAGTGTGTAAAGCATTTGCACATAACCAACAGTAATACAGTGTAAGCACTACAAACGGACACCACACCAGTTTAGAAAAATAACCAATATTTTATATACTCAAGACAAGACCAATTACGACAAAAATCCACAATACTATACTTTACGAATGCATACTTGATACGTTAACTTCTTCTTTGCAGGAATAGCACAAAAGCAAAGTTCGTACGAGTCGGTAGCTCCGTCCGAGCCTACCGTGATGCTGAAACCCCAGAGTCTAACAGTTCCAGCCGACCGCGTCGATACGGGCCAGCAGAGTCGTGAACAGACTCGGTTACCGTACCTTCTCGTTGTGGCTGGTACGGAGTGTACGAGCCGGTCGGCGTTCGTCGCGGTTGCGGTGCAAGACGGAGCGATGCAAGGTGCGGTGTCCCTCGATGCGGTGCAGGCAGCGGCTCGATGAGCGTCGTGCAGACGGAGTCGGTGAGTCCAAGGCGTGCGATGCAGGGCGAGACGATGCTCGATGCGGTGCTGACAGGTTGCGATGCAGGCGACCTAGCCGGAGTGCGGGAGCTGGCGTCGGACAGCGGTGCGAGTCGGAGCGGTGCGTCGCAGACGTGCGAGCGGTGCCCCAAATGCGGTGCGGTCACGACTCTTGAGCCAGTTGCAGCGACAGTGTCGGTCTGGTCCGGCTGGCCCAGTGAAGCGATGCGATGCGAACTGCGGTGCCCACAGGTCACGGTGCAAGCAGCGGCTCGATGTTGGCGGCGTCGGACGTCGCCCACGGTGAGACCAGGGTTGCGATGCGAAGCGGGGCGATGCGGTCTGCGGTGCAAACAGGTCACCGGCCAGGGATGGATTCGGTTGACGGAGTCGGTTGCAGTTCCCTTCCTCTGTGGCGACTGAAACAGCGTTCCAGAAGCGGTACCCAGAGGCTTGTGAAGTCTTTGTAGTCCCTGAGACTTCTTAACAGGAGGCCAGCTCGGTTTCAGGCCCTTGGAGATACTCAGCACAAGTTTGTAGAAAGTTCAGTCCAGTCCTTTCACTGCCCAAGACAGAAGCAGCAACTGCAGGCCAACCCAACAAAGCAACAACACAGCAAAGGGGCAGTACTCCTCCTGGCAGCTCTTCCAGCTCTTCGTCTTGGCAGGTTCCTTGATTCCAGCGAGATCTAAATTCATGGGGTCAGGGCCCCAATATTTATATCCCAAATTCCTTTGTTCTCTGAAGGCAGAGAGGCCTTTGCCTAGTCCAAACCAGTTCTGGAGCACTTTGTTGACAAGTCTCCGTCCCTTCTTTCAGTGAGTAGGCCAGGGACATCAGACGCACCACAGGAGGTGGAGCCAGCATTGTGGAGGGAAGGCACTGTCCTATTCAGGGCCCAGGTGCGACCCCTCCCACCCATCTACAGGTCGATCTGGCTATTCAGCCCTGTGCTGACTCACCCTGTCTCCCGGCATCCCCCAGCCCCTGTCACTCACACTCCAGACAAGGAATACACAATCTCGCAGAGGCAGGCTTGGATGGTTAGACAAGAAAATACCCACTTTCTAAAAGTGGTATTTTCAAACGCAGAATGTTAAAACCAACTTCACTAAAAGCTGCATTTTATCATTCTGAGTCCAGGCATACTAAACTCGAATTTCTACCATGTTCCCGGGGTCAGTTAGGATTATATACTGTAATAATCAAAACCGCCCGCTCTGGCCTAGGGGGAACAGGTAGCCTTGCAACAGTGAAAAACGAACTAGGCTGTAATTCACTATCAGGACATGCCGCACACACCCGGGCATGTCCTACCTTTCGCATACACCGCACCCTGCCCACAGGGGTACCTTGGGCCTACCTTAGGGGTGACTAACATGTAGCAAAGGGAAGGTTTAGGGACTTGCAAGTGTGTGCACTTGCCAAGTCGACATGGCAGCCCCAGGCTGCGCACAGGCTCTGCGATGGCAGGCCCGAGTTACACTTTACGGGCTGTTTGCGTGGGTGGCACAATCCAGTGCTGCAGCCCACCAACAGCATTTGGTCTATAGGCCCTGGCACTCGCAGTGCACTTTACAAGGGACTGACACATAAACCAAATAGGCCAATCATGGAAACACCAATCCATAACGCATTTTATACAGGAGCACTTGCACTTTCCCACTGGACCGCAGTGAGGAAAGTGCGCAGAATCATTACACCAGCAAAAACAGAGTCAAAACCGGGAGGTCAGAAAGCAAAAAGTCAGGGGAAACACGCCAAAAGATGCCAAGTCTAACAGGATCATTAACAACAGATGGGAGATTCTGGAAAATGAAAGTGATTTCGGAGGATTATTCAAGGAGAAACCTTTATATGCGTACAAACGATCAAGGAACTTAAAAGAAATGTTGGCGTATAAATCACCAATAATCACTAAAGAATTCAAGGGTACTAGAAGGTGTTTGAACTGTGTACATTGTAATAATGTGATTTGTGGAAATAGTATTCAACATCCTCTGACAGGGGAAAGGATAAAATTAAAACACAATGCAGATTGTAACTCTATAAATGTCATTTATGGAATAAAGTGTCCTTGCGGACTACTTTATATAGGCAAGACAGAAAGGAAAATAAAAACCCGCATTTCAGAGCACAAAAGCACCATTAGAAACTGTAACACCAAGAGCAGTTTGGCGGTACACTGGATGAAAGCACGGCACACAATAGCCCAAGTCAAATTTCAGGTTATTGAGATTGTAGATCCTACATCAGGTAGAGATTTAACTAAAACATTGTTACAAAGAGAAATTTATTGGATAAAAAAACTGGACACACAGGATCCGAAAGGGATCAATGATAAAGTGGACCTAGGGTGTTTTCTGTAAAGCATCATATAAGGGAGAGAGTGTAGGCGTAAATTTTATTGAACATTCATCAAGAATTCATGTTGTGTATTTGAATTAAGTACTAGCTTTGTAATTTTTATTAAGATTGTATTCATGTCATGTTTTTTTTTTTCTTTCTTCCTTTTTTTCTTCTTTCATCTCACTTACGGGATTCTGTCTCTTTTCAATGTTTTATCATGAGTAGGAGTTTGTTCTTGAATATTTTGGGGAGCATGAGTGATGGCTTTCTATAGTCTAATGGGTTTCTGTTTCGTTTCTTTAATTAGTTTTTTATATAGTTGTTTTTTAACGTTCAGGAAGCTTGGGTAACAGGTTCTTAGTATTCAAGTTACTTGTTCTAAGATGGCGTCCATTTAGGAGCATCGGGAACATAGAAAGTAGTCCGTCTTCGATGACCAGCATAGATAAGACGTTACTCGTTTTGACGTTTTTCACGGCGTTTCGCTTGAAGATTAGTTTTTCGGAAGAGATTTGGTTGAGAACAGGCACGGAGGTTCATTGACGGAACAAGTAAGTTGAGGGTTACCATGTTGGGTGTTTGGTTGTGAGTTTGAATTAGTTGGACTATGACCGGTTGAGATTAATGTTGTCTCCTGGTCATTTTAGGGACTGGGCAAAGATTGTCAACGACCGTTTCACCAGTATCTCAGCACGCAGCAAGGTCGGTTTTTCCGTATTTTTTATGCAGGGTGATCCATAACGTGATGATATCTAGTTCTTTAAACCTCTTTCGTAATCTTGATTTTTCATGTTCATTTCCAGGATTGTTATTACTTTAAGGACTGAAGCATTCGTAAGTGATTAGTGATATCATTTGGAGGTGGAGTTTTCAGAGCACAGTTTAGGCGGTTCGGTGTTTAAATGGGGCAGTTGATTCATCTTCTCTTTTATTTTTTCCGCACTTTCTTCTCTCTCTTTTTCTCTCTTTTATATTTAAGCATGGTTATGGTAATGGTTTTTTATAGATTTACTGAGAGATGTCTAACTTTTTTGTGGTAATTTTAGCACACAAGTATATGTAATTCAGATACATTATCATTTGGTGTAACTTGGCAAGATTTATTTGTATAAGTTTAGATATTGCTTCCCTGCATATAGCGTTGTAAATGTATGTTTGTGTTTTTACAGAACTAAGCCCCTGAGGAAGGGCTACAATGGCCCGAAATGCATTGGGCATCAAATAAGAAATTCTTCGTAAAAGAAATTGAATTACATAAAAATGCTTTTTCTGTGAAAATCAACAGATTAAATGTTTTGATATAAGATTTAAGGTTTTTTTGTGCATCTATGTAAGGGTATACATTATGGGATCAGACTGAAGTAACATTATTGTTTATATGCAAGAGAAGAATATGTTGTAATTCACGCAGTAGCAATAGTGACACAGGAGACCCACGGGGTACGTGTGCAGTGTGAGAACACAGCCGCGAGTGCCATAGGATTCTATGAGGAATGTCGCGGTTGGAATTTTAAAGATAAAGGACACTTAGGAGAGGACTTGGAGCAAACCCCTTTAGACTTAAGAGGTTCTAGGGCCAACACCCACGGTGTAGGAGAGTAGGATCTGCTTCACATGGGTACCCCCACTTTTTGCTGATGCTTCACTGTTTTTCGACTTTAGTCTGGCTGGGGCCCTGCTAATCAGAGCCCCAGCCTAGCTGCTTCCTCTCTAAAATGGTTTCCATGTGCCCTAGGCACATCTCTGATTGGAATCTGGAGTGCCCTTATAAGTCCCTAGTATATGGTATACTATGTACCCAGGGCATAGGTACCTCAGAGGCCTACCAGGGGCTGCAGCATGTATTGTGCCACCCCTGGAAGGCCATCCAAAATGACACCACAGGTCTGCTACTGCAGCCTGGGTAAGGTGGTGCATGCACCCCTTACAGTGGTATAGGCTACCTATATCACTACCATTGCACACACACACATAAACCTATAAGTCATTCCTATGGCAGGCCTTACCAATCCTGAAGGCAGAGTGCTTGATTTTTATGTGAGAGGGTGCCCCTGCATGAGCAGAGCCCCTCTACAGCATTCGGAGTCCCTCCTCTGATGCTGTTTGTGGTACAGCCTGACCATATACTCTTAAGTGCATTATATCCTCGCGGTACAATGCTAACTTTGGACTGGCTGCACCAAAACATTTCGTGTTTGGTGTCAAACATCTTGGAATACTACCCCCCCCCCCGCCAGTCCTGGCGGCGGGGGTAGCATGCCACCCTTCTAGAGGGAGAGACATGTACACACCGGGCTACCCGGTAACTTATTTCCAGAGCCCTGGCATCACAAAATGGATGCCGCTGCCACAGACACGGGTCTGGCCTCCTGCTGCTGACTGAAACTCCGGCAGGGGAGGCCTGGACAATAGGTTTCCTGTCGAAGGGAGGTGTAACCACCTCCCCTGACAGGATAGTGTGTATTGGGGCTGGGCGGGAGCACCCTCTGGTGCTTTGAAGTCCTGCACTGGGGGCACATTTGGTGTCCCTGTGCATATGCCAGTTCAAACCGGTTGCAGGGGCTACCTGCCCCTGCTCTGGCACGAAACTGGACAAAGGGAATGGGTGTAACCACCCCTCTTCCCTGACCCTCCCATAGGTGGGTCCCCAGAGTATGTCCAACCCCCTAACTTAGTATAAGTATAGGACCCCAGTCCTTAGGACTTTAGATTACCCTGGACGAAACTCTGACACTGAATCCTGGACCTTCGACGCTCTACTTGAAGATTAGAGGACTGAAGAATCTCCCTTGGGGTCAAGGAGTGACTCCCCTGCTTGGCAGGCACCTAAGAAGCAATTGTCCGGTCTGCATCGCTGAAGCTCCCGCCGATCGCCGAAGTCTTTGCATCACCAGAGGTGGATTTCCAGACTTCCCCGAGGCTGCCCTGAGTCTCCAGCAAAGCTGAAGCCCGTAGCTGTCGTGGGTAACGTGGAACCGTGACCCCTGGACACCGAGTATTTTTGCAAGTGCATCCTCTTCTTGGTCTCCCACGAAGTTGTGCTTTGGGCTCCGAGTAGCCCCCGCCTCCAGCACCGACTGCACTGAAGATCACTGGCCTCCACTCCACGAGTGTCCTGTGAGCCAGCTCCAAGTGCGTCCACTCGAGGCTCCTTTGCGGTCGCTAGTCCGTTGGCTAGTGGGCCCTCCCGAAGGCAACTCTTCTTCTGCTTGGGCTTTCCTGGTTGCTCCAGAGGTGCCCTGACTTACCCTCGCTGGGTGAGTCCCTCAGACCTTGCTGGTCTGCAACATCGTCCTTTCTTTGTTTCTACGAGACTTGCCGTTGCCAAGGCTTGTTGGGTCCAATCCGGTCGCCGACACCCCTGCAATCGAAAAACGTTGTGGGACAGCTCGAATCCAGCTCCTGGTCATCGTCGACGCCTCCTGGACCTCGTGGCTGAAGAGTCAAGACGACCGTCAACCTACCTGAAGCACCCGACATCGGTGGGCATCTGCTCATCGCCTTCCTGGTCACTGGCTAGTGACCCAGACTCTGTCCCCTCTGCTTTCAGGTTCTTCAAATCTTTGATCCCCCCTTGGATCCACCCGAACACTTTCGACTTGGTCGCCAACAGCACTTTGCAGCAGATCGCCATTGAAAACGACGACGAAACCCGACCCCGAAAGACACCTATGCACCCGGCTTCCCTGGGTGAGGTAACTCGAGTACTCCGGTGCTCCCGTGGGTATAGACTCTAGAACAACCTAGTTCTAAAGGGGTTTGCTCCAAGTCCTCCTCTAAGTGTCCTTTTTCTTTAAAACTCCAACCGCGACATTCCCCATAGAAGTCAACGGCGGCCTCCGGCTGTGTTCTCAAACTGCACGCGTCCCCCGTGGGTCCCCTGTGTCACTACCGTGGGTGGTTCCTTGAGGGCCAAGCACTTCTACAGGCTCTAGGCCCTGTGTCTAGCTCAGTCGTGGTTCTTATACCACTTTATTGGTATATGGTTTGGTACGCCCCTAGGGCTCAAACGTGTATTTGTGCTATTACTGTTGATAACTGACTTGTAACTTATGTACTTCGAACTCTAGCCTCATAAAGAGACTAGAGGGGTGTGTTTAAGACTAAATACATATATTTTATATATATATACCTGGTGTGGTCCTCTTTCATTTGGTCACTCAAGAGATTATAGACTGGTAAAACAAGCTGCTTTACATTCCTTCAAGACTTAGCCTGAAGGCTGCTCTCCATAGCTACCACTAGGATAGCTTTCAATAAAGGTTGTCTTTAACCTATCTCCAATAAGGGGTTGTTTGGACTGGTGCAAGGTGCCCACTATAATTAGTGGACAGCATATACCAGGCCAACTTCTCACACACGGGAGCACCGGAGTACTCGAGTTACCTCACCCAGGGAAGCCGGGTGCATAGGTGTCAAAGGGTGTCGGGAATCGTCGATTTCAATGGCCATCTGCTGCCGAGAAGAAGAAAAGTGTCTGGGATGATCCAAGCCTGGATTGAAGATGTGAAGAACCTGAAAGCAGAGGGGACAGAGTCTGGGTCACTAGCCAGTGACCAGGAGTGGAGCAATCGAATGCCCACCGATGTCGGGTGCTTTAGGTGCGAAGAGGTGAAGCTTGACTCTGCAGCCACGGGGTCCAGGAGACGTCGAGGATGACCAGGAGCCGGATTCGAGCTGTCCCACGAAGGATGTCGAGTGATGGGGTGTCGGTGCTCGGATTGAACACAACAAGCTTTGGCAACAGCAACCCACGCAGGAAGAGTAAAGATGCTTTGGTGCGGACCAGCAAGGTCCGGGGACTCCCAAGCGATGGAGACTCAGGGCACGTCTGGAGCAACCAGGGTAGCCCAATTAATCTTAGTGTTGCCTTCACAGGGACCCACCAGTCGACGGACCAGGGATCGCGAAGGGACCTCGAGAGAAAACACAAAGGGCCAGCTCACGGAACACTCGTGGAGTGTAGGCTGGCAATCTTCAGTGGAATTGCTGGTCGGGGCTACAAGTAACCCAAAGCTCAGCCTCAGAGGTCGCCTCAAAGCTGATGCTGCTGCAAATGGTCGCGGTGTCCAGGGGTTTGGGTTGCATGGTCTCCACGAGGGATACAGGCCTCAGACTTGCTGAGCGCACAGATCGACCTCAGAGTCCTCGGGAACCCACCTCCTGTGTGGCAATATTCTTCGGAGTCCTCCGGAGCTTCGGCGATGCCAACCGGTCAGTTGCGTCTTTGGTGCCTGCCAAGCAGGGGAGTAACTCCTTTACTCCAAGGGAGATTCTTCGGTCATCCAACGTCGTGTAGATAGTTGAAGTTCTGTGATTCTGTAGCAGAGTTTCGTCCAGGTAAATCTAAAGTCCTGTAGTCAGGGGTTCCTACTTTATACCCAAGGAAGGGGTGGGACAAACTCTGGGGACCCACCTATGGGAGGGTCAGGAAAGAGGGGTGGCTACACCCATTTCCTTTGTCCAGTTTCGCGCCAGAGCAGGGGCTGGCAGCCTCTGCAACCGGTTTGAGCTGGACTATGCACAGGGACACCAAATGTGCCCCAAGTGCAGACTTCAAAGCACTCTTGGAGTGCATCCACCCAGCCCCAATACACTAAAGCCTGTCTGGGAGGTGGTCACACCTCCCTGTGACAGGAAACCTATTGTCCAGGCCTCCCCTGCCGGAGTTTCGTCCAGCAGCAGGAGGGCAGACTCGTGTCTGTGGCTGCAGCATCCATTTTGTGATGCCAGGGTTCTGTTAATTTGGTACCGGGTGTACCGGTGGTGCCCTGTTTCTCCCTCTAGTAGGGTGGGATCATACCTCCCACCCCAGTTACTGGGGTGGAGGTATGATTCCAAGGTGTTTGACACCAAACACGACATGTTTCCATGCAGCCATTCTCAAGTTAGCATTTACTGCGAGGTCATAATGCACTTAAGAGTATATGGTTGGCTGCATCACAGACAACCCCGGAATGAAGATTCCGAAAGCTGCAGAGGGGCTCTGCACATGCATGGGCACCCTCTCACATGAAACCCAGCACCCTGCCTTCAGGATTGTTAAGGCCTGCCATAGGGGTGACTGATAGGTTTACATGTGGAGTGATATGGAGTGATATAGGTAACCTATATCTCAGTAAGGGGTGCATACACCACCTTACACAGGTTGCAGTAGCAGACCTGTTGTGTCATTTTAACAGGCTTCCCAGGGGTGGCACAATACATGCTGCAGCCCCTGGTAGGCCTCTGGGGTACCTATGCCCTGGGTACATAGTATACCATATACTAGGGACTTATAAGGGTACCCCAGAATCCAATCTGGAGTGTACCTAAAGTACATGCAATCAGTTTAAAGGGGAAATCAGATAGGCTGGGGTCCTGATAGCAGGATCCCAGCCAGTCTAAGTCGAAAAACAGTGATACATCATCAAAAAGTGGGGGTAACTAAAAGAAGCAGATCCTACTCTCCTACAGGTTGTACCATGGGCTGTGATGGGCTGCACCGTGGGCTGTGATGGGCTGCACCGTGGGCTGTGATGGGCTGCACCGTGGGCTGTGATGGGCTGCACCGTGGGCTGTGATGGGCTGCACCGTGGGCTGTGATGGGCTGCACCGTGGGCTGTGATGGGCTGCACCGTGGGCTGTGATGGGCTGTGATGGGCTGCAATGGGCTGCACCGTGGGCTGTGATGGGCTGCACCGTGGGTTGTGATGGGCTGCACCGTGGGTTGTGATGGGCTGCACCGTGGGCTGTGATTGGTTGCACCATGGGTTGTGATGGGCTGCTCCTTGGGGTGTGATGGGCTGCTCCGTGGGGTGTGATGGGCTGCTCCGTGGGGTGTGATGGGCTGCTCCGTGGGGTGTGATGGGCTGCTCCGTGGGTTGTGATGGGCTGCACCGTGGGGTGTACCGTGGGCTGTACCGTGGGCTGTGATGGGCTGCACCATGGGCTGCACCGTGGGTTGTGATGGGCTGCACCGTGGGTTGTGATGGGCTGCACCGTGGGTTGTGATGGGCTGCACCGTGGGTTGTAATGGGCTGCACCGTGGGTTGTAATGGGCTGCACCGTGGGTTGTGATGGGCTGCACCGTGGGTTGTACCGTGGGCTGTGATGGGCTGCACCGTGGGCTGTGATGGGCTGCACCGTGGGCTGTGATGGGCTGCACCGTGGGCTGTGAGGGTTGCACCGTGGGCTGTGAGGGCTGCACCGTGGGCTGTGATGGGCTGCACCGTGGGCTGTGAGGGTTGCACCGTGGGCTGTGAGGGCTGCACCGTGGGCTGTGATGGGCTGCACCGTGGGCTGTGATGGGCTGCACCGTGGGCTGTGATGGGCTGTGATGGGCTGCACCGTGGGCTGTGATGGGCTGCACCGTGGGCTGTGATGGGCTGCACCGTGGGTTGTGATGGGCTGCACCGTGGGCTGTGATTGGTTGCACCATGGGTTGTGATGGGCTGCTCCTTGGGGTGTGATGGGCTGCTCCGTGGGGTGTGATGGGCTGCTCCGTGGGGTGTGATGGGCTGCTCCGTGGGGTGTGATGGGCTGCTCCGTGGGTTGTGATGGGCTGCACCGTGGGTTGTGATGGGCTGCACCGTGGGGTGTACCGTGGGCTGTACCGTGGGCTGTGATGGGCTGCACCATGGGCTGCACCGTGGGTTGTGATGGGCTGCACCGTGGGTTGTGATGGGCTGCACCGTGGGTTGTAATGGGCTGCACCGTGGGTTGTAATGGGCTGCACCGTGGGTTGTGATGGGCTGCACCGTGGGTTGTACCGTGGGTTGTGATGGGCTGCACCGTGGGCTGTGATGGGCTGCACCGTGGGCTGTGATGGGCTGCACCGTGGGCTGTGAGGGTTGCACCGTGGGCTGTGAGGGCTGCACCGTGGGCTGTGATGGGCTGCACCGTGGGCTGTGATGGGCTGCACCGTGGGCTGTGATGGGCTGCACCGTGGGCTGTGATGGGCTGTGATGGGCTGCACCGTGGGCTGTGATGGGCTGCACCGTGGGCTGTGATGGGCTGCACCGTGGGCTGTGATGGGCTGCACCGTGGGCTGTGATGGGCTGCACCGTGGGCTGTGATGGGCTGCACCGTGGGCTGTGATGGGCTGCACCGTGGGCTGTGAGGGCTGCACCGTGGGCTGTGTTGGGCTGCACCGTGGGCTGTGTTGGGCTGCACCGTGGGCTGTGATGGGCTGCACCGTGGGCTGTGATGGGCTGCACCGTGGGCTGTGATGGGCTGCACCGTGGGCTGTGATGGGCTGCACCGTGGGCTGTGATGGGCTGCACCGTGGGCTGTGATAGGCTGGAAGATGTTGCCGCTGTGGTCTTTGAGTGTCGGCCATGATGTGATGGTTACATTCTCAGTTGCTGAGCTTAAGCATGTAGTGGGGCACAGGGGGGTGAGTGGGTATAAAGGAATCGCTTTAATATGGTCTCGTCTGGCTGAAGGGTATAGTTTGTCAGGGTGCTCCGTGGCAAATGTTTTGTAAAAGAGTTCTACGTCTTACTTTGCTTTAATGTCTCAGCAACACCACTGCAAACACTCCACAATTCAAATGTGTTCCCTTTGACGTGTGAGAACTGGCATCCAGCAGAGGCCATGTTAAGAGGCGAGTGGGGGGGGGCTTTACTTGCTTTCTCCAGACTGATTCTCAACTTCCAATGAATGAGGGAAGTGAACCATCAGTCTATCTGCTGGAGCCAGCAGGGTCCCCCTCTTTCATGTCATTCAGGGTCTTATTGCTCAAAGTTCATGGGTCCTCCTCTGGAGTGAGTTGAGTTGTATCCTCGGGTGCAGACATGTGTGATCTGTGGCAGGTGGGATGATCTGGAGTACCCCTGTACGCGTGGTTTTCATGAATGATTGTGCGCTCAGCATCAAGTTGGCTGCGACAGTGGTCGACACTTCATGGCAGCGAAGGGGCAGTCAGTGCCAGAGTAAACTGGAGATCTCAGTTACTGCCCCGCCCCCAGACCATCAGCAGACACAGCTCCGAGCCTATGTCACAGAATCCTTCACTCACTGGCTTTTTACAGCCTCGGATTGAACCTTCTTCAGCATCTTGGAGACTGAAGTGACTGAGGGCAGCCGAATTCAGTGTTTTAGTTCTTCATCTGCTGCCCATAAACGGCCACCACTGAAGTAACTGTGGTTTTGGTGAAAACCCTTTTCTGGCCCTTTCCAGCTTTACAACCACATAGCGGTTTACATAGTAGGGTCTTTTGTGACAGCTGATAGGTGGGCTCTCTGCGCTCTCCGAGTGACGCACAGGTGTCAGTGTTTTCAGTGCCATAGGCAGCTCAAGGAACTCATTCCCAAGTGCTTCCACAGAGCCTCTTGAACCGTGGAAGTCAGTCTTCACACGGTGGGTGTCTTTGAACAGCGAGGTTGGCATCTCGCACTGACCCAGAATGTAAACACGAAATCTCTTTCAGGCTGTGACCATCACCACTTGTGGTCACATTGCTGAAGCGTTCAGATTCGTCAGGGAATAAATGTTTTTTTATTGGAAAACTTTTTTAAACTCTTGTTCCTGTTGTCAGGCTGAGGCTCCGGGACGGTTCATCTTCTCTGCTCGTTACTGTACATATAAGAAAGGCAGGTTTGTAGAGCCAACTCCTTTCAGCAGCCGGGCCCGTGCAGAGGTCGAGTGTGCACTGGCATGTAGTGACCTGTAGAGCGCATACATGGTGGGAGCCGCCCTAGGATCCAGGAGTGTGTGCAGTGAAGACAGATGTGCATGGCGGTGAATCTTGTGCGTTGGAGAGGGAGTGGTGTCTGAACATCTGGGCCTGCAGCTCTGCTCCGAATTTCAGCAGTTCGGGCAGTTCTGATGATGATGGGGGGTGACGCTCCATCTCTTTGGAGCAGAGATGGAAAAGGCTCGTCTTGTGGTAATATCTTTTTTCGCGCCTTGAGACCCTAGCGGGTGAGTAGTCGTGCTTAACAAATACTGATTGAGTGATTGAATTTCTTGCAGCCTTTAGTAGTCTGGCAGCGGCCTGGCTTCTGCTGTGGCGCTATACACCAGACTGAGTTACTATATCTGCACGGTACTGAGAGGAGCCTGTTCTCGTGGTCTTGTGTGTGTGTGTTAAAGCTTGCCTCTTTTTAAAATCTATTAGCTTTCCATCCATTATTAGGCACAGCAATAGCTCAAACTTTCAGTAATGAGAGACCTATTGCATTGCAAATGCTTGTTTTCTTCAGCCCTCACTTGACACACCACCCCAAATCTGTCCAGGAAAGAGTGGGTGCAAAGTTTCCTGAAGATTCTTCAAAGGGCCACAGTTATTACCAAAGCACTTCATGTCCTGAAAGATAAAGCTAGGGTAGGTTATAAACAGTACATCCAAGGCCAGCAGGGGCCCTCACCCAGCAAGGGGCCCTCACCCTCTGCAAGGGGCCCTCACCCATCAGGGTGCCCTCACCCAGCAAGGGGCCGTCACCCAGTCACCCAGCAGGGGGCCCTCATCCAGCGAGGGGATCTCACCCAGCGAGGGGCCCTCACCCATCAGAGTGCCCTCACCCAGCAAGGGGCCGTCACCCAGCGAGGGGCCCTCACCCAGCGAGGGGATCTCACCCAGCGAGGGGCCCTCACCCAGCAAGGGGCCCTCACCCATCAGGGGGCCCTCACCCAGCAAGGGGCCCTCACCCTGCAAGGGCCCTTACCCTCTGCAAGGGGCCCTCACCCATGAGGGTCCCCTCACCCTCTGCAAGGGGCCCTCACCCATCAGGGTGCCCTCACCCATCAGGGTGCCCTCACCCAGCAAGGGGCCGTCACCCAGCAGGGGGCCCTCATCCAGCGAGGGGATCTCACCCAGCGAGGGGCCCTCACCCAGCGAGGCGCCCTCACCCTCTGCAAGGGGCCCTCACCCATCAGAGTGCCGTCACCCCGTCACCCAGCGAGGGGCCCTCACCCAGCAAGGGGCCGTCACCCAGCAGGGGGCCGTCACCCAGCAGGGGGCCCTCATCCAGCGAGGGGATCTCACCCAGCGAGGGGATCTCACCCAGCGAGGGGATCTCACCCTGCAGGGGGCCCTCACCCAGCAGGGGGCCCTCATCCAGCGAGGGGATCTCACCCAGCGAGGGGCCCTCACCCAGCAGGGGGCCCTCACCCAGCAAGGGGCCCTCACCCAGCGAGAGGCCCTCATCCAGCGAGGGGATCTCACCCAGCGAGGGGCCCTCACCCATCAGGGGGCCCTCACCCATCAGGGGGCCCTCACCCTGCAAGGGCCCTCACCCAGCAAGGGGCCCTCACCCAGCAGGGGGGCCTCTCCCAGCAGGGGGCCCTGCAGGCTCTGTTTGAGAAGTGGTGGGAGGGTAAGAAAGGGGGCGCCTGCAGGCATGGTGTCTTCTCTCCCTCCACCCTCTCGTGTCCACAGCGTCCGCCGCTCTCTTTGGTCTCTTCCTCTCTAATTCCTTGGCCCTCTCTCAACCTTCCTCCTCCACTCTCCTCCTTGCCCTCTCTCCTTCTAACCCCCTTCTTGCTGCCTCTTTCTGTGCATCTCTCAGGGTCCACTCTATCCCCCTCTCCGGCTCCCCTTCCCTCTCTCTCTCCAGGCTCTCTCTTCTCTGATCCCTCTGTCCTTCTTGCATTCTCTCTATTTCTCTCTCTCACCCTCCCTCTCTCACCCTCCACCCTCCCTCTCTCCCTCCACCCTTTCTCTCACCCTCCACCCTTTCTCTCACCCCCCCACCCTTTCTCTCACCCCCCACCCTTTCTCTCACCCCCCACCCTTTCTCTCACCCCTCCACCATCTTCCACCCCCTCTCACACTCCACTCTCTCTCACTCTCCACCCTCTCCCACCCTTCCACCCTCTCTCACCCCTCCACCCTCTCCCACCCCCTCCACCCCTCTCCCACCCCTCCACCCTCTCTCACCCTCCACCCTCCACCCTCTCTCACCCTCCCTCACCCTCCACCCTCTCTCTCCTCCCTCTCCCCCTCCACCCTCTCCCCCTCCACCCTCTCTCACCCTCCACCCTCTCTCACCCTCCACCCTCTCTCACCCTCCACCCTCTCTCACCCTCCACCCTCTCTCACCCTCCACCCTTTCTCACCCCTCCACCCTTTCTCACCCCTCCACCCTTTCTCACCCTCACCCCTCCACCCTCTCTCTCCCACCCCTCCACCCTCTCTCTCCCACCCCTCCACCCTCTCTCTGGGGTCCTGATGCCCCGCCCTGTGTCCCACCTCTAACCCTCTCTGTCTCTTTGTGTAAATGACGTCATCCTTCAGCGACGCTGCTCCGGCTCCTCCTCTCGAGTGACAAGTAGTGACAAAGGTTGTGAATATGTGGGTGTGGTCTCTTCTGGGGTCAAGTAGCTTCCCCAGCTGGAGGTGGTGTCTCTCGTGTCCACGTCACACTGTTGTCGCGTCTGGTCTTGGGGGGGAGGGAGGGGGTTTGGGGGGGGCTGTCCGTCTTTGGGGTGCCTGACCCTGCATGGGGGGGCCTGTCCGTCTTTGGGGTGCCTGACCCTGCATGGGGGGCCTGTCCGTCTTTGGGGTGCTGCTCGAGCTTTGTTACTGAGGGTGCCCTAAATAACAGTGACCCACTGGGGTACTCGAAGTTCTCAATACTTGGAAAACTAAAGATTCAACACAGGCTTCTGACATGGAATATCACCTAAGTGAGCATGGTGCCAGAACTCGCATATTCACTCTCATCCTCCTGTACATTCCCTCAGTGAGGTAAGCCCCCACTCCAGAGATCTTTTTTAAGTGTACATACTCTATGGGGGGTGAACGTTCCTACAAACCTACCCTGCTGGATCCATTGTGCGGGAAACGGAAGGCTTAACGTACGCCTTCCGTGAGAGGGGGAAGCTTGCAGTAGTCTGCCCCGCTGTATCCGTTCTGCAGGAAACTGAAGACTTCACTAATGCCTTCCGTGAGAGGGGGAAGCTTGCAGTAGTCTGCCCCGCTGTATCCGTTCTGCAGGAAACTGAAGACTTCACTAATGCCTTCCGTGAAGGAGGGAAGCTTGCAGTACTCTGCCCCGCTATATCCGTTCTGCAGGAAACTGAAGACTTCACTAATGCCTTCCGTGAGAGGGGGAAGCTTGCAGTAGTCTGCCCCGCTGTATGCGTTCTGCAGGAAACTGAAGACTTCACTAATGCCTTCCGTGAGAGAGGGAAGCTTGCAGTACTCTGTCCCGCCGTATCCGTTCTGCAGGAAACTGAAGACTTCACTAATGCCTTCCGTGAGAGAGGGAAGCTTGCAGTAGTCTGCCCAGCTGTATGCGTTCTGCAGGAAACTGAAGACTTCACTAATGCCTTCCGTGAGAGGGGGAAGATTGCAGTACTCTGCCCCGCTATATCCGTTCTGCAGGAAACTGAAGACTTCACTAATGCCTTCGGTGAGAGAGGGAAGCTTGCAGTACTCTGTCCCGCCGTATCCGTTCTGCAGGAAACTGAAGACTTCACTAATGCCTTCCGTGAGAGGGGGAAGATTGCAGTACTCTGCCCCGCTATATCCGTTCTGCAGGAAACTGAAGACTTCACTAATGCCTTCCGTGAGAGGGGGAAGCTTGCAGTAGTCTGCCCCGCTGTATGCGTTCTGCAGGAAACTGAAGACTTCACTAATGCCTTCCGTGAGAGAGGGAAGCTTGCAGTACTCTGTCCCGCCGTATCCGTTCTGCAGGAAACTGAAGACTTCACTAATGCCTTCCGTGAGAGGGGGAAGATTGCAGTACTCTGCCCCGCTATATCCGTTCTGCAGGAAACTGAAGACTTCACTAATGCCTTCGGTGAGAGAGGGAAGCTTGCAGTACTCTGTCCCGCCGTATCCGTTCTGCAGGAAACTGAAGACTTCACTAATGCCTTCCGTGAGAGGGGGAAGATTGCAGTACTCTGCCCCGCTATATCCGTTCTGCAGGAAACTGAAGACTTCACTAATGCCTTCGGTGAGAGAGGGAAGCTTGCAGTACTCTGTCCCGCCCGTATCCGTTCTGCAGGAAACTGAAGACTTCACTAATGCCTTCCGTGAGAGGGGGAAGCTTGCAGTACTCTGCCCCGCTATATCCGTTCTGCAGGAAACTGAAGACTTCACTAATGCCTTCCGTGAGAGGGGGAAGCTTGCAGTAGTCTGCCCCGCTATATCCGTTCTGCAGGAAACTGAAGACTTCACTAATGCCTTCCGTGAGAGGGGAAGCTTGCAGTAGTCTGCCCCGGCTGTATCCGTTCTGCAGGAAACTGAAGACTTCACTAATGCCTTCCGTGAGAGGGGAAGATTGCAGTACTCTGCCCCGCTATATCCGTTCTGCAGGAAACTGAAGACTTCACTAATGCCTTCCGTGAGAGAGGGAAGCTTGCAGTAGTCTGCCCAGCTGTATGCGTTCTGCAGGAAACTGAAGACTTCACTAATGCCTTCCGTGAGAGAGGGAAGCTTGCAGTACTCTGTCCCGCCGTATCCGTTCTGCAGGAAACTGAAGACTTCACTAATGCCTTCCGTGAGAGGGGGAAGATTGCAGTACTCTGCCCCGCTATATCCGTTCTGCAGGAAACTGAAGACTTCACTAATGCCTTCGGTGAGAGAGGAAGCTTGCAGTACTCTGTCCCGCCGTATCCGCTCTGCAGGAAACTGAAGACTTCACTAATGCCTTCCGTGAGAGGGGGAAGATTGCAGTACTCTGCCCCGCTATATCCGTTCTGCAGGAAACTGAAGACTTCACTAATGCCTTCGGTGAGAGAGGGAAGCTTGTAGTACTCTGTCCCGCCGTATCCGTTCTGCAGGAAACTGAAGACTTCACTAATGCCTTCCGTGAGAGGGGGAAGCTTGCAGTACTCTGCCCCGCTATATCCGTTCTGCAGGAAACTGAAGACTTCACTAATGCCTTCCGTGAGAGGGGGAAGCTTGCAGTAGTCTGCCCCGCTATATCCGTTCTGCAGGAAACTGAAGACTTCACTAATGCCTTCCGTGAGAGGGGGAAGCTTGCAGTAGTCTGCCCCGCTGTATCCGTTCTGCAGGAAACTGAAGACTTCACTAATGCCTTCCGTGAGAGGGGGAAGATTGCAGTACTCTGCCCCGCTATATCCGTTCTGCAGGAAACTGAAGACTTCACTAATGCCTTCCGTGAGAGGGGAAGCTTGCAGTAGTCTGCCCCGCTATATCCGTTCTGCAGGAAACTGAAGACTTCACTAATGCCTTCCGTGAGAGGGGAAGCTTGCAGTAGTCTGCCCAGCTGTATGCGTTCTGCAGGAAACTGAAGACTTCACTAATGCCTTCCGTGAGAGGGGGAAGATTGCAGTACTCTGCCCAGCTGTATCCGTTCTGCAGGAAACTGAAGACTTCACTAATGCCTTCCGTGAGAGGGGGAAGCTTGCAGTACTCTGTCCCGCCGTATCCGTTCTGCAGGAAACTGAAGACTTCACTAATGCCTTCCGTGAGAGGGGGAAGATTGCAGTACTCTGCCCCGCTATATCCGTTCTGCAGGAAACTGAAGACTTCACTAATGCCTTCCGTGAGAGGGGAAGCTTGCAGTAGTCTGCCCCGCTATATCCGTTCTGCAGGAAACTGAAGACTTCACTAATGCCTTCCGTGAGAGAGGGAAGCTTGCAGTAGTCTGCCCAGCTGTATGCGTTCTGCAGGAAACTGAAGACTTCACTAATGCCTTCCGTGAGAGGGGGAAGATTGCAGTACTCTGCCCAGCTGTATCCGTTCTGCAGGAAACTGAAGACTTCACTAATGCCTTCCGTGAGAGGGGGAAGCTTGCAGTACTCTGCCCCGCTATATCCGTTTTGCAGGAAACTGAAGACTTCACTAATGCCTTCCGTGACAGGGGGAAGCTTGCAGTAGTCTGCCCCGCTATATCCGTTCTGCAGGAAACTGAAGACTTCACTAATGCCTTCCGTGAGAGAGGGAAGCTTGCAGTACTCTGTCCCGCCGTATCCGTTCTGCAGGAAACTGAAGACTTCACTAATGCCTTCCGTGAGAGAGGGAAGCTTGCAGTAGTCTGCCCAGCTGTATGCGTTCTGCAGGAAACTGAAGACTTCACTAATGCCTTCCGTGAGAGGGGGAAGATTGCAGTAGTCTGCCCCGCTATATCCGTTCTGCAGGAAACTGAAGACTTCACTAATGCCTTCCGTGAGAGGGGGAAGCTTGCTGTGCTACTGCCATGCTGTCCCTAATCTGTGAGGCAATGAAGCTTGAACTGCTGCTGCCTGATTTGTACCTCTCCGCTGAAGGGGTGAAGCTCACACTGTCTGCCCAGGGTGTGCTTTTTCTATGAAGAGGGGTTTCGACTGCTGTTGCTGCTTCATCCTATAAAAAAACAAAGGGTATTTTGAATGTACTTGCATAACATGCCCAAGCCAGTCAGAAACTGTTATTGGACCCGGGGCAAAACCAGTAGTGATGCCCTGGGCCGGCAACCTTGAATTCAATCCCAGCTTGGCCAAATTGTGTGACCCTGGGCAGTTACTTTTCTTTATTCTGACTCTTTTTCAGTGATGTTCCCATTTGAGAGCATCTTCGAATATTTCAGTTCAAGATGTGCGTTGTACTAAAACCTCTTGTGTATAGTTGAATAGCCTTTTATGTTGCTCCATCTGTAACAACAATAAAGGCCTTTCATTGGGCACAAGACAACCAACTTGTCTCTTAAGTCACTAATACAATTGTCATCAGGTCAGAAGAGGAAAGAATGAGCTGTCCGTCCAGGGTCTGAATTGCTCAATGTGTCACCCGGAAACCTGTTTTCATAACAAGCCTCCAGGCTCGAGCAAACAGTGTGATCCTGGGCGTTTTTCCCCACTGATCCTCCTTTCCCATGATCACCACTTTTGAGAGCGCCTTGAAGTAGTTCAGGGTGCACTCTGGAAACAGCCTCTCGTCTATAGTTAATAGACCATAATCTGGCTCCATCTACAAAAAAAATAAAGGCTTATTTAGAAATAAGAGAAGTGATTCGCCTCTTGCGTCATTAATAAAATTGGCACCGTGGAGAGGATGTGGTTTACTCCTTTTAATAAAGGTCACTCAGTGCAGTGATATAAATTGAGGTGTAAAGGGGGACAATCTAAAATACACTTTTGTATTTGTAAAAGTTATAAAGTGGCCGGAGGTCCAGGCTGACGTGACATCTGTCCTCAGCAAACGGGCTGCTTCTCTTCCGGACCGGCTGCGACACAGATGGCACTGTGGAGAAGTGTGGGGCTGGCCGTCACTGCCCCACTTCCACTGCCCCAATGGTGCCCGAAGCGAGGCAGGAGATGCTTTGGGGTTCCGCGCATAGTGTGCAGACTCCAGGCCTATGCCTGCCGTCCACACTCGGGCAGCTGCGAGTGTGGCTTGGCAGCGTGGGCATGGCTGCTTCATGGCACAGGCTACGATTACAGAGACTGGCCTGTGAAACAAGCTGCAGTGCCCACAGGTCACCAAGATCACGTGTCCAGGAATCTGTGGGTGGTGAGCCGGGATCACTTCACAGCACTTGATGTGAGACCCCTGCATTCCTGGGGAAGAGCCTGAGCCCAAAGGGGCAACACTCGAGCACTGAAGGCTAAGTAGGGCCCATTGCGTGGCCCTCCTGCGTTAGGTCGAGCCTAGGCAGCGCTTGCGCGGTCTCTCGACCTGCTGTATCTCCTTCCGAGGGCTTTCACCACGCCCATCACACGCTCAGCACATTGTCATTTGTCCCTTGGCCTGCCCTTCAAAGTTCCTTTGGTTTGGTAGGTGAATGCTTTACTTTGGCTGTTTTGTTCCCGCCCTGCATGCTGACCCTGTTACATGGGTTATTTCAGGGTCGGCCATGTATAGTGTCGCAGCACTATTTTTTCCTTCGCCTCGGCTTCTTTTCTGAGTTTCCTGCTTGTCCCGAGCTCTGCTCCTATCTCCAAGCGCCGCCTGTTGTCCGCCTTGCCTCTGCTCTCGGCTCCCTCCCATTGTCTGTGTTGCCCCCTCCCTCGTCCTCTCCCTTTTCTGGGCGCATGGTGTTTTTGTTATTTCTTTTTAATAAATGCTACAATGTTTTATTGTAGAAACACAGGCCTCTCGCCGCCTCACCTTCCCCCCTAGCAAACACGCGCACTTCTATGTTCTGGGCCACGTTCCAGTAATGTTCACGTTTGTAATTAAAGGTGTGACTGCTAACTTGGACCACCATGTGTGCATCCGGGACGCATGCCAGCCTGTCTCAACATGTTTCTTTTCTTTCTTCAGCAAGAACTTGACCGTCCTTTACCCTGGGCGCGCTTGGATTTTACTGTCTGTCTGTCTCCTCAATGCCACTGAGGCCAAGTTTCTGCAGTTCTCTTGTTCCAATGTGGCCCAATCTCACATAGCTAGAATGACCCTTTAACACTGCTTCACTCCGGGGTCCTACGAGCACTTCCGGCATGTAGACCACAATAACGCCGCGCTCTCGACCACTGCCTCTGGGACCGAAGAGACCCCAAGTGACAGATGAACACTCTTCTCATTTCAGGTACGGGTTGCCACTTGGACCATGCGCTTCCTCTGAATGTACCCCTGCCTCTCTTACCCCACCACCTCCCACCCGGCTGGGCCTCTATCTGGCATTACATGCCTGCTGCTCTTAGGCTCCTCACAGCTCAAGACTGTGATTCTGCCCTCCCCCGTTCACCAGAGCCGATGCTTGCCGTTAATCCTTCATGCCGCACCACCAGCTCTTCAGCTGCGACCTGGCCTCAGAACGCGACTCTTAACAGTTGTACCCTTTCAGCTGTTGGTACTGCTCATGAACGCGCAGACGGGCACTGCACCGGATTTCACCATTTACGGCATTTCCTTTCTCTGCACTTTTACTCTTAATGTTCTCGATATAGGTCGGGTGCAGCTCGGCACGCCCTCCATCACTACTTCCCCGGTGTAATCTCTGTGTACTTGCCACTGTTTGTCTAGAGCATAGGTCTTCAAACTTTTTGATGCCGAGACCCCCTTGTCAAACTTTTTTAGGCGTAAGGACCCCCCTCTGACAAATTTCTAGAACGCAGTACTCCTCATCATTGACAACTATCAACAACCATTCCCACAGCAAATAACTTTTACGGTGGGGAAATAATATTAAACAGTGTGTAGCAAACCAAAGGTCAGTGAGCGTGGGGTGTAGTCGAAGGTGTAGCTAAAAACAAAGGGTCTCATTTATGAGGAATTGGCGTAGGGCCCCATGCCAATGTGAAAGGGCGGGAATGCACCGTATTTAAAACATATGATGCATTCCTGTCCTTTTCCCTTGTGTTGGTGCACAACTTGCTGCCTAGCACCAACACAGGCAGGATTGTTTTTGTACAGGAAGGGGCACCTTCCTTCACAAAAACAATCCTGAGAGGCGTTTTTCTCTTTCTATGTGAGCTGCAGAATGTAGCACACATGGAAAGAGGAAAAAACGAGGAGAAATGAAAACATTTCTCCTCGTTACGCCCTTGCTGGGGAGGCGTCCGTTTTTGGAGCTGCCCCAGGTTTACATGAATTTGTAAATATGGGGCTGCATCAAAATCCATGGGTGTTGTGTGGGAACCCCACGCAAAGCCCATAGAACCCCTCCTTGACGCAGAGTAAGACAGCGCAGTGACTTGCGCTGCTATGTCTTAATCTATGAGGCCATGCAAAGCCATGCAGGTGGCTTTGCACCGCCTCGTAGGTATGGTTGAGACGCTTGCGCCGTCGGAGCCTCAAAAAAAGAGATGCTCTGGCGATGCAAGCCTCTCATAATTAAGCCCCAAAATATATTCTGCATGTTTGTTTAGGTCTTTCACCATCAGATAACCGCATATAAAATAATGGGCAGCGTAAATGAAAAATACATTTTAAAAAGTTGTTACTCAGTGCGAAATGCACTGTAGTACATTCGGAAACCATTTATTAGTTAATACACAGCAGAGGTCTGTGTGTAACCAGACAGCCACAGAATTAAATCTTGATTTGTGCAGTGGAGAATAGTAACGTGTATTTTTAGTGCTACGAGGTCACAGCATGTGACAGAAAGCACTGCGAATATGTAAGTCATTCTTTTATACTTGCATTACACACAGTGTAAGATAGACTGCTACAATTACACACAGAGTAAGATAGACTGCTACAATTACACACAGTGTAAGATCGACTACTACAATTACACACAGTGTAAGATAGACTGCTACAATTACACACAGTGTAAGATAGACTGCTACAATTACACACAGTGTAAGATAGACTGCTACAATTACACACAGTGTAAGATAGACTGCTACAATTACACACAGTGTAAGATAGACTGCTACAATTACACACAGTGTAAGATAGACTGCTACAATTACACACAGTGTAAGATAGACTGCTACAATTACACACAGTGTAAGATAGACTGCTACAATTACACACAGTGTAAGATAGACTGCTACAATTACACACAGTGTAAGATAGACTGCTACAATTACACACAGTGTAAGATCGACTGCTACAATTACACACAGTGTAAGATAGACTGCTACAATTACACACAGTGTAAGATCGACTGCTACAATTACACACAGTGTAAGATCGACTGCTACAATTACACACAGTGTAAGATAGACTGCTACAATTACACACAGTGTAAGATCGACTGCTACAAAATGCGCAACAAGTTTTACGATAAAATGGAGCTTCCAAAATGTAGATTTTAGTAATACCAGTGCATATGTAATGCAAATTTTTTTTTTTTTTTACATAACTGTCCCCTCAACACCTCCTTAGGGGTACTAAGGGCTGTGTAAATGCAGTTACAGTTAAAAGCACGCACATCACCGCCCAGTTGTTAACTCTTTGCACTACCACTCAAAAACCCAAATCTTTGTCATCCCAAAGCTTGGAGTGATTGCATCAATTAAAGTCCGAACCGGCTCCCGAGCACCCTTGACACTTGCAGATTAACTAATAGGCAGATTTGCATTTCATTCAGGCTCGCAGGCACCCTGGCACAAAAACTTTTCACACACAAGACACTCAATTGATAAAACTTCATCTGGTAAAAAAATTAGCCATCCCAGGACAGCTGTCTTTTTCCAAAAGGAAGGCAGACATTTTCAATTGCAGGTACAAGTGAAGCTGGGGATTGCGGGACCCCCTTCCCAGGACTGGGTGTCGCGCCCCACAAATTTAAGACCTCTGGTCTAGAGGTAACACCAGGGGCCGTAATTTGTATTGGCATTGTTTGTGCCTGGCGCACCTTTGAAAAATTGTGCCAGGGGCAAACAATGCCAATGCGCCCCATTATGGTGAATGCGCTGCCCCCAGGACAGCCGCTGAACTCGCGCTGCCCCCAGGGCAGCGCATTCATGTGAAAACAGGGAGCAGCCGCTCCGTAGTTTTCACTGTGCAGGTGGCACCCGCCTGCATTTTCAAAGGGGATTAGAGATCTCCTTGCAGTCGGGTGCAGTCAGTGACTGCACCCGACTGCAAGGCGATGTCTGGGGGGTCCATGGGACCCTCTTTACCCCCTGCAGAGGGCTGCTGTCAGGAGGCGCACTGACAGTGCGCCACCTTTTAAATGGCGCACTGTCAGTGAGCCTCCTGAGGGCTGCTTTGACTCTGCGCCCGCGTCTGTAATATGGCACGGGCGCAGAGTCAAAGGCATTCCCTCATTTGCATAGGGCACGCCCCTATGCAAATGAGGGAACACCCTCTGAAGGTATCGCTGGCGCATTATGTGCGCCAGCGCTAACTGTATCATAGAAGGGGGCACACAAGCGTCTTACCCCCCCCCCCTTCTATAAAACCAAAGTGCCCCGGGGGAGCACAAAGTGGGCGCAAACGCCTGTTGTGCCCCCGGGGCACCTTATGTAATACGGCCCCAGGTATTTTAACCATGTCACTGCTGTGGTAAAACTTTATCAAGAAAGCAGTTTTAGCACTAAACTTTCAATATATGCTGGCATGACAATATGCACTAATCCAGCTAGCACACATTTTTTTTTTCCTTTTGTGCACAGCTCCAATTAACCATGACGATGCTGAGGGCGAGGCTTGACAGAAGTGAAATAGACGGGATGTTTTAGGGAGAAGAGAGCGTGCTGTCCTCTGCAGCATTGCTTATAGAGCAGACCCAGGTGGATGACATCATTGTGGTGATCATAGAGGAGGCCTCAGACATACTCAGTCACACACACTACCTTTCCCTCTCTATCTTCCTTTCTATCTATGCTGTGCAACTCTCACCCCAATCTATTCACCATGCCACATACTTCCAGTACACAAATACGCTAAACACCACACAATTCAACCTTACACAATCTTACAATTCCATTCAAACCACATAATTCCACTTCAAACAACGTACATCCACTCCACTACAAACAAAAAACATAAGTAAAAAACTATCATTTACAACAGCAATAGCTCCAACTTACACAAATGTGGCACCGATTGCATTGCAAATGCTTGTTTAATTTTGTGGAAGGGAGACACCAGTAATAAGTAGTTTTGGATCATCCACATAAAGGGAGGACATAAATGTCAACATAAGTGGCACAACCTCCCCAAACTAGAGAACCCAGAACAGTGAAACTGTACGGACAGGGACCAGTCGTACTCGTGAACTCCTCCCAGTGCCGGGCACGAACCCACTGGTGACGCGCTCCTCCCAGTGCCGGGCACGGACCCCACTGGTGACGCGCACCTCCCAGTGCCGGACACGGACCCCACTGGTGACGCGCTCCTCCCAGTGCCGGACACGGACCCCACTGGTGACGCGCTCCTCCCGGTGCAGGGCACGGACCCCGCTGGTGACGCGCTCCTCCCGGTGCCGTGCACGGACCCCGCTGGTGACGCGCTCCTCCCAGTGCCGGGCACGGACCCCACTGGTGACGCGCTCCTCCCAGTGCCCGGGCACGGACCCCGCTGGTGATGCGCTCCTCCCTGTGCCGGACACGGACCCCACTAGTGACGCGTTCCTCCCAGTGCCGGGCACAGACCTCACTGGTGATGCGCTCCTAGACACGGACCGCACTGGTGTCGCGCTCCTCCCAGTGCCAGACACGGACCCTACTGGTGACGCGCTCCGTACTAGGTAGAGGAGCGTTCATCATCCTATAGGAAGGACTACATGCATGTATAGTAATTCCATCAGAGCTTTAGCCGTCTCCTGCAGGAGCTTCGTACCTGTTGTATGTTTGTCTGTTTATTGAGCTCCGACCCCCGTCACTCACTCCTTAGTGTGTTAGTTGCCTGTGTTGTACCCGTCCTGTACGTGTAAGAGTGGTGCGATGTGATGTTCCCTCTGCTACTGCCGCCCGTCCTCTACTTACACCTTGTGTTAGCGTAGGTTGCACAGCGGCTGTCCACGTTGTACCTCTGTGTTGTGAGGCTTGGTGTCAAACTTTCCACTACACACAAGAAACATCAACCCACATTGCAAATGCTTGCGCGTGATAGGACTGAACCCTCACAAAATATGTGAGCAGGGTTTACTTTTGGTTTTACTAGTCAAACAAGCGGTTTTTGAAATGGAGTGGGGAACTTTGTGAAATTGTGAAGCCTAGCTGACAAGTGTCCTCACGCCATGTGTAACGCATGCAGCCAGGGCTGACATTGTAGCCAACATCACTTGTAAGCTGGGGTATATGAAAGAGACACGTTAGTGATAGATTCCTTACCTTAGAATATCCCCAGGCGTCAGACTGGATCCGGAAAATTTTCGTTAGCAGTACCCCTGCGCGTCAGTAGGCGTCGTCGTGCGGCTCCGCGCACGTCGCTGGCATCTTAGTCGCTGAGATGACGTCGTCGGAGCTACTTAGACAAGCCCACGCGCGCTGACGTCAGTTCTTTCTTTTTCCGTGCCAGCAAGCGCAGAGCCGAGAGAGCGGTACTCCTAGTTATTATTTTAACTTGTTTCTCTTGTTTTGTCGAATACTCGACTTCTGGTGCAGTAGGGCCATGTCGGTGGCGGGCCCTCATGACGTGTGTCTCTGCTGCTTCGGGCACGCCCATCACGAGACGTGCCCCGATTGTCGGGCCATGGCGCCGAAGGCCTTACGGGAGCGTTCCCGAAAGTTGTTGGAGGCCCGGCAATCAGTTTCACTCAAGGTCCCGCTCCCGTGGGAGGTCGAGGGACAGGTCGCGGCGCCGACACCACAGGTAAGTCAAAGCGCCATAAGAAATCGAAGTAGCGTCGTCGCTCTTCGTCTACCCGTCACCGGTCGCGGGACGCGATGGAGGGGGCGGGCGGTCACTCCCCCCGCAGCTCCGGTGGAGCCTCCGTTGTTGCCTGCGGCCTACCCGTCTTTCCCGGGGCCGTACGCGACTCCGGAAGAAATACAGGTATTCCTGTCGGCCATGGGCCATTTATTGCCCCATCGGGTCCCTCCGGAGTGCCTTCGGGCCCGTGGACCCGTTGGGTGGTTCTGCCCCCGTGCCGCCGCCTTTGGCCCCGGCTACGCTGGCAAGATACCCTGCGGCGCCGTTGGCTCCGGCCTCGGCGCCCCCTCCCGGGTCCCTCCGGGCCCCGTGGACCCGTTGGGTGGTTCCGCCCCCGTGCCGCTGCCTTTGGCCCCGGCTCCGCCAGCAAGATACACTGCGGCGCCGTTGGCTCCGGCCTCTGTGCTGCCTCCTTTGCCGGGCCCGGCGCCGCCTCCGGTGCCGATACCGGCCCCGGCTACGCCGGCAAGATACCCCCAATTCCTATTCCAGGAGGGGAATTTATTCCCTTTCCCCGGGCCCCTCGTCCTTACCAGCCTCTTAAACAGACGGTGGACGAAGGGGAGTACTAGGAGGGGTCTGAGGGGAGGGTGATGTGGAGGGTCCAGGCGATCTGGATTTCTCTCCGCACCCTGGTACATTGTCCCCTTCTTCCGTAGATCCGGAGGAGGTTGGGTCCTTTTCTGTGGTGTTGCGTAGGGCGGCTCAGGCTCTTAACCTCGAGCTCCCATCCGTGCCTATCAGGACCAATCTCCTGACTGAAGTGCTGCAGCCGGCGGCCTCCTCGGCGGAGCCGCTACTGCCCTTTGATAACGCGCTTACAAATATTCTATTAGGCACCTGGACGCCATCGCCGGGCCCCGGGCGACCCCAGTTTTCTCACGCAACACCCAACGCCTAAGAGTCTAGTTGTCTAGGCCTCTGCCTCTCCGAGCGCATTCCCTTCCGCACCTCCAGACAAGGAATCCAAAAAGCTTGAGCTTCTAGGCTCAGAACAACTGGCTTCTCAGGGGATGTCCAGAATACTTTGTTGGACATGCCTTTTGATGGCACACGCCTCTTTGGTGACAGCACATTGGAACGCTTGCGGTGGACTTGCGGTCTGTTGTACGCCTTTCCACCTATACCTCTCCTACCCAGAGTGCTAAAGAACATCAGACGCGACCGGGCCCAAGTCATTCTTGTGGCACCGGACTGGGCTCAAACAGTTTGGTATCCTGAGCTACTCAGTATGAGCGTGGATCCCCCGATCCGACTGCCTCTTCGGGAGCATCTTCTGTGGCAGCAACGGGGGACGGTCCTCCGCCCGAACCTGTCCAGCCTCCACTTCCTTCCGTGGAGATTAAGCGGCGGCAGTTGATTCCATTTCACTTGCCTCCTGAAGTCTGTGATGTGATCCTGGCAGCCAGGCGTCCATCGACTACAACTGTATACGCCTGCCGGTGGAACAACCTTGTGGCATGGTGCACAGCCAAAGCTGTAGATCCCCTTTCTGCCCCTCTTTCTGAGGTCCTATTGTTCCTTCTCTTTTTCGCCCAGCAGGGCTCTGCTCTGGGCACTCTCAAGGGCTACTTTTCAGCCTTTCTCAGGCTGCCTAATCAGCCCTCTCTTTTCAAGTCCCTGTTGTCAATAGATTTCTCAAAGGCATTACTCACCTTTTCCCTCCTATTCCCTTTGTGATGCCTCAGTGGGACTTGAACCTGGTTCTCACATACTTAATGTGCGCTCCCTTTGAGCCTCTTCATAACTGTCCTTTGCGGTTATTAACTTTAAAAACTATCTTCCTGGTGGCCATCACCTCCGCTAGGCGGATGAGTGAGCTCCAGGCTCTTTCATGTAAACCTCCTTTCCTGGCGATTCATCCGGACAAGGTTGTGCTTCGCCCACGTCCCTCCTTTCTACCGAAAGTAGTCACTGCCTTTCATCTTGGGCAAACTGTCACTCTGTCCACTTTCTTTCCGCCTCCGCACCCTTCAAGAGAGGAAGAGAGGCTCCACCGTCTGGACCCGAAACGTGCGCTTTCATTCTATCTCAACCGCACACCGTTCCGGGTGGATGACCAGCTCTTTGTTGGCTACGTGGGCACCAAGAAAGGCCGTGCTGTACACAAGCGGACTATCTCCCGCTGGGTCGACTTGTGTATTAAAGCCCGTTACTCTGGCTAAAAAGGAACCTCCGGTGGGGCTGCGCGCCCATTCTACCAGGGCGACGGCAGCTACTACTGCATTGGGACGCGGTGTCCCCCTGCAAGACATCTGTCAGGCAGCCACGTAGGCCTCGCATACTTTCACTAAGCACTATTGCCTTGACAGTCAAGTCCGGAGGGAAGGCTTCTTTGGCCATTCGGTTCTCCGTGACTTTCTGGTGTAATCTCACTTCGCAGACCCTCCACCGGGTTTGGTATTGCTTGGGTATGTATTCTAAGGTAAGGAATCTATCACTAACGTTACTCTTTCAGATGCACAAGTTACTTACTTGTGTAACGATATATCTGTAAGAGACATTAGTTAGTGATAGATTCCTTACCGCCCACCCATCCTCCCCCGTTCTGCGAACTGTTCTCTAGGGTTCAGGTAGTCCCTTTCAGGGCCCTAGTTCTATTGCACCAGTAGTCGGTCTCTGGCATGGCTCTGCGTTCCTGGCGCGGAAAGTCGTGTACAGAACTGACGTCAGCGCGCGTGGGCGCGTCTAAGTAGCTCCGACGACGTCATCTCGGCGACTACGATGCCAGCGACATACGCGGAGCCGCACGACGACGCCCACCGACGCGCAGGGGTACTGCTAACGAAAACTTTCCGGATCCCGTCTGACGCCTGGGGATATTCTAAGGTAAGGAATCTATCACTAACTAATGTCTCTTATAGATATATCGTTACACAAGTAAGTAACTTGTGCTTCAGCACATAATCAAACTGTTAAAAACAACACTACAAGACCCACAATGCAACTGGCTGCACAATAGAAATGTTGGTATCAAATGCCCCAGAGCACAAAATTGTGAAATGCAAAATAAAATGTAGTTCCTGTCTGCCTTCTTCTGGTTGCAGTCCAGTCAGGGGTGAGGGGCAGAGACGCCTTTCAGATGCAGATGTGGGCACCTCCTCTTGATGGGCAAACAACACTCCCTGGAAAGGCTGTATGTAAAGGACCTTCCTTCCCATACAGAGCGCTGGCAGCTAACCCTGTGTAGAGACCCAGGGGCAGGACACGCCTGCCCGCCCTCGGGGTGCGCGCGCTTTGGGTGCCCCCCCTGCCACCCCTCTTGTGACCCCGTCCTCGGGTGTGCGCGTTTTAGCTACCCCGCCACCCCGCCCTCTGGGTGTGCACGCTCCTGTGACCCCGCCCTCGGGTGTGCGCGCTTGGGTGCCCCCCTGCCACCCCTCTTGTGACCCCCTCCTCGGGTGTGTGCGTTTTAGCTACCCCGCCACCCCGCCCTCTGGGTGTGCACGCTCCTGTGACCCCGCCCTCGGGGTGCGCGCGCTTTGGGTGCCCCCCCTGCCACCCCTCTTGTGACCCCGTCCTCGGGTGTGCGCGTTTTAGCTAACCCGCCACCCCGCCCTCTGGGTGTGCACGCTTTGGGTGCGCCCCCCTCCACCCCCCGGCACCCCTCCTGTGACCCCGTCCTCGAGGTCTGTGCGCTCTGGGTGCCCCCCTGGCACCACCCCTGTGACCCCGTCCTCAGGGGTGTGTGCGCTTTGGGCGCCTCCCTGGCACCACCCCTGTGATGCGCCCTGCGTTAGAGATGTGCGGCAGGTACTGCCCTACCAGGGCCGCCTGTGCGCCCGTTTGCACCGGGGCGGGCAGTGCTTGGCCCCTATGGGATGGCGAGCCACGGCGCAGACCATGTGAGTGGAAGGGATAATGTGCGCAAATGGTGGAAGAGAAGAGGCCGTTATTCCACTACTAGCGCCTCTCAGTGCGCCAGGCGCTAGCGCACTGTGCGCACTTTTTTTTTTGTTGCAGATTAATATAGCGCGAACTCAACCCGAAGGTATTGGAGCGCTTTACATGAGCACCAGTTACGTTACACAAGGACACAATCATTTTTTTTGGGGGGGGGGGAGGGCGCAAGGGGAGATTGTGATTTGCCCACAATTACAGGATGTGGAGTCGACCCCGGGGCTCGAACCTTGGGTTCGAGGCATGTGAGCTGCAGAGCTCACACTGTGCATTAGATCGCCATCTGGTGTTGGGCTCGGATGCTTGCACTTTGTTGTTGTCTTCGAAGAAGTCTTTGTAGTCATGTGATAGGTGACTCCTCCTTAGGACAATAGTGCGCATGGGCATCGACTCCATCCTCAGATTGTTTTTTTCCGCCATCGGGTTCGGATGCATTTCGACACTCCGGTTCGAAACTCGTTTTTTGCAGCGTTTCCACTTTTCAACGCCTAATACCGACATCGACATCTCGACGTCCCTTCTCGATCTCCTTTCCAGCCGCCGACGCGGGCCGTTGGGCCCATCGACGCCGTAAGGCCTACTGCCCATGGAAAGGACGCCATTCCGAAAATGCCCCCAATGTGGAGCAAAGTTTCCTCATAGCGACCACCACCAGGTCTGTAATCGGTGCCTCTCACCAGACCATAACGAGGCCACTTGTCCGGCCTGCGCCTCCTTCCGCCTCCAAGAAGACAATCCGAGATCGTGGAGCCCGAAGGCACATCATGGCGCACAGGTCCGCTCCGGAACCCGTCAACATCTTCGACGAGGGTCCCGATGTTCCGGAAGAAGACTCCGAAGACCTCGCTATCATCTCCGAGGCAGAGGACTCCGACAGTTCCATCCCTTCAGGGCAGCGTGTGAGTACTACTGCCCCTGCCCCAACCCTCCCTGCAAAATCGAAGGCACCGGTCAGTACTTCGCCTACGGGCCCCAGTCGAGACCGTAAACGTGTTTCGGACGCCCCGCCTTCGGGCTCGGCACCGAACAAGAAAACAAAGCCTTCTAGTTCCTCGGCACCGACCAAACCACATGTGCCCGTCACACCGGCACCTTCGGCGCCGAAACACAAAGACCACCCGGCGCCGAAATCCAGTTCGGTACCCAAATCCGCCTCCAAGCACGCGGATCCCTCGGCACCGAAACCGAAGCTACTCGACACACCCCTAAACTAAAGCCGGTCGAGCCTGTAGCTAAACCGAAGGACGCCTCGACGCCTTCTAAAGCAAAGGAACATCTAAAGAAGCCATCACCACGTTCGGAACCGAAAAGTCGGCGCCGAAAACTAATATTCAAGGAGAGGAACTGTTTACACCGGATCCCATCGATCCTAATCAACACAAACTTTATATCAATCCTAAAACAGGACATATTTCCTCTGTGCCACGTCACAAGCCTGTCCCTCCGAAGAAGAAAGACTCTTCCACTTCCCTATGCCTCCTTCTTCCCCTATACCTCTCTCTAACACCCCTCCTCTCCACATCCCTATCACACCTCCTCAACCTGCGGATTCTCCCCCACATGAGTATGAGGACAACATGGGGTACGGGGATGACCCTCATAATTTATATCTGGATCCAGATAATCCACCACAGGATGACTGGGGTTATAATGACCCCCAGACCCTACAGACCTCCCCAGCCCTCCACCTTATCCCACAAAACCATCTCCACCAGATGATCACATAGGTTTTGGGCAACTCATACATAGGGCGGCCGTTTTTCATGGGGTGCATATTCACACCGACCAACCAGAGGAAGATTTTCTTCTAGACACTTTTGAACGGTCTCAAAAACTGTTCAAACTTTGCCCATGATCAAGGGTGTCATTAAACATGCACCTGAAATTTTTAACGACCCGGTCAGAGCCAGGATCCTTAATCCTAGAGTGGATAAAAAGTATAGACCTGCCCCCGATGACCCCACCTACATCAAAGGTCAGCTCCCCTTGACTCACTGGTCGTTTCTAATGCCAGAAAACGCGCCAATTCCCAAACTTCAGGGGATGCTCCGCCCCTGATAAAGAATCCAAATTGTTAGATTCCTCTGGCAAACGCGTAGCTGCGCAAGCCACCAACATCTGGCGCATCGCTAACACCCAAGCTCTACTAGCTAGGTACGACGGCACATTACGATCAGCTAGAAACCCTCCTCCAACATCTACCTGATCAATACAAAACACAAGCCACTGACCTCATTCAAGAAGGCAAACTTATTTCAAATGCCTCCATTAAGTGCGCCTTAGACGCAGCCGACACCACCGCTAGGTCAGTTAACACTAGCGTGCTTATCAGACGACACGCCTGGCTTCGCATTTCAGGTTTTAAGCCAGAGGTTCAGACTACCATACTAAACCAGCCCTTTAACCAAAACCAACTATTTGGTCCTGCTGTCGACACAGCACTAGAAAAGATGAAGAAGGATACTGACACTGCCAAATCAATGGGAGCATTGCAGTCCCCGCAGCAACGTGGCTCCTTTCGCCGCTCCTTTTACAGAGGGGGCTCCAGGAATACCACTGCAGACAGTTCCTCTTCCTATCGAACAAACACCCAAACCTCTCCTAATAGAGGATACTTTAGGGGTGGTTACAGAGGCAACAACTCTAAGGGCAGAGGTCGAGGTAATAACACCCGTACCTCCACCACTCCCAAACAGTGACTTTCCTCCACTTCCCCCGACCACAACACTCCCTGTCGGGGAAGGCTATCACAGTTCCTGCCTGTCTGGAACTCCATTACAACAGACAGGTGGGTGAGACAGATTATCCAACATGGCTACTGCCTGGAGCTAACAGCTACCCCCCACCATACCACCCAGGCAGCGTCCAATGTCCACAGACCATCTTACACTTTTACAACAAGAGGTACTTTCCCTGCTTCAAAAGCACGCCATAGAGCCAGTGCCTCTGCTACAGCAGGGCACAGGGGTTTACTCCCTGTACTTCCTCATTCCCAAAAGGACGGCACTCTCAGGCCTATTTTAGACCTCAGACCTCTCAATCAATACATACACTCAGATCATTTTCACATGATCACTCTCCAACAAGTGCTTCCCTTACTACAACAACAAGACTTCCTTGCCACATTAGACCTCAAGGACGCCTACTTCCACATTCCCATACATCCTGCTCACAGGAAGTATCTAAGGTTCGTTCTCAATGGGCAGCACTACCAGTTCAAAGTACTCCCATTCGGAGTCACCACTGCTCCAAGAGTGTTTACCAAATGCCTTGCAGTAGTAGCAGCGCATCTACGAAGACAACAAATACATGTCTTCCCATACCTGGACGACTGGCTTATCAAAGCCAAATCATTCAACCAGTGTGTCCAACACACTCACCAAACAATACAAACATTACACAACTTGGGCTTCACAATAAACTATACCAAGTCCCACCTTCAGCCCTCCCATGTCCTTCAATATCTGGGAGCTACGTTAAACACTTCCACGGCTCTAGCTTACCCCAGCCCAGCCAGGATAGCCAGTATACAAACCCTTGTCCCCAGGTTTCAAATGCAACACTCTCTTCCAGCCAGAGTGTTTATGCAGCTCATCGGCATGATGGCATCCTGCATTTTTCTCGTCCCTCATGCAAAACTTCAAATGCGTCCTCTACAAGAGTGCCTAGCGCGCCAATGGAACCAGGCTCATGGACATCTTACAGATCTGGTGTTGGTGGACAGCCGCACACATCGCTCTCTGCAGTGGTGGAACACCAACAATTTGTCCAAGGGGCGGCCGTTCCTAGAGCCGGTTCCACAAGTAGTACTAACCACGGACGCATCCCTTACAGGATGGGGAGCACACCTGTTACACCATACAACACAGGGCAAGTGGACCACTCAGCAGAAGCTGTTCCACATCAACCACCTAGAGTTACTAGCTATATTCCTAGCTCTCAAGTCCTTTCAACTCCACGTACAAAACAAAGCTGTCCTGATCCGAACAGACAACATCACAGCTATGTACTATATACAAAAACAGGGGGACACACTCTCCACAACTGTCCCAACTAGCACAGGACATTTGGAGGTGGGCCATTCCACAAAACATTTACCTTCTAGCGGAACACCTACCAGGCATTCACAATCAGATTGCAGATCTGTTAAGTCGACAGGCACAACAGATTCACGAGTGGGAACTACATCCACAAGTTCTTCTACCTTTCTTCCAGATGTGGGGCCAGCCAGACTTAGATCTGTTCGCCACACACCAAAACGCCAAATGCCCAACCTTCGCCGCCAGGCTTCCACACCCGCAGTCCAAGGGCAATGCAATATGGATGAACTGGTCCGGCAGATTTGTGTACGCTTTTCCACCGCTCCCACTCGTCCCACTTGTAGTACGCAAGCTTCAACAACAGTCTCTCAAAATGATACTAGTAGCCCCTACATGGGCACGCCAACCGTGGTTCACCACACTACTGGAGCTATCAGTAGTCCCATACCAAAGACTACACCTCTCCCTAACGCAGAGCCATGGAGAGATAATGCACCCAGATCCATCTCAGCTGAACCTTGCAATTTGGCTCCTGAAGTCCTAGAATTCGGTTACCTTAACCTACCCCCAGACTGCATGGACGTTATAAAAGAAGCTAGACGCCCAACTACCAGAGCCTGCTATGCAGCTAAATGGAAAAGATTCGCTATTTACTGCACTAATAATAACATCCAACCATTACAAGCCTCTACGCAAAACATCATTTGCTATTTGCTACATTTGCAAAGATGTAGTCTTGCATACTCATCCATACGTCTGCACCTCGCAGCCCTTGCTGCTTACTTACAAAACAGGCAACACTTATCACTATTCAAAGTTCCCGCCATTAAAGCCTTCATGGAAGGCCTTAAGCGCATCATACCTCCCAGATTACCACCTTCCCCAGTGTGGAATCTTAATATAGTACTTACCAGGCTCATGGGTCCACCTTTCGAACCCTTACATAAATGTGAACTTCAATTCCTTACATGGAAAGTTGCGTTTCTAATTGCAATCACTTCTCTAAGGAGAGTCAGTGAACTACAAGCTCTAACTATACAAGAGCCTTTCTTACAAATACATCATAAAAGGTAGTTCTCAGAACAAACCCAAAATTCCTTCCCAAAGTCATTTCGCCTTTCCACCTTAACCAATCAGTAGAACTACCTGTGTTCTTCCAAAACCCAGATTCCGTGGCAGAAAGAGCTCTCCACACCCTAGATGTCAAAAGAGCCCTTATGTATTACATTGACAGAACCAAATCCTTTCGCAAAACCAAACAATTGTTTGTGGCTTTCTCTCCACCACACAAAGGCAATCCCATCTCAAAAGCCGGGGTTGCAAGGTGGATTGTTAAATGTATCCAAATCTGCTACCAAAAAGCCAAACGCACATTATCAGTTCCCCCTAGAGCGCACTCAACACGCAAACTAGGGGCATCCATGGCATTCTTAGGGAACATTCCCTAGAAGACATATGTAAGGCAGCCACATGGTCTACAACACACACCTTCACTAAACACTATTGTGTTGATGTGCAAGCCAAGCAACAAGCTTCCGTGGGCCAAGCTGTCCTTAAAACCCTTTTTCAAACTACTGCAACACATACAGGTGACCACCGCTAGGGAGATACTGCTGTACAGTCTATGCACAGTGTGAGCTCTGCAGCTCACATGCCTCGAACGGAAAATGCTACTTACCAGTATGCATCTGTTCTTGGCATGTAGAGCTGCAGATCCTCACACGCCCACCCACCTCCCTGGGACCTGTATGTGCTCCAGTCCTATCTTAATTAGATACACACACATGGACATCTCTTTTCTTTTCTACTAACTCCATCACTCCCCAATATGGCGAAAAACAATCTGAGGATGGAGTCGATGCCCATGCGCACTAATGTCCAAAGGAGGCGTCACCTATCACATGACTACAAAGACTTCTTCGAAGACAACAACAAAGTGCAAGCATCCGAGCCCAACACCAGATGGCGATCTAATGCACAGTGTGAGGATCTGCAGCTCTACATGCCAAGAACAGATGCATACTGGTAAGTAGCATTTTCCTTTCCCAGCTCCAAAGTCAGCAGTCTAGCCCTGAAACCACATCCTCTCCCTTGGCGCAGATGTGCGCGCACTTGGCGCAGGTGTGTGCGCACTTGGCGCAGGTGTGTGCGCACTTGGCGCAGGTGTGTGCGCACTTGGCGCAACTGTGCGCGCAGCGTCTGTTTGCGCACATCCACCAGGAGGCCTCTGCTCTGGATCCTCCTGTGCTGGTGAAACCCTCTGCACCCCCAGGCCTCGCCCCTGGCGGCTGCAGCTGGCACCAGCGCCTGCCTATTTATCTTGTGTTTCTTGGCGCGCCTTCTGCCTGCTCGGGAAAGGACAGAGTGCCGAGCAGAGGGAGGCCTCATAACTTGTGTTTTGTGGCTACAGCGACTGTGTCTGAAGTTTTATAGCATCGTGACCTCGCCCACGCAGCCAACACCCGCCCTGGGCCCCTACTCTGACCCCAGCACTCCCTGCACACCACCCTCAGCCCTCCCTGGGCCCCTCTACTGCTGACCCCAGCACTCCCTGCACACCACCCTCATTCCTTCCTGGGCCCCCCTACTGCTGACCCCAGCACTCCCTGCACACCACCCTCAACCCTCCCTGGGCCCCTACTGCTGACTCCAGCACTCCCTGCACACCACCCTCAGCCCTCCCTGGGCCCCTACTTCTGAACCCTACACTCCCTACACTCCCGACTCACCCCGCCCTGGGCCCTTACTGCTGACCCCTACACACCACCCTCAGCCCTCCCTGGGCCCCCCTACTGCTGACCCCCGCACTCCCTGCACACCACCCTCAGCCCTCCCTGGGCCCCTACTGCTGACCCCAGGACTCCCTGCACACCACCCTCAGCCTGTCCTGGGCTCCTACTGCTGACCTCAGAACTCCCTGCACACCACCCTCAGCCCTCCCTGGGCCCCTATTGATGACCCCAGTGTGAGAAGTTGGCCTGGTATATGCTGTCCACTAATTATAGTGGGCACCTTGCACCAGTCCAAACAACCCCTTATTGGAGATAGGTTAAAGACAACCTTTATTGAAAGCTATCCTAGTGGTAGCTATGGAGAGCAGCCTTCAGGCTAAGTCTTGAAGGAATGTAAAGCAGCTTGTTTTACCAGTCTATAATCTCTTGAGTGACCAAATGAAAGAGGACCACACCAGGTATATATATATATAAAATATATGTATTTAGTCTTAAACACACCCCTCTAGTCTCTTTATGAGGCTAGAGTTCAAGTACATAAGTTATAAGTTAGTTATTAACAGTAATAGCACAAATACACGTTTGAGCCCTAGGGGCGTACTCAAACCATATACCAATAAAGTGGTATAAGAACCACGACTGAGCTAGACACACGGCCTAGAGCCTGTAGAAGTGCTTGGACCACAAGGAACCACCCAAGGTAGTGACACAGGGGACCCACGGGGGACGCGTGCAGTGTGATAACACAGCCGCGAATCGCCGTTGACTTCTATGGGGAAAGTCGCGGTTGGAATTTTAAAGAAAAGGGACACTTAGAGGAGGACTTGGAGCAAACCCCTTTAGAACTAGGTCGTTCTAGAGTCTATACCCACGGGAGCACCGGAGTACTCGAGTTACCTCACCCAGGGAAGCCGGGTGCATAGGTGTCTTTCGGGGTCGGGTTTCGTCGTCGTTTACTATGGCGATCTGCTGCAAAGTGCTGCTGGCGACCAAGTCGAAAGTGTTCGGGTGGATCCAAAGGTGGATCGAAGGTCTGAAGAACCTGAAAGCAGAGGGGACAGAGTCTGGGTCACTAGCCAGTGACCAGGAAGGCGATGAGCGAATGCCCACCGATGTCGGGTGCTTCAGGTAGGTTGACGGTCGTCTTGACTCTTCAGCCACGAGGTCCAGGAGGCGTCGACGACGACCAGGAGCTGGAATCGAGCTGTCCCACGACGTCTGTCGATTGCTGAGGTGTCGGCGACCGGATTGGACCCAACAAGCCTTGGCAACGGCAAGTCTCGTGGAAATAGAAGAAGGACGGTGGTGCAGACCAGCAAGGTCTGAGGGACTCACCCAGCGAGGGTAAGTCAGGGCACGCCTGGAGCAACCAGGGAAGCCCAAGCAGGATAAGATTAGCTTTCGGGAGGGCCTACTAACCAACGGACTAGCGACCGAGAAGGAGCCTCGAGTGGACGCACTTGGAGCTGGCTCACGGGACACTCGTGGAGTGGAGGCCAGTGATCTTCGGTGCAGTCGGTGCTGGAGGCGGGGGCTACTCGGAGCCCAAAGCACAACTTCGTGGGAGCCCAGGAAGAGGATGCACTTGCAAATGTGCTCGGTGTCCAGGGGTCACGGTTTCACGTTACCCACGACAGCTACGGGCCTCAGCTTTGCTGGGGACTCAGGGCAGCCTCGGGAAGTCTGAAAATCCACCTCTGGTGATGCATAGACTTCGGCGTCCGGCGGGAGCTTCGGCGATGCAGACCGGACAATTGCTTCTTTGGTGCCTGCCAAGCAGGGGAGTCACTCCTTGACCCCAAGGGAGATTCTTCAGTCCTCTAATCTTAAAGTAGAGCGTCGAAGGTCCAGGATTCTGCATCAGAGTTTCGTCCAGGTAAATCTAAAGTCCTAAGGACTGGGGTCCCATACTTATACTAAGGTAGGGGGTTGGACTTACTCTGTGGTCCCACCTATGGGTGGGTCAGGGCAGAGGGGTGGTTACACCCCTTTCCCTTTGTCCAGTTTCGCGCCAGAGCAGGGGCTGGAAGCCCCTGAGCCGGTTTGAACTGGGGTATGCACAGGGACACCAAACGTGCCCCCAGTGCAGGACTTCAAAGCACCAGAGAGTGCTCCCGCCCAGCCCCAATACACACTATCCTGTCTGGGGAGGTGGTTACACCTCCCTGGGACAGGAAACCTATTGTCCAGGCCTCCCCTGCCGGAGTTTCGGTCAGCAGCAGGAGGCCAGACTCGTGTCTGTGGCAGCGGCATCCATTTTGTGATGCCAGGGCTTGGAAAGAAGTTACCGGGCAGGCCGGTGTGTACATGTCTCTCCCTCTAGAAGGGTGGAATGCTACCCCCGCCGCCAGAACTGGCAGGGGGTAGTATTCCAAGATGTTTGACACCAAACAGGACATGTTTCCGTGCAGCCATCCCAAAGTTAGCATTTTAACGCGAGGTTATAATGCGCTTGAGTATATGGTCAGGCTGCACTACAAACAGCATCAGAGAAGGGTCTCCGAACGCTGCAGAGGGGCCCTGCTCAGGCAGGGGCACCCTCTCACATAGGAACCACGCACTCGGCCTTCAGGATTGATAAGGCATGCCATAGGAGTGACTTATAGGTTTATATGTGTGTATGTAGGTAGTGCTATAGGTAACCTATATCACAGTAAGGGGTGCATGCACCACCTTACCCAGGCTGCAGTAGCAGACCTGTGGTGTCCTTTTGGCTGGCCTTCCAGGGGTGGCACAATACATGCTGCAGCCCCTGGTAGGCCTCTGAGGTACCTATGCCCTGGGTACATAGTATACCATATACTAGGGACTTATAAGGGCACTCCAGATTCCAATCAGAGATGTGCCTAGGGCACATGGAAACCATTTTAGAGAGGAAGCAGCTAGGCTGGGGTTCTGATTAGCAGGGCCCCAGCCAGACTAAAGTCGAAAAACAGTGAAGCATCAGCAAAAAGTGGGGGTACCCATGTGAAGCAGATCCTACTCTCCTACACCCAGCACACCACCCTCACCCCGCTCTGGGCCCCTACTGCTGAACCCTGCATTCACTGCACACCACCCTCAGCCCTCCCTGGGCCCCTACTCCCTGCACACCTCCCTCAGCCCTCCCTGGGCCCCCCTACTGCTGACCCTGGCACTCCATGCACACCTCCCTCAGCCCGCTCTGGACACCTACTGCTGACCCCTACACACCACCATCAGCCGGCTCTGCCCCTACACCTCACCACTGACTTCCTGGTGTGCCGGTACACCTCACCGCTGACCTCCTGGTGTGCCGCTACTGACCCGCACCCAGCTCTGCTGCTACACCTCACCGCTGACTTCCTGGTGTGCCGGTACTGACCCTCACCCAGCTCTACCACTACACCTCAGAGCTGATCCGCGGCACTCTCTTGTATTCCTCAAGAAACAGTGATAGGCGAAGTGCTTGAATTAATCTCAGCACGGGTAATTACTCTGGGCTGCATTTGAGTCCATAATTTGTTTGCCCACAATGCCACATTGGGCAGGAACCAGCCATATGCAAATTCGCCTTGGACCTGCTCCTGAAGAAAGGCCAGGTCCCCTCTGAACGTAAGAACAAGCAACCCCAGACAGGTGTCAGCCAAAGGGCACCCTATCAGTAGGGTGCAGCTGGGGCCCTAAGGCGTCACCTGTAGAGCGTTAGCAAACTATCTTCACAGAAGCCTGTCTGAAGGGCTGTCTTCACCTATGCCTGTTTGTGCGGCTCACTTCTCTGCCTGTCTGCTGGCCTGGCTTCACCTGTGCCTGTCTGCGGAGCTCCCATCTCCTGTGCCTGTCTTCTGGCCTGGCTTCACCTGTGTCTCTCCAATGGGCTGGCTTCACCTGTGCTTGTCTGCTGCACTGGCTTCATCTGTGCCTGTCTGTGGGGCTCACTTCACATGTACCGGTCTCCTAGGCTGGCTTCACTTGTCCCTGTCTGCAGGGCTCAATTCTCCTGTGCTTGTCTGTAGGGCTCATATCTCCTGTGCCTTTCTCCTAGGCTGGCTTCACCTGTCCCTGTCTGCGGGGCTCACTTCTCCTGTGCCTGTCTGTGGGGCTCACTCCACCTGTGTATGTCAACTGGGCTGACTTCACCTGTGCCTGCCTGCTGGGCTGACTTCACCTATGCCGGTCTGCGGGGCTCACTTCACCTATGCCTGTCTGCGGGGCTCACTTCACCTATGCCTGTCTGCGGGGCTCACTTCACCTATGCCTGTCTGCGGGGCTCACTTCACAGGTGCCTGTCTGCGGGGCTCACTTCACCTGTGCCTGTCGGCAGGGCTCACTTCACCTGTGCCTGTCTGCAGGGCTCATTTCACCTGTGCCTGTCTGCAGGGCTTTCTTCAACTTTGCCTGTCTTCGGAGCTCACTTCTCCTTTGCCTGTCTGTGGGGCTCACTTCTCCTTTGCCTGCCTGTGGGGCTCACTTCTCCTTTGCCTGCCTGTGGGGCTCACTTCTCCTTTGCCTGCCTGTGGGGCTCACTTCTCCTTTGCCTGCCTGTGGGGCTCACTTCTCTTGTGCCTGTCTGTGGGGCTCACTTCTCCTGTGCCTGTCTGTGGGGCTCACTTGTCCTGGGCTTGTCTGTGGGGCTCACTTGTCCTGGGCTTGTCTGTGGGGCTCACTTGTCCTGGGCTTGTCTGTGGGGCTCACTTGTCCTGGGCTTGTCTGTGGGGCTCACTTGTCCTGGGCTTGTCTGTGGGGCTCACTTGTCCTGGGCTTGTCTGTGGGGCTCACTTCTCCTGGGCTTGTCTGTGGGGCTCACTTCTCCTGGGCTTGTCTGTGGGGCTCACTTCTCCTGGGCTTGTCTGTGGGGCTCACTTCTCCTGTGATTGGCTGTGGGGCTCACTTCTCCTGTGATTGGCTGTGGGGCTCACTTCACCTGTGCCTGTCTGTGGGGCTCACTTCACCTGTGCCTGTCTGTGGGACTCACTTCACCTGTGTATGTCCTCTGGGCTGGCTTCACCTGTGCCTGTCTGCGGGCTCACTTCTCCTTTGCCTGTCTGCGGGCTCACTTCTCCTTTGCCTGTCTGTGGGGCTCACGTCTCCTGTGCCTGTTGACTGGGCTGGCTTTACCTGTACCTGTCTGTGGGGCTCACTTCTCCTTTGTCTGTCTGTGGGGCTCACTTATCCTGTGTAGTTCCTCTGGGCTGGCTTCACCTGTGCCTGTCTGTGGGGCTCACTTATCCTGTGCTTGTCTGTGGGGCTCACTTCTCCTGTGCTTGTCTGTGGGGCTCACTTCTCCTGTGCTTGGCTGTGGGGCTCACTTCTCCTGTGATTGGCTGTGGGGCTCACTTCACCTGTGCCTGTCTGTGGGGCTCACTTCACCTGTGCCTGTCTGTGGGGCTCACTTCACCTGTGCCTGTCTGTGGGACTCACTTCACCTGTGTATGTCTTCTGGGCTGGCTTCATCTGTGCCTGTCTGCGGGCCCACTTCTCCTGTGCCTGTCTGCAGGGCCCACTTCTCCTGTGCCTGTCTGCGGGGCTGACTTCTCCTGTGCCTGTCTGCGGGGCTGACTTCTCCTGTGCCTGTCTGCGGGGCTGACTTCTCCTGTGCCTGGCTGCGGGCTGGCTTCTCCTGTGCCTGTCTGCGGGGCTCACTTCACCTGTGCCTGTCTGTGGGGCTCACTTCACCTGTGCCTGTCTGTGGGGCGCACTTCACCTGTGCCTGTCTGTGGGGCGCACTTCACCTGTGCCTGTCTGTGAGGCGCACTTCACCTGTGCCTGTCTGTGGGGCGCACTTCACCTGTGCCTGTCTGTGGGGCGCACTTCACCTGTGCCTGTCTGTGGGGCGCACTTCACCTGTGCCTGTCTGTGGGGCTCACTTTCCCCGTGTATGTTCTCTGGGTTGGCTTCACTGGTGCAAAATTTTAAGCCAGTGGTTCTTAACCTGTGGTCCATAGACTTCTGGGGGTCAGTGACTCTAACTCAGGGTTCAACGACCATTTAGAAAATTAAATATCAGATTAATAAAATCTATGTAAATAAAAAAAAAAAGCAAAGTCTAAAATAGGAACTTTAGAAACGTCTGGTAATGTAAAGGAATTTGAGGCTTAAAAGTAAGTTGTTCTTAGCTGGAGTCAGGGGGGACCGCCCAAGTACAGCACAGAGAATATTGAAAACAAGGGTGAGGGGTATGCCTGGGAAACGGCAAATACAACGACCGCCGAACAACGCGGTGCCTTTGCAAAGTGGGCGGAACAACAAATGCGTCTCAACCATGCATTACATTTACAACGCAAGTCGCTACAACATGCGTTACAACAACATGCTGTTATATTCCATATAGGTACCCTATGTAGGCGCAGGTAACATTGTAATGTAGGGAAGAATATAGGTGAAACGTTGCAATCATAACGGTTCTTAGGGACTGACCTTTTACCTAGATACGACACTGCATTCAGAACGTGGGTTTTTCCAAAATTCGAATCTCATACATTATGCATGAGGCTTCTTGGAAGCACAGCAGGACTAACATCTCCTGTATAATATCTCTGTATAAAGTCCAGGCCCGACGTCATCCTTTAGGCCGACACAGTAACACAGCAAGGTAGGACGCCTGGGGAGACATATGGGTATATATACATCACATCTTGCTTAGAAGGACAGAGGAGACCGAGACTTCCCGCCTGACACACTGACCAGAGACGCTGAGGTTCATGCAGACGCTCCAGCTCGCAGTGGTCGAACATCCCTCGCGGGGTATCCAAGTCGAGACAAGGACGGGGTCCCATATTCTCTCATTCTCAGTTAATGGGGTTGACTAGATCCTAGAGAGATTCTTGGCATAACACCTACATAGATGCTGGGTAGATTTAGGTACATCTAGTTAGGGAGGCATTGTAGGAGTTCGCACTTTTTATCATGTATTTTATATACTTGTATGTATTCATGATTATTGTAAGATGGTAGAACTTTATCATCCCTTTACTTTCGTAGTACTTCTAATCATATATCTCTGCTACTGTCTAATGGTTGTTGCAGCCCATCTATTCTACACTAGAATAATAACGGTTCAATAAATTCTTATTGATAACGCCCAGCCTGTTTATTCTGTGTATCTCTCTGAGACAAACTAAGTGAGCACGAGTGACTGAGCGAAAGGTAGTACATTGTTTCCACGATTCTAAGGGATCAGGGTTGTCATGTTCTGAGGTTGCCAAGAACTATTGTCTCCCCAATAAGAGGAGACTCTAGTGGCACTGTGAGCTAGCTGAAACAGACAGGCTAACGTATCCGGTGGGAGTGCACGGAATCAGTCTGCCACCAGTCCCACAGTTTGTTATCCAAACGCAGAGATCCTGTATAGGTTATATAGGAACTACACGACAATGCGTTAGGTCAAGGGCGTTGGACTCTACTGTTACGGTGACTGGAGTTGGAATAATACTATATACTATTCCAAAGTCCAGCACCTCCCTGGATTCTACTAATGACTGTGGGGGCCCCTGGATTCTACTAATGACTCTGTGGGGGCCCCTGGATTCTACTAATGACTGTGGGGGCCCCTGGATTCTACTAATGACTGTGGGGGCCCCTGGATTCTTCTAATGACTCTGTGGGGGACCCTGGATTCCAGTAATGACTCAGTGGGGGTCCCTGGATTCTACTAACGACTCTGTTGGGGCCCCTGGATTCTTCTAATGACTCTGTGGGGTCCCTGGATTCCAGTAATGACTCTGTGGGGGACCCTGGATTCCAGTAATGACTCAGTGGGGGTCCCTGGATTCTACTAACGACTCTGTTGGGGCCCCTGGATTCTTCTAATGACTCTGTGGGGTCCCTGGATTCCAGTAATGACTCTGTGGGGGTCCCTGGTTTCCAGGAATGACTAAGTAAGGGTTCCGGATCCCAGTAAGGATTCCATGGGGGTCCCTGGATTCCAGTAATGATTCAGTGGGGGTCCCTGGATTCCAGTAATGACTCAGTGGGGGTCCCTGGATTCTAGTAATGACTCAGTGGGGGTCCCTGGATTCCAGTAATGATTCAGTGGGGCGAGGGGGTCCCTGGATTCTAGTAATGACTCCCATGGACTCTGCTAATGACTCTGTTGGGGCCCCTGGATTCTTCTAATGACTCTGGGAGTACCTGGAATCCAGTAATAACTCAGTGGGGGATCCCTGGATTCCAGTAATAACTCAGTGGGGGTCCCTGGATTCCAGTAATGATTCAGTGGGGGTCCCTGGATTCCAGTAATGACCCAGTCGGGGCCCCTGGATTCCAGTAATGACTCAGGGGGGTCCCTGGATTCTGGTAATGACTCAGTGGGGGTCCATGGATTCTGGTAATGACCCAGTGGGGGTCCCTGGATTCTAGTAATGATTCCGTGGGGGTCCCTGGATTCTAGTAACGATTCAGTTGGGGGTCCCTGGATTCTAGTAATGACTCAGTGGAGTCAATGGATTCTAGTAATGACTCCGTGGGGTCCATGGATTCTAGTAATGATTCCGTGGGGGTCCCTGGATTCTAGTAATGATTCTGGGGGTGGTCCTGGATTCTAGTAATGATTCCGTAGGGGTCCCTGGATTCTAGTAATGATTCCGTGGGGGTCCCTGGATTCTAGTAATGGCTCAGTGGGGGTCCATGGATTCTAGTAATGACTCAGTGGGGTCCCTGGATTCCAGTAATGACTCAGTGGGGGTCCCTGGATACCAGTAATGACTCAGTGGGGGGTCCCTGGATTCCAGTAATGACTCAGTGGGGGTCCCTGGATTCCAGTAATGACTCAGTGGGGGTCCCTGGATTCTAGTAATGACTCAGTGGGGGTCCCTGGATTCTAGTAATGACTCAGTGGGGGGGGGTCCATGCATTACAGTAGTAAGTCAGGGGGGGTCCCTGGATTCTAGTAATGACTCAATGGGGGCCCCTGGATTTCAGTAATGACTCAATGGGGGCGGGGGGTCCCTGGATTCTAGTAATTACTCCCATGGTTTCTACTAACTACTCCCATGGATTCTACTAACGACTCTGATGGGGCCCCTGGATTCTTCTAATGACCCGGTGTGGGTACCTGGATTCCAGTAATGACCTGGTGGGGGTACCTGGATTCCAGTAATGACCCGGTGGGGGGGTCCCTGGATTCCAGTAATAACTCAGTGGGGGTCCCTGGATTCCAGTAATGACCGATTGGAGGTCACTGGATTCTAGTAATGACTCAGTGGGGGTCCCTGGATTCCAGTAATGAATCAGTGGGGTCCCTGGATAATAGTAATGGCTCAGTGGGGGCCCCTGGATTCCAGTAATGACTCAGTGGGGGGGGTCCCTGGATTTTAGTAATGACTCAGTGGGGGTCCCTGGATTCTAGTAATGATTCCGTGGGGGTCCCTGGATTCTAGTAATGATTCTGTGGGGGTCCCTGGATTCTAGTAATGATTTTGTGGGGGTCCATGGATTCTAGTAATGACTCAGTGGGGGTCCCTGGATTCTAGTAATGACTGTGGGGGTCCCTGGATTCTAGTAATGACTCAGTGGGGGGGGTCCCTGCATTCTAGTAATGACTCAGTGGGGTCCCTGGATTCCAGGAATGACTCGGTGGGGCGTCCCTGGATTCCAGGAACGACTCGGTGGGGGTCTCTGATTCTAGTAATGACTCAGTGGGGGTCCCTGGTTTCCAGTAATGACTCAGTGGGGGTCCCTGGATTCCACTAATGACTCAGTGGGGGTCCATGGATTCCAGTAACGACTCAGTGGGGGTCCCTGGATTCCAGTAACGACTCAGTGGGGGTCCCTGGATTCCACTAATGCCTCAGTGGGGGTCCCTGGATTCCACTAATGCCTCAGTGGGGGTCCCTGGATTCCAGTAACGACTCAGTGGGGGTCCATGGATTCCACTAATGACTCAGCGGGGGTCCATGGAATCCACTAATGACTCAGTGGGGGTCCATGGATTCCACTAATGACTCAGTGGGGGTCCCTGGATTCCAGTAACGACTCAGTGGGGGTCCATGGATTCCACTAATGACTCAGCGGGGGTCCATGGAATCCACTAATGACTCAGTGGGGGTCCATGGAATCCACTAATGACTCAGTGGGGGTCCCTGGATTCCAGTAACGACTCAGTGGGGGTCCATGGATTCCAGTAACGACTCAGTGGGGGTCCATGGATTCCACTAATGACTCAGTGGGGGTCCCTGGATTCCAGTAACGACTCAGTGGGGGTCCATGGATTCCACTAATGACTCAGCGGGGGTCCATGGAATCCACTAATGACTCAGTGGGGGTCCATGGATTCCACTAATGACTCAGTGGGGGTCCCTGGATTCCAGTAACGACTCAGTGGGGGTCTCTGATTCCAGTAACGACTCAGTGGGGGTCTCTGATTCCAGTAACGACTCAGTGGGGGTCTCTGATTCCAGTAACGACTCAGTGGGGGTCTCTCATTCCAGTAACGACTCTGTGGCGGTCTTTGATTCTAGTAATGACTCAGTGGGGGTCCATGGATTCCAGTAATGACTCAGTGGTGGTCCGTGGGTTCTAGTAATGACTCAGTGGGGGTCCCTGGATTCCAGTAACGACTCGGTGGGGGTCTCTGATTCTAGTAATGACTCAGTGGGGGTCCCTGGTTTCCAGTAATGACTCAGTGGGGTCCCTGGATTCTAGAAATTACTCAGTGGGGGTCCCTGGATTCTAGTAATGATTATGTGGGGGTCCATGGATTCCACTAATGACTCAGTGGGGTTCCATGGATTCCACTAATGACTCAGTGGGGTTCCATGGATTCCACTAATGACTCAGTGGGGTTCCATGGATTCCACTAATGACTCAGTGGGGTTCCATGGATTCCACTAATGACTCAGTGGGGTTCGTTGGATTCAACTAATGACTCAGTGGGGGTCCCTGGATTCCACTAACGACTCAGTGGGGGTCCCTGGATTCCAGTAACGACTCCGTGGGGGTCCCTGGATTTCAATAACGACTCAGTGGAGGGTCTCTGGATTCCACTAATGACTCAGTGGGGGTCCATGGATTCCACTAATGACTCAGTGGGGGTCTCTGATTCCAGTAACAACTCAGTATGGGGGAGGGGTCCCTGGATTCCAGTAATGACTCTGTGGGGGTCTCTGATTCTAGTAATGACTCAGTGTGGGTCTTTGATTCTAGTAATGACTCAGTGGGGGTCTCTGATTCTAGTAATGACTCAGTGGGGGTCAGTGGATTCTAGAAATTACTCAGTGGGGGTCCCTGGATTCCAGTAATGAATCAGTGGGGTCCCTGGATAATAGTAATGGCTCAGTGGGGGCCCCTGGATTCCAGTAATGACTCAGTGGGGGGGTCCCTGGATTTTAGTAATGACTCAGTGGGGGTCCCTGGATTCTAGTAATGATTCCGTGGGGGTCCCTGGATTCTAGTAATGATTCCGTGGGGGTCCCTGGATTCTAGTAATGATTTTGTGGGGGTCCATGGATTCTAGTAATGACTCAGTGGGGGTCCCTGGATTCTAGTAATTACTCTGTGGGGGTCCCTGGATTCTAGTAATGACTCTGTGGGGGTCCCTGGATTCTAGTAATGACTCAGTGGGGGCCCCTGGATTCCAGTAATGACTCAGTGGGGGGGGGTCCCTGCATTCTAGTAATGACTCAGTGGGGTCCCTGGATTCCAGGAATGACTCGGTGGGGGGTCCCTTGATTCCAGGAACGACTCGGTGGGGGTCTCTGATTCTAGTAATGACTCAGTGGGGGTCCCTGGTTTCCAGTAATGACTCAGTGGGGGTCCCTGGATTCCACTAATGACTCAGTGGGGGTCCCTGGATTCCACTAATGACTCAGTGTGGGTCCCTGGATTCCACTAATGACTCAGTGGGGGTCCTTGGATTCCACTAATGACTCAGTGGGGGTCCATGGATTGCAGTAACGACTCAGTGGGGGTCCCTGGATTCCAGTAACGACTCAGTGGGGGTCCCTGGATTCCACTAATGCCTCAGTGGGGTCCCTGGATTCCACTAATGCCTCAGTGGGGGTCCCTGGATTCCAGTAACGACTCAGTGGGGGTCCATGGATTCCACTAATGACTCAGCGGGGGTCCATGGAATCCACTAATGACTCAGTGGGGGTCCATGGATTCCACTAATGACTCAGTGGGGGTCCCTGGATTCCAGTAACGACTCAGTGGGGGTCCATGGATTCCACTAATGACTCAGCGGGGGTCCATGGAATCCACTATTGACTCAGTGGGGGTCCCTGGATTCCAGTAACGACTCAGTGGGGGTCCATGGATTCCACTAATGACTCAGTGGGGGTCCATGGATTCCACTAATGACTCAGTGGGGGTCCCTGGATTCCAGTAACGACTCAGTGGGGGTCCATGGATTCCACTAATGACTCAGTGGGGGTCCATGGATTCCACTAATGACTCAGCGGGGGTCCATGGATTCCACTAATGACTCAGTGGGGGTCCATGGATTCCACTAATGACTCAGTGGGGGTCCCTGGATTCCAGTAACGACTCAGTGGGGTCTCTGATTCCAGTAACGACTCAGTGGGGGTCTCTGATTCCAGTAACGACTCAGTGGGGGTCTCTCATTCCAGTAACGACTCTGTGGCGGTCTTTGATTCTAGTAATGACTCAGTGGGGGTCCATGGATTCCAGTAATGACTCAGTGGTGGTCCGTGGGTTCTAGTAATGACTCAGTGGGGGTCCCTGGATTCCAGTAACGACTCGGTGGGGGTCTCTGATTCTAGTAATGACTCAGTGGGGGTCCCTGGTTTCCAGTAATGACTCAGTGGGGTCCCTGGATTCTAGTAATGATTATGTGGGGGTCCATGGATTCCACTAATGACTCAGTGGGGTTCCATGGATTCCACTAATGACTCAGTGGGGTTCCATGGATTCCACTAATGACTCAGTGGGGTTCCATGGATTCCACTAATGACTCAGTGGGGGTCCCTGGATTCCAGTAACGACTCAGTGGGGGTCTCTGATTCCAGTAACGACTCAGTGGGGGGTCTCTGATTCCAGTAACGACTCTGTGGGGGTCCCTGGATTCCAGTAACGACTCCGTGGGGGTCCCTGGATTTCAATAACGACTCAGTGGAGGGTCTCTGGATTCCACTAATGACTCAGTGGGGGTCCATGGATTCCACTAATGACTCAGTGGGGGTCCATGGATTCCACTAATGACTCAGTGGGGGTCTCTGATTCCAGTAACAACTCAGTATGGGGGAGGGTCCCTGGATTCCAGTAATGACTCTGTGGGGGTCTCTGATTCTAGTAATGACTCAGTGTGGGTCTTTGATTCTAGTAATGACTCAGTGGGGGTCTCTGATTCTAGTAATGACTCAGTGGGGGTCAGTGGATTCTAGAAATTACTCAGTGGGGGTCCCTGGATTCCAGTAATGAATCAGTGGGGTCCCTGGATAATAGTAATGGCTCAGTGGGGGCCCCTGGATTCCAGTAATGACTCAGTGGGGGGGGTCCCTGGATTTTAGTAATGACTCAGTGGGGATCCCTGGATTCTAGTAATGATTCCGTGGGGGTCCCTGGATTCTAGTAATGATTCCGTGGGGGTCCCTGGATTCTAGTAATGATTTCGTGGGGGTCCATGGATTCTAGTAATGACTCAGTGGGGGTCCCTGGATTCTAGTAATGACTCTGTGGGGGTCCCTGGATTCTAGTAATGACTCAGTGGGGGCCCCTGGATTCCAGTAATGACTCAGTGGGGGGGGGTCCCTGCATTCTAGTAATGACTCAGTGGGGTCCCTGGATTCCAGGAATGACTCGGTGGGGGTCCCTTGATTCCAGGAACGACTCGGTGGGGGTCTCTGATTCCAGTAATGACTCAGTGGGGGTCCCTGGTTTCCAGTAATGACTCAGTGGGGGTCCCTGGATTCCACTAATGACTCAGTGGGGGTCCCTGGATTCCACTAATGACTCAGTGGGGGTCCTTGGATTCCACTAATGACTCAGTGGGGGTCCATGGATTGCAGTAACGACTCAGTGGGGGTCCCTGGATTCCAGTAACGACTCAGTGGGGGTCCCTGGATTCCACTAATGCCTCAGTGGGGGTCCCTGGATTCCACTAATGCCTCAGTGGGGGTCCCTGGATTCCAGTAACGACTCAGTGGGGGTCCATGGATTCCACTAATGACTCAGCGGGGGTCCATGGAATCCACTAATGACTCAGTGGGGGTCCATGGATTCCACTAATGACTCAGTGGGGGTCCCTGGATTCCAGTAACGACTCAGTGGGGGTCCATGGATTCCACTAATGACTCAGCGGGGGTCCATGGAATCCACTATTGACTCAGTGGGGGTCCCTGGATTCCAGTAACGACTCAGTGGGGGTCCATGGATTCCACTAATGACTCAGTGGGGGTCCATGGATTCCACTAATGACTCAGTGGGGGTCCCTGGATTCCAGTAACGACTCAGTGGGGGTCCATGGATTCCACTAATGACTCAGTGGGGGTCCATGGATTCCACTAATGACTCAGCGGGGGTCCATGGATTCCACTAATGACTCAGTGGGGTCCATGGATTCCACTAATGACTCAGTGGGGGTCTCTGATTCCAGTAACGACTCAGTGGGGGTCTCTGATTCCAGTAACGACTCAGTGGGGGTCTCTCATTCCAGTAACGACTCTGTGGCGGTCTTTGATTCTAGTAATGACTCAGTGGGGGTCCATGGATTCCAGTAATGACTCAGTGGTGGTCCGTGGGTTCTAGTAATGACTCAGTGGGGGTCCCTGGATTCCAGTAACGACTCGGTGGGGGTCTCTGATTCTAGTAATGACTCAGTGGGGGTCCCTGGTTTCCAGTAATGAGTCAGTGGGGTCCCTGGATTCTAGTAATGATTATGTGGGGGTCCATGGATTCCACTAATGACTCAGTGGGGTTCCATGGATTCCACTAATGACTCAGTGGGGTTCCATGGATTCCACTAATGACTCAGTGGGGTTCCATGGATTCCACTAATGACTCAGTGGGGGTCCCTGGATTCCAGTAACGACTCAGTGGGGGTCTCTGATTCCAGTAACGACTCAGTGGGGGTCTCTGATTCCAGTAACGACTCTGTGGGGGTCCCTGGATTCCAGTAACGACTCCGTGGGGGTCCCTGGATTTCAATAACGACTCAGTGGAGGGTCTCTGGATTCCACTAATGACTCAGTGGGGGTCCATGGATTCCACTAATGACTCAGTGGGGTCTCTGATTCCAGTAACAACTCAGTATGGGGGAGGGGTCCCTGGATTCCAGTAATGACTCTGTGGGGGTCTCTGATTCTAGTAATGACTCAGTGTGGGTCTTTGATTCTAGTAATGACTCAGTGGGGGTCTCTGATTCTAGTAATGACTCAGTGGGGGTCTCTGATTCTAGTAATGACTCAGTGGGGGTCAGTGGATTCTAGAAATTACTCAGTGGGGGTCCCTGGATTCTAGTAATGATTATGTGGGGGTCCATGGATTCCACTAATGACTCAGTGGGGGTCCATGGATTCCACTAATGACTCAGTGGGGGTCCATGGATTCCAGAAATGACTCAGTGGTGGTCCGTGGGTTCTAGTAATGACTCAGTGGTGGTCCCTGGTTTCCAGTAATGACTCAGTGGGGTCCCTGGATTCTAGTAATAACTCAATGGGGGTCCCAGGATTCTAGTAATGACTCAGCAGGGGGGGGTCCCTGGATTGTCTTAATGACGCTGTGGGGGTCCCTGGATTCTTCTAATGACTCTGTGGGGGTCCCTGGATTCCAGTAATGACTCTGTGGGGGTCCCTGGATTCCAGTAATGACTCAGTGGGGGTCCATGGATTCCACTAATGACTCAGTGGGGGTCCATGGATTCCACTAATGACTCAGTGGGGGTCCATTTATTCCAGTATTGACTCAGTGGGGGTCCCTGGATTCCAGTGATGACTCAGTGGGGGTCTGTGGATTCCAGTGATGACTCAGTGGGGGTCTGTGGAGTCCAGTGATGACTCAGTGGGGGTCTGTGGAGTCCAGTGATGACTCAGTGGGGGTCCCTGGATTCCAGTAATGACTCAGTGGGGGTCCCTGGATTCCAGTAATGACTCAGTAGGGGTCCCTGGATTCCAGTAATGACTCAGTGGGGGTCCCTGGATTCTAGTAATGACTCAATGGGGGTCCCAGGATTCTAGTAATGACTCAGCGGGGGGGGGGGGGGGGAGTCCCTGGATTCCAGTAATGACTCAGTGGGGCCCCTGGATTCCACTAATTACTCAGCTGGGGTCCCTGGATTCCACTAATTACTCAGCTGGGGTCCCTGGATTCCACTAATGACTCAGTGGGGGGTCCCTGGATTCCAGTGACGACTCAGTGGGGTCCATGGGTTCTAGTAATGACTCACAGTGGGGGTCCCTGGGTTCCAATAACGACTCAGTGGGGTCCGTGGATTCTAGTAATGACTCAGTGGGGGTCCCTGGATTCCAGTAACGACTCAGTGGGGGGGGTCCCTGGATTCCAGTAATGGCTCACTGGTGTCCACACTAAGCTATCTTCATTTTGTCTTTTCCACTTCTCAGAATCTCCAAACACCGCAGGAGCCGGAGCCACAGGCGGTATAATCGGCGGGATCATCGCAGCCATTGTGGGCATTGCTGTCATTGCCACTGTCGTAATGATCTGCAAACAGCAGCGGAAAAACCAGACATTGAAGGACGACGAAGAGTAAGATCACACTCAGTGCGCCTTCGGTGCCTTTATAATCAATCCGCTCCCAGATACACTGTCTACAAACACCTGCAGCCAATCCGCTCCCAGATACACTGACTGCAAACACCGCTAGCCAATCGACTCCCAGATACACTGCCTATAAACACCTCCAGCCAATCCGCTCCCAGATACACTGACTGCAAACACCTCCAGCCAATCCGCTCCCAGATACACTGCCTATAAACACCTCCAGCCAATCCGCTCCCAGATACACTGCCTATAAACACCTCCAGCCAATCCGCTCCCAGATACACTGTCTACAAACACCTCCAGCCAATCCGCTCCCAGATACACTGACTGCAAACACCTCCAGCCAATCCGCTCCCAGATACACTGACTGCAAACACCTCCAGCCAATCCGCTCCCAGATACACTGACTGCAAACACCTCCAGCCAATCGACTCCCAGATACACTGCCTATAAACACCTCCAGCCAATCCGCTCCCAGATACTGTCTACAAACACCTCCAGTCAGCCCTTCCTGGAGACACAATGCACATATTTCTACTGACAGGCATCTCTCTGGCACTCTGAAGGCAGCCACTCACCGCACACACACTCTCGTAATGGCTCCCCGAGGTCTCTCCAGATGCCACTTCATGCAGCCACATTGTCCAGAAGCCTCTCACCCTGACCAGGTGGTCTCGGTGTCCTCTCATCTCTCATTTGAAGGTGTTTTACTGGATCAAGAGCCGAGCACCTTCTCCAGGTGCTTTTCACACACAGGTAGACTGGACACCATGCGCACTTAGCAGCCTGGGCACCAATGCGCACTTAGCAGCCTGGACCCCGTGCGCACTTAGCAGCCTGGACCCCGTGCGCACTTAGCAGCCTGGACCCCGTGCGCACTTAGCAGCCTGGACCCCGTGCGCACTTGGCAGCCTGGACCCCGGGCGCACTTGGCAGCCTGGACCACGTGCGCACTTGGCAGCCTGGACCCCGTGCGCACTTAGCAGCCTGTGCACCATGCGCACTTAGCAGCCTGTGCACCATGCGCACTTAGCAGCCTGTGCACCATGCGCACTTAGCAGCCTGTGCACCATGCGCACTTAGCAGCCTGTGCACCATGCGCACTTAGCAGCCTGGACCCCATGCGCACTTAGCAGCCTGGACCCCATGCTAAGACCCCATGCGCACTTAGCAGCCTGGACCCCATGCGCGCTTAGCAGCCTGGGCACCATGCGCACTTAGCAGCCTGGACCCCATGCGCGCTTAGCAGCCTGGACCCCATGCGCGCTTAGCAGCCTGGGCCCCATGCGCGCTTAGCAGCCTGGGCCCCATGCGCGCTTAGCAGCCTGGGCCCCATGCGCGCTTAGCAGCTTGGGCCACATGCGCGCTTAGCAGCCTGGGCCCCATGCGCGCTTAGCAGCCTGGGCCCCATGCGCGCTTAGCAGCCTGGGCCCCATGCGCGCTTAGCAGCCTGGACCCCATGCGCGCTTAGCAGCCTGGGCACCATGCGCGCTTAGCAGCCTGGGCCCCTTGCGCACTTAGCAGCCTGGACCCCATGCGCACTGAGCTGCCTGGACCCCATGCGCACTGAGCTGCCTGGACCCCATGCGCACTGAGCTGCCTGGACCCCATGCGCACTGAGCTGCCTGGACCCCATGCGCACTGAGCTGCCTGGACCCCATGCGCACTTAGCAGCCTGGGAACCATGCACACTTTGCAGCCTGGACAGTCTCCCATCTGCCTGCAGCTGTCCTGTGCTCCACTCTGTCCCTCCTAGAGACCTGGACCATCGCCGAGGTCATGTGCCTGAGGTCTTTCAGTCTCAAATAGGGTGCCTAGAGGATATGTGTCTCTGTAGGTGCCTGTCGGGATCAGCCTAGGGTGCGGCTCCCTCACCTCTCGGATAGGGTGCCTAGAGGATATCTGCGTCTCTGTAGGTGCATGTGCGTCATCAACCTAGGGTGCGGCTCCGTCACCTCTCGGTTAGGGTGCCTAGAGGATATCTGCGTCTCTGTAGGTGCCTGTCGGGATCAGCCTAGGGTGCGGCTCCCTCACCTCTCGGATAGGGTGCCTAGAGGATATCTGCGTCTCTGTAGGTGCATGTGCGTCATCAACCTAGGGTGCGGCTCCCTCACCTCTCGGATAGGGTGCCTAGAGGATATCTGCGTCTCTGTAGGTGCATGTGCGTCATCAACCTAGGGTGCGGCTCCCTCACCTCTCGGATAGGGAGACTAGTGCCAGAGACGTCTTCAGGCATGGGCAAAGTGGGCACTGACCCCGGCCCCAACCTTTCAGGGGCCCGATACCCCCCCTCCCCCCTGGCTCTGTCCCCCACACAGTCCTGCCCAGATGACCTTGGATGATTCTTAAACATAGATTGTTTTATAGCAGTTTCTTACATTTATTTTGAATGATGTGGAGGAATCTTTTGCAGAGAAATGTTTGTTTTTCAGCACCTTGCAACATCCATTAAAAAAAAAGTTCCTTTTAGATCGAAACAGTCCTCATGCATTGGACATGGGAAGGGGTCGCAGAGTTAGTTGCAGTAATGAGTGAGATGCTGCCGCTACAATACTGAAAACACATTTGGAGTCTGCCCTTTGCACTGTCAGTGACCTGGCCAAAGAGGGCGTGAAAGAGCTGAAAGTGGATCATAAATTCAAAGCTGTGGCGGGCAGGGGCCCCCATAATACTTAATATGTCCCTGCAGCTGGACAGCAGATGCGCTGTCCCTTCGAAATATGTTGTTTTCAATCTGTAGGCTTAGAGCCCGCCTCTAGCCTACCGTTGCTAAGCTTAAGCGCCGTCCTCATTCGTGCCATTCGGTCCTGGCATGCGGACATCATGTCCTCTTCCTGTGTTTGACCCTCCCATAGAGCATGGACCAAGTAGCGTCTCCTTCCACTGCTCCCGTTGTTTGGAGCTGTTTTTAGGTCTCGCCTGAGCCAGCGCGCATGCGCTACTCTGGTGAGACTTTTAGTAAGCGGGTTTTGGAAGTGCAAACAGTGGCTTTTGCTGCGGACTAGCCTGCGTTCACGCGAGCGTGCACGCGCGATCAGGCGCCAAATGGCTTCCCTCGCCATCTGGACGCTCGCGTGAACGCAAGCTGGTCGCCAGCAAAAGGCACTGTTTGCACTTCCAAAACCCGCACCATTACTTTCACTTTCACGGCCGCGCGGTCGTGTCTATTTCTCTCCCCTTAATTCTCTCTTTCTTTCTTTCTTTCTCTCTCTCTCTCTCTCTCTCTCTTCCCCCTCTGAAATTCACTTGCTCCTTCATTGTCTCTCCTCTCTTCCCCCTTTCTCTCTACCCTTCTTTCTCTCTCTCCCCTTAATTCTCTTTCTCTCTTTCTCTAGCTCTCTACCTCTCTCTGTACCTACCTCTACCTCTCTCCACCTCCCTCTCTCTACCCCTCTCTCTACCCTTGAAGCATTGGCATAGCCAATAGGTCTCGCTTTTGTGACCTTATAAGTATTTAGTTATAAAGCACAATATCCTTGGTGCAACAACATTAACTGTTGCATAGCTAAACACTTATAAGGTCCCAAAGGCGAGACCTATTGGCTATGCCAATGCTTGTTTGTATCTGTTTTAAAGCACTCCGTAGGAGTACTCGTGTTTTCAGGCCATCTCCCCTATGCGTGGTGCTGCTTTTCCCTTTGACCCCTCTGCCCTCGTCTACCCTCCCTTCCCCCCACCTCTGCCTTTTATTACACTTCTTGCTTCAGATTAACTGAAGTGAACCAGCACTTCTCCGCCCAGGGCTGGCACAGCGTGTTAGAATTCCTGGGTTTATAAACTTCTCAGCGCTGAGACTCCAGACCTCTCCCGGTTCAGCCGCTCAGTGTTCTTTGTTAAGCAGCTGTGAAGCTACGGAAAAGTCCTTGTACTCAGTCAATATCCTTTCAGCAGAAGTCATTTCAGGTAAAGGGCGGTCTGCACCGCCATCTGGTGGCAGCAGGCACTTGTGAACATTACAAATACTGTGGGGCTGAGGGAAGTACCGGGAAATGCCCAGTAAACACACAAAAAAAAGTTTTAGTGGAGAAATGTAACAAACACGCCTTTCAATCCCCCAAACAAAAACACAATATTAAACAAAAAACTTTTTAAAAAGTGCAAATCTGTCAAACAGCCTGATGGGCCAGTGCAGAAAAGCAGCCTTTTAAGCAAAAACAGAGATTTTTTTTAATCAACAACACACAGCAAAAGGACCTCTGCACAATTCTTCTCTTTAGAACTCTAGTTCCAGAAGTGAGACCGGGCTGCGCCATCTTGGCTAAGCATAGTTCAGTGTCCAGGCAGTACGGACCGTCTCTGCAGGACCGCGGTGCTTCCGACCGGACAGTACCGGGCCTTCTCTGCTGGACTATATGTCTCCACGACAGAGAAGGGTCTGCACTTCCCTGCAGGGACTGCACTGGTATGAGTTGACAGTAGCACACGTGTGTGCATGTGGGAGTGCACTGTTACCGCAGGACGTGCACTGTTACCGCAGGACGTGCACGTTACCGCAGGACGTGCACTGTTACCGCAGGACGTGCTCTGTTACTGCGAGGGCTGTTCCTGGTCTGTCTGCAAGAGATGGGACAGGCTGAATTACTTTTTATTCACCTCACAGATCCACCATTTTATGCCCTTTTTCCCCGCGTGCCAGAGGTAGCTTCCTCCTCATCACACGTGTATTTGTCACTGTTTGACATTCATGAGCATCCAGTTGCTCGCGCTGTCTGTTTCTCTCCAGACTAGTTTGTGACTTAGCAGTTTATGCACAGGTAGTGTTTCTGTACTTCACAGCTGCTCTCAAATTAAAAAGTAGTGTTATGGAAGACTACTGCGACGACGCGGCCGGCGCTGGCTGCATCACAGCGCTTTTCCCCCATGACTTTCAGTAGAAAGTTCTCCATTGGTCCCCCCCTCTCAGGGATGATCTGCTATGAATCCACAGACACAGGTCCCCCCCCTCCTCTCAGGGATGATCTGCTATGAATCCACAGACACGGGTCCTCCTTCCCTCTGAGTATCTGCTATGAATCCACAGACACAGGTCCTCCCTCCCCCTCAGAGGGTCTGCTATGAATCCACAGACACAGGTCCTCCCTTCAAGTATCTGCTATGAATCCACAGACACAGGTCCTCCTTTCCTCTCTGGGATGATCCGCTATGAATCCACAGACACAGGTCCTCCCTCTCAGAGCATCTGCTATGAATCCAGAGACACAGGTCCTCCCTCTCAGGGAGGGTCTGCTATGAATCCACAGACACAGGTCCTCCTTCCCTCTCGGGGATGATCTGCTATGAATCCACAGACACAGGTCCTCCCTCCCTCTCAGGGAGGGTCTGCTATGAATCCACAGACACAGGTCCTCCTTCCCTCTCGGGGATGATCTGCTATGAATCCACAGACACAGGTCCTCCCTCCCTCTCAGAGTATCTGCTATGAATCCACAGACACAGGTCCTCCCTCCCTCTCAGGGAGGGTCTGCTATGAATCCACAGACACAGGTCCTCCTTCCCTCTCGGGGATGAACTGCTATGAATCCACAGACACAGGTCCTCCCTCCCTCTCAGAGAGGGTCTGCTATGAATCCACAGACACAGGTCCTCTCTCTCTCTGGGAGTATTTGCTATGAATCCACAGACACAGGTCCTCCCTCCCTCTCACAGTATCTGCTATGAATCCACAGACACAGGTCCTCCCTCCCTCCCTCTCAGGGAGGGTCTGCTATGAATCCACAGACACAGGTCCTCCTTCCCTCTCGGGGATGATCTGCTATGAATCCACAGACGCAGGTCCTCCTTCCCTCTCACAGTATCTGCTATGAATCCACAGACACAGGTCCTCCCTCCCTCTCAGGGAGGGTCTGCTATGAATCCACAGACACAGGTCCTCCTTCCTTCTCAGGGATGATCTGCTATGAATCCACAGACACAGATCATCCCTCCTTCTCAGGGAGGGTCTGCTATGAATCCACAGACACAGGTCCTCCTTCCCTCTCAGGGAGGGTCTGCTATGAATCCACAGACACAGGTCCTCCCTCCCTCTCAGAGTATCTGCTATGAATCCACAGACACAGGTCCTCCTTCCTTCTCAGGGATGATCTGCTATGAATCCACAGACACAGGTCTTCCCTCCTTCTCAGGGAGGGTCTGCTATGAATCCACAGACACAGGTCCTCCTTCCCTCTCAGGGAGGGTCTGCTATGAATCCACAGACACAGGTCCCCCCCCCTCCCTCTCAGAGTATCTGCTATGAATCTACTGACACAGGTCCTCCTTCCCTCTGAGTATCTGCTATGAATCCACAGACACAGGTCCTCCTTCCCTCCCAGAGTATGTGCTATGTATCCACAGACACAGGTCCTCCCTCCCTCTCAGGGAGGGTCTGCTATGAATCCACAGACACAGGTCCTCCCTCCCTCTCAGGGAGAGTCTGCTATGAATCCACAGACACAGGTCCTCCTTTCCTCCCAGAGTATCTGCTATGAATTCACGGACACAGGTCCTCCTTTCCTCTCAGGGAGGGTCTGCTATGAATCCACAGACACAGGTCCTCCCTCCCTCTCAGAGCATCTGCTATGAGTCCACCGACACAGGTCCTCCGTTAGCAGATCCTCCCTGAGAGGGAGGTAGGACTATGTGCCTACATACACATGTTCTCCACTCCTCCCCCTCTCCCATCTCCATCAGGGAGGGTCTGCTATGAATCCACAGACTGAGAGGTTCCCTATCCTTCCCTTTCTCTGGGAGGCTCTGCCACTATCTACAGGCACAGGTTACCCCCCACCCCCCCAACCCGCCTGGGAGGATCTGCAATAAATTCACAAGCACAGGTTTTCCAGTGTGAATCTTTTCTAGATCCATATGTTGTGCATTATTCCACCATCTAGTAGTTGGGTCCTCAATGTTGTCTTTTTGTTGTGTCAATCACCACAGCTCGGTTGGGGGCTGATGTTCCAGCAACCATAGGAGCGCTTGGGTACAGGGAGGATGGTAGGAAGAACCATGGAGCACGTGGCCGCAATTCAATGGCACATAGACGACTCCAGCAGATGTGGCCACCAGCCGTGGGACGAGGTCGAAGATCCGATGCAACCCGTAACAGATCCGTATAAGAAGAGGGAAAGAGTGTCATCTCTGAGGGCAAGAATACTGCCCAAACCTGCTTGAAATCAGCTCTGGGTGCAGCAGACACTGTCCGCAGGCATGCGCAGATTCCACTCTGAGAAGGCATGTGTGCTTGAGGGTCTCGGGGTTTAAACCCAAGGTGCAGGCGGCTGTCATCATAACACAACATAACATGTGTATTTGTAAAGCGCACGCATCACCCAAGGGTCTCAAGGCGCTGAATAACAGATGTATATTGTTACCCAACTCAATGGTACTCATTTTATCGACCTCAGATGGATGAAAGGCTGAGTGGACCCGCCGGGATTAGAACTTGTGACCATGAGGTCGAACACAGGCCCCTACAGTGGATGCATTAGTCCACTGCGCCACCAGACCCGGCATTCTATGCCCTTCACCAGGAACACACTTTTTGGTGCCTCAGTAGATGCCTCCCCAGTGCATGAAAACAGACGATGAGACAACAAAAGCGATGTTAGCACAACAGCTAAGGGGAACCATCAGGGGAGCGTCTGCACCAAGAAAAAGTGCAGCCATCAGAGGGGAATCCAGACCACAACCGGACACCCTTCCTTATCCCCTCCCCCCTCCGCATGGGATTTCACCTCAGTGGCCGTCCTTTCGAGGGAGAGCAAGAGGCGCAGGATCAGCCTCAAGAGGCGCAGGACCAGCCTCAAGAGGCGCAGGACCAGCCTCAAGAGGCGCAGGACCAGCCTCAAGAGGGGCAGGATCAGCCTCAAGAGGGGTAGGACCAGCCTCAAGAGGCGCAGGACCAGCCTCAAGAGGCGCAGGACCAGCCTCAAGAGGCGCAGGACCAGCCTCAAGAGGGGCAGGACCAGCCTCAAGAGGGGCAGGACCAGCCTCAAGAGGGGCAGGACCAGCCTCGAGGGGCAGGACCAGCCTCAAGAGGCGCAGGACCAGCCTCAAGAGGGGCAGGACCAGCCTCAAGAGGGGCAGGACCAGCCTCAAGAGGGGCAGGACCAGCCTCAAGAGGGGCAGGACCAGCCTCAAGAGGCGCAGGACCAGCCTCAAGAGGCGCAGGACCAGCCTCAAGAGGCGCAGGACCAGCCTCAAGAGGGGCAGGATCAGCCTCAAGATGGTCAGGACCAGCCTCAAGAGGGGCAGGACCCTCCAAGTGACTCCGCACCAGCCTCAAGAGGGGCAGGACCAGCCTCAAGAGGGGCAGGATCAGCCTCGAGGCGCAGGACCAGCCTCAAGAGGGGCAGGACCAGCCTCAAGAGGCGCAGGACCCTCCAAGTGACTCCGCACCAGCGATCTCCTCACATCTAACACTTGTGAGAAAAGGATCGGAGCATTCGTCTAGGAAAGGAGTTTCATCACCTCCGACAAACTGTCTAAAACAGTATCCGTCATGGATATTGTATGCCTAGTAACGAAGTACTCTGGTACGAGGGTTTCAAAGTAACCCACCTGAACCTTCTATCCCACAGCGATCCACCCGCATCCTGCCCCTCCCAGGTTCCAAGATGCAGGATATAACCATATCGAACCGCTCAAACCACCTCCAAACATCAGACTAAGACCAGCGAACTCCAAGGAACAAAGCCGCCTCAAGGAGGAGGTGGAAGACCTATTGCGACAAGCATTAGAGAGGGTGAGAGGGCGGGGCATTTACTCTGTCTACGTCCTGATCCCAAGACCCCTCTTAGGCCTCAGAACCTTAAACAGATATATCAAAACACAATCCATCAAGATGACAACTCTTCAAGCGGTCGTGGCACACCTGAGGAAAGGAGACCACACACCTCAAGGATGCATACCTTCATGAACGGAAAAGACTGCTGAGATCCGTAGCAGACAAAGTTCACTACCAGTTCAAGGTACTACTCTTCGGCATAAGATACAGACCAAGTGTATTTACAAAATATCTACCCGCAGTGGAGGCCTCGCTTAAGGAGAAGGGGAATTTATTTATTTGAGGAGTTTTATATAGCATGAACATGACCCGTCTGGGTATCAGAGAGCTGTTCATATAGAACACATACATACCCGGCAAAGAATAAAGCAAACAGCAGTCAAAGAAAGCATTAGAAGGGAGCGAAGCAAATGCAGTACATCGTTCTGCCTGTGTACCCGTATCTGGATGACTGGTTAGCAAAAACAGGATAATTCGAAAGATGCCAGGAGAGCATAAGAACAGAACTACAAACGCTACACAACCTAGATTTCTCCAAAAAGTCAGGGAAAGACCTTTCTGGGAGCACAACTAAACACCAGATAAGCAAAAGCATTCCCTGTTCCGAAGAGAATCAATGCGCTAACAGGCCAGACTCTGCTTTACCAGAAGGAACAAGCTTTGACAGTGAGGACGGTGGGGGAACTGTTCAGCATGGCAGCTTCCTGTGTTCTCTTTATCCCCAGTGCACGGCTGCACATGAGACCACCACAGGAATGGCAACAAAGACAATGGCCACAGGCGACCGGGGCATTGGGAAGATCTAGTGGTCGTAGCAGACAAAGTACACAAGGAGCTGCAATGGTGGAACATATCAAACATCACGATAGACAAACCTTTTCAAAACCCAACTCCGTCAGTCAGTCATAACTGAGTCAGTCACAATCATAACTGAGTCAGTCACAATCATAACTGAGTCAGTCACAATCATAACTGAGTCAGTCACAATCATAACTGAGTCAGTCACAATCTTAACAGTCACAATCATAACAGTCACAATCATAACAGTCAGTCACAATCATAACAGTCACAATCATAACAGTCAGTCACAATCATAAGTCAGTCACAATCATAACGGAGTCGGTCACAATCATAACGGAGTCAGTCACTATCATAACGGATTCCTCACACAGGCTGGGGAGCACACATGAACGAGCTGAGGATCAAGGACGTGTGGAGCCTTCAGGGCGCAGTAAAGCACATAAGCGTGCTATAACTCAAAACTGTTTGTTCGAGGCATGTGTGCTGTAGATACACATTCTTTGCATACTCCTGCCATCTAGTGTTGGGTCTGGATGTTTGCAAGTTGTTTTTCTTCGAAGAAGTCTTTTCCAGTCACAAGGTTTTCTTTCCGCCATCGGGTTCGGATGTGTATTGTGGCGCTCCATTTTAAAACCATTATTGGGATCCCTTCGATGCGCAATTCACTCTACCCTCATCAGTATTGTTTTCAATCGCGTCTCCACTCCTCCCACTCTCCCTCCATCCCAGGGGAGGTCTGTTATGAATCTACAGACACAGGCTCTCCACTCCTCCCTCCATCCCAGGGGAGGTCTGTTATGAATCTACAGACACAGGCTCTCCACTCCTCCCTCCATCCCAGGGGAGGTCTGTTATGAATCAACAGACACAGGCTCTCCACTCCTCCCTCCATCCCAGGGGAGGTCTGTTATGAATCAACAGACACAGGCTCTCCACTCCTCCCTCCATCCCAGGGGAGGTCTGTTATGAATCTACAGACGCAGGCTCTCCACTCCTTCCTCCCTCTCTTTCAGGGATGATCTGCTATGAATGTCAAGGTTTTATTCCAAACTCCCAGGATCGGTCCGATGCTCAAGTGGGCCCACCTCTCAATCGCCCCACTCTCCAAAAGCTATCATAGCACAGAGGGTTGGCGGGATTAAGCGAGGGAAGGAAAGGATGGGGACAGCGGGGAGGGAGACCTATAAGACAAAAAACATCATAAGCCTATAACCAACTTCTTCTTAACTAAACTCGTATGTGTTTATATAGGTCTCCATTTACCTGTAAAGAAAAAGAAGGCTGCTCTGAAGTTTACCATACAGAAGAGTTCCTTCAAGTGCGGAAGCTCTTCTCCATATATGTGTGTGTTGTTCTAAAACATATATAGAAAAACAACCATTAACATGAGCGTCTAATTAAATTCCTACCATTCACACTCATTCATGCTGCGTCACCCACCACATATATATGACTACTGTGCATCACAGGGGAGGTTGTTTCACTTCACACACCAAACACCCCTGCTAAAACAAAGGAAACAATTATTTGGCATATATCGATACAGCACTTAACATCCAGCTGTCAAAGGCATTACTGTGCTCATGATCCATGTAGATAACAAGAAACTGATGTTGGCTTCACATCAGTGGTTTATACTGCGAGACTGAATCCAATGCGTATACTTCTTAGATATTGTATTGTATCGTATTGTAATTGCATGCTCGAGGCATATGAGCTGTAGATTATATACTTGTGCATATATCGCCATCTGGTGTTGGACTCGGATGTTTGCACTTTGTTTTTGTCTTGGAAGAAGTCTTTGTAGTCACGAGGTAGCTGACTCCTCCTTAGGGTGATAGTGCGCATGGGCATCGACTCCATCTCCAGATTGGTTTTTTCCGCCATCGGGTTCGGATGTGATTCGCTGCGCTCCGGGTCGGTGTCGTTCTCGAACCCCCTTCGACGCGCAATCCCTCACCACTCGACGGTATTGTCTCGATCGCGTTTCCTTTCGACGCGCATCTTCGAAAAATATAAAATCATCGACCTACATCTTCAACGCGGGCCGTTGGGCCTATCCGCGCCGATCACGCCAGCAGTCAATGGAAAGAACTCCTTTTAAAAAATGCCCCGGGTGTGGTGCTAAGTTCCCACACACGGATTTACACCAGGTTTTTAATCTCTGCCTCTCCCCGGAGTACGAGGACAAGAACTGCGAGGCCTGTGCATCTTTCAGGTCGAAGAAAACCATCCGTGACCGTCGGGCTCGATGTCACGAAATGTCCTGCGAAAGCAGCTCGGTTCCGGACATCTTTGGAGCAGATCCCGAAGTCCAGCCAGAACAACAAGAAGATGGAGAGATCTCAGTCTCCGAAGCCGACGACTCTGACAACGAAGACGAGGCAGTCACACCAGCTCAGCGGTCCGTGAGTACCGAGACCCCTCTCCTGCCCAACCCCAAACAAAAGGCTCCGGTAACACCTTCGCCCTTTGGCTCAGGTGGACACCGGCAACACATTTCAGACGCCCGCCCTCGGGCTCAGCTATCAAACTGAAAGAAAAGCCTTCCGGCTCGGGCTCGAGCCAGCCCCGTTCCGGTGCCGACAAGTCACCTTCGGCACCGAAGCCCAAAACCAAAGATGTGCCACACCCTTCTTCCTCGGCACCGAAAACCGCCTCGACGCCGAAGCCCTCGTTGTCGAAACAAACAAAGGACAAACATTCGGAGCCGAAAAACCTTCGGACCCGAGCAAACCTTCGGAGCCGAAAAAGGTCTCGGAGCCACAAACTCCTATACCAAAAGCTAAAGAGTCCAAGACCCCGCAGAAAGCTTCAGAAACAAAGGCAAAAGAACATTCTGACCCTAAACCTTCGGCACCGAAAAAGGACCTTGTACCCAAACAACAGTCTGTGCCAGATTTTTCGGATCCAAAGCAAAAAACACTACACATTGACCCACAAACCGGTCACGTTGTCGCCAAGCCTCCTAAAAAGAGGAAACTGGACACTTCACCAGACTCTGAAATACCCATTAAACAGAGCGAAATGGGCACTAATACGTCTCCACCTCCCTCTCCTTCTCCAGCTGATCCTAATTTGTTAATTTCTCCAGCACACTCCCCACAACATACATTTTCACCTCAACCACAGGATGATGAAGATGATTATAATGATGGGGATGGGAACGGAGCTCCAGATAGGGATGATGACGCACATACCATCCCACACGATGTAGATCCTTGGGATGATTACAATACAGATCCCGATCCACACAATGACCCGGATCTCTATCCCTCTAGGCCATCACCACCAGATGATAATATTGGGTTTGCGCAACTAATTAATAGGGATGCTCAATACCACGGGGTACAATTACACACTGATCCCTTAGAGGAAGACTTTTTATTGGAAACATTTGCACCCTCACAAAAGTCCACACACACCCTACCAATGCTAAAAGGCATGCTAAAACATGCACCAGAAGTGTTTAAAGACCCTGTCCGAGCCAGGATCCTGAACACCAGGGTGGACAAAAAATATATGGCAGCTCCCAATGACCCAGTGTACATCAGAGGTCAGGTCCCTTTAGATTCTCTTGTGGTGTCTAATGCAGGCAAGAGGGCTAATTCACAGAGCACAGGCGACGCCCCTCCTCCTGATAAGGAATCAAAACTCATAGACGCATCTGGCAAACGAATTGCGTCACAGGCTGCAAATCACTGGCGGATTGCCAACGCCCAAGCTTTGTTAGCCAGATATGACAGAGCTCACTGTGATGAGCTTGAAAAGCTTATGCAACATCTGCCTGACCAATATAAGAACAAAGCTAATGACCTTATACAGGAGGGTAAACTAATAACCAACACATCTATAAAATGTGCCCTCGATGCGGCTGATACAGCATCTTGTGCTATTAATACCAGCGTTTTACTACGCAGGCACGCTTGGCTCCGCATATCCGGATTCAAGCAAGAGGTGCAATCCACTATTCTTAATCAGCCTTTCGACCAAGAGCATCTTTTTGGGCCCACAGTCGACACATCTTTAGAAAAGATGAAAAAAGATACTGAGACTGCCAAGTCCATGGGGGCCTTGCAATTGTCTTCCCCTAGAGGCTCTTTTCGTCGCTCCTTTTACAGGGCTGGCTCCAAAACCACTGGCTCAGAACATCCCTCTTCATCATATAAAAGTCCCAATCAAACTACCTCCTCCAGAGGATATTTTCGAGGAGGATACAGGGGTAACAACAATAAGGGAAGAGGCCGCTGTAACAACACCCGCAGCTCCCCTGCCACCCAGCAGTGACTTCCCTCCACTTCCCCCCGATCATTCCACTCCTGTCGGGGGACGTCTCTCACAGTTCCTACCTGTCTGGAACTCCATCACAACATACAGGTGGGTAAGACAAATTATCCAGTATGGTTATTGCCTGGAACTCACCCCCACTCCCCCAACCATTCCTCCCAGACCACGTCCAATGTCCTCGGAACATCTGACGCTTCTAAAACAAGAGGTTCTCTCTCTATTACAAAAACATGCAATAGAACCAGTCCCCTCGCCTCATCAAGGCACAGGGGTTTACTCCCTATATTTTCTAATTCCAAAAAAGGACGGCTCTCTCAGGCCAATATTGGACCTCAGACCGTTAAACCTTTACATTCAGTCAGACCACTGCCACATGGTCACCCTCCAACAGGTGCTCCCACTGCTTCAACAAGGCGACTTTCTCTCCACTCTGGATTTAAAGGACGCCTACTTTCATATTCCCACTCACCCCGCTCACAGGAAATATCTCAGGTTCGTGGTAGACGGTCAACATTATCAGTTCAAAGTCCTCCCGTTTGAGGTTACCACAGCACCCAGAGTCTTCACAAAGTGCCTCGCAGTAGTAGCAGCTCACTTACGAAGACAACATATTCACATGTTCCCTTATCTGGACGACTGGCTCATAAAAGGCAAGTCACACAACAGCTGTGTGCAACACACACACAAAACAATCCAACTGCTTCACCAATTGGGATTCACGGTGAAGCTCACCAAGTCCCACCTCCAACCGTCCAACAATATCTAGGAGCTACAATAAACACTTCAAAAGCTCTAGCATACCCCAACCCAGTCAGGATATGCAACATTCAAGCTCTAATATCACAATTTCAGCCTCAACCCTAATTACCAGCTCGAGTGTTCATGCAGTTGATCGGGATGATGGCCTCTTGCATTCTCATCGTCCCTTATGCAAGACTCCAAATGAGTCCCTTACAGGAGTGTTTGGCACGTCAGTGGAACCAGGCTCAAGGTCAGTTAACAGATCTGGTGTTGGTGGACAGCCGCACACATCGCTCTCTTCAGTGGTGGAACACACAAAACCTTTCCAGCGGCCGGCCGTTCCTCGACCCGGTTCCACAAATAGTGCTAACAGCAGACGCATCGCTCACCGGCTGGGGAGCTCATCTTCAAAACCATACCATTCAGGGCATATGGACCCCTCGGCAAAAACAACACCACATAAATTACCTGGAATTACTGGCAATTTTTCTGGCATTAAAATCCTTTCAACTACATCGATAGGCAAAGCTGTCCTGGTCCGTACAGACAACATCACAGCAATGTACTACATACAGAAACAGGGGGGGGGACACACTCTACAGCTTTCACACCTAGCTCAAAGCATATGGAGATGGGCCATTCCGCAAAACATACATCTCCTTGCAGAACACCTCCCAGGAGTACACAATCAAATTGCAGATCTACTCAGTCGCCAAACACAGCAGATCCACGAATGGGAACTTCATCCTCAAGTTCTTCTCCCATTCTTTCACATGTGGGGCCACCCAGAAATAGACCTGTTCGCCACACATCAAAACGCAAAATGCCCAACCTTCGCGTCCAGGTATCCACACCCATCGTCCAAAGGCAATGCGCTACGGATGAACTGGTCAGACATATTTGCTTACGCTTTTCCTCCTCTCCCGCTCATTCCATTAGTGGTTCGGAAGCTCAAACAGCATTCCCTCACAATGATCCTAGTTGCTCCAACATGGGCCCGACAACCATGGTTCACAACCCTCTTGGAACTATCAGTAGTTCCTCATCAAAAGCTACGCCTCTCACCCAAGCTTCTCACTCAGAACCATGGAGAGATAAGGCATCGAGATCCCAGTCAGCTCAACCTTGCGATCTGGCACCTGAAGCCTTAGAGTTTGGCTACCTTAATCTCCCGCCAGACTGCATGAACATCATTAAAGAGGCTAGACGTCCTACCACCAGAGCATGCTACGCAGCAAAGTGGAAACGATTCGTAATTTACTGTACAAATAACAAAATCAATCCACTAGATGCTTCTATTCAAAACATCATATGTTATCTCCTACACCTACAACAATGTAGCCTAGCGTATACATCCATAAGACTACATCTCGCTGCAATAGCAGCCTATCTCCAAAAAAGACAACACTTGTCTTTGTTTAGAGTACCCGCTATCAAAGCATTCATGGAAGGACTTAATAGAATAATTCCACCTAGAGTTCCACCTTCCCCAGTCTGGAACCTCAATATTGTTCTTACCAGACTCATGGGTCCCCCATTTGAGCCTCTACGCAAATGCGAACTACAGTTCCTCACTTGGAAGTAGCCTTCCTCGTCGCTATCACATCTCTTAGAAGAGTTAGTGAATTCCAGGCATTAACCATACAAGAACCATTTTTGTAAATACATCACAACAAAGTGGTTCTTAGGCCTAACCCAAAAATTTTACCTAAAGTCGTTTCTGCCTTCCACCTTAACCAGTCTGTTGAACTCCCAGTTTTTTCCCTCTACCAGACTCCGTGGCAGAACGGGCTGTTTACACGCTAGACGTTAAAAGAGCAATACTTTACTACATTGAAAGGACAAATCCTTTAGAAAGACTAAACAACTCTTTGTGGCTTTCTCCCCACTTCATAAGGGCAATCCCATTTCAAAAGCGGGGATTGCAAGGTGGATTGTTAAATGCATCCAAATATGCTATCTTAAAGCCAAACGCACATTAGCCATTGCCCCTAGAGCTCATTCCACACGTAAACTAGGGGCTTCTATGGCATTCTTAGGGAACATTCCCCTAGACATCTGCAAAGCAGCAACTTGGTCTACACTGCACTCTTTCACAAAACACTATTGTGTAGATGTGCAAGCAAAACAACAAGCTAGTGTGGGCCAGGCTGTATTAAGAACACTTTTTCAGACCACTGCAACGGATACAGGTAGCCACCGCTAAGGAGATAACTGCTGTATAGTCTATGCACAAGTATATAATCTACAGCTCATATGCCTCGAACGGAAAATGCTACTTACCAGTATGCATCTGTTCTTGGCATGTAGAGCTGTAGATTCGTATACGCCCACCCGCCTCCCCGGATACCTCTGTCTGTTCCAGTACTATCTTACTTAGATACATGACACATGGACATCTCTTTCTATTTCTTACTAACTCCATCATAACCCTCCATGGCAAAACAATCTGGAGATGGAGTCGATGCCCATGCGCACTATCGTCCTAAGGAGGAGTCACCTACCTCGTGACTACAAAGACTTCTTCCAAGACAAAAACAAAGTGCAAACATCCGAGCCCAACACCAGATGGCGATCTATGCACAAGTATAAGAATCTACAGCTCTACATGCCAAGAACAGATGCATACTGGTAAGTAGCATTTTCCTTGTATAGCGCTTACTACCCCTGACGAGGCGTCAAAGCGCTTTTTCAGCGAGTAGCACGCTACTCCGGAACCCATAAAGGATTAGTGTTGAATTAGTATAGTGAAATATGAAAGTAATTTGAGGAGTGAATAGGTTAGTCAGTTATTTGGATTCAGAAGGATAGCGGAAGGATAGAAGAGGGAAAAAAGGTTTGTATTTATATGGCGCTTGTTACCCCTGATGGGGTGTTGAAGCGCTTTTTGGAGATTAGCACACTACTCCGGAACCCATAAAGGATTAGTGTTGAATTAGTATAGTGAAATATGAAAGTAATTTGAGTGGTGGATATTAGTCAGTTATTTGGATTGAGAAGGGTAGCAGAGGGATAGAAGAGGTAAAAAGGTTTGCATTTATATAGCGCTTGCTACCCCTGATGTGGGGTTGAAGTGTTTTTTTCGGCGAGTAGCACGCTACTCCGGAACCCATAAAGGATTAGTGTTGAATTAGTATAGTGAAATATGAAAGTAATTTGAGTGGTGGATATGTTATTCAGTTATTTGGATTGAGAAGGATAGTGGAGGGATAGAAGAGGGGAAACGGTTTGCATTTATAGAGCGCTTGCTACCCTTGATGGGGTGTTGAAGTGCTTTTTCGGCGAGTAGCACGCTACTTCGTAGGCCAGAAAGGATCAGTGGGAAATTAGTAGAGTGAAAATAGGTGGTCACTGGAAGAAGTAGCCAAGAGTGAGAGATGATAGTCGCAGAATAAAGAGGTTAGGCTAGACCTGGTACAGAAAGCATTCAGTGATGCCGCATGTGGGTTGGGGCTAGACGGTAGCTATGCCAGCAGTAAGTAAGGTTTTACAGAACAAGGGTCCCACACAATTAGAATGCAGACATAAAATTTCACAATTTCATAATAAAAATTGGAATAAACAAATGTTTAAGTTACGAGATAGGTGTTTAATGCTAGTGTCAATGATGCACGACAGTATCTATATTGTTTGTGGAGTATGAGATGTAGCCTCAACTGTGACTTTTGTTTACTTATAGTTACGCTTACTGAAAAGTCACAATTTTAAGTCACTTGCCTGGGGTAAGGAAATCGGCCGATTTCCCTCTGCCTTGTCACGGTTGCTCACCCTTATCTCTCACGTGTTGATACTGTCGTGCATCATTGACACTAGCATTAAACACCTATCTCGTAACTTAAACATTTGTTTATTCCAATTTTTATTATGAAATTGTGAAATTTTATGTCTGCATTCTAATTGTGTGGGACCCTTGTTCTGTAAAACACAACTCCACCCTTGGTCCCCGCTGACTTCCAGGGTTCCTTGTTCTTTTGTTAGCAGTAAGTAAGGGGCATAGCAGCAGGCCCAGGAAACTGTATTCGAAGTAGAGTGTGGTGAGAACAAAGTAAACAAAGGGGGTGGGGATGCCAGCAGTTAAACTGTTCTCCATGAGCTGCAGAGTAGCACACCGGGGAGTCACTAGTGAAGAGATAAGCGATACTCATAGCTGAAAGAGTGAGGCAGAGGGGAGACTATGTTGATGTTATAAAAAAAGGGCACTCAATTATTCTCAGAAGATGGTGTGGAGATATATCGGAAGAGGCAGCAGAGGGACAGGGGTGCGAAGCAGAGGTTCATTGTGGGCCATTCTATAGGAGTCTTTCTTGAGGTGCCTTGTTTCGAGGGGACGGGCGAGTGCTCCAATGGCAAACTTTCATTTTGCCTTGGTTTCCAAAAATCTCTGCATTGGAGCCAAAAGCAAATAGGAATCTTGTCGGTCACACGTTTTACCACCAAGTTAAGTTTAGTTTAGTTTAGTTTAGCGCTTACAGAGCGCAACGTACACTAAAGCTTCTTGGAGCTGTTAAATTAAATATAACCACAAAACAGGGAAACATACAAACAATCCCAGGTGTTCCCAGAAAACAGTTAATATTTAGTAATTAAAAATGAGTCTTCTCATGTCTGTGAAAAGTCTGAATGGGAGACATGAACTAGTGCCTAAGGGGGAATAGCCCAAGCCAATCCAGAGATCTACACATAGGAGTTACATGGACTTTACTCCTAGTCTCGAGCAGCGCATCCTGCAGAGTGTGCGCGGCTGATAAACCTGTCCTCAGTGTCTCTAGAAGAAACAGATGTATTAAGGAGAAATTAAATCACTAACTACAGAAATATACAGTTCTTTACTGCTAAAGGTAACATTTTCTTTAACAGTGTAAGTTTTAAAAGCAAGTGCTGGTCAAGGGTTGGTTGGCATCCAAATAAATGGCAAGCTGGCATATGGTATTGGATAGCACCGGCGGAGAACCTACAGCGTCTGTCCAGAAGGCGGCCATGGGACAGATGTTTCTGCTGTAAGGATTACGCTTCTGGAGGTGAGAGGTCACTGCCAGGTATATACTGTTACTAAGAGTTCAGTAAAAGAATCGTGAAGAACTGCGACTGACCTGACGGATGACGTTGTGGGGAGAACCCTAAAATCAGAGGGGTGTCATAGGCGTACATATACGACTGGACACCTAAGGTGTGTAGGAGTTCGGCCGAAAGCACCAGAGATATATTAAGAGTGGGGACAGCAAAGAGGCACGAGGCAGAGCACAGCTAATCATCCTTCTCAGATTCCACGGTGGGAACATGTGCTCCTGCGGGGGAAAGAACAACTCAATCCATTTGAGTGTGGAGACTCCAAGAGTCACTTCCAGGAGATGGTGAGGAGGACATGACCACTGATGGGTCTAATAGAATAATGACACCGAAAGCTACGTCATTCACCACTCTACATAGACCGGCCACGACTCTAGTGGGGACGGCAGTAGGGCTGGAAGAACACAGTGGGCATTGCTTTTGATGTAGGTTTGCAGCTTTTACACAGCCAGGTTCCGAAGAATATTTCTCCGGTTTGGAATTAGCAAAATCGGCCATTAGTTCGGATCGATCAGGGTTGGGTAGGGATTCCTTAATAATGGTTTAACCATTGCTGATTCCAAGAAGTGAGGTATTTCTCAGTGCTTTGGAGAAGTGTTGGATAATAACAAAAGTTGAGGGGCCAAGAAAGCACCGAATTATTGAATTATTCTGGCTGAGCCCAGATCAGCAGGGGAGCCAGATGGGCAGTAATAGAGATGACCAGAGATGGGCAGTAATAGAGATGACCAGAGATGGGCAGTAATAGAGATGACCAGAGATGGGCAGTAACAGAGATGACCACAGATGGGCAGTAACAGAGATGACCAGAGATGGGCAGTAACAGAGATGACCAGAGATGGGCAGTAACAGAGATGACCAGAGATGGGCAGTAACAGAGATGACCACAGATGGGCAGTAATAGAGATGACCACAGATGGGCAGTAATAGAGATGACCACAGATGGGCAGTAATAGAGATGACCACAGATGGGCAGTAACAGAGATGACCAGAGATGGGCAGTAACAGAGATGACCACAGATGGGCAGTAATAGAGATGACCAGAGATGGGCAGTAATAGAGATGAACAGAGATGGGCAGTAATAGAGATGACCAGAGATGGTCAGTAATAGAGCTGACCAGAGATGGGCAGTAATAGAGATGACCAGAGATGGGCAGTAATAGAGATGACCAGAGATGGGCAGTAATAGAGCTGACCAGAGCTCTTCCTTGACCAGCGGGGAGCCTGGGACATCCCGCTCATGCAGCAGCTGGATACATCTGGAGAGTAATGGTGGTCAAGCTAGCCTGCGGCAGAGACGCTGGTCAGAAGCATGATAGCAAGGAAAGGCCTCCATTTGCGCATCTCATTAAGAGTAAGATGCCTGTGATGTATACAAGCATGGACACGGTCTTTTTTTTAGAGTTTAGGTCAACTTAACTGAACTCTTAGGCACAGTACGCAGTCAGAAACGCTGTAACTGTATATACTCCTACTTAGTTTACACTACATCAGAGGCAGTACTTAGTAATCATAGTATCTGCCAACAGGAAGACAGGCCTACTGTCAGTTGGAGGGTAGGGGAGAACCAGAGATACTTGTAGGCAGAGAACTTGGTTTTAATGGATCTGCAGGACTTGAATATTCAGCGCTGTCCTGAATTTTGCAGGTACGAGCTCCTGAGTTGTCACAAGAGCAGACTGTGCAAGTCCGAGCTCCTGAGTTGTCACAAGAGCAGAGCAGACTGTGCAGGTCCGAGCTCCTGAGTTGTGTCACAAGAGCAGAGCAGACTGTGCAGGTCCGAGCTCCTGAGTTGTCACAAGAGCAGAGCAGACTGTGCAGGTCCGAGCTCCTGAGTTGTCACAAGAGCAGAGCAGACTGTGCAGGTCCGAGCTCCTGAGTTGTCACAAGAACAGAGCAGACTGTGCAGGTCCGAGCTCCTGAGTTGTGTCACAAGAGCAGAGCAGACTGTGCAGGTCCGAGCTCCTGAGTTGTGTCACAAGAGCAGAGCAGACTGTGCAGGTCCGAGCTCCTGAGTTGTCACAAGAGCAGAGCAGACTGTGCAGGTCCGAGCTCCTGAGTTGTCACAAGAGCAGAGCAGACTGTGCAGGTCCGAGCTCCTGAGTTGTGTCACAAGAGCAGAGCAGACTGTGCAGGTCCGAGCTCCTGAGTTGTGTCACAAGAGCAGAGCAGACTGTGCAGGTCCGAGCTCCTGAGTTGTCACAAGAGCAGAGCAGACTGTGCAGGTCCGAGCTCCTGAGTTGTCACAAGAGCAGAGCAGACTGTGCAGGTCCGAGCTCCTGAGTTGTCACAAGAGCAGAGCAGACTGTGCAGGTCCGAGCTCCTGAGTTGTGTCACAAGAGCAGAGCAGACTGTGCAGGTCCGAGCTCCTGAGTTGTGTCACAAGAGCAGAGCAGACTGTGCAGGTCCGAGCTCCTGAGTTGTCACAAGAGAAGAGCAGACTGTGCAGGTCCGAGCTCCTGAGTTGTCACAAGAGCAGAGCAGACTGTGCAGGTCCGAGCTCCTGAGTTGTCACAAGAACAGAGCAGACTGTGCAGGTCCGAGCTCCTGAGTTGTGTCACAAGAGCAGAGCAGACTGTGCAGGTCCGAGCTCCTGAGTTGTCACGAGCAGAGCAGACTGTGCAGGTCCGAGCTCCTGAGTTGTCACAAGAGCAGAGCAGACTGTGCAGGTCCGAGTTCCTGAGTTGTGTCACAAGAGCAGAGCAGACTGTGCAGGTCCGAGCTCCTGAGTTGTCACAAGAGCAGAGCAGACTGTGCAGGTCTGAGCTCCTGAGTTGTCACAAGAGCAGAGCAGACTGTGCAGGTCCGAGCTCCTGAGTTGTCACAAGAGCAGAGCAGACTGTGCAGGTCCGAGCTCCTGAGTTGTCACAAGAGCAGAGCAGACTGTGCAGGTCCGAGCTCCTGAGTTGTCACAAGAGCAGACTGTGCAGGTCCGAGCTCCTGAGTTGTCACAAGAGCAGAGCAGACTGTGCAGGTCCGAGCTCCTGAGTTGTCACAAGAGCAGAGCAGACTGTGCAGGTCCGAGCTCCTGAGTTGTCACAAGAGCAGACTGTGCAGGTCCGAGCTCCTGAGTTGTGTCACAAGAGCAGAGCAGACTGTGCAGGTCCGAGCTCCTGAGTTGTCACAAGAGCAGAGCAGACTGTGCAGGTCCGAGCCCCTGTGTTGTCACAAGAGCAGAGCAGACTGTGCAGGTCCGAGCTCCTGAGTTGTCACAAGAGCAGAGCAGACTGTGCAGGTCCGAGCTCCTGAGTTGTCACAAGAGCAGAGCAGACTGTGCAGGTCCGAGCTCCTGAGTTGTCACAAGAGCAGAGCAGACTGTGCAGGTCCGAGCTCCTGAGTTGTCACAAGAACAGAGCAGACTGTGCAGGTCCGAGCTCCTGAGTTGTGTCACAAGAGCAGAGCAAACTGTGCAGGTCCGAGCTCCTGAGTTGTCACAAGAGCAGAGCAGACTGTGCAGGTCCGAGCTCCTGAGTTGTCACAAGAGCAGAGCAGACTGTGCAGGTCCGAGCTCCTGAGTTGTCACAAGAGCAGAGCAGACTGTGCAGGTCCGAGCTCCTGAGTTGTGTCACAAGAGCAGAGCAGACTGTGCAGGTCCGAGCTCCTGAGTTGTCACAAGAGCAGAGCAGACTGTGCAGGTCCGAGCTCCTGAGTTGTGTCACAAGAGCAGAGCAGACTGTGCAGGTCCGAGCTCCTGAGTTGTCACAAGAGCAGAGCAGACTGTGCAGGTCCGAGCTCCTGAGTTGTCACAAGAGCAGAGCAGACTGTGCAGGTCCGAGCTCCTGAGTTGTCACAAGAGCAGAGCAGACTGTGCAGGTCCGAGCTCCTGAGTTGTCACAAGAGCAGAGCAGACTGTGCAGGTCCGAGCTCCTGAGTTGTCACAAGAACAGAGCAGACTGTGCAGGTCCGAGCTCCTGAGTTGTGTCACAAGAGCAGAGCAGACTGTGCAGGTCCGAGCTCCTGAGTTGTCACAAGAGCAGAGCAGACTGTGCAGGTCCGAGCTCCTGAGTTGTCACAAGAGCAGAGCAGACTGTGCCTCATTTTCTTCAGGTTCTTGATATGGAAACTTTTAACAGGTTCTCCTCACAGGAGGGGTGAGTGTGACTTGAGGTATGCCAACATATATGAAATGACACAAAACTGGATGAATTGTAAGTGCGGCGCGGTGCTGATGTTTGGTGGGATGGAGAGATGAGAAGGATGTTGATGTTACGCTGAACCTATCCCACGCCCAGAGGGTACCCAGATACCCGACGCCGCACACTGGGCAGTACTATTTACAAAACTCTCTGAGAGCAGATGTGACAACTGATTCGGAGTCACAAAGAAATAGTGAAATAGTGCAACTAGTGTGGTAACCTGCTGTTATCCGTGCAAAAGGTACAGGAGGGGCTCTTGGCACTTCCCACCACAGGGAATGAGGCACAAAGGCACTAACAACTGAATATGCATTAGCGTCATGTGGTTAATTCGGACTTAATGTGTCTCGCAACAGGTATGTACAACACGAAAGAGGGTTCCTGCCGAGCACACCCAGGTGATAAAAAGGGGGCACTTCAGGCACAACACACCCATAAAGTAGCCAGTGACTGGGATCAGCTACCTAGGCTGCACACCGGCCTTTCCATGTTTCCAGCTTGAAGGGTGTGAGCAGGGCAGGCTAGCTCATCTATGGACCATGGGGTGAGAGTTTCTGTGGTCCCACGAGCCTCGCATATGTGGGTGCTCCTCGCAAGAGAGTGTCGATGTACCCAGCTCGGAGGGTGTGAGCAGGGAAGGCTAGCTAAGCCCATCTATGGACCATGGGGTGAGAGTTTCTGTGGTCCCACGAGCCTCTCATATGTGGGTGCTTCTCGCAAGAGAGTGTCGATGTTTCCAGCTCGGAGGGTGTGAGCAGGGCAGGCTAGCTAAGCCCATCTATGGACAATGGGGTGAGGTTTCTGTGGTCCCACGAGCCTCGCATATGTGGGTGCTCCTCGCAAGAGAGTGTCGATGTACCCAGCTCGGAGGGTGTGAGCAGGGCAGGCTAGCTAAGCCCATCTATGGACAATGGGGTGAGAGGTTTCTGTGGTTCAAGGAGACTCCCATATGTGGGTGCTCCTCGCAAGAGTGTGTCGATGTTTCCAGCTCGGAGGGTGTGAGCAGGGCAGGCTAGCTAAGCCCAAATATGGACAATGGGGTGAGAGGTTTCTGTGGTTCAAGGAGACTCCCATATGTGGGTGCTCCTCGCAAGAGAGTGTCGATGTTTCCAGCTCGGAGGGTGTGAGCAGGGCAGGCTAGCTAAGCCCATCTATGGACAATGGGGTGAGAGGTTTCTGTGGTTCATGGAGACTCCCATATCTGGGTGCTCCTCGCAAGAGAGTGTTGATGTTTCCAGCTCGGAGGTTGTGAGCAGGGCAGGCTAGCTAAGCCCATCTATGGACAATGGGGTGAGGTTTCTGTGGTCCCACGAGCCTCGCATATGTGGGTGCTCCTCGCAAGAGAGTGTCGATGTTTCTAGCTCGGAGGGTGTGAGCAGGGCAGGCTAGCTAAGCCCATCTATGGACCATGGGGTGAGAGGTTTCTGTGGTACAAGGAGACTCCCATATGTGGGTGCTCCTCGCAAGAGTGTCGATGTTTCCAGCTCGGAGGGTGTGAGCAGGGCAGGCTACCTAAGCCCATCTATGGACCATGGGGTGAGAGGTTTCTGTGGTACAAGGAGACTCCCATATGTGGGTGCTCCTCGCAAGAGTGTCGATGTTTCCAGCTCGGAGGGTGTGAGCAAGGCAGGCTAGCTAAGCCCATCTATGGACAATGGGGTGAGGTTTCTGTGGTCCCACGAGCCTCGCATATGTGGGTGCTCCTCGCAAGAGAGTGTCGGTTTCCAGCTCGGAGGGTGTGAGCAGGGCAGGCTAGCTAAGCCCATCTATGGACAATGGGGTGAGAGGTTTCTGTGGTTCAAGGAGACTCCCATATGTGGGTGCTCCTCGCAAGAGAGTGTCGATGTTTCCAGCTCGGAGGGTGTGAGCAGGGCAGGCTAGCTAAGCCCATCTATGGACAATGGGGTGAGAGGTTTCTGTGGTTCAAGGAGACTCCCATATGTGGTGCTCCTCGCAAGAGAGTGTCGATGTTTCCAGCTCGGAGGGTGTGAGCAGGGCAGGCTAGCTAAGCCCATCTGTGGACAATGGGGTGAGAGGTTTCTGTGGTCCCACGAGCCTTTCATACGTGGGTGCTCCTTGCAAGAGAGTGTTGATGTACCCAGCTCGGAGGGTGTGAGCAGGGCAGGCTAGCTAAGCCCATCTATGGACAATGGGGTGAGAGGTTTCTGTGGTCCCACGAGCCTCGCATATGTGGGTGCTCCTCGCAAGAGAGTGTCGATGTTTCCAGCTCAAGGGTGTGAGCAGGTCAGGCTAGCTAAGCCCATCTATGGGCAATGGGGTGAGAGGTTTCTGTGGTTCAAGGAGACTCCCATATGTGGGTGCTCCTCGCAAGAGAGTGTTGATGTTTCCAGCTCGGAGGGTGTGAGCAGGGCAGGCTAGCTAAGCCCATCTATGGACAATGGGGTGAGAGGTTTCTGTGGTTCAAGGAGACTCCCATATGTGGGTGCTCCTCGCAAGAGAGTGTCGATGTTTCCAGCTTGGAGGGTGTGAGCAGGGCAGGCTAGCTAAGCCCATCTATGGACAATGGGGTGAGGTTTCTGTGGTCCCACGAGCCTCGCATATGTGGGTGCTCCTCGCAAGAGAGTGTCGATGTTTCTAGCTCGGAGGGTGTGAGCAGGGCAGGCTAGCTAAGCCCATCTATGGACCATGGGGTGAGAGGTTTCTGTGGTACAAGGAGACTCCCATATGTGGGTGCTCCTCGCAAGAGTGTCGATGTTTCCAGCTCGGAGGGTGTGAGCAGGGCAGGCTAGCTAAGCCCATCTATGGACAATGGGGTGAGAGGTTTCTGTGGTTCAAGGAGACTCCCATATGTGGGTGCTCCTCGGAAGAGAGTGTCGATGTTTCCAGTTCGGAAGGTGTGAGCAGGGCAGGCTAGCTAAGCCCATCTAAGGACAATGGGGTGAGGTTTCTGTGGTCCCACGAGCCTCGCATATGTGGGTGCTTCTTGCAAGAAAGTGTCGATGTTTCCAGCTCGGAGGGTGTGAGCAGGGCAGGTTAGCTAAGCCCATCTATGGACAATGGGGTGAGAGGTTTGTGTGGTTCAAGGAGACTCCCATATGTGGGTGCTCCTCGCAAGAGAGTGTCGATGTTTCTAGCTCGGAGGGTGTGAGCAGGGCAGGCTAGCTAAACCCATCTATGGACAATGGGGTGAGAGGTTTCTGTGGTTCAAGGAGACTCCCATATGTGGGTGCTCCTCGCAAGAGAGTGTCGATTATTATTATGTAGCTTATAGAGCGCGCGGCTACCCCCAACGGGAGTGTCCCGGCGCTGGCAGGGGAGACATAGAAAGAGGTGGGGTGAGTATGTTGGAATCCGCAAGGTGCTAAGGAAGACTAAAGAGCCACGTCTTCAAGGATTTCCGGAAGCTAGACTCCGAGTTGGCTTTTCTGATGTGTTCGGGCAAGGAGTTCCACAGGGTCGTGGTTCTGATGGGGAAGGACCGCCCTCCTATTCTAGCTTTGGCAAAGCAAGGGGTGACGAGGAGTTCAAGATGATTGGATCTTAGGTTTCTTGTTTGATGGGATTTACGGATTCTTTTCCGTAAATAGTGGGGGCCAACTTCGTTTATTGCCCTGTAAGCAAGGGTGAGCGCTTTGAATTCTGTTTGTTTTTTCACGGGCAGCCAGTGTAGACTACGTAGATGGGGGGAGATGTGATGCCTTAGCGGGACATTTCTGATAAGCCTTGCGGCTGCATTCTGTATTGTTTGCAGTTTCCTTCACAGATAGGCTGGTAAGCCCAGATATAGACTATATGCGTAGTCTAGTTGTGATGTTATAAGTGCGTGGACAATTGTTTTCCTACAGTCCATTGGTAGGAGGTGGAGAAATCTTCGTAACGCCTTCATTTTCCAGAAGCAGGATGAGGACACATGTCCTATCTGGATTTTGCATGAGAGAGTGTTGTCAAATTTAAAACCCAGATTCCTGGCCGAGGACACAGGAAGTGGAGGAGGATTGAGCTGTAAAGGCCACCACAGATCAGATTGGGGAGGAGAAGGCTGATTAAAAAACAGTACCTCCGTTTTATCGGCATTCAGCCGTAGACAGTTCTTAGTCATCCAGGCTGATATATCTATCAGACACTGCTTAAAGTTTGTGAATGCGGCCTCCGAATGGTCTTTGAAGGAGAACACCAGCTGGGTGTCATCAGCGTATGAGATGACACGCCATGTTGCTCTACAAGTGGGGCTAGGGGGGCAAGATAAATGTTAAAAAGGGTCGGGCTGAGAGCCGAGCCCTGTGGCACTCCACAGATCACGGGGTGGGGTGATGAGACATGAGGATGCAGCCTTGTCCTCTGGGACCGCCCCTCAAGAAAGGAACTGAACCAGGCCAAGGTGGTCCTATTTACTCCCAGTTGCCTGAGCCTGTCAAGGAGGATCTTATGTGACACCGTGTCAAATGCTGCTGACAGGTCTAGCAGCACCAGCATTGCACAGCTACCCTTATCTAAGGTTTCCCGGATTGTTTCAGCTACCTCCAGCAGAGCTGTCTCAGTGCTGTAGCCAGCTCTAAATCCGGACTGAGAATCGTATAGTGGTTTGTTAGCTTCTAGGAAGTTGGATAGCTGTTTCTGCACTTCTTTCTCAAGGATCTTGGCTGGTGATGGCAGAAGGGAGATGGGTCTGAAATTTTTTAGTACAGCTGGATCTGCATCCTCCTTCTTGAGGATAGGTTGGACAAGTGCAGTTTTCCAGATGGACGGGTAAGTGCCTGATTTTAGGGATGCGTTCCAAAGCAGATTCAGTGGAGGGTTAATCAGTGGGGCAAGTAGTTTAAAAAACCTAGCAGGGCAGGGATCCATAGGGGATCCAGATTTTATTTTTTCCAACTGCCTGAGAGAGGTATCTGGGTTAAATGGGCTGAATTCCGACCAGGTGTGTGTGTGTGGGGGGGGGAGGAAGGTATGTTGGGGGTATCCGTTTCAGTGAATGATGCTTAAATGTCTTGAATTTTTTCTTGAAAAAAGAACGAAAGATTCTCACAGAGAGTATCGGACGGGGTTATATTGCTTGGCAGATGTTTCCAGCTCGGAGGGTGTGAGCAGGGCAGGCTAGCTAAGCCCATCTATGGACAATGGGGTGAGGTTTCTGTGGTCCCACGAGCCTCGCATATGTGGGTGCTCCTCGCAAGAGAGTGTCGATGTTTCCAGCTCGGAGGGTGTGAGCAGGGCAGGCTAGCTAAGCCCATCTTTGGACAATGGGGTGAGAGGTTTCTGTGGTTCAAGGAGACTCCCATATGTGGGTGCTCCTCGCAAGAGAGTGTCGATGTTTCCAGCTCGGAGGGTGTGAGCAGGGCAGGCTAGCTAAGCCCATCTGTGGACAATGGGGTGAGAGGTTTCTGTGGTCCCACGAGCCTTTCATACGTGGGTGCTCCTTGCAAGAGAGTGTTGATGTACCCAGCTCGGAGGGTGTGAGCAGGGCAGGCTAGCTAAGCCCATCTATGAACAATGGGGTGAGGTTTCTGTGGTCCCACGAGCCTCGCATATATAGGTGCTCCTCGCAAGAGTGTCAATGTTTCCAGCTCAGAGGGTGTGAGCAGGGTAGGCTAGCTAAGCCCATCTATGGACAATGGGGTGAGAGGTTTCTGTGGTTCAAGGAGACTCCCATATGTGGGTGCTCCTCACAAGAGAGTGTCGATGTTTCCAGCTCAAGGGTGTGAGCAGGGCAGGCTAGCTAAGCCCATCTGTGGACAATGGGGTGAGAGGTTTCTGTGGTCCCACGAGCCTCGCATACGTGGGTGCTCCTCGCAAGAGAGTGTTGATGTACCCAGCTCGGAGGGTGTGAGCAGGGCAGGCTAGCTAAGCCCATCTATGGACAATGGGGTGAGAGGTTTCTGTGGTCCCACGAGCCTCGCATATGTGGGTGCTCCTCGGAAGAGAGTGTTGATGTTTCTAGCTCGGAGGGTGTGAGCAGGGCAGGCTAGCTAAGCCCATCTGTGGACAATGGGGTGAGAGGTTTCTGTGGTTCAAGGAGACTCCCATATGTGGGTGCTCCTCGCAAGAGAGTATCGATGTTTCCAGCTTGGAGGGCGTGAGCAGGGCAGGCTAGCTAAGCCCATCTATGGACAATGGGGTGAGAGGTTTCTGTGGTTCAAGGAGACTCCCATATGTGGGTGCTCCTCGCAAGAGAGTGTCAATGTTTCTAGCTCGGAGGGTGTGAGCAGGGCAGGCTAGCTAAGCCCATCTATGGACAATGGGGTGAGAGGTTTCTGTGGTTTAAGGAGACTCCCATATGTGGGTGCTCCTCGCAAGAGAGTGTCAATGTTTCCAGCTCGGAGGGTGTGAGCAGGGCAGGCTAGCTAAGCCCATCTATGGACAATGGGGAGAGGTTTCTGTGGTTCAAGGAGCCTCGCATATGTGGGTGCTCCTCGCAAGAGAGTGTCGATGTTTCCAGCTCGGAGGGTGTGAGCAGGGCAGGCTAGCTAAGCCCATCTATGGACAATGGGGTGAGAGGTTTCTGTGGTTCAAGGAGCCTCGCATACGTGGGTGCTCCTCGCAAGAGAGTGTCGATGTTTCCAGCTCAAGGGTGTGAGCAAAGCAGGCTAGCTAAGCCCATCTATGGACAATTCGGGTGAGAGGTTTCTGTGGTTCAAGGAGACTCCCATATGTGGGTGCTCCTCGCAAGAGAGTGTCGATGTACCCAGCTCGGAGGGTGTGAGCAGGGCAGGTTAGCTAAGCCCATCTATGGACAATGGGGTGAGGTTTCTGTGGTCCCACGAGCCTCGCATATGTGGGTGCTCCTCGCAAGAGTGTCGATGTTTCCAGCTCGGAGGGTGTGAGCAGGGCAGGCTAGCTAAGCCCATCTATGGACATTGGGGTGAGAGGTTTCTGTGATCCCACGAGCCTCGCATATGTGGGTGCTCCTTGCAAGAGAGTGAAAGAGGCATGTAAGTAAATAAGAGCCTGTCTGCATGAACTCTTCGGTGAACTGCAGAGGCACCAGTTTTCAGTGCCAGGGTCCTCGTTAGGAGGGCGCTGCAGCTTGCACCACACATTGCCCCTGTCAGCGCTGCCAATGGCAGCACCCACACAATAACTAATCATCACACTCTTAAAAGTGTGACAATTCAACCAACTCTAGGCCCCCACAGCTATAAGAAAGCCTTGGGCAGCAGTCAATAGTCCTCTTTAACAGCGCCAACATGTGGCAGACTGGTACAAGCCCCCGCGTAGACAGTTAAATGCCGGTGCTGAGCACCTGAAACCCCCGGCTCAAATTAAGCACTGCCAGTTTTCATGGTCATGGAGATTTCCCAAAAAAGAGTGTTCTGCGCTTGTGCTGGTGGGACAGTCCTGCATCCACCGACGGTGGTGATGCACTTCCTCGCTTCACTCCAGAAACAACAAACTCAAGGCATCCTTCATCTGATTTCAAGAATTTAGTGGGGTGTCCTGGGAGTTGCCCCGGTTAAGTCTTTTTCATTCTCTTTCCCTGGGCTATAGGTTTGACCCGACAGTGCACCGCAACCCACTTGGATCCCCCCTCCTAACTTCTGCCCACAACCCCCAAACCAGCCTAATGGCACTACATCCTAATCAAACCCAAAACTGTAATAAGTGCATCAGTATCCGGCGGCAATATTCGCTTTTTACTACAAAACTACAGAGAACCAAAGTCATTGTCCTACCTGATATGGCGTACAGATTCGAATGCTGGTTTTCAAAGTCTGGTCGAGTGTTTTTGCCTCAAACTAGCAGTCATTTCCAATACAGTTATTGATCAGAATAAAAATTTGCTAGCATTCGCGCCAAGAATTTTCAATTCTATTAAGGACACAGAGGCGAGGATTATGCTTTCCCTTTCTTTACTGAAAATATACAGCAGCCAATGAAAACGTTTTTAACATATAAGGAAAAACTACATTTCCCAAAATGCCATGGTACAGTATCAACAACCATAGAGACTAGCCCTATAAATGACGCTCTTCTTACGAACACCTCCTCCTTCTTTGCCCAACGAGCATTGTCCATGAGTTAATTGACCATTGTCTAAGAAAAACCTAGAACTTGTCGAAACAGCAAACAGTAACATCGTAGACTGAACTGCAGACTCCGCAGATGAAGACCTTACAATACGCCTTCCAAGAAGACCAAAGCGATCGTCTATTCGCCCTTCTGTTCCGCACCTGTAATAGAAATCGGACTCGTAATAACTGTGGCAAACACTTGTCTCAGGGTGGGTAAAACATGAGTTATCGACAATAAATGTACCTGGGGTGGGATAATCCTCGCCTCCGTGTCCTTAATAGAATTGAAACTTCTTGGCGCGAATGCTAGCTAATGTTATATTCTATTACAGGACCGGAGGCTTCGGATTATGCTAGTTTAACGCTTATCTAAGACTACAGAAGCAACATCGCCCACAGGTTTATAATAAAATTGTTTAAATGTAGAGCTAGACGACCAATCAGCTGCTCTCATTATATCCTGTATACTTGTACCTAACATAAATGATTTTGAAGCCATAGCGCCCCTTACGGAGTGCGCTCCAAACACACCAGTATCAATGCCTGCCTCTGTCATGATATATCTGAGCCATCTGGCAATAGTAGCAGAGGTAACTGGTTTAAAGGGTTTTTGTAAAGCAATTAACAATCTTGAACAACCGACCGGTCGGGTACATTCCTCATAAACTTTTAGACATTTCACTACGCACAATTTATCATTCAACGGGAAAGCATTGTAATTAATGGACCTCAAAAAGGTTTTGGTCCGAGCAGAAATTACAAATGACACTCCCTCAGGAGAAAATATCCTACCATCTAAATCCAAGACTCTAATATCAGAGACACGTTGGCATGCAGATAAACAGAGAAGCATAGCTAATTTAGCAGACAATTGTTTCCTGGAAAGTAACTCATTTCTAGGCCAATTATCGAACAAGTTTAGAACTTTAGAGACATCCCATAAAGAAGAATACTGAGCCTTAGGTGGGTTCGCCACACGTATTCCTTGTAAGAGTTTACATACCACCGGATGCATACCTACCGGTCTTCCATCTATGTGCGCATGTCCCGCCCAGGGCCTGCTCTAGAGTGGTGCGATCGGTGCAACCGGGCCTTGACTTGGGGTGGGGGCGTCATTTTTTAAAATGGGTATTATCATTTTAAAAGCACCTGCCACCTTGTTCCTGGCCTCCGGCAACTTTCAGACATCAATTAAAATGTCAAGAGAAGTCCGGTGAATAACCGTCTTTCTGGAAAGAGACCGGAGGTTTGTCTAGTGGAAGTTTTGACTCATACTAAGGTAGCGCAGAGGGTTAAAATACCTGCTGCTAAGAATGTGTACCAGGCAGATAACGAAGTGCATATAATGTAAATAGGTCAGTGGGTTACTGCTTCTGTAAGAGAGTTCCTTTTGTTACTTGTCGTTTATAAGTCTAAATCCTAATATAGAACATTGAGCCATTAACTGTCACCCTAGAGCTGCTGCAAAATGCAAGGTATATGTTTAAGCTATATGTTTTTTTTGCCCAGTCTTTCATTATCCTAATTTTGTGAAAAGGGTTCATTTGGGTAGAAAACAATTCTTATTATGAAAGAGAACCCCTAACAATGATGTTGCGTTTTAAATTCTGAATTTGTGCCTTTCCTGAATAAGAACTTTAACTATATTGCCTACCAGTGTCGATGACGTCACTCCTACACTACACCTTGCAGTACTGTCTGATGTAACATTTCCTATACACTGATTTACACACATATGATTGTCTCTGTGCAATGTGTGTGTGGTGTAAAGTGCTCTGACACCTTACACTGGTATGAGTGATGCTATAAAACTAAATGAATCTGAGAGACAGTGGTTATAGAGACTTGAGGGGCACTGTTAAAGGGTGCTAGTGAGGGAATCCAAGGTCATTGGGGGGCGCTAACAGACATTGTCGCACAGGGCGCCACCAGTGCTAAAGCCGGCCCTGGTCCCGCCGAGATGGCCGATCGAAAATTGTTAACCGATCTATATGATAAGCCATCTGCGGCCTTCTTGGATAGAAAATTCACAATTTGTGGGAGGTCCGCCTCCACGGGATCCAGGTGCTTCTCCAAGCACCAACCCAGCCATGCTGAGCAGTATTGTTTCCTGGTTAAAGGAGCCCAGGCCTGTTGGATGAAGCTTGAAGCCTCCTGCGAAAGTCCTGGCAACGACCATTATTGCCTGAAAGCCTCCAGGCCATCAGGGACAGCTGCCCCACGAGAACTAGAGGGTGCAATTCTCCCTGAGGGCCCTGGAGCATCATCTGGGAGCACGGAAGATGAAGAGGGAAGTCGCACGTCAGTTCCAGCAGAACTGGAAACCAGGGTTGGGCCTTCCATACCGGGGTGATTAGTACGATCTCCGCTCTCTGCAGAACAATGTGGTTCGCTAGTCTGGGAATCAAAACAAATGGAGGAAATGCATAATTGAGTGTCTTGGACCAATCCTACGTGAAGGCATCCGTGGCGTTCGCCAGGGGGTCTGGTCTCCAACTGAAGAATGTCTCCAGATGACGATTTAGCCTGGAGGCAAAGAGATCTATGTGGAAAGGGCCCCAAATTGTTTGTCATGTGGAAGAGAGACGGATGGAGCTTCCAGTCGCTGTAATCCTTCAAGTAACTGGAGTTCCAGTCCGCTACTGTGTTGTCTCACCCCGGAAGGTATTCCGCTATCACCGTTATTTGGTGAGCCAGGCAGTAATGCTCCGCCAACATCGGGGATCTTGCCCCCCCCCCCAGCTTGTTTATGTATCTCACCGCAGAGATGTTGTCCATCCGTAGGAGGATGCAACACGATACCTTCCTGGGCGAGAGAGTGCGAATCGCAAATGATCCCGCCAGGAGCTCGAGGCAATTGATGTGTAACAACCTGGTCCGAGTAAGAGAGACCCTTCTGAAGGTGTTGGATCTTTAAACATTGAAGGGCCCGGTAATGCAACGGCCCCGGAAAGATTGCTTGTATGGAGGAGGCTAGAAGGCTCACTAAACGCGCAATCGCCCGTAGAGACATGACCTGTTTGTCTAGAGTCTTCCTCAATTCCTTCTTCAAATCTCTCAACTTGATTTTGGGCAACTGGAGTTTAGCCGTCTGAGAATTGATTACAAAGCCTAAAAACGTCAGTGATTGCGCTGGGACCAGAACAGATTTCGTCTTGTTTATTACAAAACCCAGATTCTCTAACAGGTTCACTGTTATCTGCAGTTGTTGGACTGCTAGGGAAACGGAGGGAGCCATTATCAGTATGTCGTCCAGATAAATTATTAGACGAATACCCTGCTCCCGGAGATGTGCGGTCACTGGCTTCATCAACTTGGTAAAACACCAAGGAGCCGAAGAAAGACCGAAAGGCAGGACCAAATATTCCAGCCGTCTGCCTCGCCATTGGAACTGCAAGAAACGCCGGTGAGGGGGGAAGATCGGGACCGTTAGGTAGGCGTCCTTGAGATCTAGACGGACCATCCAGTCCCCTTGCCTCAAAATGTCTGTCAGAAGGTGTATCCCCTCCATTTTGAAATGCCTGTACAGGACGAAGTAGTTGAAACCCTTCAGATTTAGAACTAGTCTGTGGCCCCGCCTCTCTTCTGAACTATGAAGATGTTGCTGCAGAAACCCTCGGGTTTGTCGTCGCAATAAGCTACCGCGCGTTTCTCCAGCAAATCGTCTATTTCTTGATCTATAAAAATTTCGTCTTGTTGGGAAAATAATAAAGGAGGGGGAATAGCACTTTGCATATGGGCTTGAAAGAAATCTATGCGAAACACCTGTACCGTTTGCAAAATCCAAGCATCCTGAGTAAGGACTGACCAATTGTCTCGGAAATGGCAAATGCGACCCCCCAGAGGACATAGAGATAGAGCCATTGGTCTTACCTGATGTAATCTGGGGTTGGAAGTTTCCCCGCTGTCCTCCACGATGATACCGGAGACGACTAAAGCGTCTCGTGGGGTAGAATGTGCCGCCTCTAGTGCTGTCTTGGTACTCTCCTCTACCCCGTCCGTATCCTCCTCTGGGAGGGCCCTGGTGGTATTGGCGGCCTGGCGAGCGGCCCCTGCTCGCCCGGCCCGACCAAAAAGGCCAGCTTGGAACACTTTTTTAATATTTGCTTGGGTCTTGTCCAGAGAGGTGAAGGTCCCGACATACTTGGAGACGTCCTTGACAAACTTATCACCGAAAAGTAGTCCCTCCGCCAGGTGGCCTGCCTCCGCAGAAGCCAGTTCGGTAAAGTTACTGTCCATCCTCATGAGAAGAGACTTCCTGCGCTCAGAGAAGATTGCGCAGTTCACGTTTCCCAGGAAACAAGTGGCGCGCTGTGTCCATCCCGCGAGGATATCTGGGTCTATTGGGGCACCAGTGTCTTTGGCTACTAAGGCCATTTTTAGGATTTTCGCTAAGGGGCCTGAGACATCCAGGAGCTTATCCTGGCAGCCGCGCCAGGCATGTTCAATGCCCTTTTTGGGATCCCTCGCAAATTTTTTCAAAAAGGTTAACATATTGGGGTCGATGTCGGGCGTGTCCGCCACCTTATTCGGGACGTCCTGACGGGGGCATTCGGACCTCAATCTGCTCCGAACCTCCTTGTCAAAGCTCTTTCTCCGGTTCTGGTGTAAATAATTCGCAACCTCCGGGGGCGGAGCCCAATCCGAGGATCTCTGGTGGACAATGTCCTGCGGATTAAAGTCGAACGGAGTTGCGGCATGGTAAAAGGAGGAAGGCGGAGGATCTACATGAGCCCTCTTAGCCTTCTTCTTGGGGGATGTGGTATGCCCCGTAGAATCCGTGTCAGTTCCCGTGTCGGTGTCTTGGACCTTCTTGGATGACGATGGGATGGGGTTTGGGGTCCCAGAATACTGATGATCCCCAGAAGAGGCTGGGAGTAACAGCTAGGGCCTGCGCATGCGGCCAGCTCGAAGCCTTGGCTTTAGTTGAAGCTTTTCCCCCAGAGGAGACCGCAGCTGGTCCTGCCGACTCTTGGGGGTGCATCCCATGCCGTTTCGCGAAGTTTTAAAGCTGCGCCGTGATGGGTTTGAGGGCGGCTGCAAGCGCTTTGCTGACCGTCTGGGGAACCGCCACCTCTACCGCCCTGCTGTACTGATGCATCCAGGGCATCAACCAGGTTGTCTTCTAGGAGAGGAGCGTGCTCCTCCTCATAGTACCCGTACTCATCCTCCTCAAAATAGGCCCAGTCTTCCATCGCTAAGGATTTATCCGCGATCTAGACAAATACCTGCCAAGGCCAGAAAATTCCAAGGGAATTATTCAAGATGGAGCAACCCTTAGTGCCAAAGAACATTTTCCACTGCTCCTCAGCCCCGCTGTACTCCCTATTATTGCAGCCCACCAGAGGGCATCAGAGAGCCAACCTGTCCAAAAAGCCTGCACCCGGCTTGGGCCTTCCTTGTTATTCAGCCCAGGAAAGGCGTCTGTGTACAGGAATGGAGAAGAACAACCTGTGGACTGTTCCGCTTTTGAAAAAACGCGTGGAACGAGCAGGAAAACAGTATTGGGCGTCGCGTAGCCCAAAAGGAGCCCAAAAGAAGCCCAATTGGGCTACGCGACGTCTGGCTCTGGAGATCAACGCGGGCCCGTACCAGGGAAGGCACCGCAAACCGCTTTGCTGACGTGCGGTTAATTGGGCAGCCATGCAGGGGGTATAAGGCACTCCGGTGGGGGCGAGACGCGAGTGAAGCCTAATCGCGCTCGCCACCACCCGATCACCACACTGTAAATCGCCGGTAACCGCGCTGCACGCTGCCACTGAGACGCGGCTCAGATAATACAATTACACCAAGTCAAAGTCAAATGCACTTAAGATTAGTACGCATAATCATACGCATAAGCAATAACAATTACTAAACTGAAATGCCTTAAACAGTGAGTCAAGGGGAGAATAAAATAGGAACACTTAACTCAGCTGCGAGCAGCAAAGAAAGAGGAGGTGTTCGTAAGAAGAGCGTCATTTATAGGGCTAGTCTCTATGGTTGTTGATACTGTACCATGGCATTTTGGGAAATGTAGTTTTTCCTTATATGTTAAAAACGTTTTTATTGGCTGCTGTATATTTTCAGTAAAGAAAGAGAAAGCATAATCCGAAGCCTCCGGTCCTGTAATAGAATCTCAACACGAAACCCAATTGCACCGTAAGGTAAACTTTTCCCTGTAACCTTTGTTCCAAGGCCAAATAGTAGATAAGTTCCGTAAAAATGAGGAAGAGAAGTCGGGCGATACAAACTCAAAACGTAATCGTAAATTCCAATAAGGCTTATCACTGGTAATCGCTAATGTTCTAGATACAATCGTCAGGATGGTGACAAAGTCACCCTTACCGCCTTTTCGCTCAGTGATACTCTCAGGAAGACTTCAAAAACGGATCCGGCTAGGCACAGAATACGCAGCAAGTGGCGAACACCGGAACGATTCCTTTTTCGTCCGGGTCACGATGTCGTCACTTGCGCGTCAGAAGGGGAGCCTCCCCCCCAGGGCTACCGGGAAGTGTGGTTCCGCTCTCTCCGGCGTCCCAACGAGAGGACGTTGTCCAGAGACGCTGATTTTGCGCAGCCATGGAAAAGTCACCGAAAGCATACACAGCTATGCGGCCATTCCGGTATTCAGGTAAGTGTAACAATGAATCCACAGACAGAGGAAAGTGTGATGCCCCCCAACCTCCAGGAGGAGCCTGCGTCTCTCCAAACTTGAAAAGGAAGATCTGATCTTCCAAAGGATGTTTCTCCCCAAACCGGTCATATTCAGAAAATACCAATGATGACCTTGGAAGATGTTGCATCTTTGCTCTTCTTAAAGTTACTTTGCGACAACTATAGACCTGGAAGATGTGTACTTCGATGTCCTGGTGGTCTGTGTGAGAAGTTGGCCTGGTATATGCTGTCCACTAATTAAAGTGGGCACCTTGCACCAGTCCAAACGACCCTTATTGATGATTAGGTTAAAGACAACCTTTATTGAAAGCTATCCTAGTGGTAGCTATGGAGAGCAGCCTTCAGGCTAAGTCTTGAAGGAATGTAAAGCAGCTTGTTTTACCAGTCTATAATCTCTTGAGTGATCAAATGAAAGGAGAACCACACAAGGAATATTTAAAATATATGTATTTATTACTAAACACTCTCTACTAACCTCTTTATGAGATTAGAGAACAAAGCACACAATATTAAATCACTAGAACAACAGTAAATAGCACAATACACAGTTGGCTCCAAGGGGAGACCAAACCATATACTAAGAAAGTGGTATAACAACCACGACTTGACTAGACACAGTGCCTAGAGCACGTAGAATCGCTGGGACCCCAAGGAACCACCCAAAGTAGTGACACGGGACCCATGGAGGACAGGTGCAGTGTGTGAACACAGGCGCGAGCTCCGTACAACTCTATGAGAAAGTGGCGGTTGGAAATTTTAAGATTAAGGACACTTCGGAGAGGACTTTAAGCAAACCCAGCTAAACATAGAAGGTTCTAAGGCCAGCACCCTTGAGAGTACCGAGGTACCCGTGTTACCTATCTCAGAGGAGATGGGTGCATAGGGGTCAAGTGATGTCGGAAACCTTCGTCGTTTTCAATGGCGTGTTGCGGAAAAGTGCTGCTGCCAGGAAGATGAAAAGTGTCCGGTGTGATCCAAGCCTGGATCGGAGATGAGAAGAACCTGAAAGCAGAGGGGACAGAGTCTGGGTCACTTCACAGTGACCAGGGGCACGATAGACGAATGCCGACCGATGTCGGGTGTTTCAGGTGCGAAGAGGTGAAGCTTGACTCTGCAGCCACGGGGACCAGGAGACGTCGACGACAACCAGAGTCCGGAGGTGAGCTGTCCCACGAAGGATGTCGAGTGCTGGGGAGTCAGTGTCCGGAATGAACACCAACCAGCCTTGGCAACTGCAACCCACGCGGTCAGAGGAAAAATGCTTCTGTGAGGACCAGCAAGGTCCTGGGGACTCTCCAAGCTATGGAGAGTCAGGGCACGTCTGGAGCAACCAGGAAAGCCCACGGAAAGTCAAAGTTACCTTCACAGGGACCCACAGGCCAACAGACCAAGGATCGCGAAGGGACCTCGAGCTGAATCACCAAATACCAGCCCACGGAACACTCGAGTGTAGGCCGGAAATCTTCGGTGGAATTACTGCTCGAGGTCAGGACTACAAGTAGCCCAAAGCACAGCCTCAGGGATCACCAAAAAGCATATGCTGCTGCAAATGTACACGGTGCACAGGGGTTCGGGTTGCACGGTCCCCACGAGGGATACGGGCCTAAGAATTGCTGAGAGCACAGATCAACCTCAGAGACCTCGGGAACCCACCTCCTGTGTTGCAGAAATCTTCGGAGTCCTCAGGAGCTCGGGAGATACAAACCGGTCAGATGCGTTTAGGTGCCTGCCTTGCAGGGGAGTAACTCCTTTACTCCAAGGGAGATTTCTTCAGTCATCCAGTGTCGTGCAGATCGTCGAAGTACTTGGTTTCTGTTGCAGAGTTTAGTCCAGGTAAAATCTAAAGTCCTGTAGTCAGGGGTTCCTACTTTATACCCAAGGAAGGTGTGGGACAAACTCTGGGAGGGTCAGGACAGAGGGGTGGCTACACCCATGTCCTTTGTCCAGTTTCGCGCCAGAGCAGGAGCAAATGGCTCCTGCAACCGGTTTGAGCTGGACTATGCACAGGGACACCAAATGTGCCCCCAGTGCAGACATCAAAGCACTCTCAGAGTGCACCCACCCAGCCCCAATACACTAAAGCCTGTCTGGGAGGTGGTCACACCTCCCTGTGACAGGAAACCTATTGTCAAACCTTCCCCTGCCGGAGTTTCGTCCAGCAGCAGGAGGGCAGACTCGTGTCTTTGGCTGGCAGCATCCATTTTGTGATGCCAGGGTCAAGAAAGCTGGTACCGGGTGTACCGGTGTTGTCATATTTCTCCCTCTAGGAGGGTGGAATCATACCTCCACACCAGTTACTGGTGTGGAGGTATGATTCCAAGGTGTTTGACACCAAACACGACATGTTTCCGTGCAGCCGTTTTAAAGTTAGCATTTACCGCTAGGTTATAATGCACTTAAGTATACATGGTTGGCTGCATCACAGACAAACCCGGAAAAGAGGTTCCGAAGGCTGCAGAGGGGCTCTGCTCATGCATGGACACCCTCTCACATAAAACCCAGCACCCTGCCTTCAGGATTGATAAGGCCTGCCATAGGGGTGACTGATAGGTTTATATGTGCAGTGATTTAGAATAGATATAGTGAACCTATATCTAAGTAAGGGGTGCATGCATCACCTTACACAGGCTGCAGGAGCAGACATGTGGTGTCATTTTGAATGGTCTCTCAGGAGTGGCACAATACATGCTGCAGCCCCTGGGAGGCCTCTGGGGTACCTATGCCCTGGGTACATAGTATACCATATACTAGGGACTTATAAGGGTACCCCAGAATAAACTGGGGTCCTGATTAGCAGGATCCCAGTCAGACTAGTCAAAAACCAGCAAAACACCAGGAAAAAAAAGTGGGGGTAACCATGCAGTCAGATTCCACCTTCCTACAGTCTGTGGATCAAAAGTCCTTTGTGTTCACTGAAATCTTTATACGCAGACGACACACAAATAGTGGTGTCTGTTTCATCTGACTTTGTAGAGGACACTAGTAAATCTAAAAACTGTCTGGCGGATATTGCCATCTGGATGCAGGAAAACTGCCTTAAATTAAACTCTGGCAGGACGGAGGTAATCCTTTTTGGCAATAATGTAACTTCTTCTCGGTGGCTCTTACGTCTTCCTTGGTTCCGCCCTCTCCTATGCTGACGACACTCAGGTTATCCTGTGCTAAGACATACACCATTCCTAGGTCCACCACGGCTAAGGATGCTCTGTCACTTCATACAGCGCTGGATGCGCTGTCACTTCATACAGCGCTGGAAGCCCTGTCACTTCATACAGCGCTGGATGCCCTGTCACTTCATACAGCGCTGGATGCCCTGTCACTTCATACAGCGCTGGATGTGCTGTCACTTCATACAGCACTGGATGTGCTGTCACTTCATACAGCGCTGGATGCCCTGTCACTTCATACAGCGTTGGATGCCCTGTCACTTCACACGGCTCTGGATGCCCTGTCACGTCATTCAGCGCTGGATGCCCTGTCACTTCATACAGCGCTGGATGCCCCGTCGCTTCATACAGCACTGGATGCCCTGTCACTTCATACAGTGCTGGATGCCCTGTCACTTCATACAGCGCAAGTTGCTTCATACAGTTCTGGATGCTCTGTCACTTCATACGGCGCTGGATGCGCTGTCACTTCATACGGCACTGGATGCGCTGTCACTTTATACGGCGCTGGATGCGCTGTCACTTCATATGGTGCTGGATGCCCTGTCACTTCACACGGCGCTGAATTCCCTGTCACTTCACTGTCACTTCACACGGCGCTGAATGCCCTGTCACTTCATACGGCGCTGGATGCCCTGTCACTTCATACGGCGCTGGATGCCCTGTCACTTCATACGGCGCTGGATGCCCTGTCACTTCATACAGCTCTGGAAGCCCTGTCACTTCATACAGCGCTGGATGCCCTGTCACTTCATACAGCGCTGGATGCCCTGTCACTTCATACAGCGCTGGATGCCCTGTCGCTTCATACAGTGTTGGATGCCCTGTCACTTCACCCAGCACTGGATGCCCTGTCACTTCATACAGCGCTGGATGCCCTGTCACTTCACACGGCGCTGGATGCCCTGTCACTTCACACGGCGCCAGATGCCCTGTCACTTCACACGGCGCTGGATGCCCTGTCACTTCACACGGCGCTGGATGCCCTGTCACTTCACACGGCGCTGGATGCCCTGTCACTTCACACGGCACTGGATGCCCTGTCACTTCACATGGCGCTGGATGCCCTGTCACTTCACATGGCGCTGGATGCCCTGTCACTTCTCACAGCGCTGGATGCCCTGTTACTTCACACAGTGCTGGATGCCCTGTCACTTCACACAGCGCTGGATGCCCTGTCACGTCACGCAGCGCTGGATTCGCTGTCACTTCATACAGCGCTGGATGCCCTGTCACTTCATACAGCGCTGGATGCCCTGTCACTTCATACAGAGCTGGATGCCCTGTCACTTCATACAGCGCTGGATGCCCTGTCACTTCATACAGCGCTGGATGCCCTGTCACTCCATACAGCGCTGGATGCCCTGTCACTCCATACAGCGCTGGATGCCCTGTCACTTCATACAGCGCTGGATGCCCTGTCACTTCATACAGCGCTGGATGCCCTGTCACTTCATACAGCCCTGGATGCCCTGTCACTTCATACAGCGCTGGATGCCCTGTCACTCCATACAGCACTGGATGCCCTGTCACTCCATACAGCACTGGATGCCCTGTCACTTCATACAGCCCTGGATGCCCTGTCACTTCATACAGCGCTGGATGCCCTGTCACTCCATACAGCACTGGATGCCCTGTCACTCCATACAGCGCTGGATGCCCTGTCACTTCATACAGCGCTGGATGCCCTGTCACTTCACACAGGTAAATGCAATGAAGACAGACCTGCTGGTAGCAGGCTAACCCCAGAAGGACGGGCAAACACTATGGCCCTCTGAGATAGACCTGGTGCCGTGAAATCTCTTGCCGCTGTTCTGGACACCGCCTATGACGCTGGTGGTCTTTACCATCTAATCTGCACGGGCAAGTGGTAGCTTCTTGTGTTCTGTCTAGATTAGACTACTGCAGTCTTCTGCCCTCGGGGCAGCCCTCTTTTATCTTACATGCTTTATTTGTTGATTAATAAAAATCATTACAAACAAGATTAAAAACACTTTGGGTTGTGACAGGAACTTGAATATACCAATTGGATCTGACTGGAATCACATCTTTGTCCGACAAAGCACATATACTATATTGTATTGAGAATAATATCAAGGTACATTGTAAAGTGCACTTGTGCAGTGTCTTACATCTAGCAGCAATAATGAAAGTGCCCTTAATTATACCAATTCGATCGCTCTAATATCGCAACTTTAAAAAACAAAAACACATATAATACATTTTGTTGCGAGTAATGTCATGGAACATTTTAAAATGGTTTCATATTTTGCACCAATCACAAAAACCATTACTCCAAATGGATGGTAAAAACGTTCTCGAAGGAACTACCTACCCAACCCCCAAATTTAAAATACATACATAAAAGTAAAAAAATGAAGGTGCAATAGATAAAGTGTACCTGTGCAGAATCTTACAACTAGCAGCAGTAGTTAAGGAGCAGTTGTGCAAGACTTACATTTAGCAGCAGTAGTTAAAGTGCGATTGTGCAGCGTCTAACATCTAACAACATTCTAAACAGTTCATTAGAATGGATAATTTCTCCTCATCAGAACAGGCCCACACAAGCGAATAATTGATTTAGTATTGGGATTATACCCAGATACTACGAGCAATTAAAATCTTTTAAAACTTCGGTTTCGGGGCCATTCACATAACTTCAGGAACAATTTTATGGGATTGCAAATTTTTGTTTAACATTTTTAGACTGACAACATTGTCCTGTAAAACCAGTCATTAATATTCTAGGCACGCGACTGATGTCACGTGTCACACCCAGAAAGTAGCTTTTGTTCTGTGATGAGGACCAACTTTACAAACTGTGGGTCAGGCGGGGCGCGTTCCCAGGGAGACAAGTTATAATAGCTTGTCGACATGTTCTCACCCCTAATTCGTTGAAGATGGATTTTAATAGAGCTTTCCCCTCTTCTAACAGCTGAGGGCAAGTAGTTACAATATGCATGAAAGATTCTTTATAAAAACCACGTAACCTACAGCTGATTGTGGGCCAAATTCGTTCCCATGAAGGGATTCCATCCTTTGTGGGATATCTCCCAAATCTTAACAACATAAATCTGTCCCTTAAAAAGGATTTTAAATGGGCTGTGAGATACGATTGTGGTTCTAATTTAGTAAATGAATTAATAACTGACCAGGAGTGACTCTTTTTGGCGAGCTCAGCCTTGTCTAAGAGAATCGATAGGAAGTTAGCTGATCGATTCAGTGTCTGTTTAAACGCCACTTTGCTCCTGGCTATGTCTTCGAGGGGCGGCAATTTAAAGTTATTTACACTCTACATCAAATATGCTCTCCAGCCCTTAGCGTGCTCATACCTCGTTATCTCCTGCCAACAGCGGTTCACAAGGGTGCCCTGGTCTGAACAAAATAAAAAGAATATAACGATTTAAAAAAGGCAGATCGTCTTCTCAGAGTTTGTCTTTTCAGACCAAATTCCAATCTGACATTGGCAGGCCCAATATACCTTGGAACCCTAAAAACAGATTTAAAAACTTTTATTTGGAGGTTGTCAAGGAATTTCACGTCTTTACCTCGAAAAATCATTGAACCATAAGCCAGAGAGGAAATCAGCTTTGTAAATGTTCATGGTTTGGACATGCTAGCGTATCGCTCAACTTTTAAAAGCAAAGGACAAGGCTGTAGCTTTAGCTTTTTGGTTAATAAAATGCGGTTTAAAAGACAATTTGTCATCGAATGTAATACCCAAGTATTTATAAAATTTCACAGTTTCAATATGTAACCCATTAATCTTCCACACTCGCTTGTCTGATTTTGTACCACCAATCGTCATTATTTTTGTCTTCTTGGTATTCATTTGTAAACCATTAGCAGATATATAGTTACTGAATGAATCAACTAATCTTCTTAGACCTATAGCAGTGTGACTTAACAGTATGGTATCATCTGCATATTGTAAATATTTGATATCTTGTCCTGAGAAGGTAGGTGAGTGGGCATTGACATTTTTAAGATATAACGGTAGGTCGGCCATAAAAAGATTAAAAAGGCATGGTGCCAAAACGCAACACTGTTTAAGACCACTTTTAGTTTCGAATCGGCGGGTTGTACATCTACCGTCTCCGACTTTAACCTGGACCCACGTATTAGTATATAGCAGTTTGATCATGTCGAGCAGTTGATTTGGGATGCCCCATTCAGATAGCTTAGCCCATAGTAAATTACGGAGGACGGAATCAAAAGCGGCTTTAAGGTCGACAAAACAAATAAATAGCTTTTGCTTTCTATACTTTGCTCTTTCGGCCAATAAAGTCAGTAAGGTCAAATTCGTGGTCGTTGACTCGCCCCTTCGAAAGCCAGTTTGGAGTGTTGGGATTAGATCTTCTTTTGTGGCCCATTCTTCCAGGTCATTCAACAAACAATTTGAGAAGATTTTTGCCTCCACATCTGTTAGGGCGATTAGCCTATAATTTGCTGGATTGTCTTGTTGGACACTTTTATAAATCGGCTGTATTATGCTTCCCTGCCATGACTCGGGGACCATTTTAGTTTTAATAACATCATTAAACAAAGTTGTTAAAATCTCTGACCAAAGATTGAATTCGGGATTCCGTTGGGGCCCGGCGCACCATTCGATCTAATCCTGCTTATTGCCCTTTTTACTTGTTCCGGTTGCCATATCTCATTGACTTGTGGCTCGGCTTGAATGCGAGACAGATCATTCCTGGGTGTTCCACCGTCTTCTCTGCTCGACGGGCTTGACTTTTGATGAACGGCATTATTGTTAAACATTATATCTGGGGATGCCCCATAAAGGTTGGAAATAAAAGACGCCCAACAGGATTCGGCTATATTAGCACTATTCGCTCTTTTGCTACCATTTTCGAGATCGTTTATCATGCCCTAGAATACTTTCAAGTTTTTAGTTTTGCAGGAAAAAGGCAGCTTAGTCCATATTCCTTCGTAGTACGTATGTTTGGCTTTCCATATTTCATTTTTATAGGACCTTCTGAGCCATTTTAGTTGGCGAAGTTACGAAGTTTTTAGGGCTCCATTTGTTTTTCTAAATGTTGCCCTTATTGCTTTTAGTTCTCTTTTTTGGTGGAGTAGCCTTTGTATACCATCCTGATTTTTTAGGCCTCGTAATGGACCCTTTTGATGTAGTTGAAGAAGGAAAGCGATCCAAAAGGGAAGCACACAGACAGGACCAAATATCAACCATAGACTTCCCTTGACTTTTCTCAATTTGCGCCTTAGCAATTGCAGGTTCTAAAAATTCCCATGTTTCCTTCTGGTTTCTCGAGTTCCACACTAGCCTTTTCAGGCTAAAGGCCATTGACCCGGTTACCATAGATCTTGCTTCATGCAGGTGGGCGACTGATAATACCAGGGAGATTGTTTGTGGATTGTGGTCGCTTTCTATCCTAGGAATCACTTGATAATCGTGGAAGGAGGATGTCAACTCCATTGAAATGATGGAATAACCAATAATGGAAAGTTGACCTGTTTTTTGGATGTAGGTACACTCTTGGGATTTTGAACGTCTTCCTGTATTATCATAAGATTATATTTATTGAGCTGAGAACGAACGGCACATCTGTGTCAGCGCTCTGCTTGGTTTGTTAGCGCGTTTTTTGGCGAGCAAGTGCATATTAAAGTCTCCTGAGATAATTAGCATGGTGGTTAGGTATTCATGGTACAAAATTTTGACTCCTTCCCATAGTGCAGTAAATTGGGATGTCTTGACCGTATTTTTTGGACTTAGGTAGACATCTATAAATATTATTGGTTGTTTGAGGTCTAATTTAATGCACAGAAGCCACTCTAGTTGAAAGTCGATTTCATAGTGTTTGACATCCAGGGTCAATGACACATAAATAGATAAGCCACCACTTGCGCGACCAAAGACAGACGTGCAGGATGCAAAATTCGAATACTCGTAATATCCAATAATGGGTTCCTTTTTCATATTCCATGTTTCCTGAAACATTAAAACCTCAAAATCCCTTTAAAAAGTTACTGTATCTTGGTCCTCTATTAGGGTTTTAAGGCCGTTGGTGTTCCACGAGAAAATGTTAAAAGGTTTTATTTCCTTGATTGAACTTTTTAAGCATCATTCATGCGTTCCAGTCTTCCCTTTTGTGAGTATTTTCGGAAGCCAGCTCCAGTCATCACTAAGTTCTGTATTTTTCTTTAACTCCTCGAGAACCCGAGTTGCAGCTTGTAACTTTGATCCCGGATGAAAGATCTGGATTAAATAGTGGCCCTATGGCTCCTTTTAATACCCTGGTATGACCTCCTGATCTTATGGTTGTAGAGGGATCTATTGAAGCAGGGCTATTAATTGATAGCTTTGGGATCAGTAAAGTTGGATATTGATTTTCATTGCTTTTCCGTATATCGATGCCCGATTTCTCAATTTGTGAGTTGTTTTCTAAAATTTTAAAAACGGTCTCATCACAGTGCCAAGTTGTGAAAGTCACCTCTTTAGTGGGATTATTTGGATCTTGTTTGAATTCAACCGAATCTAAGTCTTCCGATGTTAAATCATTAAGCTCTGGGATTGAGTTCAACAGTTTCAGAATATTACCACTATTCAATATATCGTGAGGGCCCCTTGAAGTATACCATGGGGTAAATACTAATTTAGTAGTGGGGACTGGATACTTGTTGTTCACTAACTTTCCCTTTTTAGGTCTCGCCTGGCGTTGCAGCGCATGCGCTGCTCGCTCGGCGAGACTTATAGTGACAGGACATTTCAGAAGGGGGCTTGAAGCCCCGCCCCTCATTTCCATTGGCTGGCGTCACCGTTTATGCTAAACGGTGGCCTGCCATTGAAAATGAGGTATTTTTGTTGCCGCCTTTTCGCCTTTTTGTCCGGCCCATCCGGACTGGCTCGTCTGCTTTGCGGCTGTCGCAAAGCATTTTCTTATCTTTGTCGGGGCCATCTGTTTCCACTCAGCCGCGTGTTTATTTTTGCATCGCGCTTTCACTTAAAGTGAAAGTGAAAAAGCAAGATGCAAATATAAACACGGCTGAGTGAAAACAGATGGCCCCCTGCCTACCCGCAATGGCGAGCGCTTGTTTAATATTGCGCTTAACACTGTGCTTCGGTCGTTTCTATGCACTACTGATAACCGAGGATATTTTTTCCCGATTCAGTAGTTCTTCTTTTTCCCACTTTGCACAGCACCTTGTGGGTTTTCTGCAGGCACCACCGGTATTTTGTTATCCCCATTCGGTACAAAAATAATCTGAATGACACATGTATTTTAGGCCATACCTGTATAAACTTCAACAGTTAATATAAATACAAAACACTTATAAAAGTGTTCTGGAGCTGCGTTAACGATCCCTAAACATTAAAGTAAACGAAGGCAGAAAAGTACAAATGAATACCTACGATTTTATTTAAACGTTTCATTTCATTTAAAGTCCTATTTGGTATCAACTCCGGGCCTTTGCAGAATCTTAAAACAACTACTAATGGCCGGTATTTCTGTCTTGGAAAGGTGGCGACCCTGCCTGTAAGTGGTGTTAATTTGCTCTAACATAGCGCTTGGCGCCAATCATATGTCATTCTAAGCGCAAGGGTGTATCTAAGTGTCCCGCTAGAGACCTCTCAGTTTCGAGGTGTGCGCAGTGCACGCACCGACACACACGCACCGACACGGCCCTTCTCTGAGACCCTCTAAGTGCGCTGAGACCCCGGCCCTCCTTGGCTCCCGCCTGGCCTGCCCCTCTGTCTCTCTCTCTCTCCGCCGTTTACTGTCAGCCCTACCACCGTGCCCGAAAGGCGACCCTTTTTAGATCACTGATTTTTATTTTTTTTAGTTTTATATATCGCGAACTCGACCCGAAGGTATCCGAGCGCTTTATATGAGCACCAGTTGCATTACAGACGGACACATTCATTTTTAGGCAGTGGGAGATGAAGTGATTTGCCCAGAATCACAATATGCTTCAGCCTCCCTCCAGACTCGAACCCGGTTCCCTGCCTTCAAAGTCGGCGCTCTAGGATGCCCCAGGGCGGCAGACCGGTGTAATCACGCCTGCTTAGCTTTACAAGTTGTTCATTCTGGAATACCAGAACAGGCAAGCTGTACCTCCTGGCCTTGTGTGATGTAAACAGTGTTTACATTATTAAACAGCTAGCGCTTAGAGCATGACAAGTGTTAAGGGCGTGTTTACATATCCTTGTGTACTAGGCGGGGGCTGGGTAGCGCCTGTGTCACAGCCCTCATTGTAATGCGTGCGTCTCATCCCACACTTCTAGGCGCTGTGCCCACGCGCTGGCCATTTATAGTACACTTTGAACCCTGTTCCTTCTGGCTTGTGATGAGTGATGGAGAAAGAGTGCAGATGTGGACAGTGGGGCGGAGGGGTGCACCACCTCTTTTTTACAGAAGTCAGGTGCCCGCGTGCTTACACCGGAGTCAAGCTGCCACTGCCCTGATCTGGAAAGACAAGCGCCTAGAAGCATCCGCATCGGCCTCTGTTTGGAATTCCATGTTTTTCATATAATATTAGCGTTTTCTGATTTTGCTATGTCAGATTTCACACACTGACCTGAGTTTGAATGTGGACTTTACAGGGACAAGAATGTGCTCTGAAACCCTGCAAACTGTGCATTCTGTTATACATTTATAATACGGAGAGGGTAGACCTAAGGTGTATCTTGCCTGTGATCATGGAAATGCCCTGCCTTCTCGCCTCCAGTGGCCTCTTTCATGTACGTTCCTCCCTGGTCAGCCCGTTTCTGTGTAAGTGAATATTGCACCTTAATCCTGGGTGTATGCACGGCTCGCCACCAGTGACCACAGTAAAGCCTTGGCTGTGACTGCAGGCGTGACCAGGGCTCCTATGGTTTCTCACAGTCTTGCTAGGGGCTGCACAGAGCCACGTTGCTGCTGACAAAGTGCACATCAGCCTGGAGAGCGATGGACTTCTGTGCATGGCAGTGGGTTAAAGACGATTCAGGATCCTGTACAAAATCGAAGGGCGGCGGGAAGTGATTCCATACATTCTGTGTACCTTGTAAACTCCCTGTATTGGAGTGATGGAGCGTGTGACTCGAGGGGTTGTTCTGTTGAGCCTCACTCACCTCTGTCTGCTCTGCTGCTTATTAAAGGGCGTGTGGTTCTCTTATGTCACACTCTTTCTCGCTTTTCTTTTTCATTCTTTCTTCTCTCCCATCTCCCACTCTGATCTCTCGCAAGTTCGCTGTCTCCCGCTCTTTCCCACCGATTCGTTAGGTAGTTTCTCTCTCCTTTCTCGTTCATTCTCTCCCTCCAGCTCACCTGCTATTGATTTTTTCTCCTCCACTCTAACTCTACATTCCTCTATCTATTTTTCTCTTCTCTTTCATTCTCTCTCACTCTTCGCTACCTAGTAAGCGTTATATAAATGCAAATTCTTACCTCTTCGCCCTTTCCCTGGCTTTCCTCGCCTTGTTTCGCCTTCCATTCTACCATTTGCCGGCACTCTACCGACCCCTAGAACTCTTGCAGACTTTCGCTCTTTCCTTCTCACCACCCCTCTACCATCTCTTTATCTTTCAGTTCCTCGTCCCCTTCTCGCTTTCATTTGTTTTTCACTATTTCTCCCGACACCTTTCTCCTTCACTGTTTCCTTCCAGTCGCCCTTTTCGGGCACTGCGGCCTACACAAGCCCTCCTGGTGGGCTCGGCTCAGGTCTCCCGGGGCCCCCGGCGCAGCACCCGGCCGTGAGCAGTTTGCAGGGTAAGGCCGGTCAGTGAGCTTTATTCCTTTCTATGTCTGTGAACGTGCGGCGGCACAGCTCATCTCCATGTTTGTATATAGACATGGCTGGGGTTATTCCTACATAGTATAAACTAACCTCTGTGTATGCCGATCTGTGGCACTCTTTTTAGGTCTTCTCTCTCTGCCCCCCAACACACACTTTTTTTTTTTAACTTTAATAAGCGCGGTGCCGTCTTCACGGACACCGCGCTATGCAATGCAATAGGTGTTGCTTTTGGTATTGTAAATAACAATGCCTTTTAATTTTTTTAAAGGCATTGCCATTTACAATGTCAATAGCTCAAAATAATGTCATTGCGAGACCTATTGCATTGTAAATGCTTGTTTATGTTACCATTGGTCCCAGGTGACAACTACATGCTTTGAGTGTTCCTATCGCCTGGTCTGATGTCTTCCACGTCTGGTGGTCCTGAAGATACCGTAAGCTTGATGTTAGTTGGAATATTTTACGGTAAGGCAACATTGTTAACACGCTTCCCTCTGACCACATTTTGCACTGCACTCTGCCGGTCATGTCCAGGCGCTTGAGAATAAGATGCTGCAGTTGGTTGAGACATTGTAGGATCATGAGCCACTTCAGCGGGAGAGGAGGATACGGCTAATCCAATGGGCATGGGGTTAGCCATGCCGTTGTTTCACACCGATATTTCAAAAATCTAAAGATTGGATAAATTTCTTTTGAATTGTAATTGGTAGACGAGCTTGCGTTTGTAGATTTCTTTAGTTTCTTTGATTTATTATGTGCTTTTCTTAATCTTTTTCTTGCTCTTTTATTTAATCCTTCTTGTATTGTATTAGTGGTTGGGACCAGGTTGGAGGTGGCTTGGGAAGCATTGACAGCAGATACTGATAATTGTTCAATGGGTTTGTTTCCTTCCATCGAGTCCTGCGGTTTCTGAGGGGTGCTTTGTATAGTCTCACCCCTTGGTGATTGATTTTCACTTTCATTCTCCTTCCTTCTTGATGCGAGTGTGTTTTGTTGCCGAACTTTATGGGTATGAGAGCTATTTGTGTTTTTTGTAGCTTTTCTTCTGATCCCGTTTTTTTCCTGTGAATTCCCAGTTTCGCCTGGTGTTCCCACAATTAGAACTTTGGTATTTGGGTGATGGCTGTGATCTTGTTCAATTGAGCCTGCTTTGTCTTCAGCAATTCTGTCCGACATTGTCTTGACCTCTGTCACCATGGACCTTAATATAGTTGGTAGCTCTGAAATTCTATCGGTTATATGAGCGCAAGTACATGTGATCAGTTGATTATCTTTGTCCGATTGAGCCTTAACTACCAGGTTTGATAGGCGGAGTAGCTTAGTGTCTATCCCGGCTACATAGAGAGCCAGAGTGTTTAGTAAATCCACCTGAATGTTCAACTTGACTGAGTGGTAACTAAGGGCATTGGTGATAATGTCCATTGTGTTAAGCAGACTACCCCATATTCCGTTTTCGGGATCTTTTAATTTCACCTCAGGAACACGAGTGCCATCCTGAATATATTCATCATATTTGGCTAACAGTGATAAATCCGCTGAATTAAGAGGATTAATCAGAGAGTCAGTTTGCAACAACCTTGCTTTGTCCGTTCGAATTAAGCACATTCTCTATAGAAAGTTCACTCTGGACCAGGGTCGGCTTTTGGTGCTTATTAATGATACTGGTTTCCAAAATTAGGCTGGAAGGATCCATTTTAATTGCATTCCTACAACCATTTGGGCTTGAGGAGGCCTCTGGTATCATATTTTGCAACCACCGACAATATCTGGATTGGGCCGAGTAAGGGACGGTATCCGAATGGAAGAGGAAATAAAAACCTCGTCACTTGTATTTTGGCCCAGAATATATATAAATCACAGAGTTGTTCAAATTTTGACTAAGAACCTGGTGTGTTCAAGAAATTGTGCCTACTTTTGGAGCTGACGCTGTCTTTATCTCCAAGGTAGATGATGCTGAAAGGTCGGGATTTGTTGCACCTCCATGCCCACTGGACGAACATGTATGCTGTGATCCACCTAGTTTTGCACTGGGGGCGTGAACCTGAGCTTTTACCAAGAGTGGGCCGTTGGATTGTGGTGTTGCTGGTGAGGGGGCCACACTGTCAACTGTTGGTAAAATACAGGGACTATTATTGGCTAGGGAGCGGGTGCTGCACTCTTCCTTGTTCCCTGGACGATTTCACTTGAACACCCCGGGTTGGGTCCTAGGTATTGCGTTATTTCAGCTTTGTTCGTAGATGTTTGATCTCCATCTGCACCGCAAGCTATTGATCCTTTTCCATAGTCTTTTTTTGCGATTTCAGGTTTCTTTTTGAAATATCCTGTGATGGTTGGTTGGCTGATCCCACTACGAACTCTTGAGTATTGGGCATCTTCACGAGAAGTTAAAGATAATGCTGCTAAATTGTCTGACTCTTGGTCTATATCTCCTGTTGAAATACTCTTACTGCTATGCAGAGATCCATCCCCATTCTCTCCATTCTTTCTCCGCCGCTTTGTTTGGGGTCGTGGCAATGTCCCACGCAACCGGCCTGACCTCATTGCGTTAACTATTCGGAGGTTTATTTTTTGGATTACAAGGGGATTCCAACTAAATTCTACTGCCACTTAGACCGTGATGTTGAGTGCGGAGCGGGAGGCAGACAATGGCAATGATGTTTAAAATGATGGTTAGCAACGACCACAACCCATTCAGCCAAAACGAGGGTGAAGACAGACCGTACACCAGCAGCTGCCTCCGCTGCCCCCACAGCCTTCACCTTCGTCACATGCTCCCAAGTTCTGCTCTGCAGAGAGAGAAGGAACCAGCAAGCAGTAATGCAGCGATGAACAAACGTGGCGTCACAAGGGTATGACGGAGTGGGTCCCAGTCTCCTGCTGGTATCAGGCCAATATCAAACCGATTTTAGGCTGGTAACGGACTGGGTATCTCGCAGGTATCAGGCGAGTGGCGGCCAGGAGCTGCCAGGTGCCCGCAAGCCTCACCCAGACCTAGCTGGGCCGCTTCCACGGGTACCCGGGCTCCCACTCAGCGAGGGCCTGCTAAAAGACCCTCAAAGTGAAGGTAATGAAAATTTAATGGCTGCGCACAGATGCTGCTGCGCACCTTTCCTTCTGCTTCACCACAGCTGACAGCCCAACAATTCGTCGGACCCCGGGCTCGGGGTCGGCTCTCCGACTCTCCTTCCGGCTCCTTTGCGGCTCGTTTTCCCTGCCGCACCGCAGCTGACACAGCTGAAGCAGCCCCCGTGACCAGGACCAGGCACTGGCTTGCGGCTCCGTTCACTTGCGGCTCCTGTGGCTGATACCTCCTGGGACAGAGACCGCTTCACTGTAGTTGACAGCCCCCTGAGAGGGCTCCTCTCACTCGTTGCTCCTGCCTCGCAGCTGACAGCCCCCCGGGGTAGGGACCTCCTCACCGCAGCCACCAGCCGCCAGCCCCCAGGACAGGGACCAGGCTCCGGCACGGCTGTCCCTCAATTCGTTGTTCATTGCTCGCGGTTCGCGGCTCGCACAGCCGATAGCGCTCGCTCCTGCCTGACTTCCGGGCTCTTGCCTGACTTCCGGGGCGTACACTCAAGAGTTCTGGGTAGCGAAAGGGACAAACCTCCATGCATCTAGAACTTTGCAGTAAGAGTGGCTCATGGGTGATCAGGTGACCAGCCTCATACCCGCTTCCAATGACTCCACGTGAAGCTGGGGGTATCTTTTAAAATCTGATGTCTTGTACACATGGCCTCAAAACCTCTCTCTTGGGCCGGGGTTTAACACTGTAGAACCCAAAGTGTTTACGCACCACCACCACACCATACTGCAACACAACAAATGTACACAAACATTCTTGACACACACTACCACCTCCACAAACCTACATTCATAATTGAGAGGTAGAAGGTTTTTGCGCCAAGCACTGCCATATCTTACCACTGGCCCAGCTAGCTTACTCTATAGGGCACGAGGTTCTTCATATCTTACCACCATGCTAGCTCAGTCCGTAGAGCATGAAACTCTTCATATCTTAACACCGGACCGGCTAGCTCAGTCAGAAGAGCACAAGACTCTTCGTATCTTACCACCATGCCGGCTAGCTCACTCTATAGAGCACAAGACTCTTCATATCTTACCACCGTGCCGGCTAGCTCAGTAGGTAGAGCACAAGGCTCTTCATATCTTACCCCAAGCCTGGCTAGTTCACTCTGTAGAGCTCAAGACTCTTGATATCATACACCCGGCCAGCTCAGTCAGTAGAGCCCGAGACTCTTCATATCTTACCATCAGCCTGGCTAGCTCAGTCGGTACAGCACGAGGCTCTTCATATCTTACCCCAAGCCCGGCTAGCTCAGTCGGTAGAGCACGAAACTCTTCATATCCCACCATGGCTTGGCTAGCTCAGTTGGCAGCGCACAAGGCTCTTCATATCTTACCATCAAGGACATGAAATGGCACAAGTGAAAATGTTTGTGATCCAGCCCACAGTGTCCAAACTGTCCCTTCGCAGTCGTGCATCCTGCCTGTACTCGCAGACACACTGCATGCAGTCGTGCACCCTGCCTGTACTCGCAGGCACACTGCATGCAGTTGTGCACCCTGCCTGTACTCGCAGGCACACTGCATGCAGTCGTGCACCCTGCCTGTACTCGCAGGCGCACACTGCATGCAGTCGTGCACCCTGCCTGTACTCTGAGGCAAACTGCATGCAGTCCTGCACCCTGCCTGCACTTGCAGGCACACTGCATGCAGTCGTGCACCCTGCCTGCACTTGCAGGCACACTGCATGCAGTCGTGCACCCTGCCTGTACTCACAGCACACTGCATGCAGTCCTGCACTCTGCCTGTACTCGCTGGCACACTGCAAGCAGTCGTGCACCCTGCCTGTACTCTGAGGCACACTGCATGCAGTCCTGCACCCTGCCTGTACTCGCAGGCGCACTGCATGCAGTCGTGCACCCTACCCTGCCTGTACTCGCAGGCACACTGCATGCAGTCGTGCACCCTACCCTGCCTGTACTTGCAGGCACACTGCATGCATACTTGCAGGCACACTGCATGCAGTCCTGCACCCTGCCTGTACTCGCAGGCGCACTGCATGCAGTCGTGCACCCTACCCTGCCTGTACTCGCAGGCACACTGCATGCAGTCGTGCACCCTTCCTGTATTCACAGGCACACTGCATGCAGTCGTGCACCCTGCCTGTACTCGCAGGCCCACTGCATGCAGTCGTGCACCCTGCCTGTACTCGCAGGCCCACTGCATGCAGTCGTGCACCCTGCCTGTACTCGCAGGCCCACTGCATGCAGTCGTGCACCCTGCCTGTACTCGCAGGCCCACTGCATGCAGTCGTGCACCCTGCCTGTACTCGCAGGCCCACTGCATGCAGTCGTGCACCCTGCCTGTACTCGCAGGCTCACTGCATGCACTCCTGCACCCTGCCTGTACTCGCAGGCCCACTGCATGCAGTCGTGCACCCTGCCTGTACTCGCAGGCCCACTGCATGCAGTCGTGCACCCTTCCTGTACTCGCAGGCCCACTGCATGCAGTCGTGCACCCTTCCTGTACTCGCAGGCCCACTGCATGCAGTCGTGCACCCTTCCTGTACTCGCAGGCCCACTGCATGCAGTCGTGCACCCTGCCTGTACTCGCAGGCCCGCATGCAGTCGTGCACCCTGCCTGTACTCGCAGGCCCACTGCATGCAGTCGTGCACCCTGCCTGTACTCGCAGGCCCACTGCATGCCTGCATCCTCTGGGTTTGGCCTTTTTCTAAATAGTTTCAGACTTTTCTAATTCTTTGTTTTGCTTTCAGCTTGGAGGGGCCTCCAGCGTACAAGCCTCCGCCTCCTTCAGTCAAACTGCAGGCTCAAGACACGGTATGTGAACCAGTTCTGATCACTACTTCTCCGCCCTTAACTCTGCCCTGTCTTCCCTGCGCTACTTGTCTCCCTCCAGTTCCTCCATCATTGTGGCCCCGCTCTCCTCCCCACCTCTTCTTTGCTCATCTGAACCTTTACCATATTCCTTCCCCTCTCACATCTTGTCCTCTTTTTCTTCACTGTTGATAATTTTGTAGCACCTATTACCCCTGTGAAGTCACTTTAAAGCACTAGAGAAGTGTCTGTAAAACAGGAGACATAAAAAAGAGGGCTCAGGAAAGAAGACACGCTAGAGGGAATGAGAAGGAAGCCCAGTGGATGAAAGGGTCTTCCCCAAAGTGATAGATCAAGGCAAATCGACAGATAAACACATGAGTATCTTGTTTTCGGCATCTGGCCAGTGGGTCAAGAGGAAGGACGTGCAAGTGATGGTGGCCAGCAGGTAGAGCGGGGACAAGTGTGAGTGATGGAGGCCAGCAGGTAGAGTGGAAGGGAGTGTAAGTATAGGTGGCGAACAGGTAGAGAGGAAGGGAGCATGAGTGATGGTGGTGAGCAGGTAGAGATGAATGGAGTGCGAGTGATGGTGGTGAGCAGGTAGAGATGAATGGAGTGTGAGTGATGGTGACCAGCAGGTCCAGTGGAAGGGAGTGCGAGTGATGGTGACCAGCAGGTCCAGTGGAAGGGAGTGCGAGTGTAGGTGACGAGTAGGTAGAGCGGGGACAAGTGTGAGTGATGGTGGCCAGCAGGTAGAGAGGAAGGGAGCATGAGTGATGGTGGCCAGTAGGTAGAGATGAAGGGAGTGTGAGTGATGGTGGCCAGCAGGTAGAGAGGAAGGGAGCATGAGTGATGGTGGCCAGCAGGAAGAGATAAAGGGAGAGCGAGTGATGGTGGCCAGTAAGTAGAGCGGAAGAAAGTGTGAGTGATGGTGGCAAGTAGGTAAAGATGAAAGAACCATGAGTGATGGGGACCAACAGGTAGAGAGGAAGGGTGTGTGAGTGATGGTGGCCAGCAGGTAGAGAGAAAGGGAGCGCGAATGATGGTAAATGGTGGAAACGCGGTAGAGAGAAAGGACTTGTGAGTGATGGTTGAAACCAGTTAGAGAGGAAGGGAGCACAAGTGATGGTAGCCAGTAGGTAGAAAGTAAAGGAGCGTTAGCGGGCAGTAAGTATGGAGGAAGGGAGCGCAGATGATGGTAGTGAGCAGGCAGAGATGAAGAGAACGCGAGTGATGGTGACCAGTAGGTAGAACGGAAGGGAGTGTAAGTATAGGTGGCCAGCAGGTAGAGAGGAATGGAGCATGAGTGATGGTGACGAGCAGGTAGAGAGGAATGGAGCATGAGTGATGATGACAAGCAGGTAGAGAGGAAGGGAGCATGAGGGATAGTGACGAGCAGGTAGAGAGGAAGGGAGCATGAGTGGTGGTGGCCAGCAGGTAGAGAGGAAGGGAGCGTGAGTGATGGTGGCCAGTAGGTAGAGATGAAAGGAGTGTGAGTGATGGTGGCCAGCAGGTACAGTGGAAGGGAGTGCGAGTGTAGGTGGCGAGTAGGTAGAGCGGAATGGAGCATTATTGATGGATACCAGCAGGTAGAGAGGAAGGGAGTACGAGTGATGTTGGTGAGCAGGTGGAAATGAAGGAAGCATGAGTGATGGTGGCCAGTAGGTACAGTGGAAGGGAGTGTGAGTGTAGGTGGGCAGTAGGTAGAGAAGAATGGAGCACGAATGATGGTGGTGAGCAGGTAGAGATAAAGGGAGTGTGAGTGATGGCAGCCCACAGGTAGAGAAGAAGGAAGCCTAACTGATGGTGGCGAGCAAGTAGAGAGGAAGGGAGTATGAGTTGGAGTGATGCTGTCCAGAAAGGTAGAGAGGAATGGTGCGCAAGTGATGGTGGCCAGCAGGTAGAGAGGAAGGAAGCATGAGTAATGGTGATCAGCAGGTAGAGAGGAAGAGAGCACAAGTGATGGTGAACAACAGATAGAGAGGAAGGGAGCCTAAGTGATAGTGGTGAGTAGGCAGAGAGGAAGGGCGCACGAGTGATGGTGTCCAGTAGGTAGAGAGGAAGGAAACATGAGTGATGGGGACTAGCAGATAGAGAGAAAGGGAGCACTAGTGATGGTGGCCGGCCAGTAGGTAGTGAGGAAGTAAGCGCAAGTGATGGTAGAGAGGAAGGAAGTGTATGTGATGGGGACCAGCAGGTAAAGAGGAAGGGAGCGTGAGTGATAGTGACGAGCAGGTAGAGAGAAAGGGAGCACAAGTGATGGTGGTGAGCAGGTAGAGAGAAATGGAACGTGAGTGATGGTGGCCAGCAGGTAGAGAGGAAGGAAGCACAGGTGATGGTGGCAAGCAGGTAGAAAGGAAGGGAGCGTGAGTGATAGTGGCCAGCAGGTAGAGTGGAAGGAAGTGTAAGTATAGGTGGCGAGCAGATACAGGGGAATGGAGCATGAGTGATGATGGCCAGTAGGTAGAAAGAGAGAGAGCACGAGTGATGGTGGTGAACAGGTAGAGATGGAGGGAGTGTGAGTGATGGCAGCCAGTAGGTAGAGAAGAAGGAAGCGAGAGTGATGGTGGTGAGCAGGTAGGAAGGGCGCATGAGTGATGTGACGAGCAGGTAGAGAGGAAGGGAGCGCGAGTGATGGTGGCCAGTAAGTAGAAAGAAAGGGAGTGTGAACGATGGGGATGAGCAGGTAGAGAGAAAGGGAGCACAAGTGATGGGGCCCAGCAGGTAGAGAGGAAGGCAGCGTGAGTGATGTTGGTGAGCAGGTGGAAAGGAAGGCCGGAGTGATGGTGGCCAGTAAGTAGAAAGGAAGGGAATGCAAGTGATGCTAGCCAGTATGTAGAGACGAAGGGAGCATGAGTGATGGTGGCCAGAAGGTAAAGAGGAAGGAAATATGAGTGATGGTGGCCAGCATGTAGAAAGGAAGGAAGCATGAGTGATGTTGGCGAGCAGGTGGAGAGGAAAGAAGTGCGAGTGAGGGTGGTCAGCAGGTAGAGATGAAGGGAGCGTGAGTGATGGTGGTGACCAGGTGGAGATGAAGGGAGCTTGAGTGATGGTGGCAAGCAGGTAGAGAGAAACGGAGCGCGAGTGATGGTGGAAACCAGGTAGAGAGGAAGGACTTGTGAGTGATGGTTGAAACCAGTTAGAGAGGAAGGGAGCACGAGTGATGGTGGCCAGTAGGTAGAAAGTAAGGGAGCATTAGTGATGGTGGCCAGTAGGTATGGAGGAAGGGAGCACGAGTGATGGTGGTGAGCAGGAAGAGATGAAGAGAGCGTGAGTGATGGCGGGTAGTAGGTACAGATGAAGGGAGCGCAAGTGATGGTGGCCATCAGGTAGAAAGTAAGGTAGCATTAGCAATGGTGGCCAGTAGGTATTGAGAAAGGGAGCTCGAGTGATGGTGGTGAGCAGGCAGAGATGAAGGGAACAGGCGTGATGGTGACAGTAGGTAGAGCGGAAGGGAGTGTGAGTGATGGTGGTGAGCAGGTAGAGATAAAGGGAGTGTGAGTGATGGCAGCCAGCAGGTAGAGAAGAAGGAAGCATAACTGATGGTGGCGAGCAGGTAGAGAGGAAGGGAGCATGAGTGATTGTGTCCAGCAGGTAGAGAGGAAGGGAGTGCAAGTGATGGTGGCCAGCAGGTAGAGAGGAAGGAAGCGTGAGGGATGTGGGCCAGCAGAGAGAGAGAAAGGAAACTTGAGTGATGGTGGCTGGCAGGTAGAGAGGAAGGAAGCATGAGTGATGGGGGCAAGCAGGTAGAGAGGAAAGAAGCCTAAGTGATAGTGGCAAGTAGGCAGAGAGGAAGGGAGCACGAGTGATGGGGACTAATGGGTAGAGAGAAAGGGAGCATGAGTGATGGTGGCCAACAGGTAGAGAGGAAGTAAGCGCGAGTGATGGCGGAAACCAAGAAGAGAGGAAGGGAGAGTGAGTGATGGTGGCCAGTAGGTAAAGAGGAAGGGAACGTGAGTGATGGTGGCCAGCAGGTAGAGAGGAAGGGAGCATGAGTGATGGGGACTAATGGGTAGAGAGAAAGGGAGCATGAGTGATGGTGGCCAACAGGTAGAGAGGAAGTAAGCGCGAGTGATGGCGGAAACCAAGTAGAGAGGAAGGGAGAGTGAGTGATGGTGGCCAGTAGGTAAAGAGGAAGGGAACGTGAGTGATGGTGGCCAGCAGGTAGAGAGGAAGGGAGCATGAGTGATGGTGGCCAGCAGGTAGAGAGGAAGGGAGTGTGAGTGATGATGACCAGCAGGTAGAGGGGAAGGAAGCATGAGTGATGGGGACCAGCATGTAGAGAGGAAGGGAGTGAGAGTGATGGCAGCCAGTAGGTAGAGAAGAAGGTAGCGCGAGTGATGGAGGCCAGCAGATAGAGAGGAAGAGAGCACGAGTGTTGGTGGCCAGCAGGTACAGAGGAAGGAAATGGAAGTGATGGTGGTGAGCAGGTAGAGAGGATGGAAGCGTGAGTGATAGGGACCAGCAGGTAGAGAGGAAGGGAACACAAGTGATGGTGGTGAGCAGGTAGAGAGGAATGCAATGGAATGTGAGTGATGGTGGCCAGTAGGTAGAGATGAAAAGAGCATGCGTGATAGTGGCTAGTAGGTAGAGAGGAAGGAAACGCGAGTGATGCTGGCCAGCAGGTATAGAGGAAGGGAGTGAGAGTGATGGTGGCCAGCATGTAGAGAGGAAGGGAGTGAGAGTGATCGCAGCAGTAGGTAGAGATGAGATGGTGGCGAGCAGGTAGAGAGGAAGGGAGCATGAGTGATGGTGGCGAGCAGGTAGAGAGGAAGGGAGCATGAGTGATGGTGGCAAGCAGGTAGAGAGGAAGGGAGCGCGAGTGATAGTGGCCAGCAGGTAGAGAGGAAGGGAGCGCGAGTGATAGAGGCCAGTACGTAGAGAGGAAGGGAGCGCAAGTGATGGTGGCCAGTAGGTAAAGATGAAAAGAGCGTGAGTGATGGTGACGAGCAGGTAGAGAGGAAGGGAATGCGAGTGACGGTGGCCAGCAGGTAGGGAGAAACGGAGCGTGATTGATGGTGGCCAGCAGGTAGAGAGGAAAGAAATGTGAGTGATGGTGGTGAGCAAGTAGCTGAAGCTAATCATTGGCTGTTCAAGACTTTCCCCCACCTGCCACTTACCCTATTGCACCCTACAATGGCTCCTGGCACTCAGAGCCCATCCTTGGCTGCCTGGCTGTTCTCTTATGCCCTGGTGCCCTCTTCGTTTAATGAGACAAGGATGGAGAGTCTGTTCGGAAAGGGTGGAGGATGCCTGCCCAGAGTAGAGCGATTGGTAGAATTGATATGATTTCAAGTACAGGGGGTACATGAAGTGGCGCAGAGCACTAGTACATGTGCCCTGTCTCTCGCCCCTTTGCTCCTTCTCTGTAGTTGTGTTGGTAGTGTGACATATTGCCTTCTTGAGTCAGCTTGTGTCTCCCGTCCTTTTTTGTACCCGTGTTGGTTGCACCTGATTGCCTCTGCATGTCTCTCTGTGCTTCTGCTTGTGGTGCTGTCCCTAACACACTTTGTTCCTGTCTGTGACTCTGTCACTATCATTCGCTGGTCCTGTCTGTGGCTGCGTCCCTATCAGATTGTGTTCTTAACTCTGGCTCTGTTCCTATCAGACTGTTCTCCTGCCATTAGTTCTGTCCCTATCAAACTGTACTGTTACCTGTGACTCTGTCACTACAGAAAGTTCTTCCCTGTCACTGTTCCTATCAGACAGTGTTCCCATCTGTGGCTCTGTCCCTAGCAGACTCTGTTCCATCCTGTGGTTTTGCCCCTGTCAGACTCTGTTCCTATCTTTGGCTGTGTCCAGGTCAGACTGTGTTCCTATCTGTTACTCTCTTCCTGTCAGACTGAGTCCAATCTGTTGCTCTGTCCCTGTCAATGTGTTCCTATGTGTGGTTCTGTCCCTACCACACTGTGTCCTACCCGTGGTTCTGTTCCTACCACACTGTGTCCGACCTGTGCCTCTGTCCCTACCACACTGTGTCCTACCTGTGGCTCTGTCCCTACCACACTGTGTCCTACCTGTGGCTCTGCCCCAACCACACCGTGCCCTACCTGTGGCTCTGCCCCAACCACACCGTGCCCTACCTGTGGCTCTGCCCCAACCACACCGTGCCCTACCTGTGGCTCTGCCCCAACCACACCGTGCCCTACCTGTGGCTCTGCCCCAACCACACCGTGCCCTACCTGTGGCTCTGTCCCTACCACACCGTGTCATACCTGTGGCTCTGTCCCTACCACACCATATCCTACCTGTGGCTCCGTCCCTACCACAGAGTGTCCTGTCTGTGGCTCTGTCCCTACCACACTGCGTCCTGCCTGCGGCTCTGTCCCTACCACACCGTGTACTACCCGTGGCTCTGTCCCTACCACACTGTGTCCTACCAGTGGATCTGTCCCTACCACTCTGTATCCTGCCTGTGGCTCTATCCCTACCACACCGTGAACTACCCGTGGCTCTAGTCTGACACACTGTGTCCTGCCTGTGGCTCTCTCCCTACCACACTGTTTCCTAACTGTAGCTCTATCCCTACCACACCGTGTCCTACCTGTGGTTCTGTCCCTACCACGCTGTGTCCTGCCAGTGGATCTGTCCCTTCCTACCTCACTGTGTCCTACCTGTTGCTCTGTCCCTACCTACCACAACATGTCCTACCTGTGCATCTGTCCCTACCACATTGTGTCCTACCTGAGGCTCAGTACCTACACACTGTTTCCTACCCGTGGCTCTGTCCCTACCACACTGTGTTCTACTCGTGGCTCTGTTCCTACCACACCATGCCCTACCCGTGGCTCTGTCCCTACCACACTGTGTCCTACCTGTGGCTCTGTCCCTACCACACTGTGTCCTATCTGTGCCTGTGTCCCTACCACACCGGGTCCTCCATGTGGCTCTGTCCCTAACCACACCGTGTCCTACATGTGGCTCTGCCCCTAACCACACTGTGCTCTACCTGTGCCTCTGTCCCTACCACACTGTGTCCTATATGTGGCTCTGTCCCTAATCACACTGTGTCCTACCTGTGGCTCTGTCCCTAGAACAGTGTCCTACCTGTGGCTCTGTCCCTACCACACCGTGTCCTACATGCGGCTCTGCCCCTAACCACACTGTGCTCTACCTGTGCCTCTGTCCCTACCACAGTGTCCTACCTGTGGCTCTGTCCCTAGAACAGTGTCCTACCTGTGGCTCTGTCTCTACCACACTGTGTCCTACATGTGGCTCTGTCCAGACCACACTCTCCTACCCGTAGCTCTGTCTGCACTACACCGTGTCCTACCTGTGGCTATCTCCCTACCACACCACGTCCTACCTATGGCTCTGTCTGTTCCTCACCATGTCCTACCAATGGCTCTGTCCGTACCACACCGTGTCCTATCTGTGGCTCTGTCCCTACCACACCACGTCCTACCTATGGCTCTGTCTGTTCCTCACCATGTTCTACCTGTGGCTCTGTTCCTACCACACTGTTTCCTAACCGTGGCTCTGTCCCTACCACACCGTGTCCTACCCATGGCTCTGTCCCTACCACACCGTGTTGTACTCGTGGCTCTGTTCCTACCACACCGTGCCCTACCCGTGGCTCTGTCCCTACCACACTGTGTTCTACCTGTGGCTCTGTCCCTACCACACCGTGTGCTACCTGTGGCTCTGTCCCTACCACACCGTGTGCTACCTGTGGCTCTGTCCGTACCACACCGTGTCCTACCTGTGGCTCTGTCCCTACCACACCGTGTCCTACCCGTTGCTCTGTCCCTACCACACTGTGTCCTACCCATGGCTCTGTCCGTACACCACTGTGTTCTATCCATGGCTTTGTCCCTACCACACTGTGTACTACTTGAGGCTCTGTCCCTACCACATCGTACCTACCTGCAGCTCTGTCCCTACCACAGTGTGTCCTTCATGTAGCTCTGTCCCTACCACAGTGTGTCCTACCTGTGGCTCTCTTCCTACCACACTGTGTCCTACCTGTGGCTCTGTCCCTACCACACTATGTCCTACCCGTGGCTCTATCCCTACCACACCGTTTCCTACCCGTGGCTCTGTCCCTACCACACAGTGTCCTACCCGTGGCTCTGCCCCAACTACACCGTGTGCTACCTGTGGCTATCTCCGTGCCACACCATGTCTTACCTGTGGCTCTGTCCGTACCACACTGAGTCCTACCTGTGGCTCTGTCCGTACCACACCATGTCTTACCTCTGGCTCTGTCCATACCACATCGTGTCCTACCTGTGGCTCTGTCCGTACCACAGTGTCCTATCTGTGGCTCTGTCTGTACCACATTGTGTCCTACCTGAGGCTCTGTCCCTACCACACCGTGTCCTACCTGTGGCTCTGTCCCTACCACACAGTGGCCTACCTGTGGCTCTGCCCCTACCACACCGTTCCCTACCTGTGGCTCTGTCCCTACCTCACCGTGTCCTACCTGTGGCTCTGTCGCTACCACACTGTGTCCTACCTGGGGCTCTGTCCCTACCACAGTGTGTCCTGTCTGTGGCTCTGTCCCTACCACACTGCGTCCTGACTGCGACTCTGTCCCTACCACACTATGTCCTACCTGTGGCTCTATCCCTACCACACAGTGTCCTACCCGTGGATCTGTCCCTACCACACCATGTCCTACCTCTGGCTCTGTCCCTGGCACACCATGTCCTACATGTGGCTTTGTCCCTACCACACCGTGTCCTCCCCGTGGCTCTGTCCCTACCACACTGTGTCCTCCCCGTGGCTCTGTCCCTACCACACCGTGTCCTCCCCGTGGCTCTGTCCCTACTACACTGTGTCCTACCTGTGGCTCTGTCCCTACCACACGGTATCCTACCTGTGGCTCTGTCCCTACCACACGGTATCCTACCTGTGGCTCTGTCCCTACCACATGGTGTCCTACCCGTGGCTCTGTCCCTACCACACTGTTTCCTACCCGTGCCTCTGTCCCTACCTCACTATGTTCTACCCATGGCTCTGTCCATACCACACTGTGTCTTGCCCGTGGCTCTGTCCGTACACCACTGTGTCCTACCCGTGGCTTTGTCCCTACCACACCGTGTCCTACCTGAGGCTCGGTCCCTACCACATTGTACCTACCTGCAGCTCTGTCCCTACCACAGTGTGTCCTACCTGTGGCTCTGTCCCTACCCAACTGTGTCCTACCTGTGGCTCTGCCCCAACCACACTGTGTGCTACCTGTGGCTATGTCCGTGCCAAACCATGTCCTACCTGTGGCTCTGTCTGTACCACAACGAGTCCTACCTGTGGCTCTGTCCATACCACACCGAGTCCTACCTGTGGCTCTGTCCCTACCACACTGTGTCCTATCGGTGGCTCCACCCTGGAACAGTGTCCTACCTGTGGCTCTGTCCATACCACACCGAGTCCTACCTGTGGCTCTGTCCCTACCACACTGTGTCCTATCGGTGGCTCTGACCCTAGAACAGTTTCCTACCTTTCGCTCTGTCCCTACCACACCTTGTCGTACCTGTGGCTCTGTCCCTGGCACACTGTGTCCTATGTGTGCTTCTGTCCCTACCACACCGTGTCCTACCTGTGGCTCTGTCCCTACCACACTGAGTCCTACCTGTGGCTCTGTCCCTACCACACCGTGTCCTACCTGTGGCTCTGTCCCTACCACACCGTGTCCTACCTGTGCCTCTGCCCAAACCACACCATGTCCTACCTGTGGCTCTGTCCCTACCACACTGTGTCCTACCTGTGGCTCTGTCGCTACCACACTGTGTCCTGACTGCGACTCTGTCCCTACCACACTATGTCGTACCTGTGGCTCTGTCCCTACCACAGTGTCTCCTGTCTGTGGCTCTGTCCCTACCACACTGCATCCTGACTGCGACTCTGTCCCCCACACTATGTCCTACCCATGACTCTATCCCTACTGCACCGTATCCTACTTGTGGTTCTGTCTCTACGACACAGTGTCCTACCCGTGGTTCTGTCCCTACCACACTGTTTCCTACCCGTGGCTCTGTCCCTACCACACCGTGTCCTACCTCTGGCTCTGTCCCTAGCACACCATGTCCTATCTGTGGCTTTGTCCCTACCACACCGTGTCCTCACCGTGGCTCTGTCCCTACCACACTGTGTCCTACCTGTGGCTCTGTCCCTACCACACTGTGTCCTACCTGTGGCTCTGTCCCTACCCCACTGTGTCCTACCTGTGCCTCTGTCACTTCCACACTGTGTCCTACCTGTGGCTCTGTCCCTACCACACTGTGTCCTAACCGTTGCTCTATCCCTACCACACCGTATCCTACCCGTGACTCTGTCCCTACCACACAATGTCCTACCTGTGGCTCTACCCCAACCACACTGTGTGATACCTGTGGCTCTGCCCCAACCACACTGTGTGATACCTGTGGCTCTGCCCCAACCACACCGTGTGCTACCTGTGGCTATGTCCATGCCACACTGTGTCCTATCTGTGGCTCTGTCTGTGCCACACCGTGTCCTACCTGTGGCTCTGTCCATACCACACTGAGTCCTACCTGTGGCTCTGTCCGTACCACACTGAGTCCTACCTGTGGCTCTGTCCGTACCACACCATGTCTTACCTCTGGCTCTGTCCATACCACATCGTGTCCTACCTGTGGCTCTGTCCGTACCACAGTGTCCTATCTGTGGCTCTGTCCGTACCACATTGTGTCCTACCTGAGGCTCTGTCCCTACCACACCGTGTCCTACCTGTGGCTCTGTCCCTACCACACAGTGGCCTACCTGTGGCTCTGCCCCTACCACACCGTTCCCTACCTGTGGCTCTGTCCCTACCTCACCGTGTCCTACCTGTGGCTCTGTCGCTACCACACTGTGTCCTACCTGGGGCTCTGTCCCTACCACAGTGTGTCCTGTCTGTGGCTCTGTCCCTACCACACTGCGTCCTGACTGCGACTCTGTCCCTACCACACTATGTCCTACCTGTGGCTCTATCCCTACCACACAGTGTCCTACCCGTGGATCTGTCCCTACCACACCATGTCCTACCTCTGGCTCTGTCCCTGGCACACCATGTCCTACATGTGGCTTTGTCCCTACCACACTGTGTCCTCCCCGTGGCTCTGTCCCTACCACACTGTGTCCTCCCCGTGGCTCTGTCCCTACCACACCGTGTCCTCCCCGTGGCTCTGTCCCTACTACACTGTGTCCTACCTGTGGCTCTGTCCCTACCACACGGTATCCTACCTGTGGCTCTGTCCCTACCACATGGTATCCTACCTGTGGCTCTGTCCCTACCACATGGTGTCCTACCCGTGGCTCTGTCCCTACCACACTGTTTCCTACCCGTGCCTCTGTCCCTACCTCACTATGTTCTACCCATGGCTCTGTCCATACCACACTGTGTCTTGCCCGTGGCTCTGTCCGTACACCACTGTGTCCTACCCGTGGCTTTGTCCCTACCACACCGTGTCCTACCTGAGGCTCGGTCCCTACCACATTGTACCTACCTGCAGCTCTGTCCCTACCACAGTGTGTCCTACCTGTGGCTCTGTCCCTACCCAACTGTGTCCTACCTGTGGCTCTGTCCCTACCACACAGAGTCCTACCTGTGGCTCTGCCCCAACCACACTGTGTGCTACCTGTGGCTATGTCCGTGCCAAACCATGTCCTACCTGTGGCTCTGTCTGTACCACAACGAGTCCTACCTGTGGCTCTGTCCATACCACACCGAGTCCTACCTGTGGCTCTGTCCCTACCACACTGTGTCCTATCGGTGGCTCCACCCTGGAACAGTGTCCTACCTGTGGCTCTGTCCATACCACACCGAGTCCTACCTGTGGCTCTGTCCCTACCACACTGTGTCCTATCGGTGGCTCCGACCCTAGAACAGTTTCCTACCTTTCGCTCTGTCCCTACCACACCTTGTCGTACCTGTGGCTCTGTCCCTGGCACACTGTGTCCTATGTGTGCTTCTGTCCCTACCACACCGTGTCCTACCTTTGGCTCTGTCCCTACCACACTGAGTCCTACCTGTGGCTCTGTCCCTACCACACCGTGTCCTACCTGTGGCTCTGTCCCTACCACACCGTGTCCTACCTGTGCCTCTGCCCAAACCACACCATGTCCTACCTGTGGCTCTGTCCGTACCACATCGTTTCCTACCTCTGGCTCTGTCCGTACCACACAGTGTCCTATCTGTGGCTCTCTCCGTATCACATCGTGTCCTACCTGAGGCTCTGTCCCTACCACACCGTGTCCTACCTGTGGCTCTGTCCCTCCCACACAGTGTCCTACCTGTGGCTCTGCCCCTACCACACCGTTCCCTACCTGTGGCTCTGTCCCTACCACACTGTGTCCTACCTGTGGCTCTGTCCCTACCACAGTGTCTCCTGTCTGTGGCTCTGTCCCTACCACACTGCGTCCTGACTGCGACTCTGTCCCCCACACTATGTCCTACCCGTGGCTCTATCCCTACTGCACCGTATCCTACTTGTGGTTCTGTCTCTACCACACCGTGTCCTACCCGTGGCTCTGTCCCTACCACACCGTGTCCTACCTCTGGCTCTGTCCCTGGCACACCATGTCCTATCTGTGGCTTTGTCCCTACCACACCGTGTCCTCACCGTGGCTCTTTCCCTACCACACCGTGTCCTACCTGTGGCTCTGTCCCTACCCCACTGTGCCCTACCTGTGCCACTGTCACTGACACACTGTGTCCTACCTGTGGCTCTGTCCCTACCACACCGTTTCCTACCCGTTGCTCTATCCCTACCACACCGTTTCCTACCCGTGACTCTGTCCCTACCACACAGTGTCCTACCCGTGGCTCTGCCCCAACCACACTGTGTGATACCTGTGGCTCTGCCCCAACCACACCATGTGCTACCTGTGTCTATGTCCATGCCACACCGTGTCCTACCTGTGGCTCTGTCCGTGCCACACCGTGTCCTACCTGTGGCTCTGTCCATACCACACCGAGTCCTACCTGTGGCTCTGTCTGTACCACAACATGTCTTACCTGTGGCTCTGTCCGTACCACATCGTGTCCTACCTGTGGCTCTGTCCGTACCACAGTGTCCTATCTGTGGCTCTGTCCGTACCACATTGTGTCCTACCTGAGGCTCTGTCCCTACCACACTGTGTCCTATCTGTGGCTCTGTCCCTACCACACAGTGGCCTACCTGTGGCTCTGCCCCTACCACACCGTTCCCTACCTGTGGCTCTGTCTCTACCTCACTGTGTCCTACCTGTGGCTCTGTCGTTACCACACTGTGTCCTACCTGGGGCTCTGTCCCTACCACACTGTGTCCTGACTGCGACTCTGTCCCTACCACACTATGTCCTACCTGTGGCTCTATCCCTACCACACAGTGTCCTACCCGTGGCTCTGTCCCTACCACACTGTGAGCTACCCGTGGCTTTGTCCCTACCACACCGTGTCCTACCTCTGGCTCTGCCCCTACCACACTGTTTCCTACCCGTGGCTCTGTCCCTACCACACTGTTTCCTACCCGTGCCTCTGTCCCTACCTCACTATGTTCTACACATTGCTCTGTCCATACCACACTGTGTCTTGCCCGTGGCTCTGTCCGTACACCACTGTGTCCTACCCGTGGCTTTGTCCCTACCACACCGTGTCCTACCTGAGGCTCTGTCCCTACCACATTGTACCTACCTGCAGCTCTGTCCCTACCACAGTGTGTCCTACCTGTGGCTCTGTCCCTACCCAACTGTGTCCTACCTGTGGCTCTGCCCCAACCACACTGTGTGCTACCTGTGGCTATGTCCGTGCCAGGCCGTGTCCTACCTGTGGCTCTGTCCGTGCCAAACCATGTCCTACCTGTGGCTCTGTCTGTACCACAACGAGTCCTACCTGTGGCTCTGTCCGTACCACACCGAGTCCTACCTGTGGCTCTGTCCCTACCACACTGTGTCCTATCGGTGGCTCCGACCCTAGAACAGTGTCCTACCTGTGGCTCTGTCCATACCACACCGAGTCCTACCTGTGGCTCTGTCCCTACCACACTGTGTCCTACCCGTGGCTCCGAACCCAGAACAGTTTCCTACCTTTCGCTCTGTCCCTACCACACCTTGTCGTACCTGTGGCTCTGTCCCTGGCACACTGTGTCCTATGTGTGCTTCTGTCCCTATCACACCGTGTCCTACCTGTGGCTCTGTCCCTACCACACCGTGTCCTACCTGTGGCTCTGTCCCTACCACACCGTGTCCTACCTGTGCCTCTGCCCCTACCACACTGTCCTACCTGTGGCTCTGTCCATACCACACCATGTCCTACCTGTGGCTCTGTCCATACCACACCATGTCCTACCTGTGGCTCTGTCCGTACCACATTGTGTCCTACCTCTGGCTCTGTCCGTACCACACAGTGTCCTATCTGTGGCTCTCTCCGTATCAAATCGTGTCCTACCTGAGGCACTGTCCCTACCACACCATGTCCTACCTGTGGCTCTGTCCCTACCACACAGTGTCCTACCTGTGGCTCTGCCCCTACCACACCGTTCCCTACCTGTGGCTCTGTCCCTACCACACTGTGTCCTACCTGTGGCTCTGTCGCTATCACACTGTGTCCTACCTGTGGCTCTGTCCCTACCACAGAGTGTCCTGCCTGTGGCTCTGTCCATACCACACCATGTCCTACCTGTGGCTCTGTCCGTACCACATCGTGTCCTACCTCTGGCTCTGTCCGTACCACACAGTGTCCTATCTGTGGCTCTCTCCGTATCACATCGTGTTCTACCTGAGTCTCTGTCCCTACCACACCATGTCCTACCTGTGGCTCTGTCCCTACCACACAGTGTCCTACCTGTGGCTCTGCCCCTACCACACCGTTCCCTACCTGTGGCTCTGTCCCTACCACACCGTGTCCTACCTGTGGCTCTGTCGCTACCACACTGTGTCCTACCTGTGGCTCTGTCCCTACCACAGAGTGTCCTGCCTGTGGCTCTGTCCCTACCACACTGAGTCCTACCTGTGGCTCTGTCCCTACCACACCGTGTCCTACCTGTGCCTCTGCCCAAACCACACCATGTCCTACCTGTGGCTCTGTCCGTACCACACTGTGTCCTACCCATGGCTCTGTCCGTACACCACTGTGTTCTACCCATGGCTTTGTCCCTACCACACTGTGTCCTACCTGAGGCTCTGTCCCTACCACATCGTACCTACCTGCAGCTCTGTCCCTACCACAATGTGTCCTTCATGTAGCTCTGTCCCTACCACAGTGTGTCCTACCTGTGGCTCTCTTCCTACCACACTGTGTCCTACCTGTGGCTGTGTCCCTACCCCACTGTGTCCTACTTGTGCCTCTGTCCCTTCCACACAGTGTCCTACCTGTGGGTCTGTCCCTACCACACTATGTCCTACCCGTGGCTCTATCCCTACCACACCATTTCCTACCCGTTGCTCTGTCCCTACCACACAGTGTCCTACCCGTGGCTCTGCCCCAACCACACCGTGTGCTACCTGTGGCTATCTCCGTGCCACACCGTGTCTTACCTGTGGCTCTGTCCATACCACACCGAGTCCTACCTGTGGCTCTCTCCATACCACACCATGTCCTACCTGTGGCTCTGTCCATACCACACCGTGTCCTACCTGTGGCTCTGTCCGTACCACACCGTGTCCTATCTGTGGCTCTGTCCGTACCTCATCGTGTCCTACCTGAGGCTCTGTCCATACCACACCGTGTCCTACCTGTGGCTCTGTCCCTACCACACAGTGTCCTACCTGTGGCTCTGCCCCTACCACATCGTTCCCTAACAGTGGCTCTGTCCCTACCACACCGTGTCCTACCTGTGGCTCTGTCCCTACCACACCGTGTCCTACCTGTGGCTCTGTCCCTACCACACCGTGTCCTACCTGTGGCTCTGTCGCTACCACACTGTGTCCTGTCTGTGGCTCTGTCCCTACCACACTGCGTCCTGACTGCGACTCTGTCCCTACCACACTATCAATCAATCAATCAATCATGTCACTTATAAAGCGCACTACATACCCGCGAGGGTCTCAAGGCGCTGGGGGAAGAGGGGGGTGGTGCTGCTACTGATCGAAGAGCCAGGTCTTGAGGAGTCTTCTGAAGGCCAGTAGGTCTTGGGTCTGTCGGAGGTTGGTGGGGAGGGTGTTCCAGGTCTTGGCGGCGAGGTGGGAGAAGGATCTGCCGCCGGCGGTCGTTTTCCGGATGCGGGGGACTGTGGCGAGGGCGAGGCTGGTCGAGCGGAGCTGGCGGGTGGGGGTGTAGAAGCTGAGTCGTCTGTTGAGGTAGGCTGGTCCGGAGTTGTGGAGTGCTTTGTGTGCGTGGGTGAGGAGCTTGAAGGTTATCCTCTTGTTGACAGGGAGCCAGTGCAGGTCTCTCAGGTGGGGTGTGATGTGGCTGCGTCGGGGGATGTCGAGGATAAGACGTGCAGAGGCGTTCTGGATGCGTTGCAGCCGTCTCCAGGAGCTTAGCCGTCGTTCCTGCGTAGAGGGCGTTTCCGTAGTCCAGCCTGCTGGTGACGAGGGCCTGGGTGACTGTTTTTCTTGTTTCGGTGGGGATCCACTTGAAGATCCTGCGGAGCATTCGGAGGATGTTGAAGCAGGATGAGGAAACGGCGTTGACCTGCTTAGTCATGGGAGAGGGTGGGGTCGAGGATGACCCCTAGGTTGCGTACTTGGTTGGTGGGTGGCGGGGCTGTTCCCAGTGATGTTGGCCACCAGGAGTCGTCCCAGGCTGAAGGGTTGGAACCAAGGATGAGGACCTCCGTCTTGTCCGAGTTCAGCTTCAGGCGGCTGGTCCTCATCCATTCGGCGACGGCCTTCATTCCTTCGTGGAGGTGGGTTTTGGCGGTGTGAGGGTCTTTGGTGAGGGAGAGGATCAGCTGGGTGTCGTCGGCGTAGGAGATGATGTTGAGGTTGTGCTGTCGGGCGACGTGGGCGAGGGGTGCCATGTAGATGTTGAACAGCGTTGGGCTGAGGGAGGAGCCTTGGGGTACGCCGCAGATGATCTTGGTGGCCTTGGATCGGAAGGGGGCGAGGCGGACGCTTTGTGTTCTGCCGGAAAGGAAGGATGTGGTCCAGTCCAGGGCCTTCTCTTGGATCCCGGCGTCGTGAAGGCGTGTTCGTAGTGTGTGGTGGCAGACCGTGTCGAAGGCGGCTGATAGGTCCAGGAGGATGAGGGCTGCTGTTTCTCCGTTGTCTAGCAGGGTCCTGATGTCATCGGTGGCGGCGATGAGGGCGGTTTCGGTGCTGTGTCCTACTATGTCCTACCTGTGGCTCTGTCCCTACCAGTGTCTCCTGTCTGTGGCTCTGTCCCTACCACACTGCGTCCTGACTGCGACTCTGTCCCTACCACACTATGTCCTACCCGTGGCTCTATCCCTACTGCACCGTATCCTACTTGTGGTTCTGTCTCTACGACACAGTGTCCTACCCGTGGCTCTGTCCCTACCACACTGTGTCCTACCCGTGGATCTGTCCCTACAACACCGTATCCTACCTCTAGCTCTGTCCCTGGCACACCATGTCCTACCTGTGACTTTGTCCCTACCACACCGTGTCCTCACCGTGGCTCTGTCCCTACCACACCGTGTCCTACCTGTGGCTCTGTCCCTACCACACTGTGTCCTACCTGTGGCTCTGTCCCTACCCCACTGTGTCCTACCTGTGCCTCTGTCACTTCCACACTGTGTCCTACCTGTGGCTCTGTCCCTACCACACTGTGTCCTACCCGTTGCTCTATCCCTACCACACCGTTTCCTACCCGTGACTCTGTCCCTACCACACCGTTTCCTACCCGTGACTCTGTCCCTACCACACAGTGTCCTACCTGTGGCTCTGCCCAAACCACACTGTGTGCTACCTGTGGCTCTGCCCCAACCACACTGTGTGCTACCTGTGGCTCTGTCCCAACCACACCGTGTGCTACCTGTGGCTATGTCCATGCCACACCGTGTCCTACCTGTGGCTCTATCCGTGTCCTACCTGTGGCTCTGTCCATACCACACCGAGTCCTACCTGTGGCTCTGTCCGTACCACACTGAGTCCTACCTGTGGCTCTGTCCATACCACACCATGTCCTACCTGTGGCTCTGTCCGTACCACATCACATCCTACCTGTGGCTCTGTCCGTACCACACAGTTTCCTATCTGTGGCTCTGTCCATACCACACCGTGTCCTACCTGTGGCTCTGTCCCTACCACACAGTGTCCTACCTGTGGCTCTGCCCCTACCACACCGTTCCCTACCTGTGGCTCTGTCCCTACCTCACCGTGTCCTACCTGTGGCTCTGTCGCTACCACACTGTGTCCTGTCTGTGGCTCTGTCCCTACCACACAGTGTCCTGTCTGTGGCTCTGTCCCTACCACACTGCGTCCTGACTGCGACTCTGTCCCTACCACACTATGTCCTACCTGTGGTTCTATCCCTACCACACAGTGTCCTACCTGTGGCTCTGTCCGTACCACAGCGTCCTACCTGTGGCTCTGTCCGTACCACACCGAGTCCTACCCGTGGCTTTGTCCCTACCACACCGTGTCCTACCTCTGGCTCTGTCCCTGGCACACCGTGTCCTACATGTGGCTCTGTGCCTACCACACTGTGTCCTCCCCGTGGCTCTGTCCCTACCACACTGTGTCCTCCCCGTGGCTCTGTCCCTACCACACTGTGTCCTCCCCGTGGCTCTGTCCCTACCACACTGTGTCCTCCCCGTGGCTCTGTCCCTACCACACCGTGTCCTACCTGTGGCTATGTCCCTACTACACTGTGTCCTACCTGTGGCTCTGTCCCTACCACACGGCGTCCTACCTGTGGCTCTGTCCCTACCACATGGTGTCCTACCCGTGGCTCTGTCCCTACCACACTGTTTCCTACCCGTGCCTCTGTCCCTACCTCACTATGTTCTACCCATGGCTCTGTCCATACCACACTGTGTCTTGCCCGTGGCTCTGTCCGTACACCACTGTGTCCTACCCGTGGCTTTGTCCCTACCACACAGTGTCCTACCTGAGGCTCTGTCCCTACCACATTGTACCTTCCTGTGGCTCTGTCCCTACCACACAGTGTCCTACCTGTGGCTCTGCCCCAACCACACCGTGTGCTACCTGTGGCTCTGTCCGGACCACAACGTGTCCTACCTGTGGCTCTGTCCGTACCACACTGTGTCCTATCGGTGGCTCCGACCCTAGAACAGTGTCCTACCTGTGGCTCTGTCCATAGCACACTGAGCCCTACCTGTGGCTCTGTCCCTACCACACTGTGTCCTACCAGTGGCTCCGAACCTAGAACAGTGTCCTACCTGTGGCTCTGTCCCTACCACACCTTGTCATACCTGTGACTATGTCCCTGGCACACTGTGTCCTATGTGTGCTTCTGTCCCTATCACACCGTGTCCTACCTGTGGCTCTGTCCCTACCACACTGTGTCCTACCTGTGGCTCTGTCCCTACCACACCATGTCTTACCTCTGGCTCTGTCCGTACCACATCGTGTCCTACCTCTGGCTCTGTCTGTACCACACAGTGTCCTATCTGTGGCTCTCTCCGTATCACATCGTGTCCTACCTGTGGCTCTGTCCCTACCACACCGTGTCCTACCTGTGGCTCTGTCCCTACCACACAGTGTCCTACCTGTGGCTCTGCCCCTACCACACCGTTCCCTACCTGTGGCTCTGTCCCTACCACACTGTGTCCTACCTGTGGCTCTGTCGCTACCACACTGTGTCCTGACTGCGACTCTGTCCCTACCACACTATGTCGTACCTGTGGCTCTGTCCCTACCACAGTGTCTCCTGTCTGTGGCTCTGTCCCTACCACACTGCATCCTGACTGCGACTCTGTCCCCCACACTATGTCCTACCCATGACTCTATCCCTACTGCACCGTATCCTACTTGTGGTTCTGTCTCTACGACACAGTGTCCTACCCGTGGTTCTGTCCCTACCACACTGTTTCCTACCCGTGGCTCTGTCCCTACCACACCGTGTCCTACCTCTGGCTCTGTCCCTAGCACACCATGTCCTATCTGTGGCTTTGTCCCTACCACACCGTGTCCTCACCGTGGCTCTGTCCCTACCACACTGTGTCCTACCTGTGGCTCTGTCCCTACCACACTGTGTCCTACCTGTGGCTCTGTCCCTACCCCACTGTGTCCTACCTGTGCCTCTGTCACTTCCACACTGTGTCCTACCTGTGGCTCTGTCCCTACCACACTGTGTCCTACCCGTTGCTCTATCCCTACCACACCGTTTCCTACCCGTGACTCTGTCCCTACCACACAGTGTCCTACCTGTGGCTCTACCCCAACCACACTGTGTGATACCTGTGGCTCTGCCCCAACCACACTGTGTGATACCTGTGGCTCTGCCCCAACCACACCGTGTGCTACCTGTGGCTATGTCCATGCCACACTGTGTCCTATCTGTGGCTCTGTCCGTGCCACACCGTGTCCTACCTGTGGCTCTGTCCATACCACACCGAGTCCTACCTGTGGCTCTGTCCGTACCACACTGAGTCCTACCTGTGGCTCTGTCCGTACCACACCATGTCTTACCTCTGGCTCTGTCCATACCACATCGTGTCCTACCTGTGGCTCTGTCCGTACCACAGTGTCCTATCTGTACTCTGTCTGTACCACATTGTGTCCTACCTGAGGCTCTGTCCCTACCACACCGTGTCCTACCTGTGGCTCTGTCCCTACCACACAGTGGCCTACCTGTGGCTCTGCCCCTACCACACCGTTCCCTACCTGTGGCTCTGTCCCTACCTCACCGTGTCCTACCTGTGGCTCTGTCGCTACCACACTGTGTCCTACCTGGGGCTCTGTCCCTACCACAGTGTGTCCTGTCTGTGGCTCTGTCCCTACCACACTGCGTCCTGACTGCGACTCTGTCCCTACCACACTATGTCCTACCTGTGGCTCTATCCCTACCACACAGTGTCCTACCCGTGGATCTGTCCCTACCACACCATGTCCTACCTCTGGCTCTGTCCCTGGCACACCATGTCCTACATGTGGCTTTGTCCCTACCACACTGTGTCCTCCCCGTGGCTCTGTCCCTACCACACTGTGTCCTCCCCGTGGCTCTGTCCCTACCACACCGTGTCCTCCCCGTGGCTCTGTCCCTACTACACTGTGTCCTACCTGTGGCTCTGTCCCTACCACACGGTATCCTACCTGTGGCTCTGTCCCTACCACACGGTATCCTACCTGTGGCTCTGTCCCTACCACATGGTGTCCTACCCGTGGCTCTGTCCCTACCACACTGTTTCCTACCCGTGCCTCTGTCCCTACCTCACTATGTTCTACCCATGGCTCTGTCCATACCACACTGTGTCTTGCCCGTGGCTCTGTCCGTACACCACTGTGTCCTACCCGTGGCTTTGTCCCTACCACACCGTGTCCTACCTGAGGCTCGGTCCCTACCACATTGTACCTACCTGCAGCTCTGTCCCTACCACAGTGTGTCCTACCTGTGGCTCTGTCCCTACCCAACTGTGTCCTACCTGTGGCTCTGCCCCAACCACACTGTGTGCTACCTGTGGCTATGTCCGTGCCAAACCATGTCCTACCTGTGGCTCTGTCTGTACCACAACGAGTCCTACCTGTGGCTCTGTCCATACCACACCGAGTCCTACCTGTGGCTCTGTCCCTACCACACTGTGTCCTATTGGTGGCTCCACCCTGGAACAGTGTCCTACCTGTGGCTCTGTCCATACCACACCGAGTCCTACCTGTGGCTCTGTCCCTACCACACTGTGTCCTATCGGTGGCTCTGACCCTAGAACAGTTTCCTACCTTTCGCTCTGTCCCTACCACACCTTGTCGTACCTGTGGCTCTGTCCCTGGCACACTGTGTCCTATGTGTGCTTCTGTCCCTACCACACCGTGTCCTACCTGTGGCTCTGTCCCTACCACACTGAGTCCTACCTGTGGCTCTGTCCCTACCACACCGTGTCCTACCTGTGGCTCTGTCCCTACCACACCGTGTCCTACCTGTGCCTCTGCCCAAACCACACCATGTCCTACCTGTGGCTCTGTCCCTACCACACTGTGTCCTACCTGTGGCTCTGTCGCTACCACACTGTGTCCTGACTGCGACTCTGTCCCTACCACACTATGTCGTACCTGTGGCTCTGTCCCTACCACAGTGTCTCCTGTCTGTGGCTCTGTCCCTACCACACTGCATCCTGACTGCGACTCTGTCCCCCACACTATGTCCTACCCATGACTCTATCCCTACTGCACCGTATCCTACTTGTGGTTCTGTCTCTACGACACAGTGTCCTACCCGTGGTTCTGTCCCTACCACACTGTTTCCTACCCGTGGCTCTGTCCCTACCACACCGTGTCCTACCTCTGGCTCTGTCCCTAGCACACCATGTCTTATCTGTGGCTTTGTCCCTACCACACCGTGTCCTCACCGTGGCTCTGTCCCTACCACACTGTGTCCTACCTGTGGCTCTGTCCCTACCCCACTGTGTCCTACCTGTGGCTCTGTCCCTACCCCACTGTGTCCTACCTGTGCCTCTGTCACTTCCACACTGTGTCCTACCTGTGGCTCTGTCCCTACCACACTGTGTCCTAACCGTTGCTCTATCCCTACCACACCGTTTCCTACCCGTGACTCTGTCCCTACCACACAGTGTCCTACCTGTGGCTCTACCCCAACCACACTGTGTGATACCTGTGGCTCTGCCCCAACCACACTGTGTGATACCTGTGGCTCTGCCCCAACCACACCGTGTGCTACCTGTGGCTATGTCCATGCCACACTGTGTCCTATCTGTGGCTCTGTCCGTGCCACACCGTGTCCTACCTGTGGCTCTGTCCATACCACACCGAGTCCTACCTGTGGCTCTGTCCGTACCACACTGAGTCCTACCTGTGGCTCTGTCCGTACCACACCATGTCTTACCTCTGGCTCTGTCCATACCACATCGTGTCCTACCTGTGGCTCTGTCCGTACCACAGTGTCCTATCTGTGGCTCTGTCCGTACCACATTGTGTCCTACCTGAGGCTCTGTCCCTACCACACCGTGTCCTACCTGTGGCTCTGTCCCTACCACACAGTGGCCTACCTGTGGCTCTGCCCCTACCACACCGTTCCCTACCTGTGGCTCTGTCCCTACCTCACCGTGTCCTACCTGTGGCTCTGTCGCTACCACACTGTGTCCTACCTGGGGCTCTGTCCCTACCACAGTGTGTCCTGTCTGTGGCTCTGTCCCTACCACACTGCGTCCTGACTGCGACTCTGTCCCTACCACACTATGTCCTACCTGTGGCTCTATCCCTACCACACAGTGTCCTACCCGTGGATCTGTCCCTACCACACCATGTCCTACCTCTGGCTCTGTCCCTGGCACACCATGTCCTACATGTGGCTTTGTCCCTACCACACCGTGTCCTCCCCGTGGCTCTGTCCCTACCACACTGTGTCCTCCCCGTGGCTCTGTCCCTACCACACCGTGTCCTCCCCGTGGCTCTGTCCCTACTACACTGTGTCCTACCTGTGGCTCTGTCCCTACCACACGGTATCCTACCTGTGGCTCTGTCCCTACCACACGGTATCCTACCTGTGGCTCTGTCCCTACCACATGGTGTCCTACCCGTGGCTCTGTCCCTACCACACTGTTTCCTACCCGTGCCTCTGTCCCTACCTCACTATGTTCTACCCATGGCTCTGTCCATACCACACTGTGTCTTGCCCGTGGCTCTGTCCGTACACCACTGTGTCCTACCCGTGGCTTTGTCCCTACCACACCGTGTCCTACCTGAGGCTCGGTCCCTACCACATTGTACCTACCTGCAGCTCTGTCCCTACCACAGTGTGTCCTACCTGTGGCTCTGTCCCTACCCAACTGTGTCCTACCTGTGGCTCTGTCCCTACCACACAGAGTCCTACCTGTGGCTCTGCCCCAACCACACTGTGTGCTACCTGTGGCTATGTCCGTGCCAAACCATGTCCTACCTGTGGCTCTGTCTGTACCACAACGAGTCCTACCTGTGGCTCTGTCCATACCACACCGAGTCCTACCTGTGGCTCTGTCCCTACCACACTGTGTCCTATCGGTGGCTCCACCCTGGAACAGTGTCCTACCTGTGGCTCTGTCCATACCACACCGAGTCCTACCTGTGGCTCTGTCCCTACCACACTGTGTCCTATCGGTGGCTCCGACCCTAGAACAGTTTCCTACCTTTCGCTCTGTCCCTACCACACCTTGTCGTACCTGTGGCTCTGTCCCTGGCACACTGTGTCCTATGTGTGCTTCTGTCCCTACCACACCGTGTCCTACCTGTGGCTCTGTCCCTACCACAGTGTCCTATCTGTGGCTCTGTCCGTACCACATTGTGTCCTACCTGAGGCTCTGTCCCTACCACACCGTGTCCTACCTGTGGCTCTGTCCCTACCACACCGTGTCCTACCTGTGCCTCTGCCCAAACCACACCATGTCCTACCTGTGGCTCTGTCCGTACCACATCGTTTCCTACCTCTGGCTCTGTCCGTACCACACAGTGTCCTACCTCTGGCTCTGTCCGTACCACACAGTGTCCTATCTGTGGCTCTCTCCGTATCACATCGTGTCCTACCTGAGGCTCTGTCCCTACCACACCGTGTCCTACCTGTGGCTCTGTCCCTACCACACAGTGTCCTACCTGTGGCTCTGCCCCTACCACACCGTTCCCTACCTGTGGCTCTGTCCCTACCACACTGTGTCCTACCTGTGGCTCTGTCCCTACCACAGTGTCTCCTGTCTGTGGCTCTGTCCCTACCACACTGCGTCCTGACTGCGACTCTGTCCCCCACACTATGTCCTACCCGTGGCTCTATCCCTACTGCACCGTATCCTACTTGTGGTTCTGTCTCTACGACACAGTGTCCTACCCGTGGCTCTGTCCCTACCACACCGTGTCCTACCTCTGGCTCTGTCCCTGGCACACCATGTCCTATCTGTGGCTTTGTCCCTACCACACCGTGTCCTCACCGTGGCTCTTTCCCTACCACACCGTGTCCTACCTGTGGCTCTGTCCCTACCCCACTGTGCCCTACCTGTGCCACTGTCACTGACACACTGTGTCCTACCTGTGGCTCTGTCCCTACCACACTGTGTCCTACCCGTTGCTCTATCCCTACCACACCGTTTCCTACCCGTGACTCTGTCCCTACCACACAGTGTCCTACCCGTGGCTCTGCCCCAACCACACTGTGTGATACCTGTGGCTCTGCCCCAACCACACCGTGTGCTACCTGTGTCTATGTCCATGCCACACCGTGTCCTACCTGTGGCTCTGTCCGTGCCACACCGTGTCCTACCTGTGGCTCTGTCCATACCACACCGAGTCCTACCTGTGGCTCTGTCCGTACCACACTGAGTCCTACCTGTGGCTCTGTCTGTACCACACCATGTCTTACCTGTGGCTCTGTCCGTACCACATCGTGTCCTACCTGTGGCTCTGTCCGTACCACATCGTGTCCTACCTGTGGCTCTGTCCGTACCACAGTGTCCTATCTGTGGCTCTGTCCGTACCACATTGTGTCCTACCTGAGGCTCTGTCCCTACCACACCGTGTCCTATCTGTGGCTCTGTCCCTACCACACAGTGGCCTACCTGTGGCTCTGCCCCTACCACACCGTTCCCTACCTGTGGCTCTGTCTCTACCTCACTGTGTCCTACCTGTGGCTCTGTCGTTACCACACTGTGTCCTACCTGGGGCTCTGTCCCTACCACACTGTGTCCTGACTGCGACTCTGTCCCTACCACACTATGTCCTACCTGTGGCTCTATCCCTACCACACAGTGTCCTACCCGTGGCTCTGTCCCTACCACACTGTGAGCTACCCGTGGCTTTGTCCCTACCACACCGTGTCCTACCTCTGGCTCTGCCCCTACCACACTGTTTCCTACCCGTGGCTCTGTCCCTACCACACTGTTTCCTACCCGTGCCTCTGTCCCTACCTCACTATGTTCTACACATTGCTCTGTCCATACCACACTGTGTCTTGCCCGTGGCTCTGTCCGTACACCACTGTGTCCTACCCGTGGCTTTGTCCCTACCACACCGTGTCCTACCTGAGGCTCTGTCCCTACCACATTGTACCTACCTGCAGCTCTGTCCCTACCACAGTGTGTCCTACCTGTGGCTCTGTCCCTACCCAACTGTGTCCTACCTGTGGCTCTGCCCCAACCACACTGTGTGCTACCTGTGGCTATGTCCGTGCCAGGCCGTGTCCTACCTGTGGCTCTGTCCGTGCCAAACCATGTCCTACCTGTGGCTCTGTCTGTACCACAACGAGTCCTACCTGTGGCTCTGTCCGTACCACACCGAGTCCTACCTGTGGCTCTGTCCCTACCACACTGTGTCCTATCGGTGGCTCCGACCCTAGAACAGTGTCCTACCTGTGGCTCTGTCCATACCACACCGAGTCCTACCTGTGGCTCTGTCCCTACCACACTGTGTCCTACCCGTGGCTCCGAACCTAGAACAGTTTCCTACCTTTCGCTCTGTCCCTACCACACCTTGTCGTACCTGTGGCTCTGTCCCTGGCACACTGTGTCCTATGTGTGCTTCTGTCCCTATCACACCGTGTCCTACCTGTGGCTCTGTCCCTACCACACCGTGTCCTACCTGTGGCTCTGTCCCTACCACACCGTGTCCTACCTGTGCCTCTGCCCCTACCACACTGTCCTACCTGTGGCTCTGTCCATACCACACCATGTCCTACCTGTGGCTCTGTCCGTACCACATTGTGTCCTACCTCTGGCTCTGTCCGTACCACACAGTGTCCTATCTGTGGCTCTCTCCGTATCAAATCGTGTCCTACCTGAGGCACTGTCCCTACCACACCATGTCCTACCTGTGGCTCTGTCCCTACCACACAGTGTCCTACCTGTGGCTCTGCCCCTACCACACCGTTCCCTACCTGTGGCTCTGTCCCTACCACACTGTGTCCTACCTGTGGCTCTGTCGCTATCACACTGTGTCCTACCTGTGGCTCTGTCCCTACCACAGAGTGTCCTGCCTGTGGCTCTGTCCATACCACACCATGTCCTACCTGTGGCTCTGTCCGTACCACATCGTGTCCTACCTCTGGCTCTGTCCGTACCACACAGTGTCCTATCTGTGGCTCTCTCCGTATCACATCGTGTTCTACCTGAGTCTCTGTCCCTACCACACCATGTCCTACCTGTGGCTCTGTCCCTACCACACAGTGTCCTACCTGTGGCTCTGCCCCTACCACACCGTTCCCTACCTGTGGCTCTGTCCCTACCACACCGTGTCCTACCTGTGGCTCTGTCGCTACCACACTGTGTCCTACCTGTGGCTCTGTCCCTACCACAGAGTGTCCTGCCTGTGGCTCTGTCCCTACCACACTGAGTCCTACCTGTGGCTCTGTCCCTACCACACCGTGTCCTACCTGTGCCTCTGCCCAAACCACACCATGTCCTACCTGTGGCTCTGTCCGTACCACATCGTTTCCTACCTCTGGCTCTGTCCGTACCACACAGTGTCCTATCTGTGGCTCTCTCCGTATCACATCGTGTCCTACCTGAGGCTCTGTCCCTACCACACCGTGTCCTACCTGTGGCTCTGTCCCTACCACACAGTGTCCTACCTGTGGCTCTGTCCCTACCACACAGTGTCCTACCTGTGGCTCTGCCCCTACCACACCGTTCCCTACCTGTGGCTCTGTCCCTACCACACTGTGTCCTACCTGTGGCTCTGTCCCTACCACAGTGTCTCCTGTCTGTGGCTCTGTCCCTACCACACTGCGTCCTGACTGCGACTCTGTCCCCCACACTATGTCCTACCCGTGGCTCTATCCCTACTGCACCGTATCCTACTTGTGGTTCTGTCTCTACGACACAGTGTCCTACCCGTGGCTCTGTCCCTACCACACCGTGTCCTACCTCTGGCTCTGTCCCTGGAACACCATGTCCTATCTGTGGCTTTGTCCCTACCACACCGTGTCCTCACTGTGGCTCTGTCCCTACCACACCGTGTCCTACCTGTGGCTCTGTCCCTACCCCACTGTGCCCTACCTGTGCCACTGTCACTGACACACTGTGTCCTACCTGTGGCTCTGTCCCTACCACACTGTGTCCTACCCGTTGCTCTATCCCTACCACACCGTTTCCTACCCGTGACTCTGTCCCTACCACACAGTGTCCTACCCGTGGCTCTGCCCCAACCACACTGTGTGATACCTGTGGCTCTGCCCCAACCACACCGTGTGCTACCTGTGTCTATGTCCATGCCACACCGTGTCCTACCTGTGGCTCTGTCCGTGCCACACCGTGTCCTACCTGTGGCTCTGTCCATACCACACCGAGTCCTACCTGTGGCTCTGTCCGTACCACACTGAGTCCTACCTGTGGCTCTGTCTGTACCACACCATGTCTTACCTGTGGCTCTGTCCGTACCACATCGTGTCCTACCTGTGGCTCTGTCCGTACCACAGTGTCCTATCTGTGGCTCTGTCCGTACCACATTGTGTCCTACCTGAGGCTCTGTCCCTACCACACCGTGTCCTATCTGTGGCTCTGTCCCTACCACACAGTGGCCTACCTGTGGCTCTGCCCCTACCACACCGTTCCCTACCTGTGGCTCTGTCTCTACCTCACTGTGTCCTACCTGTGGCTCTGTCGTTACCACACTGTGTCCTACCTGGGGCTCTGTCCCTACCACACTGTGTCCTGACTGCGACTCTGTCCCTACCACACTATGTCCTACCTGTGGCTCTATCCCTACCACACAGTGTCCTACCCGTGGCTCTGTCCCTACCACACTGTGAGCTACCCGTGTCTTTGTCCCTACCACACTGTGTCCTACCTCTGGCTCTGCCCCTACCACACTGTTTCCTACCCGTGGCTCTGTCCCTACCACACTGTTTCCTACCCGTGCCTCTGTCCCTACCTCACTATGTTCTACACATTGCTCTGTCCATACCACACTGTGTCTTGCCCGTGGCTCTGTCCGTACACCACTGTGTCCTACCCGTGGCTTTGTCCCTACCACACCGTGTCCTACCTGAGGCTCTGTCCCTACCACATTGTACCTACCTGCAGCTCTGTCCCTACCACAGTGTGTCCTACCTGTGGCTCTGTCCCTACCCAACTGTGTCCTACCTGTGGCTCTGCCCCAACCACACTGTGTGCTACCTGTGGCTATGTCCGTGCCAGGCCGTGTCCTACCTGTGGCTCTGTCCGTGCCAAACCATGTCCTACCTGTGGCTCTGTCTGTACCACAACGAGTCCTACCTGTGGCTCTGTCCGTACCACACCGAGTCCTACCTGTGGCTCTGTCCCTACCACACTGTGTCCTATCGGTGGCTCCGACCCTAGAACAGTGTCCTACCTGTGGCTCTGTCCATACCACACCGAGTCCTACCTGTGGCTCTGTCCCTACCACACTGTGTCCTACCCGTGGCTCCGAACCTAGAACAGTTTCCTACCTTTCGCTCTGTCCCTACCACACCTTGTCGTACCTGTGGCTCTGTCCCTGGCATACTGTGTCCTATGTGTGCTTCTGTCCCTATCACACCGTGTCCTACCTGTGGCTCTGTCCCTACCACACCGTGTCCTACCTGTGGCTCTGTCCCTACCACACCGTGTCCTACCTGTGGCTCTGTCCCTACCACACCGTGTCCTACCTGTGCCTCTGCCCCTACCACACTGTCCTACCTGTGGCTCTGTCCATACCACACCATGTCCTACCTGTGGCTCTGTCCGTACCACATTGTGTCCTACCTCTGGCTCTGTCCGTACCACACAGTGTCCTATCTGTGGCTCTCTCCGTATCAAATTGTGTCCTACCTGAGGCACTGTCCCTACCACACCATGTCCTACCTGTGGCTCTGTCCCTACCACACAGTGTCCTACCTGTGGCTCTGCCCCTACCACACCGTTCCCTACCTGTGGCTCTGTCCCTACCACACTGTGTCCTACCTGTGGCTCTGTCGCTATCACACTGTGTCCTACCTGTGGCTCTGTCCCTACCACAGAGTGTCCTGCCTGTGGCTCTGTCCATACCACACCATGTCCTACCTGTGGCTCTGTCCGTACCACATCGTGTCCTACCTCTGGCTCTGTCCGTACCACACAGTGTCCTATCTGTGGCTCTCTCCGTATCACATCGTGTTCTACCTGAGTCTCTGTCCCTACCACACCATGTCCTACCTGTGGCTCTGTCCCTACCACACAGTGTCCTACCTGTGGCTCTGCCCCTACCACACCGTTCCCTACCTGTGGCTCTGTCCCTACCACACCGTGTCCTACCTGTGGCTCTGTCGCTACCACACTGTGTCCTACCTGTGGCTCTGTCCCTACCACAGAGTGTCCTGCCTGTGGCTCTGTCCCTACCACACTGAGTCCTGACTGCGACTCTGTCCCTACCACACTATGTCCTACCTGTGGCTCTGTCCCTACCACAGTGTCTCCTGTCTGTGGCTCTGTCCCTACCACACTGCGTCCTGACTGCGACTCTGTCCCCCACACTATGTCCTACCCGTGGCTCTATCCCTACTGCACCGTATCCTACTTGTGGTTCTGTCTCTACGACACAGTGTCCTATCCGTGGTTCTGTCCCTACCACACTGTCCTACCCGTTGCTCTGTCCCTACCACACTGTGTCCTACCTCTGGCTCTGTCCCTGGCACACCATGTCCTATCTGTGGCTTTGTCCCTACCACACCGTGTCCTCACCGTGGCTCTGTCCCTACGACACTGTGTCCTACCTGTGGCTCTGTCCCTACGACACTGTGTCCTACCTGTGGCTCTGTCCCTACCCCACTGTGTCCTACCTGTGCCTCTGTCACTTCCACACTGTGTCCTACCTGTGGCTCTGTCCCTACCACACTGTGTCCTACCCTTTGCTCTATCCCTACCACACCATTTCCTACCCGTGGCTCTGCCCCAACCACACTGTGTGATACCTGTGGCTCTGCCCCAACCACACCGTGTGCTACCTGTGGCTATGTCCGTGCCACACCGTGTCCTACCTGTGGCTCTGTCCATACCACACCGAGTCCTACCTGTGGCTCTCTCCGTACCACACTGAGTCCTACCTGTGGCTCTGTCCGTACCACATTGTGTCCTACCTGTGGCTCTGTCCGTACCACAGTGTCCTATCTGTGGCTCTGTCCGTACCACATTGTGTCCTACCTGAGGCTCTGTCCCTACCACACCGTGTCCTACCTGTGGCTCTGTCCCTACCACACAGTGGCCTACCTGTGGCTCTGCCCCTACCACACCGTTCCCTACCTGTGGCTCTGCCCCTACCACACCGTTCCCTACCTGTGGCTCTGTCCCTACCTCACCGTGTCCTACCTGTGGCTCCGTTGCTACCACACTGTGTCCTACCTGGGGCTCTGTCCCTACCACAGTGTGTCCTGTCTGTGGCTCTGTCCCTACCACACTGCGTCCTGATTGCGACTCTGTCCCTACCACACTATGTCCTACCTGTGGCTCTATCCCTACCACACAGTGTCCTAACCGTGGCTCTGTCCCTACCACACTGTGAGCTACCCGTGGCTTTGTCCCTACCACACCGTGTCCTACCTCTGTCTCTGGCACACCATGTCCTACATGTGGCTTTGTCCCTACCACACCGTGTCCTCCCCGTGGCTCTGTCCCTACCACACTGTGTCCTCCCCGTGGCTCTGTCCCTACCACACTGTGTCCTACCCGTGCCTCTGTCCCTACCTCACTATGTTCTACCCATGGCTCTGTCCATACCACACTGTGTCTTGCCCGTGGCTCTGTCCGTACACCACCGTGTCCTACCCGTGGCTTTGTCCCTACCACACTGTGTCCTACCTGAGGCTCTGTCCCTACCACATTGTACCTACCTGCAGCTCTGTCCCTACCACAGTGTGTCCTACCTGTGGCTCTGTCCCTACCCAACTGTGTCCTACCTGTGGCTCTGTCCCTACCACACAGAGTCCTACCTGTGGCTCTGCCCCAACCACACTGTGTGCTACCTGTGGCTATGTCCGTGCCACGCCGTGTCCTACCTGTGGCTCTGTACGTGCCAAACCATGTCCTACCTGTGGCTCTGTCCATACCACAACGAGTCCTACCTGTGGCTCTGTCCGTACCACACCGAGTCCTACTTGTGGCTCTGTCCCTACCACACTGTGTCCTATCGGTGGCTCCGACCCTAGAACAGTGTCCTACCTGTGGCTCTGTCCATACCACACCGAGTCCTACCTGTGGCTCTGTCCCTACCACACTGTGTCCTACCCGTGGCTCCGAACCTAGAACAGTTTCCTACCTTTCGCTCTGTCCCTACCACACCTTGTCGTACCTGTGGCTCTGTCCCTGGCACACCGTGTCCTATGTGTGCTTCTGTCCCTATCACACCGTGTCCTACCTGTGGCTCTGTCCCTACCACACCGTGTCCTACCCGTGGCTCTGTCCCTACCACACCGTGTCCTACCTGTGCCTCTGCCCCTACCACACTATGTCCTACCTGTGGCTCTGTCCATACCACACCATATTCTACCTATGGCTCTGTTCGTACCACATCGTGTCCTACCTCTGACTCTGTCCGTACCACACAGTGTCCTATCTGTGGCTCTGTCCGTACCACATCGTGTCCTACCTGATGCTCTGTCCCTACCACACCGTGTCCTACCTGTGGCTCTGTCCCTACCACACAGTGTCCTACCTGTGGCTCTGTCCCTACCACACAGTGTCCTACCTGTGTCCCCACCCCACTGTGTCCTACCTGTCGCTGTGTCCCCACCCCACTGTGTCCTACCCGTGGCTCTGTCCCTACCACACTGTGTCGTACCTGTGGCTCTGTCCCTACCACACTGTTTCCTACCCATGGCTCTGTCCCTACCACACCGTGTACTACCCATGGCTCTGTCCCTACCACACTGTGTACTACCCGTGGCTCTGTACCTACCACACCGTGTCCTACCCATGGCTCTGTCCTTCCACACTGTGTCGTACCTGTGGCTCTGTCACTACCACACTGTGTCCTACCTGTGGCTATGTCCCTACCACCCCATGTCCTACCCGTGGCTCTGTCCCTACCACACTGTGTCCATCCCATGGCTCTGTCCTACCCGTGGCTCTGTCTGTACCACACTGAGTCCTGCCTGAGGCTCAGTCCCTACCACACTGTTTCCTACCCGTGGCTCTGTCCCTACCACACTGTTTCCTACCCGTGGCTCTGTCCCTACCACACAGTGTCCTACCCATGGCTCTGTCCCTACCACACCGTGTTCTACTCGTGGCTCTGTTCCTACCACACCGTGCCCTACCTGTGGCTCTGTCCCTACCACACTGGGCCTGATTCACAGAACTAACTTACGTCAAAAACGTAAACGTAAAGTTAGTACTTTTTAGGTATTCACAGAATACACTTACTCATTTCGGTATTCACAGAAATTAGTAGTCCTAACTTTAGGACTACTAACTTCTGTGAATACCGAAATGAGTAAGTTAATTCTGTGAATACCAAAATGAGTAAGTGTATTCTGTGAATACCTAAAAAGTACTAACTTTACGTTTACGTTTACATTTACGTTTTTGACGTAAGTTAGTTCTGTGAATCAGGCCCACTGTGTCCTACCTGTGGCTCTGTCCCTACCACACCGTGTGCTACCTGTGGCTCTGTCCATGCCACACCATGTCCTACCTGTGGCTCTGTCCATACCACACCATGTCCTACCTGTGGCTCTGTCCGTACCACACCGTGTCCTACCTGTGGCTTTGTCCGTACCACACAGTGTCCTACATGTGGCTCTGTCCGTACCACACCGTGTCCTACCTGAGGCTCTGTCCCTGCCACACCGTGTCCTACATGTGGCTCTGTCCCTACCACACCGTGTCCTACCTGTGGCTCTGCCTCTACCACACCGTGCCCTACCTGTGGCTCTGTCCCTACCACACTGTGTCCTACCTGTGGCTCTGTCCCTACCACAGAGTGTCCTCTCTGTGGCTCTGTCCCTACCACACTGCGTCCTGACTGGGACTCTGTCCCTACCACACTGTGTCCTACCTGTGGCTCTATCCCTACCGCACCGTGTACTATCCGTGGCTCTGTCCCTACCACCCCGTGTCCTACCCGTGGCTCTGTCCCTACCACCCCCTGTCCTACCCGTGGCTCTGTCTCTACCACACCGTGTCCTACCTGTGGCTCTATCCCTACCGCACCGTGTACTATCCGTGGCTCTGTCCCTACCACCCCGTGTCCTACCCGTGGCTCTGTCCCTACCACCCCATGTCCTACCCGTGGCTCTGTCCCTACCACCCCGTGTCCTACCCGTGGCTCTGTCCCTGGCACACCATGTCCTACCCGTGGCTTTGTCCCTACCACACCAGGTCCTCCCCGTGTCTCTGTCCCTACCACACCGTGTCCTACCTGTGGCTCTCTCCGTACCACACTGAGTCCTACCTGTGGCTCTGTCCGTACCACATTGTGTCCTACCTGTGGCTCTGTCCGTACCACAGTGTCCTATCTGTGGCTCTGTCCGTACCACATTGTGTCCTACCTGAGGCTCTGTCCCTACCACACCGTGTCCTACCTGTGGCTCTGTCCCTACCACACAGTGGCCTACCTGTGGCTCTGCCCCTACCACACCGTTCCCTACCTGTGGCTCTGCCCCTACCACACCGTTCCCCTACCTGTGGCTCTGTCCCTACCTCACCGTGTCCTACCTGTGGCTCCGTTGCTACCACACTGTGTCCTACCTGGGGCTCTGTCCCTACCACAGTGTGTCCTGTCTGTGGCTCTGTCCCTACCACACTGCGTCCTGATTGCGACTCTGTCCCTACCACACTATGTCCTACCTGTGGCTCTATCCCTACCACACAGTGTCCTAACCGTGGCTCTGTCCCTACCACACTGTGAGCTACCCGTGGCTTTGTCCCTACCACACCGTGTCCTACCTCTGTCTCTGTCCCTGGCACACCATGTCCTACATGTGGCTTTGTCCCTACCACACCGTGTCCTCCCCGTGGCTCTGTCCCTACCACACTGTGTCCTCCCCGTGGCTCTGTCCCTACCACACTGTGTCCTACCCGTGCCTCTGTCCCTACCTCACTATGTTCTACCCATGGCTCTGTCCATACCACACTGTGTCTTGCCCGTGGCTCTGTCCTTACACCACCGTGTCCTACCCGTGGCTTTGTCCCTACCACACTGTGTCCTACCTGAGGCTCTGTCCCTACCACATTGTACCTACCTGCAGCTCTGTCCCTACCACAGTGTGTCCTACCTGTGGCTCTGTCCCTACCCAACTGTGTCCTACCTGTGGCTCTGTCCCTACCACACAGAGTCCTACCTGTGGCTCTGCCCCAACCACACTGTGTGCTACCTGTGGCTATGTCCGTGCCACGCCGTGTCCTACCTGTGGCTCTGTACGTGCCAAACCATGTCCTACCTGTGGCTCTGTCCATACCACAACGAGTCCTACCTGTGGCTCCCTCCGTACCACACCGAGTCCTACTTGTGGCTCTGTCCCTACCACACTGTGTCCTATCGGTGGCTCCGACCCTAGAACAGTGTCCTACCTGTGGCTCTGTCCATACCACACCGAGTCCTACCTGTGGCTCTGTCCCTACCACACTGTGTCCTACCCGTGGCTCCGAACCTAGAACAGTTTCCTACCTTTCGCTCTGTCCCTACCACACCTTGTCGTACCTGTGGCTCTGTCCCTGGCACACCGTGTCCTATGTGTGCTTCTGTCCCTATCACACCGTGTCCTACCTGTGGCTCTGTCCCTACCACACCGTGTCCTACCCGTGGCTCTGTCCCTACCACACCGTGTCCTACCTGTGCCTCTGCCCCTACCACACTATGTCCTACCTGTGGCTCTGTCCATACCACACCATATTCTACCTATGGCTCTGTCCGTACCACATCGTGTCCTACCTCTGACTCTGTCCGTACCACACAGTGTCCTATCTGTGGCTCTGTCCGTACCACATCGTGTCCTACCTGAGGCTCTGTCCCTACCACACCGTGTCCTACCTGTGGCTCTGTCCCTACCACACCGTGTCCTACCTGTGGCTCTGTCCCTACCACACAGTGTCCTACCTGTGGCTCTGTCCCTACCACACAGTGTCCTACCTGTGTCCCCACCCCACTGTGTCCTACCTGTCGCTGTGTCCCCACCCCACTGTTTCCTACCCATGGCTCTGTCCCTACCACACCGTGTACTACCCATGGCTCTGTCCCTACCACACTGTGTACTACCCGTGGCTCTGTACCTACCACACCGTGTCCTACCCATGGCTCTGTCCCTTCCACACTGTGTCGTACCTGTGGCTCTGTCACTACCACACTGTGTCCTACCTGTGGCTATGTCCCTACCACCCCATGTCCTACCCGTGGCTCTGTCCCTACCACACTGTGTCCATCCCATGGCTCTGTCCTACCCGTGGCTCTGTCTGTACCACACTGAGTCCTGCCTGAGGCTCAGTCCCTACCACACTGTTTCCTACCCGTGGCTCTGTCCCTACCACACTGTTTCCTACCCGTGGCTCTGTCCCTACCACACAGTGTCCTACCCATGGCTCTGTCCCTACCACACCGTGTTCTACTCGTGGCTCTGTTCCTACCACACCGTGCCCTACCTGTGGCTCTGTCCCTACCACACTGGGCCTGATTCACAGAACTAACTTACGTCAAAAACGTAAACGTAAAGTTAGTACTTTTTAGGTATTCACAGAATACACTTACTCATTTCGTATTCACAGAAATTAGTAGTCCTAACTTTAGGACTACTAACTTCTGTGAATACCGAAATGAGTAAGTTAATTCTGTGAATACCAAATGAGTAAGTGTATTCTGTGAATACCTAAAAAGTACTAACTTTACGTTTACGTTTACATTTACGTTTTTGACGTAAGTTAGTTCTGTGAATCAGGCCCACTGTGTCCTACCTGTGGCTCTGTCCCTACCACACCGTGTGCTACCTGTGGCTCTGTCCATGCCACACCATGTCCTACCTGTGGCTCTGTCCATACCACACCATGTCCTACCTGTGGCTCTGTCCGTACCACACCGTGTCCTACCTGTGGCTTTGTCCGTACCACACAGTGTCCTACATGTGGCTCTGTCCGTACCACACCGTGTCCTACCTGTGGCTCTGTCCCTGCCACACCGTGTCCTACATGTGGCTCTGTCCCTACCACACCGTGTCCTACCTGTGGCTCTGCCTCTACCACACCGTGCCCTATATGTGGCTCTGTCCCTACCACACTGTGTCCTACCTGTGGCTCTGTCCCTACCACAGAGTGTCCTCTCTGTGGCTCTGTCCCTACCACACTGCGTCCTGACTGGGACTCTGTCCCTACCACACTGTGTCCTACCTGTGGCTCTATCCCTACCGCACCGTGTACTATCCGTGGCTCTGTCCCTACCACCCCGTGTCCTACCCGTGGCTCTGTCCCTACCACCCCATGTCCTACCCGTGGCTCTGTCCCTACCACACCGTGTCCTACCTGTGGCTCTATCCCTACCGCACCGTGTACTATCCGTGGCTCTGTCCCTACCACCCCGTGTCCTACCCGTGGCTCTGTCCCTACCACCCCATGTCCTACCCGTGGCTCTGTCCCTACCACCCCGTGTCCTACCCGTGGCTCTGTCCCTGGCACACCATGTCCTACCCGTGGCTTTGTCCCTACCACACCAGGTCCTCCCCGTGTCTCTGTCCCTACCACACCGTGTCCTACCTGTGGCTCTGTCCCTACCACACTGTGTCCTACCTGTGGCTCTGTCCCTACCACACCGTGTCCTACCTGTGGCTCTGTCCCTACCACACTGTGTCCTACATGTGACTCTGTCCCTACCACACTGTGTCCTACCTGTTGCTCTGTCCCTACCACACTGTGTCCTACATGTGACTCTGTCCCTACCACACTGTGTCCTACCTGTGGCTCTGTCCCTACCACAGAGTGTCCTCTCTGTGGCTCTGTCCCTACCACACTGCGTCCTGACTGGGACTCTGTCCCTACCACAGTGTGTCCTACCTGTGGATCTATCCCTACCGCACCGTGTACTATCCGTGGCTCTGTCCCTACCATATCGTTTCCTACCCGTGGCTCTGTCCCTACCACCCCGTATCCTACCCGTGGCTCTGTCCCTACCACACCGTGTCCTACCTGTGGCTCTATCCCTACCGCACCGTATCCTACTTGTGGCTCTGTCCCTGGCACACCATGTCCTACCCGTGGCTTTGTCCCTACCACACCAGGTCCTCCCCGTGTCTGTCCCTACCACACCGTGTCCTACCTGTGGCTCTGTCCCTACCACACCGTGTCCTACCTGTGGCTCTGTCCCTACCACACCGTGTCCTACCTGTGGCTCTGTCCCTACCACACCGTGTCCTACCTGTGGCTCTGTCCCTACCACACCGTGTCCTACCCGTGGCTCTGTCTCTACCACACTGTGTCCTACCCTTAGCTCTGTCCCTACCACACGGTGTCCTACCTATGGCTCTGTCCCTACCACACTGTTTCCTACCCATGCCTCTGTCCCTTCCTCACTATGTTCTACCCATGGCTCTGTCCATACCACACCGTGTCTTGCCCGTGGCTCTGTCCGTACACCACTGTGTCCTACCCGTGGCTTTGTCCCTACCACACCGTGTCCTACCTGAGGCTCTGTCCCTACCACATTGTACCTACCTGCAGCTCTGTCCCTACCACAGTGTGTCCTACCTGTGGCTCTGTCCCTACCCAACTGTGTCCTACCTGTGGCTCTGCCCCAACAACACCGTGTCCTACCTGTGGCTCTGTCCGTGCCACGCCGTGTCCTACCTGTGGCTCTGTCCGTGCCAAACCATGTCCTACCTGTGGCTCTGTCTGTACCACACCGAGTCCTACCTGTGGCTCTGTCCGTACCACACCGAGTCCTCCCTGTGGCTCTGTCCCTACCACACTGTGTCCTATCCGTGGCTCCAACCCTAGAACAGTGTGCTACCTGTGGCTCTGTCCATACCACACCGAGTCCTACCTGTGGCTCTGTCCCTACCACACTGTGTCCTACCCGTGGCTCCGAACCTAGAACATTGTCCTACCTGTGGCTCTGTCCCTACCACACCTTGTCGTACCTGTGGCTCTGTCCCTGGCACACTGTGTCCTATGTGTGCTTCTGTCCCTACCACACCGTGTCCTACTTGTGGCTCTGTCCCTACCACACCGTGTCCTACCTGTGGCTCTGTCCCTACCACACCGTGTCCTACCCGTGGCTCTGTCCCTACCACACCGTGTCCTACCTGTGCCTCTGCCCCTACCACACTATGTCCTACCTGTGGCTCTGTCCGTACCACACTGGGGCCTACCTGTGGCTCTGTCACTAGCACACCGTGGCCTACCTGCAGCTCTGTCCCTACCACACCATGTCCTACCCGTGGCTCTGTCACTACCACACCATGTCCTACCTGTGACTGTCACTACCACACCATGTCCTACCTGTGGCTCTGTCCCTACTACACCATGTCCTACCCGTGGCTCTGTCCTATCTGTGGCTCTCTCCCTACCACATTGTGTCCTACCTGTGGCTCTGTCCCTACCACACCGTGTCCTACCTGTGGATCAGTCCTGCCTGAGGCTCAGTCCCTACCACACTGTGTCATACCCGTGGCTCTGTCCCTACCACACTGTTTCCTACCCGTGGCTCTGTCCCTACCACACCGTGTCCTACTCGTGGCTCTGTTCCTACCACACCGTGCCCTACCCGTGGCTCTGTCCCTACCACACTGTGTCCTACCCGTGGCTCTGTCCCTACCACACTGTGTCCTACCTGTGGCTCTGTCCCTACCACACCGTGTCCTACCTGTGGCTCTGTCCCTATCACACCGTGTGCTACTTGTGGCTCTGTCCGTACCACAATGAGTCCTATCTGTGGCTCTGTCCCTACCACACCGTTTCCTACCCGTGGCTCTGTCCCTACCACATCGTGTTCTACCCATGGCTCTGTCCCTACCACACTGTGTCCTACCCGTACCTCTCTCGCTACCACACCGTGTCCTACCCGTGGTTCTGTCCCTACCACACTGTGTCCTACCCGTGGCTCTGTCCCTACCACACCGTGTCCTACCTATGGCTCTGTCCCTACAACACTGAGTCCTGCCTGAGGCTCAGTCCCTACAACACTGTGTCCTACCCGTGGCTCTGTCCCTACCACACTGTTTCCTACCCGTGGCTCTGTCCCTACCACACCGTGTCCTACCTATGGCTCTGTCCCTACAACACTGTGTCCTACCTGAGGCTCTGTCCCTACAACACTGTGTCCTACCTGAGGCTCTGTCCCTACCACATCGTTCCTACCTGTGGCTCTGTCCCTACCACAGTGTGTCCTACATGTGGCTCTGTCCCTACCACATCGTTCCTACCTGTGGCTTTGTTCCTACTACACTGTGTCCTACCTGTGGCTCTGTCCCTACCCCACTGTGTCCTACCTGTGGCTCTGTCCCTACCGCACTGTGTCCTACCTGTCGCTGTGTCCCTACCCCACTGTGTCCTACCTGTCGCTGTGTCCCTACCCCACTGTGTCCAACCTGTGGCTCTGTCCCTACCACACTGTGTCCTACCTGTGGCTCTGTCCCTACCACACTGTTTCCTACCCATGGCTCTGTCCCTACCACACCGTGTACTACCCATGGCTCTGTCCCTACCACACCATGTACTACCCGTAGCTCTGTCCCTACCACACCGTGTCCTACCCGTGGCTCTGTCCCTTCCACACTGTGTCGTACCTGTGGCTCTGTCACTACCACACCGTGTCCTACCTGTGGCTCTGTCACTACCACACTGTGTCTCCTACCTGTGGCTATGTCCAATCCGTGGCTCTCTCCCTACCACACCGTGTCCTACCTGTGGCTCTGTCCCTACCACACTGTGTCCATCCCGTGGCTCTGTCCTACCCGTGGCTCTGTCTGTAGCACACTGAGTCCTGCCTGAGGCTCAGTCCCTACCACACTGTTTCCTACCCGTGGCTCTGTCCCTACCACACCGAGTTCTACTCGTGGCTCTGTTCCTACCACACCGTGCCCTACCCGTGGCTCTGTCCCTACCACACTGGGCCTGATTCACAGAACTAACTTACGTCAAAAACGTAAAGTTAGTACTTTTTAGGTATTCACAGAATACACTTACTCATTTTGGTATTCACAGAATGAACTTACTCATTTCGGTATTCACAGTAGTTAGTAGTCCCAACTTTAGGACTACTAACTTCTGTGAATACCAAATGAGTAAGTGTATTCTTTGAATACCTAAAAAGTACTAACTTTACGTTTACGTTTTTGACGTAAGTTAGTTCTGTGAATCAGGCCCACTGTGTCCTACCTGTGGCTCTGTCCCTACCACACCATGTGCTAACTGTGGCTCTGTCCGTGCCACACCATGTCCTACCTGTGGCTCTGTCCATACCACACCATGTCCTACCTGTGGCTCTGTCGGTACCACACCGTGTCCTACCTGTGGCTCTGTCCGTACCACACAGTGTCCTACATGTGGCTCTGTCCGTACCACACAGTGTCCTACCTGTGGCTCTGTCCGTACCACACCGTGTCCTACCTGTGGCTCTGTCCGTAGCACACAGTGTCCTACATGTGGCTCTGTCCGTACCACACAGTGTCCTACCTGTGGCTCTCTCCGTACCACACCGTGTCCTACCTGAGGCTCTGTCCCTGCCACACCGTGTTCTACATGTGGCTCTGTCCCTACCACACCGTGTCCTACCTGTGGTTCTGCCCCTACCACACCGTGCCCTACCTGTGGCTCTGACCCTACCACACTGTGTCCTTCATGTTACTCTGTCCCTACCACACTGTGTCCTACCTGTGGCTCTGTCCCTACCACAGAGTGTCCTACCTGTGGCTCTGTCCCTACCACAGAGTGTCCTCTCTGTGGCTCTGTCCCTACCACACTGCGTCCTACCTGTGGCTCTATCCCTACCGCACCGTGTACTATCCGTGGCTCTGTCCCTACCACACCGTTTCCTACCCGTGGCTCTGTCCCTACCACCCCGTGTCCTACCCGTGGCTCTGTCCCTACCACACCATGTCCTACCTGTGGCTCTATCCCTATCGCACCGTATCCTACTTGTGGCTCTGTCCCTGGCACACCATGTCCTACCCGTGGCTCTGTCCCTACCACACCGTGTCCTACCTGTGGCTCTGTCCCTACCACACCGTGTCCTACCTGTGGCTCTGTCCCTACCACACCGTGTCCTACCTGTGGCTCTGTCCCTACCACACCGTGTCCTACCTGTGGCTCTGTCCCTACCACACTGTGTCCTACCCGTGGCTCTGTCTCTACCACACCGTGTCCTACCTGTTGCTATGTCCCTATCACACCGTGTCCCACCTGTGGCTCTGTCCCTACCACATTGTGTCCTACCTGTGGCTCTGTCCCTACTACACAGTGTCCTACCTGTGGCTCTGTCCCTACCACACTGTGTCCTACCTGTGGCTCTGTCCCTACCACACTGTGTCCTACCATTGACTCTGTCCCTACCACACTGTGTCCTACCAGTGCCTCTGTCCCTACCACACCGTGTCCTTCCTGAGGCTCTGTCCCTACCACATCAGACCTACCTGCAGCTCTGTCCCTACCACAGTGTGTCCTACCTGTGGCTTTGTTCCTACCCCACTGTGTCCTACCTGTGGCTATGTCCCTACCCCACTGTGTCCTACCTGTGGCTCTGTCCCTACCACACCGTTTCCTACCCATGGCTCTGTCCCTACCACACTGTGTCGTACCCATGGCTCTGTCCCTACCACACTGTGTCGTACCTGTGGCTCTGTCACTACCACACCATGTCCTACCTGTGGCTCTGTCACTACCACACCATGTCCTACCTGTGGCTCTGTCCCTACTACACCATGTCCTACCCGTGGCTCTGTCCTATCTGTGGCTCTCTCCCTACCACATCGTGTCCTACCTGTGGCTCTGTCCCTACCACACTGTGTCCTACCCGTGGATCTGTCCTACCCGTGGCTCTGTCCCTATCACACTGTGTCCTACCTATGGCTCTGTCCCTACCACACTGTGTCCTATCCGTGGCTTTGTCCCTACCACACTGTTTCCTACCCCTGGCTCTGTCCCTACCACACCGTGTCCTACCCATGGCTCTGTCCCTACCACACTGTGTTCTACTCGTGGCTCTGTTCCTACCACACCGTGCCCTACCCGTGGCTCTGTCCCTACCAAACTGTGTCCTACCTGTGGCTCTGTCCCTACCACACCTTGTGCTACCTGTGGCTCTGTCCGTGCCACACAGTGTCCTACCTGTGGCTCTGTCCGTACCACACCGTGTCCTACCTGTGGCTCTGTCCGTACCACACCGTGTCCTACCTGTGGCTCTGTCCGTACCACATCGTGTCCTACCTGTGGCTCTGTCCATACCACATCGTGTCCTACCTGTGGCTCTGTCCCTACCACACTGTGTCCTACCTTTGGCTCTGCCCCTACCACACCGTGCCCTACCTGTGGCTCTGGCGCTACCACACCGCGTCCTACATGTGACTCTGTCCCTACCACACTGTGTCCTACCTGTGGCTCTGTCCCTACCACAGAGTGTCCTATCTAAGGCTCTGTCCCTACCAAACTGTGTCCTGACTGTGACTCTGTCCCTACCACACTGTGTCCTACCTGTGACTCTGTCCCTACTGCACCGTGTACTATCCGTAGCTCTGTCCCTACCACACCATTTCCTACCCGTGGCTCTGTCCCTACCACATCGTGTCCTACCCATGGCTCTGTCCCTACAACACAGTGTTCTTCCTGTGTCTCTGTCCCTACCACACTGTGTTCTTCCTGTGTCTCTGTCCCTACCACACTGTGTTCTACCCATGGCTCTGTCCATACCATACTGTCTTACCCATGGCTCTGTCCGTACACCACTGTGTCCTACCCGTGGTTTTGTCCCAACCACACTGTGTCCTTCCTGAGGCTCTGTTCCTACCACATCTTACCTACCTGCAGCTCTGTCCCTACCACATTGGGTCCTACCTGCGGCTTTCTTCCTACCACACTGTGTCCTAATTGTGGCTCTGTCCCTACCCCACTGTGTCCTACCTGTGGCTCTGTCCCTACCACACAGTGTCCTTCCCGTGTCTCTGTCCCTACCACACTGTGTCCTACCGATGGCTCTGTCCATACCACACTGTGTCCTACCGATGGCTCTGTCCATACCACACTGTGTCCTACCCGTGGCTCTTTCCCTACCACACCGTGTCCTACCCATGGCTCTGTCCCTACCACACCGTGTGCTACCTGTGGCTCTGTCCCTACCGCACTGTATCCTACCCGTGGCCCTGTTCCTACGACACTCTGTCCTACCCGTGACTCTGTCCCTACCACACCGTGTCCTACCTGTAGCTCTGTCCCTGGCACACCGTGTCCTACCTGTGGCTCTGTCCCTTGCACACCGTGTCCTCCCCGTGGCTCTGTCCTTTCCACACCGTATCCTCCCCGTGGCTCTGTCCTTTCCACACTGTGTCCTCCCCTTGGCTCTGTCCCTACCACACCGTGTCCTCCCCGTGGCTCTGTCCCTACCACACTGTGTCCTCCCCGTGGCTCTGTCCCTACCACACCGTATCCTACCTGTGGCTTTGTCCCTAACACCCCGTGTCCTGCCTGCGGCTCTGTCCCTACCACACTGTGTCCTGCCTGCGGCTCTGTCCCTACCACACTGTGTCCTACCTGTCGCTCTAGGCTTACCACACCGTGTCCTACCCATGGCTCTGTCCCTACCACACCGTGTCCTAACCGTGGCTCTATCCCTACCGCACTGTAACCTACCCGTGGCTCAGTTCCTACGACAGTGTCCTACCCGTGGCTCTGTCCCTACCACACTGTGTCCTACCTCTGGCTCTGTCCCTACCACACCGTGTCCTACCTCTGGCTATGTCCCTGCACACCGTGTCCTACCTCTGGCTCTGTCCCTACAACACTGTGTCCTCCCCGTGGCTCTGTCCCTACCACACCATGTCCTCCCCGTGGCTCTGTCCCTACCACACCGTGTCCTCCCCGTGGCTCTGTCCCTACCACACCGTGTCCTCCCCGTGGCTCTGTCCCTACCACACCATGTCCTACCTGTGGCTCTGTCCCCTACCACACCATGTCCTACCCGTAGCTATGTCCCTACCACACCGTGTCCTACCCGTTGCTATGTTCCTACCACACCGTGTCCTACCGGTGGCTGTGTCTCTACCACACTGTGTCCTACCTGTGGCTCTGTCCCTACCACACTGTGTCCTACCTGTGGCTCTGTCCCTACCACACCGTGTCCTACCTCTGGCTATGTCCCTGCACACCGTGTCCTACCTCTGGCTCTGTCCCTACAACACTGTGTCCTCCCTGTGGCTCTGTCCCTACCACACTGTGTCCTCCCCGTGGCTCTGTCCCTACCACACCGTGTCCTCCCCGTGGCTCTGTCCCTACCACACCGTGTCCTCCCCGTGGCTCTGTCCCTACCACACCGTGTCCTCCCCGTGGCTCTGTCCCTACCACACTGTGTCCTCCCGTGGCTCTGTCCCTACCACACCATGTCCTACCTGTTGCTCTGTCCCCTACCACACCATGTCCTACCCGTAGCTATGTCCCTACCACACCGTGTCCTACCCGTTGCTATGTTCCTACCACACCGTGTCCTACCGGTGGCTCTGTCTCTACCACACTGTGTCCTACCTGTGGCTCTGTCCCTACCACACCGTGTGCTACCGGTGGCTCTGTCTCTACCACACCGTGTCCTACCCGTGGGTCTGTCCCTTCCACAGCGTGTCCTACCCGTAGCTCTGTCCCTACCACACCGTGTCATACCTGTTGCTATGTCCCTATCACACCGTGTCGTACCTGTTGCTATGTCCCTACCACATTGTGTCCTACCTGTGGCTCTGTCCCTACCACATTGTGTCCTACCTGTGGCTATGTCCCTACCACATTGTGTCCTACCTGTGGCTCTGTCCCTACTACACTGTGTCCTACCTGTGGCTTTGTCCCTACACCACAGTGTCCTACCTGCGGCTCTGTCCCTACCACACTGTGTCCTACCCGTGGCTCTGTCCCTACTATACTGTGTCCTACCCGTGGCTCTGTCCCTACCACACTGTGTTCTACCCGTGGCTCTGTCCGTACACCACTGTGTCCTACCTGTGGCTCTGTCCGTACACCACTGTGTCCTACCCGTGGCTTTGTCACTACCACACCGTGTCCTTCCTGAGGCTCTGTCCCTACCACAGTGTGTCCTACATGTGGCTCTGTCTCTACCACACTTGTCCTACCTGTTGCTATGTCCCTATCACACCGTGTCCTACCTGTGGCTATGTCCCTATCACACCGTGTCCTACCTGTGGCTCTGTCCCTACCACATTGTATCCTACCTGTGGCGCTGTCCCTACCACACAGTGTCCTACCTGTGGCGCTGTCCCTACCACACAGTGTCCTACCTGTGGCTCTGTCCCTACCACACGGTGTTCTACCCGTGCATCTGTCCCTACCACACAATGTTCTACTGATGGATCTGTCCATACCACTCTGTGTCCTACCCGTGGCTCTGTCCCTACCACACTGTGTCCTACCTGTGGCTCTGTCCCTACCGCACCGTGTCCTACCTCTGGCTCTGTCCCTGGCACACCGTGTCCTACCTGTGGCTTTGTCCCTACCACACCATGTCCTATCTGTTGCTATGTCCCTATAACACCGTGTCCTACCTGTTGCTATGTCCCTATAACACTGTGTCCTACCTGTGGCTATGTCCCTATCACACCGTGTCCTACCTGTGGCTCTGTCCCTACCACATTGTATCCTACCTGTGGTGCTGTCCCTACCACACAGTGTCCTACCTGTGGCTCTGTCCAGACCACATTGTGTCTTACCCATGGCTCTGTCCGTACACCACTGTGTCCTACCCGTGGCTTTGTCACTACCACACCGTGTCCTTCCTGAGGCTCTGTTCCTACCACATCGTACCTACCTGCAGCTCTGTCCCTACCACAGTGTGTCCTACATGTGGCTCTGTCCCTACCACACCGCGTCCTACCAGTGGCTCTGTCTCTACCACACTTGTCCTACCTGTTGCTATGTCCCTATAACACCGTGTCCTACCTGTGGCTATGTCCCTATCACACCGCGTCCTACCTGTGGCTCTGTCCCTACCACATTGTATCCTACCTGTGGTGCTGTCCCTACCACACAGTGTCCTACCTGTGGCGCTGTCCCTACCACACAGTGTCCTACCTGTGGCTCTGTCCCTACCACACAGTGTCCTACCCGTGCCTCTGTCCCTACCACACAATGTTCTACCGATGGATCTGTCCATACCACACTGTGTCCTACCCGTGGCTCTGTCCCTACCACACTGTGTCCTACCTGTGGCTCTGTCCCTACTGCACCGTGTCCTACCTCTGGCACTGGCACACCGTGTCCTACCTCTGGCCCTACCACACCATGTCCTCCCCGTTGCTCTGTCCCTACCACACTGTGTCCTACCTGTTGCTATGTCCCTACCACACCGTGTCCTACCTGTTGCTATGTCCCTATCACACCGTGTCCTACCTGTGGCTCTGTCCCTACCACACTGTGTCCTACCCGTGCCTCTGTCCCTACCACACAATGTTCTACCGATGGATCTTTCCATACCACACTGTGTCCTACCCGTGGCTCTGTCCCTACCACAGTGTGTCCTACCTGTGGCTCTGTCCCTACCGCACCGTGTCCTACCTCTGGCTCTGTCCCTGGCACACTGTGTCCTACCTGTGGCTTTGTCCCTACCACACCATGTCCTCCCCGTTGCTCTGTCCCTACCACACTTTGTCCTACCTGTTGCTATGTCCCTACCACACCGTGTCCTACCTGTTGCTATGTCCCTGTCACACCGTGTCCTACCTGTTGCTATGTCCCTATCACACCGTGTCCTACCTGTGGCTCTGTCCCTACCACACCGTGTACTACCTGTGGCTCTGTCCCTACCACACAGTGTCCTTCCTGTGTCTCTGTCCCTACCACACTGTGTCCTACCGATGGCTCTGTCCATACCACACTGTGTCCTACCCGTGGCTCTTTCCCTACCACACCGTGTCCTACCCATGGCTCTGTCCCTACCACACCGTGTGCTACCCGTGGCTCTGTCCCTACCGCACTGTATCCTACCCGTGGCCCTGTTCCTACGACACTCTGTCCTACCCGTGACACTGTCCCTACCACACCGTGTCCTACCTGTAGCTCTGTCCCTGGCACACCATGTCCTACCTGTGGCTCTGTCCCTTGCACACCGTGTCCTCCCTGTGGCTCTGTCCTTTCCACACTGTGTCCTCCCCGTGGCTCTGTCCCTTCCACACCGTGTCCTCCCCGTGGCTCTGTCCCTACCACACCGTGTCCTCCCCGTGGCTCTGTCCCTACCACACCGTATCCTACCTGTGGCTTTGTCCCCACCACCCCGTGTCCTGCCTGCGGCTCTGTCCCTACCACACTGTGTCCTGCCTGCGGCTCTGTCCCTACCACACTGTATCCTACCTGTCGCTCTAGGCTTACCACACTGTGTCCTACCCATGGCTCTGTCCCTACCACACCGTGTCCTAACAGTGGCTCTATCCCTACCACACCGTGTCCTAACAGTGGCTCTATCCCTACCGCACTGTAACCTACCCGTGGCTCAGTTCCTACGACAGTGTCCTACCCGTGGCTCTGTCCCTACCACACTGTGTCCTACCTGTGGCTCTGTCCCTACCACACCGTGTCCTACCTCTGGCTATGTCCCTGCACACCGTGTCCTACCTCTGGCTCTGTCCCTACAACACTGTGTCCTCCCCGTGGCTCTGTCCCTACCACACCGTGTCCTCCCCGTGGCTCTGTCCCTACCACACCGTGTCCACCCCGTGGCTCTGTCCCTACCACACCGTGTCCTCCCCGTGGCTCTGTCCCTACCACACCGTGTCCTCCCCGTGGCTCTGTCCCTACCACACTGTGTCCTCCCCGTGGCTCTGTCCCTACCACACCATGTCCTACCTGTTGCTCTGTCCCCTACCACACCATGTCCTACCCGTAGCTATGTCCCTACCACACCGTGTCCTACCCGTTGCTATGTTCCTACCACACCGTGTCCTACCGGTGGCTCTGTCTCTACCACACTGTGTCCTACCTGTGGCTCTGTCCCTACCACACCGTGTGCTACCGGTGGCTCTGTCTCTACCACACCGTGTCCTACCCGTGGGTCTGTCCCTTCCACAGCGTGTCCTACCCGTAGCTCTGTCCCTACCACACCGTGTCATACCTGTTGCTATGTCCCTATCACACCGTGTCGTACCTGTTGCTATGTCCCTACCACATTGTGTCCTACCTGTGGCTCTGTCCCTACCACATTGTGTCCTACCTGTGGCTATGTCCCTACCACATTGTGTCCTACCTGTGGCTCTGTCCCTACCACACCGTGTCCTACCTCTGGCTATGTCCCTGCACACCGTGTCCTACCTCTGGCTCTGTCCCTACAACACTGTGTCCTCCCCGTGGCTCTGTCACTACCACACCATGTCCTCCCCGTGGCTCTGTCCCTACCACACCGTGTCCTCCCCGTGGCTCTGTCCCTACCACACCGTGTCCTCCCCGTGGCTCTGTCCCTACCACACCATGTCCTACCTGTGGCTCTGTCCCCTACCACACCATGTCCTACCCGTAGTTATGTCCCTACCACACCGTGTCCTACCCGTTGCTATGTTCCTACCACACCGTGTCCTACCGGTGGCTCTGTCTCTACCACACTGTGTCCTACCTGTGGCTCTGTCCCTACCACACTGTGTCCTACCTGTGGCTCTGCCCCTACCACACCGTGTCCTACCTCTGGCTATGTCCCTGCACACCGTGTCCTACCTCTGGCTCTGTCCCTACAACACTGTGTCCTCCCCGTGGCTCTGTCCCTACCACACTGTGTCCTCCCCGTGGCTCTGTCCCTACCACACCGTGTCCTCCCCGTGGCTCTGTCCCTACCACACTGTGTCCTCCCCGTGGCTCTGTCCCTACCACACTGTGTCCTCCCGTGGCTCTGTCCCTACCACACCATGTCCTACCTGTTGCTCTGTCCCCTACCACACCTTGTCCTACCCGTAGCTATGTCCCTACCACACTGTGTCCTACCCGTTGCTATGTTCCTACCACACCGTGTCCTACCGGTGGCTCTGTCTCTACCACACTGTGTCCTACCTGTGGCTCTGTCCCTACCACACCGTGTGCTACCGGTGGCTCTGTCTCTACCACACCGTGTCCTACCCGTGGGTCTGTCCCTTCCACAGCGTGTCCTACCCGTAGCTCTGTCCCTACCACACCGTGTCATACCTGTTGCTATGTCCCTATCACACCGTGTCGTACCTGTTGCTATGTCCCTACCACATTGTGTCCTACCTGTGGCTCTGTCCCTACCACATTGTGTCCTACCTGTGGCTATGTCCCTACCACATTGTGTCCTACCTGTGGCTCTGTCCCTACTACACTGTGTCCTACCTGTGGCTTTGTCCCTACACCACAGTGTCCTACCTGCGGCTCTGTCCCTACCACACTGTGTCCTACCCGTGGCTCTGTCCCTACTATACTGTGTCCTACCCGTGGCTCTGTCCCTACCACACTGTGTTCTACCCGTGGCTCTGTCCAGACCACATTGTGTCTTACCCGTGGCTCTGTCCGTACACCACTGTGTCCTACCCGTGGCTTTGTCACTACCACACCGTGTCCTTCCTGAGGCTCTGTCCCTACCACAGTGTGTCCTACATGTGGCTCTGTCCCTACCACACCGCGTCCTACCAGTGGCTCTGTCTCTACCACACTTGTCCTACCTGTTGCTATGTCCCTATAACACAGTGTCCTACCTGTGGCTATGTCCCTATCACACCGTGTCCTACCTGTGGCTCTGTCCCTACCACATTGTATCCTACCTGTGGTGCTGTCCCTACCACACAGTGTCCTACCTGTGGCGCTGTCCCTACCACACAGTGTCCTACCTGTGGCTCTGTCCCTACCACACGGTGTTCTACCCGTGCATCTGTCCCTACCACACAATGTTCTACCGATGGATCTGTCCATACCACACTGTGTCCTACCCGTGGCTCTGTCCCTACCACACTGTGTCCTACCTGTGGCTCTGTCCCCTACCACACCATGTCCTACCCGTAGTTATGTCCCTACCACACCGTGTCCTACCCGTTGCTATGTTCCTACCACACCGTGTCCTACCGGTGGCTCTGTCTCTACCACACTGTGTCCTACCTGTGGCTCTGTCTCTACCACACCGTGTCCTACCCGTGGGTCTGTCCCTTCCACAGCGTGTCCTACCCGTAGCTCTGTCCCTACCACACCGTGTCATACCTGTTGCTATGTCCCTATCACACCGTGTCGTACCTGTTGCTATGTCCCTACCACATTGTGTCCTACCTGTGGCTCTGTCCCTACCACATTGTGTCCTACCTGTGGCTATGTCCCTACCACATTGTGTCCTACCTGTGGCTCTGTCCCTACTACACTGTGTCCTACCTGTGGCTTTGTCCCTACACCACAGTGTCCTACCTGCGGCTCTGTCCCTACCACACTGTGTCCTACCCGTGGCTCTGTCCCTACTATACTGTGTCCTACCCGTGGCTCTGTCCCTACCACACTGTGTTCTACCCGTGGCTCTGTCCAGACCACATTGTGTCTTACCCGTGGCTCTGTCCGTACACCACTGTGTCCTACCCGTGGCTTTGTCACTACCACACCGTGTCCTTCCTGAGGCTCTGTCCCTACCACAGTGTGTCCTACATGTGGCTCTGTCCCTACCACACCGCGTCCTACCAGTGGCTCTGTCTCTACCACACTTGTCCTACCTGTTGCTATGTCCCTATAACACAGTGTCCTACCTGTGGCTATGTCCCTATCACACCGTGTCCTACCTGTGGCTCTGTCCCTACCACATTGTATCCTACCTGTGGTGCTGTCCCTACCACACAGTGTCCTACCTGTGGCGCTGTCCCTACCACACAGTGTCCTACCTGTGGCTCTGTCCCTACCACACGGTGTTCTACCCGTGCATCTGTCCCTACCACACAATGTTCTACCGATGGATCTGTCCATACCACACTGTGTCCTACCCGTGGCTCTGTCCCTACCACACTGTGTCCTACCTGTGGCTCTGTCCCCTACCACACCATGTCCTACCCGTAGTTATGTCCCTACCACACCGTGTCCTACCCGTTGCTATGTTCCTACCACACCGTGTCCTACCGGTGGCTCTGTCTCTACCACACTGTGTCCTACCTGTGGCTCTGTCTCTACCACACTTGTCCTACCTGTTGCTATGTCCCTATAACACAGTGTCCTACCTGTGGCTATGTCCCTATCACACCGTGTCCTACCTGTGGCTCTGTCCCTACCACATTGTATCCTACCTGTGGTGCTGTCCCTACCACACAGTGTCCTACCTGTGGCGCTGTCCCTACCACACAGTGTCCTACCTGTGGCTCTGTCCCTACCACACGGTGTTCTACCCGTGCATCTGTCCCTACCACACAATGTTCTACCGATGGATCTGTCCATACCACACTGTGTCCTACCCGTGGCTCTGTCCCTACCACACTGTGTCCTACCTGTGGCTCTGTCCCCTACCACACCATGTCCTACCCGTAGTTATGTCCCTACCACACCGTGTCCTACCCGTTGCTATGTTCCTACCACACCGTGTCCTACCGGTGGCTCTGTCTCTACCACACTGTGTCCTACCTGTGGCTCTGTCCCTACCACACTGTGTCCTACCTGTGGCTCTGCCCCTACCACACCGTGTCCTACCTCTGGCTATGTCCCTGCACACCGTGTCCTACCTCTGGCTCTGTCCCTACAACACTGTGTCCTCCCCGTGGCTCTGTCCCTACCACACTGTGTCCTCCCCGTGGCTCTGTCCCTACCACACCGTGTCCTCCCCGTGGCTCTGTCCCTACCACACTGTGTCCTCCCCGTGGCTCTGTCCCTACCACACTGTGTCCTCCCGTGGCTCTGTCCCTACCACACCATGTCCTACCTGTTGCTCTGTCCCCTACCACACCTTGTCCTACCCGTAGCTATGTCCCTACCACACTGTGTCCTACCCGTTGCTATGTTCCTACCACACCGTGTCCTACCGGTGGCTCTGTCTCTACCACACTGTGTCCTACCTGTGGCTCTGTCCCTACCACACCGTGTGCTACCGGTGGCTCTGTCTCTACCACACCGTGTCCTACCCGTGGGTCTGTCCCTTCCACAGCGTGTCCTACCCGTAGCTCTGTCCCTACCACACCGTGTCATACCTGTTGCTATGTCCCTATCACACCGTGTCGTACCTGTTGCTATGTCCCTACCACATTGTGTCCTACCTGTGGCTCTGTCCCTACCACATTGTGTCCTACCTGTGGCTATGTCCCTACCACATTGTGTCCTACCTGTGGCTCTGTCCCTACTACACTGTGTCCTACCTGTGGCTTTGTCCCTACACCACAGTGTCCTACCTGCGGCTCTGTCCCTACCACACTGTGTCCTACCCGTGGCTCTGTCCCTACTATACTGTGTCCTACCCGTGGCTCTGTCCCTACCACACTGTGTTCTACCCGTGGCTCTGTCCAGACCACATTGTGTCTTACCCGTGGCTCTGTCCGTACACCACTGTGTCCTACCCGTGGCTTTGTCACTACCACACCGTGTCCTTCCTGAGGCTCTGTCCCTACCACAGTGTGTCCTACATGTGGCTCTGTCCCTACCACACCGCGTCCTACCAGTGGCTCTGTCTCTACCACACTTGTCCTACCTGTTGCTATGTCCCTATAACACAGTGTCCTACCTGTGGCTATGTCCCTATCACACCGTGTCCTACCTGTGGCTCTGTCCCTACCACATTGTATCCTACCTGTGGTGCTGTCCCTACCACACAGTGTCCTACCTGTGGCGCTGTCCCTACCACACAGTGTCCTACCTGTGGCTCTGTCCCTACCACACGGTGTTCTACCCGTGCATCTGTCCCTACCACACAATGTTCTACCAATGGATCTGTCCATACCACACTGTGTCCTACCCGTGGCTCTGTCCCTACCACACTGTGTCCTACCTGTGGCTCTGTCCCTACCGCACCGTGTCCTACCTCTGGCTCTGTCCCTGGCACACCGTGTCCTACCTGTGGCTTTGTCCCTACCACACCATGTCCTACCTGTTGCTATGTCCCTATAACACTGTGTCCTACCTGTGGCTATGTCCTTATCACACCGTGTCCTACCTGTGGCTCTGTCCCTACCACATTGTATCCTACCTGTGGTGCTGTCCCTACCACACAGTGTCCTACCTGTGGCTCTGTCCAGACCACATTGTGTCTTACCCATGGCTCTGTCCGTACACCACTGTGTCCTACCCGTGGCTTTGTCACTACCACACCGTGTCCTTCCTGAGGCTCTGTTCCTACCACATCGTACCTACCTGCAGCTCTGTCCCTACCACAGTGTGTCCTACATGTGGCTCTGTCCCTACCACACCGCGTCCTACCAGTGGCTCTGTCTCTACCACACTTGTCCTACCTGTTGCTATGTCCCTATAACACCGTGTCCTACCTGTGGCTATGTCCCTATCACACCGTGTCCTACCTGTGGCTCTGTCCCTACCACATTGTATCCTACCTGTGGTGCTGTCCCTACCACACAGTGTCCTACCTGTGGCGCTGTCCCTACCACACAGTGTCCTACCTGTGGCTCTGTCCCTACCACACAGTGTCCTACCCGTGCCTCTGTCCCTACCACACAATGTTCTACCGATGGATCTGTCCATACCACACTGTGTCCTACCCGTGGCTCTGTCCCTACCACACTGTGTCCTACCTGTGGCTCTGTCCCTACCGCACTGTGTCCTACCTCTGGCTCTGTCCCTGGCACACTGTGTCCTACCTGTGGCTTTGTCCCTACCACACCATGTCCTCCCCGTTGCTCTGTCCCTACCACACTGTGTCCTACCTGTTGCTATGTCCCTACCACACCGTGTCCTACCTGTTGCTATGTCCCTACCACACCGTGTCCTACCTGTGGCTCTGTCCCTACCACACTGTGTCCTACCTGTGGCTCTGTCCCTACCACACAGTGTCCTTCCCGTGTCTCTGTCCCTACCACACTGTGTCCTACCCGTGGCTCTTTCCCTACCACACCGTGTCCTACCTGTGGCTCTTTCCCTACCACACAGTGTCCTTCCCGTGTCTCTGTCCCTACCACACTGTGTCCTACCCGTGGCTCTTTCCCTATCACACCGTGTCCTACCTGTGGCTCTGTCCCTACCACACCGTGTACTACCTGTGGCTCTGTCCCTACCACACAGTGTCCTTCCTGTGTCTCTGTCCCTACCACACTGTGTCCTACCGATGGCTCTGTCCATACCACACTGTGTCCTACCCGTGGCTCTTTCCCTACCACACCGTGTCCTACCCATGGCTCTGTCCCTACCACACCGTGTGCTACCCGTGGCTCTGTCCCTACCGCACTGTATCCTACCCGTGGCCCTGTTCCTACGACACTCTGTCCTACCTGTGACTCTGTCCCTACCACACCGTGTCCTACCTCTGGCTATGTCCCTGCACACTGTGTCCTACCTCTGGCTCTGTCCCTACAACACTGTGTCCTCCCCGTGGCTCTGTCCCTACCACACCGTGTCCTCCCCGTGGCTCTGTCCCTACCACACCGTGTCCTCCCCGTGGCTCTGTCCCTACCACACTGTGTCCTCCCCGTGGCTTTGTCCCTACCACACCATGTCCTACCTGTGGCTCTGTCCCCTACCACACCATGTCCTACCCGTAGCTATGTCCCTACCACACCGTGTCCTACCCTTTGCTATGTTCCTACCACACTGTGTCCTACCGGTGGCTCTGTCTCTACCACATTGTGTCCTACCCGTTGCTATGTCCCTATCACATCTTGTCCTACCTGTTGCCATGTCCCTATCACACCATGTCCTACCTGTGGCTCTGTCCCTACCACATTGTGTCCTACCTGTGGCTCTGTCCCTACCACACCGTGTCCTACCTATGTGTCTGCCCCTACCACACTATGTTCTACCCATGGCTCTTTCCATATCACTCTGTCCTACCCGTGGCTCTGTCCGTATACCACCGTGTTCTACCCCTGGCTCTGTCGCTACACCACCGTTTCCTACCCGTGGCTCTGTCCCTACCACATTGTACCTACCTGCGGCTCTGTCCCTACCACAGTGTGTCCTACATGTGGCTCTGTCCCTACCACAGTGTGTCCTACCTGTGGCTCTGTCCCTACCACAATGTGTCCTACCTGTGGCTCTGTCCCTACCACAATGTGTCCTAGCCGTGGCTCTGTCCCTACCACACCGTTACCCATGGCTCTGTCCCTACCACACCATGTGCTACCTGTGGCTCAGTCCGTGCCACACCATGTCCTACTGTTGTAGGGATTCTGCACATACACAGAGCTATGCACAGGATAATAGGACCTCAGAGCATAGTGGTGAGCCAACCATGCCCCTTAGTACCCACAATCCCAATCCGACTAGCTTTAGCGTCTCATTCGCAGCGCAGCTACCAATGATTAGACAACCCAGAACACAGTCTCTCTCAGGACTCGCGGGAGCAAGAACACCCTTTCATAACTCGCTCATACTTGTCCACAACGCGCGTAATAAGAGACACTGTTTAGTTAATGTTTATTTCAACTATCGTGCTCTAAGATACAGTACACGTGCCAGTACTATCAGCATAATGCTTAAAGATAAAATAATAAGCATGGTTACAATTCCATAGAATACAAACGGGGAAAGCATTTTATAAAGACAGTGGATATAGGACTAAATGGCCTTACCACCCTCCCCGTGCTAATAACTAGTGTATTATAAAAATAGAAGACCTCTGGGCTTTGTCTGGCGGACCCCCATACCTCAATATCTAGATGCAAGGTTTACATCATCAGACAAGCACAGCTCTTCTCTCTGGAAAGGTTTTTCTCCAACTCCCACAAACAGCGAGCCCACCCTATTAAAAGCACACAAATTTCTCCAGTGCAGCTGTATTCTGTGTTATGTCTAAGTGCGAGGGCCTGACCAGATCAGCAAGAACAGGGACGTTGTTTTTCGACCTTGTACATGTTGTGCAGACGAAACCCACAGGGAACAGGAGAAAAGGTGAAAGGCAAAAAGGCAGACAGTTCTAATATAGCCGGGCACAAACAGAGGCTTGAAAACAAAGTCACAAAGTAACGTGTGCAAAAAGGCATCATGGCAGCCAGGCCTAAGCTAACTTAGCAATGTAGGCAATGAGGCCACAACCCACACTACATCCTCCCTTGGTCAGTTCATCGGCCAAGACATAGGATGAAAACCGAGTTCAAACAGATGGAGCAGAATGCAGGTGTCTATTTGGGAATAGTCCATAATGAAGGACAGTGAATAGGGAAAAAAAATCATTGCAGGACAAAAAAAATTCAGAGACACAGGACGGAGGACACTCAATCCAATAGAGTGTAAGTGCAGAAAAACGCCACACCTTCCAAAAGGACGTCATTGGTATCGTCAGAAAAAAGAAATGCCATCCAGTTCAACAAATCAAAACTGCATTCATGTTCCTCATAATAGGGAGCAGCGATCAGCATTGCGGGACAACTTGCGTGATACTCAATATAACTTTGTTGTAGGAGATTCTGAGCAGCCGCCCAGATATCCCATTGCGCCCAAACTCCAAGTGCAGTCGCACGCGCCATCAATCCAGTGCCGGAACATTCATGTTCATGGGCCACTAAGGGGCCCATCAACTGTTCAAAATCTGGGTCCGACTGAGACGTATTGGAGAGGCAAAGATCCAAGGACCAAGAGAAAGGACATCTTAAGCAAGACATCACAGGTTGCACGCAAGTGAAATATGCAAAGCGAAATGAAAGTTTATATGACACACTGAGTGTCGCCAATGGTAGGATGCCGAAGCTGAGGAGCATTCGTTCACGGAGCATCCGGAGTCGACCTTGGTCGAGTAGGCCCCCAGGAACTGCAGCCATTGCGAAGCAAACAAATTAAAAGTAGTATTCCAGCAGCTAACGCTAGGATCAACGGAAAGCCGCCAAAGACACTGGAAAAAATAGAATGAATAAAAGCTGGTATTACACCAAATATAGTTTGAAAGGAGGTAACAAGGCCAGAGCCCACAACTTTAAAAAAGTGCACAAGACCTTCGGTGCGAAATGCATTGAAAACGCGGTGAATCAGCTCACCGAAATGTTGTGGGAGGTTTGTGTTCAAAAGGGCCTGTATCTCACTGTGGGTACTAGCCACCTGGAGGATGAAGCTCTCCCGTGCGGATGTGAGCATAACCTCCTGGTTCAATAATAGCACCTTTATTCTGCTCAATTTATGGAAATCTGCCTTCAAAGTCGGAATGGAAGGCCAAATGGAACTATCTATTATGTCGTGCGGGGGAGGAAATAGCACATTTTTGCAGCACACAACGCGGTGGGAAACTGTTATAATTAAGGCTCCCGGTTTTCCGTTTAAACAGATTTTTACATATAAATACAGACGGAAAAATATTTTTCTTCCGTCTGTATTTATAAATAGAAGCGGAAAAATACAACCAAATCGGATTCTCGGATTCCGAGAATTGTTTGGCAATCCGTGCTCCAGCCAGGGTTGCCTGCCACGCCCCTCTTCCTGATTGTGGTGTATGCCTGCCCACATTAGCACCTGCTGGGCCATTAATCTCTGGAAGGCGCAGGAAATTCCTTCAGCTGTTCCTTCGACATCTCCGGAGCTGCGCCAGCACCCCAGTCAGTTTTAGGTCACAGGTAGGTGAAAGGGTGGGGTGGACTTGTATTTCACTGTTTGCACCACTACAGGTGTTCAAATTGGAGGAGGCGGGGACGTTGTTAGTAGCGCTAGCGCGAGTACTTGGCGCTAATGTAGGACTGGCAGAAATGTGTGACACAAAAAGGTCAGAAAGACCGGCTGTATAAACACATTAGGGAAATTAGGTCGCATTCGTTTTCAGATATTTTTAGGCCTTAAATTGAAACTTTCCTTCGTGACTTGGTGCAGCATGAAGAAACAACATTCCTGAGAGACAGAGACAGTCGGGGCATATCTGTAAGCCCCTTTTCAAGTTAAATCGTTTTTTTTTTTTTTCCACTGTGCGAGGAAGAACTGTGGCTGCAGCTACACTGTGTGGGATTACAGCATTACAGTAAATTGTTCAAATACTACTAGGCAGTACAAAGTTAAATAAGGGAAGTGATACACGCCCAATGTCTTCAAAGCAGAGACTGTTTAACTTATGGAAAAAGGGTTTTGCATTAGCGAAGGACTTAGTATAAAAAATGTGAATCAAAAGCTGCCAGCTCACGTGGGTGTTGTTGGATATTTTTTTCTGAATTGAGAGCTTGCTGCCGTCTTTGGCCAGGTCACTGAAAGTGCACAGGTGCACTCGTCTAAATTCTAAATGCATTTACATTTAATAATCATGGCTAGTGACAGTGTTTTCAATATTGTAACACAGCAGCAGCTCACTAATATTACTGCAAGTAATCTCAGTGACACCACTCCCATTTCTCATATGTGAGTTCCTGTTTTGATCTAACAGAAAAGTTTTTTGTGGATGTTGCATGAAACATATTTGGCGCATATATACATATAGCTAAACCTATAACAACTGTGTGCACTGTCTATTTAAATAAATGTGGAAAAATACTAGCTGCAACCTCTTTTTTTGCTTGCGACAAAAATAAATACAGATATATACAGATAAAATGACATAAAAATAAATATGGATAAATACAGACGGAAATGTTAAAAAAATAAATACCATAAAACCGGGAGCCCTAGTTATAATATAGGGGATGCCGGCCAGCATTCCACAGCAGTCCTGATTATTCAGAAGGAGATAGCTACCATTTGCAAGCACAGTGAAAGTAGGTGATATAGCAGGAGCAGGAATGCCCTTTAAAACACAAGCAAGATTCGGAGCCGAAACGTTACAAGCCCTGTGCAATTTAATGTTCTTACAAATGAGGGAACGACCCACTGCAGAATCACAAGACTCTCCTGTGAGAAAAACCTCTTTCCTGTCCCTCATGCACTTGTACATGAAAGGCAGGGACCAAAGTTCATGCAAGAAGGCACTGCCTAAGGGCTGAAAACGGCCAACAGGGTAATGCTTCATGCATGAAATGAACTCAAATAAAGAAAAAGGCAAAGCGATAACCCCGTGTACTAGCCACACTGCAGAGTCAGTCTCCGCCACAGAGAATGGTAATGGTTCTATCTTCTCGATATGTAAGAGAGTGTATGTTGCATCTTTCATGGACATGAACTGCTGTTTTTCAGTTAAATTAAACGGTAAGAATAAGGCAGATGTGTTCAAAAATGCCAAGGAACTTTACCCATTTTTAGTGTTTGCAAAGTCCACGCAAACTGCATTACTGAACGCAATTGATTCTGACCATGATATAACGCAGACACATCATCTTGTACAATATCAACAACAGAGGAAACAATATTCTCTAATGTGTAAATGCGGGAAGACAGGGTATTAATACTATTGTCAACAACAGCAAGCACTTTTTCTAGATTTGCTTGATCAATTTCCCGAAGTCGGGAAGCAGCTTCAATTTGTGAAAGCTTCCAGAGTTCATTGTAAGTTTCATAAATGAATCTCTTAGGTCGAGGACCACGAGGTCCCAGAACAAAATCGGACAGATCAATGTTGCCTGATAGGAGGGATAAATGTTCTTTTACAGAATCTAATGAAGAGTGCTGCAACCACTGGTTACACAGTTTACCAACAGAATATGTCGTAACAGTACGAGAGTCAGAAAACCTCGGATCTGGCTTATCCTGTTTGTAACCAGGAGCTGAGTCATGAAAACGCAGTTGGCAGGCATCTGATGCTATGGGCCAAGCCAACCAGGGAGACTGAACAATCGTGGAGGTATTAAACGAATTGTTTTGAAACAAAACTTGCAAATGGGCTAGGGAAATATTAAAATGCAAGCTGTCGTTGGGAGTGGAAGACAAGTCGGGAATGGAGGGGGCATTCAATTGTTTAGAAGTAGCCAAACCCCAGCAGGTCGTTTGATAGATCGTACTATTTAAAAATAAAATCTGGGCCGGGATTAGGCAAGCACGGTGCAAGGCTTGCGTACCGCGGACCTGCCATGATTTAGTGCCCCAAATAGACTTTAAGTCAATGGTGTCCTGCCAGTGATCATAACCACCCACTGCTAACGTGTTCAAAAAGGAACCCGAATATAGCAATTTGGTGTGGGTCAACATGATCTTCCGAGCGGTCGAAGTGTTCAATTTAAAATAATAGGACCCAGGGTTCGACCTATCAAAATCTGTAAAATAAGTACATTTATTTCTAAGAGTTTGGGAGCTGCCTGGCAAAGGGGTCGGACAATGTTCCCATTGGGTGTGATTAAAATGACCCAGAAGAGTACTTGGTTTATGGAGAAAGTGGTTGCCCCAATGCTGGTAACAATATAAATCAGCATAATTTGCAGAATTTAAGTACAAGTCCTCAGCATTAAAAGCAGCATAATATTTCAAATCAGAAAATAACGATTCAACGGCATGCACATCCCAATCGTCAGAATGAATATTACTTTTTACGACATCACCCATAGAAACACGGAGGACATTTGGTACATTAATAATCTCGGTTGGTCCATGAATTTGGAAATTTACCGCATCCCATACGATGCCATCAGCAACTGGGAAAGCTGAAATGTTCACAAATGTGTGGTCACGCTTCATGATATGAGAAGAAGAATACGGAGCCAAAGTTCCAGCGACACAGTTCACTGCAGAGCGTTCTGGTAAATAGTGACCATTAATGAGCAAAAAGAAAACTGTCACAAAGCCAATGGACATGAACAGAAAAATGAGGAACAGTACCAACCAGATGTATGTCCATGGTGGGACTAAAAAATTGTCTCTGAACCAGGATACAAAAATACTGAAGCTGGACGGGATAAGTGATGAGGTGGAATCCGAATCAAAGGAAAAACGGGTTGGGCTCAGTGGTGTTGTTGGTAAATGAGCCACCGACTCGGTGGCGGGATAGGTGTACTCGGTCTCCTCATTGCAGGAGGAAGCCGGGAAGTCGAGCAGGCGATCAGGCAAATTGACCATCTCAATGGCAACATCAGCGTCCGTGCGGGCTGGAGGGCCATACACATGAGCCCTAGAAATAGCCGGACAGGAGACCGCAGGTGTTACACTATTCAGGATCGGCCAGACGTTGTAGCTTGACATTGTCCACTGAGATGTATCTGTTGTCCTTGCGACCAGGAAGCGGTGGTAAGATGACAGTACGAGTACCCTTCAAGCCAAGGACTGGAACCGGTGCACGATAAGAGGGGCCAAATTCTTTTTTGTTCTCCACCTTCTCTCGGACCAGTTCTCCAACCTTCGGAAGCCAGCCGGCAACCGGAATCTGCAACGCAGCGTCAGTGGCTGAAGGCAAGTGTTCGTTAGCAAGTTTGTCACGGGTCACTTGTAAGTCCTGTAATATAGCAGAATGATTATCTACGTCAAAGATTGCGGCGTTTGCCGCCATGTCTAGACCATCAAGGTCAGGCACAAACATTTGTATGCCAAAGAGCATTTCGTATGGGGTCCGCCCACCCAAAGATCTTCTAGGGAGATTATTAAGTGCACGTTGTACGCCATACAAGTGGGCCAGCCAGTTCCTGCCAGTACCTAAGACTCTAGCTGTCAAGGATTGCTTTAAGTCACGGTTCATTCGCTCCACAATTGAATTACCCTCAGGTCTATTTGGAGACGAAAATTGCACCCGCACCCCCAGTGACCCCATTGCGTCCTTGTAGGCCTTAGAGGCAAAAGCTGGACCTTGGTCAGAATGGAAGGTGCCGCAGGCAAAAATTCCCACAAAGACACGCAAATCCCTAATGACATTTCGAGCGTCAGCACTCCGTTGTGGCCAGACCCAGATGAAACGTGTGCACGAATCCACTGCAACTAAGATGTATTTATATGCAGTGTCCGAAGAGAATGGACCGCAGTGATCCAGGTAAACACACCCAAAAGGTCTGTTAGAAATGCAGAGCGGTGTTTGTGGTGGTCGTGTAACCGTCGAAGGCTTAATTTGCTGACAAACGTCACAAGAAAGCACATAAGTACGGGTCTGTTTATATAAACCACGCCACCAGTAACGCTGCTGCAAGATGGAAACAGTCGCAGACACGCCAGCATGGGCCGAAGCCAAGCCTTCGTGTGCGGCCGTTATCAAGGAAGGTCTGCGGTCCGCGTTGGGAATCAGCCGATCACCAACGTCTGGAATTCTTACGTAAGGAACCTGTTCGGGACTTAAGTGATCAGAATACTTGGAAGGGAAACCCCTTGGGTAATTAGCACCTTCCTTTGTCGCAGCAATAGCTGCCAAAATATAATTATCTATTTTAGTCATGGATCTTGTAACTGCTGCTACTGTGCACGTGGCTACTGCTGATTTGGCAGCTTCATCTGCCAAACTGTTACCGACAGCGTGTGCGCCCACACGCTGGTGGCCAAGAGTGTGAATCACCTGTGTGAGAGGCAAACGTTGTTTAAGATCTGCCACTCGAACCCAAAGCGTTTTATGCTTAATTGTGCTGCCTTTAGCATCTCTATAGTCATTTTGTGACCAAAAGAATAGGTTGTCATTAAAGGATTGAACACAGTAGTAAGAATCGCATACAATAAGAGTCATCACGTCTGGATTAGCGAACTCAAGCGCGAGCACCAAAGCACGCAGCTCGCCCAATTGTGCAGTACTGTCTCCTAGTGCCTGTGTGTGCACCACAGTCGATTTGAACTCAGCGTTCACCATGGTACCTGCAACAATAGCACATGCTGCGGAATAAGCATGCTTGGAACCCGTGGCCGGTTGTGCCGAACCATCGGTGTATATATAATACATTCGTACTCCTCAAGCGGTAGCAAAGACAGAGGAGGAGGATGAACGAATTCATACTGTAAAAACTCCTGTGTCTGAAGAGAGGAATCAAAGATAAAAGTGACATCCGGGGACGTCAGAGATGTAGCCCATTGTATCCAATGGGGGTGCAATGCCTTAGAGTTTGGTACACTTGCCTTCGTCACTGCCTCAAGAGCAGGATATGGTGTTACCACCAAAATGCGTTTTCCCTGTGCCAGTGCGCGTTCCTTTAGAATCGCCATTTGCACTGCAGTCAAAACTTTCTCCACAGAGGAAAATCGCAATTCCGCTGAAGTGTAAAGATGTGACTTGTATGCGATCGGGACTGTGTCACCTTCGTTAAAGGTCAAGCACGTGAAACCCACTGTCCCTGGTACGATTCTAATCACCAGGTTCGTGTGGTTATCACGAGTCAACAAGAATTTAGATTCAAGTAGATCAGACTGCAAAGACTGCAGTATAGAGGAATGCTCAGGAAGCCAGCATGACTTCGAAAGGTAGGTTGTATCAAGGCATAAAGAGGCTTGATACGCTGGGCATATTCGGGAATGTAAGTACGCCCGAAGTTTAGGAAACCCAGTAATAACTGAAGCTTCTTCAGTGTGAACGGAGGGCTCAAATATGCGCACTTCTCCAAGAAATGGGGTGCTAAGCCCTTACCTTCATTGTTGAGCTCATAGCCCAAGAACAAAACGGTAAATTCAGCAATGTGAGATTTGGCAAAATTAAATTTGTATCCTAAGACCGCAAATTCAAGAATAATGCGGTCCACTCGGGAAAGATGCGGCCATAATTCGTCGTCTGTCAGATAGATATCGTCGACGTACGAACACGCATCTGGGTCTATGCTGTCTAACAATGAGACAACACGTGCGGCGAAGACACCCGGACTGTTTTTGTAGCCCATGGGTAAACGCCGGAATTTGAATTGTTTACCACCGGAAGTGAAAGCGGTCCATTGGCTACACTCCGGGGACAAGTTGTGCGTGTAAAATCCATTGGATAGGTCAAGTGTCGTTTTATATTTCTTTCGAACAAGACTGTCTACAAGCGCAGAACTGTGGGTATTTTGTACCGCAAAGGTCCGACAATGCGAGTTCAAATGTCGGTAATCCAAAACCAGACGGTACGACCCTTCGGGTTTAGAAACCGCAAAAAGGGGATTATTCATTGGTGATACGCATGTTTCAATTACTCCTTGATATTCTAACTGTGTCAGAATGTCTGAAACGGGACCTTTAGCTTCCCGCCGGCTGGGATATTGGGGTTGTGGCTGTGGCAGCGACCGCAATGGTATATCATGGGGTGGTGAATACTCATCCCAGCCCACGTGGTTACGGTATAGCGCCGGAGCCAGGGACCCAGCCCATTCAGCTGCGAGAGCCTCCGCTTTGTCCTTTGTGACATGACGAGAAAAGCTCGGAAGGATTACCTCCTCCCCTCTACGAGCAGCAAGTACGAATGGGGGCGGCCAATCCGCCTCTGCTAACAAAATGTCATATGAAGAGGTCAGATTTTCCCAAAAAATCCCTTTAATAACACGCTCAATGTCACCTTCAATTTGAATGACAATATTAAATAGTCTGTCAGGGGGTGCCACTCGGGTGTCAGCTGTCTCAACAGTAATGAATGTTTCAGTTGCTGTCGCCTCCACATGAGGACGCAGTGCCTCCCGCACTATGGTAACTTCAGCGGCGCTGTCTGTTACTGCCCACGTCCAATTCAGGAGTCTCGTTCTCACCGTCTGTGGCATACCTCGCTGTTACAGCTGCAACTTTTTTCTTCTGAAACTGTGGGCGAGAACGTTGAAATTCTTCTGGTTTCCCTCGGACTTGTTGTCGAGGTTAGTCTCGTCCCTGTGGAGCCTCACGACCCCTTCCTCTATCCTGGCGATCTCCTCCACCAGTCTGGGAGGTCGATGGTGCCTGTGAAGAACGAGGAGAACGCGGATCAGGGACCTGAAATCTCTCTGGGGATTTAATTCTTGCTCTGTTGCGCAAATCATAAGTGCGTTCAGAAGAGACGGAAACCGGGGATGCGCCACGCTACCCTGGTTTCTTCTGTTGCTTACCCTGTTTTTTCAACCTCCAGCTCTTTTTTAGTAAAGAACGGTTTCTCATCTTTCTCAGATTGAGTTTTTGGTTGTGGTTGCGATTGCGTTTGCGTTTTAGCAAAAGGCTTAACTCCAAGGCTATTGCGGCCAATGGTTTTATAAGCCTGTGCAATAATTTTCGGTAATTCGCGTGGCTTGTCCGGTTCTGGGATCAAAGCCAAAGCATTAGCTACTTGAAAGTTAACTGCATCGCCCTTGACATTCGCAAGGATCAAATCAGCCACTACATCGAACACTCCCACTAGTCTCATCCCCAATTCCACAGCCGCCTCGGGCCATGTTCATCCTGCACTCGTTTAATTACAGAGGGGAGTACCGTCATGGAAGGAGTGCTGAAACACTTCGCATATACTGCTGCGAATACCTTGCCCCAGTTGTTGCAGTCTGCCAACTCGGGAATTAAATCTTTTGGCAGACTAATCGTTAAAATCCTGTGTTTTTCTACAGGAGATGTATTAGGAAAAACTGCATCCAGCTGGTCAAATTTCTCTGCAAGCCAATAAGGTAAATCATCCTTATTTTGTGGGCGCTTGCCCAGCACCGAATTAACCATGACAGGACTTATGGTTACACCGCCCGGTCCAGCTGGATGCGCTGCAACTCCAGGAGGGACTCCCTGGACGTTGCCAGTAACATATTGTACCAAAGCTCTGTGCACACGTATCAAAGACGTACGCAATTCACGCAGTTCAGCAACCGCAAGCGTCATATAACGCAGATGTGGGGTATACCCGGCCAAGACTGGCCAGGTGGCCCCTTCAATCGATAAGGGGCCTAAATGAATCGGGGTAACCGGTTGTGGGAGGGCGCCATTAAACCAAACACGGTGTTGCCATGCCGTGAGCGGTACTTCAAGAGTCCGATAAGGCCTATAAACTATAGGAAGAGCGGTGACTGTATATTCGTGGAACAGATTATCAGTCCCATCCACCGCCGGGAATGTGACCCAAGAGTAAAACACTTCAAAGTGGTAAGCAGGATCCGCTTGTACCACAAAGATCAGATCGACACCCGCGTCAGGCACTCCATACGCTGTCAAATGAGCTCGGAGCGCTGCGCGACTATGTGCCGCAATGTTGACAGCCATTAAGGCTATGAATGGTCGACAACATAGTATGAGGCAGCGCTATATAGGGTTTATATTCGCACCTTTTAATAACTTCAAGCTTGAAAGAACCTATAAAAACGTCAATATAGGAGGTACCACCCTCACACACGCTTCCGGAAACGTATGCGAAGGGTGTTGTGGACAAGCACAAGCATTACTCAAGCGTCTCGCAGATAAGCAGCCCACCACGTTGGTGGCGCCATGTTGTAGGGATTCTGCACATACACAGAGCTATGCACAGAATAGGACCTCAGAGCATAGTGGTGAGCCAACCATGCCCCTTAGTACCCACAATCCCAATCCGACTAGCTTTAGCGTCTCATTCGCAGCGCAGCTACCAATGATTAGACAACCCAGAACACGGTCTCTCTCAGGACTCGCGGGAGAAAGAACACCCTTTCATAACTCGCTCATACTTGTCCACAACGCGCGTAATAAGAGACACTGTATAGTTTAAAATGTTTATTTCAACTATCGTGCTCTAAGATACAGTACACGTGCCAGTACTATCAGCATAATGCTTAAGGATAAAATAATAAGCATGGTTACAATTCCATAGAATACAAACGGGGAAAGCATTTTATAAAGACAGTGGATATAGGACTAAATGGCCTTACCACCCTCCCCGTGCTAATAACTAATGTATTATAAAAATAGAAGACCTCTGGGCTTTGTCTGGCGGACCCCCCTACCTCAATATCTAGATGCAAGGTTTACATCATCAGACAAGCACAGCTCTTCTCTCTGGAAAGGTTTTTCTCCAACTCCCACAAACAGCGAGCCCACCCTAATAAAAGCACACAAATTTCTCCAGTGCAGCTGTATTCTGTGTTATGTCTAAGTGCGAGGGGCTGACCAGATCAGCAAGAACAGGGACGTTGTTTTACGACCTTGTACATGTTGTGCAGACGAAACCCACAGGGAACAGGAGAAAAGGTGAAAGGCAAAAAGGCAGACAGTTCTAATATAGCCGGGCACAAACAGAGGCTGGAAAACATAGTCACAAAGTAACGTGTGCAAAAAGGCATCATGGCAGCCAGGCCTAAGCTAACTTAGAAATGTAGGCAATGAGGCCACAACCCACACTACACTACCTGTGGCTCTGTCCGTGCCACACCGTGTCCTACCTGTGGCTCTGTCCATAACACACCGTGTCCTACTTGTGCCTTCTCCTTACCACACCGTATCCTACCTGTGGCTCTGTCCGTACCACATCGTATCCTACCTGAGGCTCTGTCCCTACCACACCGTGTCCTACCTGTGGCTTTGCCCCTACAACATCGCGTCCTACCTGTGGCTCTGCCCCTACCACACCATGTCCTACGTGTGGTTGTCCCTACCACACTGTGTCCTACCTGTGGTTCTGTTCCTACCACACCGTGTACTACCTGTGGCTCTGTCCCTGCCACACCGTGTCCTACCTGTGGCTCTGTCCCTACCACACTGTGTCCTACCTGTGGCTCTGTCCCTACCACACTGTGTCCTACCTGTGGCTCTGTCCCTACCACACCGTGTCCTACCTCTGGCTGTGTCACTGACACACCGTGTCCTACCTGTGGCTTTGTCCCTACCACACCGTGTCCTCCCTTTGGCTCTGTCCCTACCACACCCTGTCCTACCCGTGGCTCTGTCCCTACCACACTGTGTCCTACCTGTGGCTCTGTCTCTACCACACCGTGTCCTACCGGTGGCTCTGTCTCTACCACACCGTGTCCTACCGGTGGCTCTGTCTCTACCACACCGTGTCCTACCCGTGGGTCTGTCCCTTCCTCACTGTGTCCTACCCGTGGGTCTGTCCCTTCCTCACTGTGTCCTACCCGTAGCTCTGTCCCTACCACACCGTGTCCTACCTGTTGCTATGTCCTTATCACACCGTGTCCTACCTTTTGCCATGTCCCTATCACAGCGTGTCCTACCTGTGGCTCTGTACCTACCCCATTGTGTCCTACCTGTGGCTCTGTCCCTACTACATTGTGTCATACCTGTGGCTCTGTCCCTACTACATTGTGTCCTACCTGTGGCTCTGTCCCTACTACATTATGTCCTACCTGTGGCTCTGTCCCTATCACAGCGTGTCCCACCTGTGGCTCTGTACCTACCCCATTGTGTCCTACCTGTGGCTCTGTCCCTACTACATTGTGTCATACCTGTGGCTCTGTCCCTACTACATTGTGTCCTACCTGTGGCTCTGTCCCTACCACACTGTGTCCTACCTGTGGCTCTGTCCCTACCACACTGTTTCCTACCTGTGGCGCTGTCCCTACCACAAGGTGTCCTACCTGTGGCTCTGTTCCTACCACACGGTGTCGTACCCATTTCTTTTTCCCTACCACACTATGTTCTACCCGTGGCTATGTCCATACCACACTGTGTCCTACCCGTGGCTCTGTCCGTACCACACTGGGTCCTACCCATGGCTCCGACCCTATGACATCGGACCTACCTGCGGCTCTTTCCCTACCACAGTGTGTCCTACATGTGGCTCTGTCCCTACTACATTGTGTCATACCTGTGGCTCTGTCCCTACTACATTGTGTCCTACCTGTTGCTATGTCCCCATCACACCGTGTCCTACCTGTAGCTCTGTCCCTACCACACCGTGTCCTATCTGTGGCTCTGTCCCTACCCCACTGTGTCCTACCTGTGGCTCTGTCCCTACCCCACTGTGTCCTACCTGTGGCTCTGTCCCTACCACAGTGTGTCCTACCTGTGGCTCTGTCCCTACCACACTGTGTCCTACCCGTGGCTCTCTCCCTATCACACCGTTTCCTACCCGTGGCTCTGGCCCTACCACACCGTGTCCTAACAGTGGCTCTGTCCCTACCACACCGTGTCCTACCCATGACTCTATCCCTACCACACCATGTCCTACCCGTGGCTCTTTCCCTACCACACTGTGTCCTACCTGAGGCTCTGACCCTAGAACAGTGTCCTACCTGTGGCTCTGTCCCTACCAGACCGTGTTCTTCCTGTGGCTCTTGTCCCTGGCACACTGTGTCCTATATTTGTTTCTGTCCCTATCACACCGTGTCCTACCTGTGGCTCTATCCCTACCACACCATGTCATTCCCATGGCTCTGTCCCTACCACACTGTGTTCTACCCGTGGCTCTTTCCCTACCACACTGTGTTCTACCCGTGGCTCTTTCCCTACCACACTGTGTCCTACCTGTGGCTCTGTCACTACCACACTGGGTCCTACCTGTGTCTCTGTCTCTACCACACCGTGTCCTACCTGTGGCTCTGTCCCTACCACACAGTGCCCTACCCGTGGCTCTGTCATACCTGTGGCTCTGTTCCTAAGACACCGTGTCCTGCCTGTGGCTCTGTCCGTACCTCACTGTGTCCTACCTGCGCCTCTGTCCGTACCTCACTGTGTCCTACCTGTGGCACTGTCCATACTTCACTGTGTCCTACCTGTGGCTCTGTCCCTACCACACCGCGTCCTACCTGTGGCTTTATCCCTACCACACCGTGTCCTACACCTGGCTCTCTCCCTACCACACCGTGTCCTACCTGTTGCTATGTCCCCATCACACCGTGTCCTACTTGTGGCTCTATCCCTACCACATTGTGTCCTAACTGTAGCTCTGTCCCTACCACACTGTGTCCTACCTGTGGCGCTGTCCCTACCACACGGTGTCCTACCTGTGGCACTGTCCCTACCACACGGTGTCCTACCTGTGGCGCTGTCCCTACCACACGGTGTCCTACCTGTGCTTTGTCCCTACCACACGGTGTCCTGCTCTTGGCTCTGTCCCTACCACACTGTGTCCTACCCGTGGCTCTGTCCCTACCACACCGTGTCCTACCCGTGGCTCTTTCCCTACCACACCGTGTCCTACCTGTGGATCTGTCCCTACCACAGTGTGTCCTACCTGCAGCTCTGTCCCTACCACAGTGTGTCCTACCTGCGGCTCTGTCCCTACCACAGTGTGTCCTACCTCTGGCTCTGTCCCTACCACACCGTGTCCTACCTGAGGCTCTGTCCCTACCACATCGTACCTACCTGAGGCTCTGTTCCTACCACACTGTGTCCTACCTGTGGCTCTGTTCCTACCACACTGTGTCCTACCTGTGGCTCTGTCCCTACCCAACTGTGTCCTACCCGTGACTCTGTCCCTACCACACTGTGTTCTACCCGTGGCTCTTTCCCTACCACACAGTGTAGTAGGGACACAGCCACGGGTAGGACACAGTGTCGCTACCTGTGGCTCTGTCACTACCACACTGGGTTCTACCTGTGTCTCTGTCTCTACCACACCGTGTCCTACCTGTGGCTCTGTCCCTACCACACAGTGCCCTACCCGTGGCTCTGTCATTCCTGTGGCTCTGTTCCTAAGACACCGTGTCCTGCCTGTGGCTCTGTCCGTACCTCACTGTGTCCTACCTGTGCCTCTGTCCGTACCTCACTGTGTCCTACCTGTGGCACTGTCCATACTTCACTGTGTCCTACCTGTGGCTCTGTCCCTACCACACCGTGTCCTACCTGTGGCTTTAACCCTACCACACCGTGTCCTACACCTGGCTCTCTCCCTACCACACCGTGTCCTACCTGTTGCTATGTCCCCATCACACCGTGTCGTACCTGTGGCTCTATCCCTACCACATTGTGTCCTACCTGTGGCTCTGTCCTTACCACATTGTGTCCTAACTGTAGCTCTGTCCCTACCACACTGTGTCCTACCTGTGGCGCTGACCCTACCACATGGTGTCCTACCTGTGGCGCTGTCCCTACCACACGGTGTCCTACCTGTGCTTTGTCCCTACCACACTGTGTCCTACCCGTGGCTCTGTCCCTACCACACTGTGTCCTACCCGTGGCTCTTTCCCTACCACAGTGTGTCCTACCTGTGGATCTGTCCCTACCACAGTGTGTCCTACCTGCAGCTCTGTCCCTACCACAGTGTGTCCTACCTGCGGCTCTGTCCCTACCACAGTGTGTCCTACCTCTGGCTCTGTCCCTACCACACCGTGTCCTACCTGAGGCTCTGTCCCTACCACATCGTACCTACCTGTGGCTCTGTTCCTACCACACTGTGTCCTACCTGTGGCTCTGTTCCTACCACACTGTGTCCTACCTGTGGCTCTGTTCCTACCACACTGTGTCCTACCTGTGGCTCTGTCCCTACCCAACTGTGTCCTACCTGTAGCTCTGTCCCTACCACACTGTGTCCTACCTGTGGCTTCGTCCCTAGAACAGTGTCCTACCTGTTGCTCTGTCCCTTACACACTGTGTCCTACCCGTGGCTCTGTCCTATCCGTGGCTCTGTCCCTACCACACCGTGTCCTACCTGTGGCTCTAACCCTACCACACCATGTCCTACCCGTGGCTCTGCCCTACCCTCGGCTCTGTCCCTCCCACACTGTGTCCTACCTTTGGCTCTGTCCCTCCCACACTGTGTTCTACCTGTGGCTCTGTCCATACCTCACTGTGTCCTACCTGTGGCTCTGTCCCTACCACATCGTGTCCTACCTGTGGCTCTGTCCCTACCACATTGTGTCCTACCTGTGGCTCTGTCCCTACCACACCGTTACCTACCTCTGGCTGTGTCCCTGACACACCGTGTCCTACCTGTGTGTTTGTTCCTACCACACCATGTCCTCCCCGTGGCTCTGTCCCTATCACACTGTGTCCTACCCGTGGCTCTGTCCCTACCGCACTGTGTCCTACCTGTTACTATGTCCTTATCACACCGTGTCCTTTCTTTTGCTATGTCCCAATCACTCCCGTGTCCTACCTGTGGCTCTGTACCTACTACATTGTGTCCTACCTGTGGCTCTGTCCCTACTACATTGTGTGCTACCTGTGGCTCTGTCCCTACTACATTGTGTGCTACCTGTGGCTCTGTCCCTACCACACGGTGTCCTACCTGTGGCACTGTCCCTACCACACGGTGTCCTACCTGTCGCTCTGTCCCTACCAAACGGTGTCGTACCGTGCCTCTGTCCCTACCACACTGTGTTCCACCCGTGGCTGTGTCCGTACCACACTTGGTCCTACCCGTGGCTCTGTCCCTACCACACTGTGTCCTACCTCTGGCTCCGACCCTAGAACAGTGTCCTTCCCGTGCCTCTGTCCCTACCACACTGTGTCCCACCTGTGGCTCTGTAACTACCACACCATGTCCTACCCGTGGCTCTCTCCTACCCATTTCTCTGTCCCTACCACACCGTATCCTACCTGTGGCTCAGACCCTACCACACCATGTCCTACCTGTAGCTCTGTCCCTACCACACCGTGTCCTACCTGTGGCTCTGTCCATACCGCACTGTCCTACCTGTGGCTCTGTCCCTACCGCACTGTGTCCTACCTGTGGCTCTGTCCCTACCGCACTGTGTCCTACCTGTGGCTCCTTCCCTACCGCACTGTGTCGTACCTGTGGCTCTGTCCCTACCACACTGTGTCCTACCCTTGCCTCTGTCCCTACCACACTGTGTCCTACCCATGCCTCTGTCCCTACCACACTGTGTCCTACCCGTGGCTTTGTCCCTACCACACTGTTTATTACCCGTGGCTTTGTCCCTACCACACCATGTCATTCCCATGGCTCTGTCCCTACCACACTGTGTTCTACCCGTGGCTCTTTCCCTACCACACTGTGTTCTACCCGTGGCTCTTTCCCTACCACACTGTGTCCTACCTGTGGCTCTGTCACTACCACACTGGGTCCTACCTGTGTCTCTGTCTCTACCACACCGTGTCCTACCTGTGGCTCTGTCCCTACCACACAGTGCCCTACCCGTGGCTCTGTCATACCTGTGGCTCTGTTCCTAAGACACCGTGTCCTGCCTGTGGCTCTGTCCGTACCTCACTGTGTCCTACCTGTGCCTCTGTCCGTACCTCACTGTGTCCTACCTGTGGCACTGTCCATACTTCACTGTGTCCTACCTGTGGCTCTGTCCCTACCACACCGCGTCCTACCTGTGGCTTTATCCCTACCACACCGTGTCCTACACCTGGCTCTCTCCCTACCACACCGTGTCCTACCTGTTGCTATGTCCCCATCACACCGTGTCCTACTTGTGGCTCTATCCCTACCACATTGTGTCCTAACTGTAGCTCTGTCCCTACCACACTGTGTCCTACCTGTGGCGCTGTCCCTACCACACGGTGTCCTACCTGTGGCACTGTCCCTACCACACGGTGTCCTACCTGTGGCGCTGTCCCTACCACACGGTGTCCTACCTGTGCTTTGTCCCTACCACACGGTGTCCTGCTCTTGGCTCTGTCCCTACCACACTGTGTCCTACCCGTGGCTCTGTCCCTACCACACCGTGTCCTACCCGTGGCTCTTTCCCTACCACACCGTGTCCTACCTGTGGATCTGTCCCTACCACAGTGTGTCCTACCTGCAGCTCTGTCCCTACCACAGTGTGTCCTACCTGCGGCTCTGTCCCTACCACAGTGTGTCCTACCTCTGGCTCTGTCCCTACCACACCGTGTCCTACCTGAGGCTCTGTCCCTACCACATCGTACCTACCTGAGGCTCTGTTCCTACCACACTGTGTCCTACCTGTGGCTCTGTTCCTACCACACTGTGTCCTACCTGTGGCTCTGTCCCTACCCAACTGTGTCCTACCCGTGACTCTGTCCCTACCACACTGTGTTCTACCCGTGGCTCTTTCCCTACCACACAGTGTAGTAGGGACACAGCCACGGGTAGGACACAGTGTCGTACCTGTGGCTCTGTCACTACCACACTGGGTTCTACCTGTGTCTCTGTCTCTACCACACCGTGTCCTACCTGTGGCTCTGTCCCTACCACACAGTGCCCTACCCGTGGCTCTGTCATTCCTGTGGCTCTGTTCCTAAGACACCGTGTCCTGCCTGTGGCTCTGTCCGTACCTCACTGTGTCCTACCTGTGCCTCTGTCCGTACCTCACTGTGTCCTACCTGTGGCACTGTCCATACTTCACTGTGTCCTACCTGTGGCTCTGTCCCTACCACACCGTGTCCTACCTGTGGCTTTAACCCTACCACACCGTGTCCTACACCTGGCTCTCTCCCTACCACACCGTGTCCTACCTGTTGCTATGTCCCCATCACACCGTGTCGTACCTGTGGCTCTATCCCTACCACATTGTGTCCTACCTGTGGCTCTGTCCTTACCACATTGTGTCCTAACTGTAGCTCTGTCCCTACCACACTGTGTCCTACCTGTGGCGCTGACCCTACCACATGGTGTCCTACCTGTGGCGCTGTCCCTACCACACGGTGTCCTACCTGTGCTTTGTCCCTACCACACTGTGTCCTACCCGTGGCTCTGTCCCTACCACACTGTGTCCTACCCGTGGCTCTTTCCCTACCACAGTGTGTCCTACCTGTGGATCTGTCCCTACCACAGTGTGTCCTACCTGCAGCTCTGTCCCTACCACAGTGTGTCCTACCTGCGGCTCTGTCCCTACCACAGTGTGTCCTACCTCTGGCTCTGTCCCTACCACACCGTGTCCTACCTGAGGCTCTGTCCCTACCACATCGTACCTACCTGTGGCTCTGTTCCTACCACACTGTGTCCTACCTGTGGCTCTGTTCCTACCACACTGTGTCCTACCTGTGGCTCTGTTCCTACCACACTGTGTCCTACCTGTGGCTCTGTCCCTACCCAACTGTGTCCTACCTGTAGCTCTGTCCCTACCACACTGTGTCCTACCTGTGGCTTCGTCCCTAGAACAGTGTCCTACCTGTTGCTCTGTCCCTTACACACTGTGTCCTACCCGTGGCTCTGTCCTATCCGTGGCTCTGTCCCTACCACACCGTGTCCTACCTGTGGCTCTAACCCTACCACACCATGTCCTACCCGTGGCTCTGCCCTACCCTCGGCTCTGTCCCTCCCACACTGTGTCCTACCTTTGGCTCTGTCCCTCCCACACTGTGTTCTACCTGTGGCTCTGTCCATACCTCACTGTGTCCTACCTGTGGCTCTGTCCCTACCACATCGTGTCCTACCTGTGGCTCTGTCCCTACCACATTGTGTCCTACCTGTGGCTCTGTCCCTACCACACCGTTACCTACCTCTGGCTGTGTCCCTGACACACCGTGTCCTACCTGTGTGTTTGTTCCTACCACACCATGTCCTCCCCGTGGCTCTGTCCCTATCACACTGTGTCCTACCCGTGGCTCTGTCCCTACCGCACTGTGTCCTACCTGTTACTATGTCCTTATCACACCGTGTCCTTTCTTTTGCTATGTCCCAATCACTCCCGTGTCCTACCTGTGGCTCTGTACCTACTACATTGTGTCCTACCTGTGGCTCTGTCCCTACTACATTGTGTGCTACCTGTGGCTCTGTCCCTACTACATTGTGTGCTACCTGTGGCTCTGTCCCTACCACACGGTGTCCTACCTGTGGCACTGTCCCTACCACACGGTGTCCTACCTGTCGCTCTGTCCCTACCAAACGGTGTCGTACCGTGCCTCTGTCCCTACCACACTGTGTTCCACCCGTGGCTGTGTCCGTACCACACTTGGTCCTACCCGTGGCTCTGTCCCTACCACACTGTGTCCTACCTCTGGCTCCGACCCTAGAACAGTGTCCTTCCCGTGCCTCTGTCCCTACCACACTGTGTCCCACCTGTGGCTCTGTAACTACCACACCATGTCCTACCCGTGGCTCTCTCCTACCCATTTCTCTGTCCCTACCACACCGTATCCTACCTGTGGCTCAGACCCTACCACACCATGTCCTACCTGTAGCTCTGTCCCTACCACACCGTGTCCTACCTGTGGCTCTGTCCATACCGCACTGTCCTACCTGTGGCTCTGTCCCTACCGCACTGTGTCCTACCTGTGGCTCTGTCCCTACCGCACTGTGTCCTACCTGTGGCTCCTTCCCTACCGCACTGTGTCGTACCTGTGGCTCTGTCCCTACCACACTGTGTCCTACCCTTGCCTCTGTCCCTACCACACTGTGTCCTACCCATGCCTCTGTCCCTACCACACTGTGTCCTACCCGTGGCTTTGTCCCTACCACACTGTTTATTACCCGTGGCTTTGTCCCTACCACAGTGTGTCCTACCTGTGGCTCTGTCCCTACCACAGTGTGTCCTACCTGTGGCTCTGTCCTTACCACACCTTTTCCTACCTGTGGCTCTGTCCCTACCACACCGTGTCCTACTATGGCTCTTGTCCCTGGCACACTGTGTCCTACCTGTGACTCTGTCCCTACCACACTGGGTCCTACCTGTGGATCTGTCTCTACTACACTGTGTCCTACCTGTGGTTCCGTCTCTTCCACACTGTGTCCTACCTGTGGCTCTATTCCTACCAAACCGTGTCCTTCCCGTGGCTCTGTCCCTACCACACAGTGTGCTACACGTCACTCTGTACCTACCACACTGCTCTACCTGTGGCTCTGTCCCTACCTCACTTTGTCGTAACTGTGGCTCTGTCACTACCACACCGTGTCCTACCTGTGGCTCTGTCTCTACCACACCGTGTTCTAACTGTGGCTCTGTCCCTACCACATAGTGTCCTACCCGTGGCTCTGTCCTACCTGTGGCTCTGTCCTTACCACACTGTGTCCTACCCGTGGCTCTGTCCTTACCACACTGTGTCCTTCCCGTGGCTCTGTCCCTACCACACTGTGTCGTACCTGTGGCTCTGTCCCTACCATACCGTGTCCTACCTGTGGCTCTGTCCCAGCCACACCGTGTCCTACCTATGGCTCTGTCTCTACTACACCGTGTCCTACCTGTGCCTATGTCCCTACCACACTGTGTCCTACACGTGCCTCTGTCCCTACCACACTGTGTCCTATCCGTGCCTCTGTCCCACCCACACTGTGTCCTACCTGTGGCTTTGTCCCTACCACACTGTTTCTTACCCGTGGCTTTGTCCCTACCACACTGTGTCTTACCTGTGGCTCTGTCCCTTCCACACCGTGTCCTACCGGTTGCTATGTCCCTACCACACTGTGTCCTATCTGTGGCTCTGTCCCTACCACAGTGTGTCCTACCTGTGTCTCTGTTCCTACCATACTGTGTCCTACCCGTGGATCTGTCCCTACCATACTGTGTCCTATGTGTGGCTCTGTCCCTACCACACCGTGTCCTACCTGTGGCTCTGTCTCTACCACACCGTGTTCTAACTGTGGCTCTGTCCCTACCACATAGTGTCCTACCCATGGCTCTGTCCTACCTGTGGCTCTGTCCTTACCACACTGTGTCCTACCCGTGGCTCTGTCCTTACCACACTGTGTCCTTCCCGTGGCTCTGTCCCTACCACACTGTGTCGTACCTGTGGCTCTGTCCCTACCATACCGTGTCCTACCTGTGGCTCTGTCCCAGCCACACCGTGTCCTACCTATGGCTCTGTCTCTACTACACCGTGTCCTACCTGTGGCTCTGTCTCTACTACACCGTGTCCTACCTGTGCCTCTGACCCTACCACACTGTGTCCTACACGTGCCTCTGTCCCTACCACACTGTGTCCTATCCGTGCCTCTGTCCCACCCACACTGTGTCCTACCTGTGGCTTTGTCCCTACCACACTGTTTCTTACCCGTGGCTTTGTCCCTACCACACTGTGTCTTACCTGTGGCTCTGTCCCTTCCACACCGTGTCCTACCGGTTGCTATGTCCCTACCACACTGTGTCCTATCTGTGGCTCTGTCCCTACCACAGTGTGTCCTACCTGTGTCTCTGTTCCTACCATACTTTGTCCTACCCGTGGATCTGTCCCTACCATACTGTGTCCTATGTGTGGCTCTGTCCCACCCACGCCGTGTCCTACCTGTGGCTCTGTCCCTACCATACTGCGTCATACCTGTGGCTCTGTCCCTCCCACACTGTGTCCTACCTGTGGCTCTGTCCCTACCATACCATGTCTTACCCGTTTCTCTGTCCCTACCACACCGTGTCCTACTTTTGGCTCTGTCCCTACCACACCGTGTCCTACCTGTAGCTCTGCCCCTACCACACTGTGTCCTATCTGTGGCTCTGTCCGTACCTCACTGTGGCCTACCTGTGGCTCTGTTCCTACCATACTGTGTCCTACCTTTGGATCTGTCCCTACCATACTGTGTCCTACGTGTGGCTCTGTCCCTACCACACCTTTTCCTACCTGTGGCTCTGTCCCTACCACACTGTGTCCTACCCGTGGGTCTTTCCCTTCCACACTGTGTCCTACCCGTGGCTCTGTCCCTACCACACCGTGTCCTTCCGGTTGCAATGTCCCTACCACACCGTGTCTTAGCTGTGGCTCTGTCCGTACCACACTGTGTCCTACCCATGGCTCTGTCCCTACCGCACTGTGTCCTACCTTTGGCTCTGTCCCTACCGCACTGTGTCCTACCTTTGGCTCTGTCCCTACCGCACTGTGTCCTACCTGTGGCTCTGTCCCTACCATACTGTGTCCTACCTGTGGCTCTGTCCCAGCCACACCGTGTCCTACCTGTGGCTCTGTCCCTACCACACCGTGTCCTACCTGTGGCTCTGTCTCTACTACACCGTGTCCTACCTGTGGCTCTGTCTCTACTACACCGTGTCCTACCCGTGCCTCTGTCCCTACCACACTGTGTCCTACCCGTGCCTCTGTCCCTACCACACTGTGTCCTACCCGTGCCTCTTTCCCTACCAAACTGTGTCCTACCCGTGCCTCTGTCCCTATCACACTGTGTCCTACCCGTGCCTCTGTCCCTACCACACTGTGTCGTACACACTGTTTCTTACCCGTGGCTTTGTCCCTACCACATTGTGTCTTACCTGTGGCTCTGTCCCTTCCACACTGTGTCCTTCCCGAGGGTCTGTCCCTTCCACACTGTGTCCTTCCCGAGGGTCTGTCCCTTCCACACTGTGTCCTTCCCGAGGGTCTGTCCCTTCCACACTGTGTCCTACCTGTGGCTCTGTCCCTACCACACCGTGTCCTACCTGTGGCTCTGTCCCTACCACAGTGTGTCCTACCTGTGGCTCTGTTCCTACCATACTGTGTCCTACCTGTGGATCTGTCCCTGCCATTCTGTGTCCTACGTGTGGCTCGGTCCCTACCACACCTTTTCCTACCTGTGGCTCTGTCCCTACAACACAGTGTCCTACCTGTGGCTATGTCCCTACCACACTGTGTCCTACCTGTGGCTCTGTCCCTGACACAGCGTGTCCTACGTTTGGCTCTGCACCTATTTGCATGTGTTCCTGTCTGTGCCTCTGTCTCTATGGCACTCTGTCCCTGCCAGGTTCAGTCCCTCCTATATGTGGTTCTGTCCCCATCAGACTCTGTTCCTGACTGTTGTTCTGTGCCCATCTGTGGCTCTGTCCGTATCACTCTGTGTTCCTGCATGTGGCTTTGTTCCGGCCTGTATATCTGTCAGGCTGTGTTCTCTGTCCCTATCAGACTGACCTCCTCCCAGTGGCTTTGTCTCTATTAGACTGTATTATTACCCGTGACTCTGTCACTGTCACACTGTAGTCCTGTCTGTGGCTCTGTCCATCTTACTTCCTGTTTTTTTATGTTTCTGCTTCTGCTGTCGCTGCATGTAGCCTGGTGTGCATAGAAAAAGTTGGAGGAACAGAAGTTTGATTTCTGTGCTAACCTTCGGTCAGGGGTTTGTTGTTGCTTCAGTTTGATTTCTGTGGCTGGTCTTTGAGTGGTTTGTTGTTTCATATAATATTCCATGGTCTGTCCTCTTTGAGGGTTTGTTGTTGTTTCAGGTTGATTTCTGTGCTGTTCTTCTCTTGGGGACTTGTTATTCCCGGCAGTGGTGGCCGGCATGGCTCGCTGGTGGTGGGGCGGGTGCGGAGGGAATCACGCGGAGAGGGTCACGGGGGGAGGGGTTGCATATTGTGCAAATTAGAAAAAATAAATAAATAAACGTACCTTTCCGCCGGCCGGGTCCCGCGTCTCTGCTCCTGCTCTCCTCGTATCCATCAAGGAACAGGAAGCAGGCCCTACTGACCAATCACAACGCTGCAATGCAGCGTTGTGATTGATAGGCATCCAGGCCCCCCTGACCAATCACAATGCTGCAAAGCAGCGTTGTGATTGGTTTTGAGTGTCCTGGTTCGACGCTCAACCAGGGAATGGGGGCCTGGGCATGTTCTCCATGCAGGCTGTAATGCAGCCTGCATGGAGAATGGGGAAAGTGCACATGACTGGTTTGGACGGCCCGAGAGGGCCTACCAAACTGTCATTGTGCACTTGGAGTGGGCAAACCACTCCTCCACTGCCGTGCTCGGAGAGCAGAGCAGCCCCACCCGCCCGCAAAGCAGCAAGAAGCAGCATCAAATGATAATAACGCAAAGTTATTATCATTTTATGTTTCTGCTTCGCACTGCTTAAAAGCAGTGGGGCGACGCTCCTCCGCCATAGCGGAGGAGCCGCCACTCGTTCTAGGTTCTTTGCTGTGCTGGTCTTCTCTCAGGTGTTTGTTGTTGCTTTAGTTTGATTTCTTTGGCTGGTCTTCTCGGAATGGCTTGTTGTTTCAGGTTGTATTCAATGGCTGATGTTCTTTGAATGTTTTGTTGTTGTTCCAGGTTGATGTTTGCTTTTGTCTTCTCTGATGGGGTTTGTTGTTGTTTCAGGTCTCTAAGAATAAAGAGAGTGAGACTGAGGAATCTGTGGCTCTGAAACCTGTGTCCTTCGAGTCCCCGGCATGGGCAGCTGCATATCCAGAGACGGTAGGTGGTGCGCCGGGCTGCTGCGATGCTCTCGATGAGGACGAGGTGCAGAGTACCTTGTCATCTTCTCCATCTGGCCGGGGTAGACGGTGTCCCATGATCGTCTTGTGGTCTGGGGCATCCTCTGATTCCCTCAGTGGGGCTGGAGTGGTTCCTCAGGTCCTAGGACCCTCTCAGTGGGGTTGGGGTGGTACCCTCGGTTCCATGATCATGCAAGTGGCACTGGGTAGTACTGCTCTCATTATCCTCCTAATTGGGCTTGGGGTGGAGGGTATTCCATGAACCTCTCGGTGGGGCTGTGTTGGTACCTTAGGTTGAAAAGATCCTCTGAGTGGGGCTGGTTGAAATCAGGGTACCATGTGATCACCTCAGCCTTGGCCTCGGTTGTTCCCTCTCCTATGATGCTGTTGTGAGTCTGGAGTGGAGAGTATCCTGTGATTCTCTTACTCGGGTGGTGGCTTTCCTAGTATCCGTTAGGGGGACTTGCTGGGGCAGATATTCTCTCAGGATCCTTTATGTCTCGTTGGTTCACAAGATCCACACTCAGGAGCTGGGACAAAAAGTGTATCAGCAGCAGTGTGACAGATAGGACACAGTGTGTAACAGTGGAGGCTAGCAGTGTGACACATAGGACACAGTGTGTATCAGTGGAGGCAGCAGGTTGGCACATAGGACACAGTGTGTATCAGTAGAGACAGCAGTGTGACACATAGGACACAGTGTGTATCAGTCGAGGCAGCAGTGTGGCACATAGGACACAGTGTGTATCAGTGGAGGCAGCAGTGCGGCACATAGGACACAGTGTGCATCAGTGGAGGCAGCTGTGTGGCACATAGGATACAGTGTGTATCAGTGGAGGCAGCAGTGCGGCACATAGATCACAGTGTGTATCAGTAGAGGCAGCAGTGTGGCACATAGATCACAGTGTGTATCAGTGGAGGCAGCAGTGCGGCACATAGGACAAAGTGTGTATCAGTGGAGGCAGCCGTGCGGCACATAGGACACAGTGTGTATCAGTGGAGGCAGCAGTGCGGCACATAGGACACAGTGTGTATCAGTGGAGGCAGCAGTGTGGCACATAGATCACAGTGTGTATCAGTGGAGGCAGCAGTGTGACACATAGATCACAGTGTGTATCAGTGGAGGCAGCAGTGCGGCACATACGACATAGTGTGTATCAGTGGAGGCAGCAGTGTGGCTTATAGGACACAGTGTGTATCAGTGGAGGCAGCAGTGCGGCACATGGAACACAGTGTGTATCAGTGGAGGCAGCAGTGTGGCACAATGGACACAGTGTGTATCAGTGGAGGCCAGCAGTGTGGCACATAGGACACAGTGTGTATAGGTGGAGGCAGCAGTGCAGCACATAGGACACAGTGTATATCAGTAGAGGCCAGCAGTGTGGCACAAAGGACGAAGTGTGTATCAGTGGAGGCCAGCAGTGTGGCACATAGGACACAGTGTGTATCAGTGAAGGCAGCAGTGTGTGGTACCTGCAGTCGTGCACAGATAGTCTGCCATGTCTACGTACTGTGCATCAGTCGGCTGCTGCGTTCTGTGGTACCTGCAGTCATGCACAGATAGTCTTCCATGCCTACATACTGTGCATCAGTCGGCTGCTGCGTTCTGTGGTACCTGCAGTCATGCACAGATAGTCTTCCATGCCTACATACTGTGCATCAGTCGGCCGCTGCGTTCTGTTACCTGCAGTCGTGCACAGATAGTCTGCCATGCCTACATACTGTGCATCAGTCGGCCGCTGCGTTCTGTGGTACCTGCAGTCGTGCACAGATAGTCTGCCATGCCTACATACTGTGCATCAGTCGGCCGCTGCGTTCTGTTACCTGTAGTCGTGCACAGATAGTCTGCCATGCCTACATACTGTGCATCAGTTGGCCGCTGCGTTCTGTGGTACCTGCAGTCGTGCACAGATAGCCTTCCATGCCTACATACTGTGCATCAGTCGGCCGCTGCGTTCTGTGGTACCTGCAGTCATGCACAGATAGTCTGCCATGCCTACATACTGTGCATCAGTCGGCCGCTGCGTTCTGTTACCTGCAGTCGTGCACAGATAGTCTGCCATGCCTATGTACTGTGCATCAGTCGGCCACTGCGTTCTGTGGTACCTGCTGTCGTTTACAGATCTTCTGCCACGCCTACGTACTGTGCATCAGCTGGCCGCTGCGTTCTGTGGTACCTGCTGTCGTGCACAGATAGTCTGCCATGCCTACATACTGTGCATCAGTCGGCAGCTGCGTTCGGTGGTACCTGCAGTCATTCACAGATAGCCTGCCATGCCAACATACTGTGCATCAGTCGGCCGCTGCGTTCTGTGGTACCTGCAGTCGTGCATCAGTCGGCCGCTGCGTTCGGTGGTACCTGCAGTCGTGCATCAGTCGGCCGATACGTTCGGTGGTACCTGCAGTCGTGCATCAGTCGGCCGCTGCGTTCGGTGGTACCTGCAGTCGTGCATCAGTCGGCCGCTGCGTTCGGTGGTACCTGCAGTCGTGCATCAGTCGGCCGCTACGTTCTGTGGTACCCGCAGTCGTGCTCAGATAGTCTCACATGCCTACATACTGTGCATTCCCGTGGTCCACCGTACTTGTTACGAGAACCTGAACTATGGTTTTTCTACAGTTGTCTGGAATCCACTTGAAAAGTCTCCTTATCTCTTTTAAATGACGAAACATTTGCCAGAAGTGCCCTTGACTTGTTCTTGCATGGATACTCAATTCTCTACAAGAACTCCTGGATTTTTCTCTGACTTCTCGCCATTAAGTTTGAGGCTGGGCACGGTCATCCATTTTGCAGTCTCTGGAAAGCAATTGGCCAGTTTCTCTGGTGTCCTCATGTCTTTCTCCTATAGCTGCAAAAACAACAATTGATGGACAGAATGCAGAACAATGTCATACATTCACCCCAGTACAGAGATCTGGGCCTAAATCCATCGTTTTTTTGCTCACCATGCCATTCCAGTTTGAACCCAGCCATATGCAAATCAGTCTTGACCCTGTGCCTCATGGGAACAGTCCAGCCCGAACTGCCAAGCCAGGTCCTCCCTGGACTGGAAACAAGCATCCTAGGACCGGTTTCGGGGTTTCACCCTCTTCAGCCAGGATAGCTTGATACCAGTGGCATGGAGAGCACGGGACACACGTCTGGGCATACCCGTCCCACTCGGGGTGACAAATGCAAAAACAACAATTGATGGACAGAATGCAGAACAATGTCATACATTCACCCCAGTACAGAGATCTGGGCCTAAATCCATCGTTTTTTGCTCACCATGCCATTCCAGTTTGAACCCAGCCATATGCAAATCAGTCTTGACCCTGTGCCTCATGGGAACAGTCCAGCCCGAACTGCCAAGCCAGGTCCTCCCTGGACTGGAAACAAGCATCCTAGGACCGGTTTCGGGGTTTCACCCCTCTTCAGCCAGGATAGCTTGATTCCAGTGGCATGGAGAGCACGGGACCCACGTCTGGGCATACCCGTCCCACTCGGGGTGACAAATGCAAAAACAACAGTTGATGGACAGAATGCAGAACAATGTCATACATTCACCCCAGTACAGAGATCTGGGCCTAAATCCATCGTTTTTTGCTCACCATGCCATTCCAGTTTGAACCCAGCCATATGCAAATCAGTCTTGACCCTGTGCCTCATGGGAACAGTCCAGCCCAAACTGCCAAGCCAGGTCCTCCCTGGACTGGAAACAAGCATCCTAGGACCGGTTTCGGGGTTTCACCCCTCTTCAGCCAGGATAGCTTGATTCCAGTGGCATGGAGAGCACGGGGCCCACGTCTGGGCATACCCGTCCTACTCGGGGTGACAAATGCAAAAACAACAGTTGATGGACAGAATGCAGAACAATGTCAGACATTCACCCCAGTACAGAGATCTGGGCCTAAATCCATCGTTTTTTTGCTCACCATGCCATTCCAGTTTGAACCCAGCCATATGCAAATCAGTCTTGAGCCTGTGCCCCATGGGAACAGTCCAGCCCGAACTGCCAGGCCAGGTCCTCCCTGGACTGGAAACAAGCATCCTAGGACCGGTTTCGGGGTTTCACCCCTCTTCAGCCAGGATAGCTTGATTCCAGTGGCATGGAGAGCACGGGACCCACGTCTGGGCATACCCGTCCCACTCGGGGTGACAAATGCAAAAACAACAGTTGATGGACAGAATGCAGAACAATGTCATACATTCACCCCAGTACAGAGATCTGGGCCTAAATCCATCGTTTTTTTGCTCACCATGCCATTCCAGTTTGAACCCAGCCATATGCAAATCAGTCTTGACCCTGTGCCTCATGGGAACAGTCCAGCCCAAACTGCCAAGCCAGGTCCTCCCTGGACTGGAAACAAGCATGCCAATGTGCAGCATTCCGTCCATCATCTTGTGTGTTTTGCATTTCTCCTATAGCTATCATCAATTGTGTGTCATCCGCGTAAGAACAGATGTTGAATTGCTGTTTCTTCACAATCCTAGCCAGGGGGAAACGTACACATTAAAAAAGTGTTGGTCTCAACGATGAACCCTGTGGGACTCCGCATTTGACTGTTTTTGGGCATGATTTGAAAGGGCCCAACTGTTCTGTCTGAGCTCTGTTTCTTAAAAAGGAACTGGACCACTGCAAGGTTTCAGAGTGGAGTCCACTTTCGTGTCGTTTGTCATCAGTAAGCTGCGTGACCCAGTATCAGACGCCGCTGACAATCTAGCGGAATCAGGGTAGCGGCTTTTCCCTGATCCAGGGTAGTCTGATGGTGCCAAGCACAGCAAAGAGTGTGGCCTCAGCACTGTTCTTGGCTCTGAAGCCTGCTTGAAAGGGTCTTAAAGACCATTATTCTCCAGATAAGGGCTCAGTTGCTCCTCGACCAATTTCTCCAAACTTTAGGGCCTGTGAGGAAGCTGAGAAATTGGCCGATAATTAGGGAGAATGGAAACATCCATGCAGCTTTTTTTTATAAGGGGGGGGTGGGTACCACTGCTTGTTTCCACAAGTCCGGGTACACTGCTTCGTCTAATGAATGATTGAATACCTGTGTCAGGTAAGGGCACAATGAAATGAGGGCCTGGGTCCGAAGCGGACCCGGATTTTCCTCCCTCATTCATTTCTCCTCTTGTTCTTCCGAGATTGATTTCACTTGTTCCTGATAAGAAGTCTCATCCGGATGGGGTCCTACAGAGACCCCACTGGTCTCCACTCATGCTGGTTGTGTTTTGAACGTTGAAAAGATTTTGGAAATGTTGTCGTTGAAGTCACCACTGCCTCACAGTGGGCCACGGATTGGCAAGTCCTTTCACTATTCGGAAAGGTTCCTTAGATGAGCGATTATTTCCTCGATTCTTTTCACAAGGTATTCTTTCTCTCTCTTTCTTTCTTTCTTGCTTTCTTTCTTGCTTTCTTTCTTTCTTCCTTCCTTCCTTCCTTCCTTTCTTTCTTTCTTTCTTCCTTTGTTTGTTTGTTTGTTTCTTTCTTTCTTTCTTCCTTTCGTCCTTTCTTTCTTTCTTCCTTTCTTTCTTTCTTTCTTTCTTCCTTTCGTCCTTTCTTTCTTTCTTCCTTTCTTTCTTTCTTTCTTTCTTTCTTCCTTTCTTTCTTTCTTTCTTTCTTTCTTTCTTTCTTTCTTTCTTCCTTTCTTTCTTTCTTCCTTTCTTTCTCTCTTTGTTTGAGCACTTTGTGGTATTCATTTAGCTCCTCTTTGTAGATTTGCTGATCTACTGCTTTCTTGCATTGTCTCCTCCGATGCTCAAAGATCTACACTTTCTCTTCATGCTCCTGTTCAGGGAGCACCATGTTTCTGAAGGTGGTCTCTGGTTGGCTCAGTTGTGTTCCGAGGAGCCCAGTGGTCCAGGGAGTTTGATTGCTGTATTTAAGGTCTCTACATGATTGGTTAGTGACGTCTCTTGAGCGTGAAACGATCCGCCAAGGAGTCTGGATTTAGAAGGCTCCGGGGTCCTAGTGCTCACTGAGGGAATGTTTCCCTGCTGGGAGGTGAAAAGAGGATGTGATCGAGAAGTGATCCATCCATGATGAGGGTCAATCCTGAGATGTTAATGGATTCTGTGTTAGAGAAGAGGAGATCCGAGGTTTGGCCCTCAATGTGCACCGTTTGAGCTGCAGGATCTGACATCCTTGTCTAGGTGTTTGCACGGGAGGTCACCTGTATTTTCAGAGTGAACATTAAAATAAGCAATAACTAGGAAGTGATCGTGGTTCGTACTGGGGGGGGGGGCTGTGAGAGTAGATTGGCGCTGAATTGGGGATGATACCCCTTCGGTTTGTAAATCACCCCCCCCCCCCTCCCTGAACATTCTCCGCTCATTGATAGAGACCCGTAAAGCTAGTACCTCAGTCATCCGGGGAGCAGCATATTCCATAGGGCATGTATACGATGCATCCAAAAGAATGACCGTGCCTCCTCCCCGACGGTCAGTCCTATCACACTTTAACATCTTATCACGCGTAGGTAAGCTGAGTTGTATCATGTAACCAGGTTTCTCTTACAAAAGCCAGGTCAGGTTTACTATCTGAAATAATGTCCCAGAATTCCAGGCACTGCTTGGATGGAGATCTCGCGTTGAAATAAATACATTTTAATGGTAGCACTGATGAGTTGCAGTATTCTGCTATATACGGCTCCTTCACTGCCAGCTTCCCCACTTACCTTCCCCACTTACCTTCCAATCTGAGCACGAGAACGGTCCTTCGGTGGTGCCCGTGAAGCCCTCACAGCAGAGCGTCTGGTTCAGTCAGGGTCTCACCCATGTCCGGCATTGCTTCCCTTCTTTTCTGAACTGGGACCGGCAGGGGGGCCGGCCCCTGGTACCCAGACTGCCCCCTAGCTTCAATATAATTCAATCATGCTAAAAAGGTTTGGTTTTTAAAAAAGGTAGAAGAGGAAAAAAAAGACGCGGTGCACCACGGAACTCTGGCGCAAAACCAAATGGCAGCAAAATACTGAAGCAGTCGGAGCGCTAAATTCAGACAAATTTGTTTTTCAATCACATAACGTTCACAATAAGTTTAAAGTGCTTCGTGCCTTTAGCAGCACTTTTCCAAGGACTTTTCACACCCATCCAAAAGGGAAATTGGATGATAGTTGAAGTCGCAGTCACGGTCACACTTCTTGAATATGGGTACCAGAGTGGCTGAGCGCCAAGAGCCAGGGACGAGTTCGATTCTTGTGCCCACCTGTGGGGGTCCTCCTGGTAATGTCGATGGGCTCCAGGTCTGCGCCGTGCTTTATTAGTGCACCTTCTGGTCCTAAGGTGCCAGCGGTGGGACTCTGCCACTACTTCCCAGAACCTTGTAGTATTTCTCACGGGAGAGCTCTCTTCCAGCTCAGCCCATACAATGTTCTGCTGAGATACTTTCTTTGTTTTGAGGCGGTGTTTCTACTGCCACCTACATGTTTGGAAGTGTACTTCACTCTGTATACCACAATGGCACAGCATCAAAGCTCGCGAGACAACTCTCTTCATAATAAAACATTCACCCTTGCATCAACTATACCAACTGCTGGGGTTGCTACCAATGGCACGGGTCCCCAGTGGGGCAGGCCCCCAATGGGACAGGTGCCCAGTGGGGCGGGCCCCCAATGGGACGGATCCTCAGTGGGGCGGGCCCCCAATGGGACGGGTCCCCAGTGGGGCAGGCCCTCAATGGGATGGGTCCCCAATGGAACGGGTCCCCAGTGGGGCGGACTCCCAATGGGACGGGTCCCCAGTGGGGCAGGCCCCCAATGGGACAGGTGCCCAGTGGGGCGGGCCCCCAATGGGACAGGTGCCCAGTGGGGCGGGCCCCCAATGGGACGGATCCCCAGTGGGGCGGGCCCCCAATGGGGCAGGCCCCCAATGGGATGGGTCCCCAATGGAACGGGTCCCCAGTGGGGCGGGCCCCCAATGGGACGGGTCCCCAGTGGGGCAGGCCCCCAATGGGACGGATCCCCAGTGGGGCAGGCCCCCAATGGGACGGGTCCCCAGTGGGGCAGGCCCCCAATGGTTCGGGTCCCCAGTGGGGCAGGCCCCCAATGGGACGGGTGCCCAGTGGGGCGTGCCCCCAATGGGACAGGTGCCCAGTGGGGCGGGCCCCCAATGGGACAGGTGCCCAGTGGGGCGGGCCCCCAATGGGACAGGTGCCCAGTGGGGCGGGCCCCCAATGGGACAGGTGCCCAGTGGGGCGGGCCCCCAATGGGACAGGTGCCCAGTGGGGCGGGCCCCCAATGGGACAGGTGCGCTCAGTAGGTCGGGCCCCCAATGGAACGGGTCCCCAGTGGGGCAGGCCCCCAATGGAACTGGTCCCCAGTGGGGCATGCCCCCAATGGAACAGGTGCCCAGTGGGGCATGCCCCCAATGGGACAGGTGCCCAGTGGGGCGGGCCCCCAATGGGACAGGTGCCCAGTGGGGCGGGCCCCCAATGGGATAGGTGTCCAGTGGGGCGGGCCCCCAATGGGACAGGTGCGCTCAGTAGGTCGGGCCCCCAATGGGACAGGTGCGCTCAGTAGGTCGGGCCCCCAATGGGACAGGTGCGCTCAGTAGGTTGGGCCCCCAACGGAACGGGTCCCCAGTGGGGCGGGCCCCCAATGGGACGGGTCCCCAGTGGGGCGGGCCCCCAATGGGACGGGTGCCCAGTGGGGCGGGCCCCCAATGGGACAGGTGCCCAGTGGGGCGGGCCCCCAATGGGACAGGTGCCCAGTGGGGCGGGCCCCCAATGGGACAGGTGCCCAGTGGGGCGGGCCCCCAATGGGACAGGTGCCCAGTGGGGCGGGCCCCAATGGGACAGGTGCACAGTGGGGCGGGCCCCCAATGGGACAGGTGCCCAGTGGGGCGGGCCCCCAATGGGACAGGTGCACAGTGGGGCGGGCCCCCAATGGGACAGGTGCCCAGTGGGGCGGGCCCCCAATGGGACAGGTGCCCAGTGGGGCGGGCCCCAATGGGACAGGTGCCCAGTGGGGCGGGCCCCCAATGGGACAGGTGCCCAGTAGGTCGGGCCCCCAATGGAACGGGTCCCCAGTGGGGCAGACCCCCAATGGAACGGGTGCTCAGTGGGGCAGGCCCCCAATGGGACAGGTGCCCAGTGGGGCGGGCCCCCAATGGGACAGGTGCCCAGTGGGGCGGGCCCCCAATGGGACAGGTGCCCAGTGGGGCGGGCCCCCAATGGGACAGGTGCCCAGTGGGGCGGGCCCCCAATGGGACAGGTGCCCAGTGGGGCGGGCCACCAATGGGACAGGTGCCCAGTGGGGCAGGCCCCCAATGGAACAGGTGCTCAGTGGGGCAGGCCCCCAATCGGACAGGTGCCCAGTGGGGCAGGCCCCCAATGGGACAGGTGCTCAGTGGGGCAGGCCCCCAATGGGGCAGGTGCCCAGTGGGGCAGGCCCCCAATTGGACAGGTGCCCAGTGGGGCAGGCCCCCAATGGGACAGGTGCCCAATAGGTCGGGCCCCCAATGGAACGGGTCCCCAGTGGGGCATGCCCCCAATGGAAAAGGTGCTCAGTGGGCCGGCCCCCAATGGGACAGGTGTCCAGTAGGGCGGGCCCCCAATGGGACAGGTGCCCAATAGGTCGGGCCCCCAATGGAACAGGTGCTCAGTGGGCCGGCCCACAATGGGACAGGTGCCCAGTGGGGCGGGCCCCCAATGGGACAGGTGCCCAGTGGGGCGGGCCCCCAATGGGACAGGTGCCCAGTGGGGCGGGCCCCCAATGGGACAGGTGCCCAGTGGGGCGGGCCCCCAATGGGACAGGTGCCCAGTGGGGCGGGCCCCCAATGGGACAGGTGCCCAGTGGGGCGGGCCCCCAATGGGTCAGGTGCCCAGTGGGGCGGGCCCCAAATGGGACAGGTGCCCAGTAGGGCGGGCCCCTAATGGAACAGGCCCTCAATGGGACGGGCCCGCTTAGTCTCGATCAGCTTTGACGACAGCGTTTTTAGTTCTTTAGTCGTGTGCATTCAATATGTTGCCACTATTTTCATTTGGAGCTACCATAGTCTATCATAATAGCTTAGAAGGTTAAGATTTCATTTTGATATTTCTTTTTGTTCCATCTCATATTTCTCCTGTTATTAGCTAGAACAATCTCGTGGCCATACTCCACTTTACTGAGCATGCTTACATTAATGAACTATATATTAGGTTAAATTAACATTAGTTTTCTGAAGTTTAATTTAAAAAATAAATTCCCACATAAAGTATAAAACAAAATTATAGAATTAATTAAAAACAAGCTTAATAATATTAATATAATACAAATGTAGATGTTACATTAATTTATAAATTGAAAAGGTTAAAATATTTTATAATTAATTATGAATGTTTTGTTTGCATATTTTTGCATTAAATTACATTATTTATATTTTAAACTTTTTTTAAATAATGTAATTCAATTTAACATTATTTCCTATGGGGTTTTATTTCCGTCTCCATTACTCTCTATGGGAGGGTGTTGCAGGGTCAGTGGTCGGCCAGGTGTGGTGCTGGACTGGACTTACTAACTACTGTTTCTTTTTGGCAATGGTAAATTACACTCGTGATTTTGTCTTCACCCCTTTTTCATGGGGTGGAGATGGGAAACTTTATGCTTGTTTTTTTTCAAAATAGCCTAAAGTAGTGAAGTTACTCAAAAATGTAAGAGTAAATTATGTGTGTAAATTACTCACAGGTGTAAGTTACCTTTGTGAAGAGCCCTCCATGTGTGTAAAGTAGAGGCCACAGGTGGGACGCATAGAAAACGACGGTGTTAATCAGTGGTGCCGGAGGGGGAACACGTAGTACACTGTGTACATCAGTGGAGGCTAACGGTGGGGCGCACAGAACAGTGTTTATAAGTGGAGGCTTGCAGTGGGGCACATAGGGCACAGTGTTTATCAGTGGAGGCTTGCAGTTGGGCGCATAGGGCACAGTGTTTATAAGTGGAGGCTTGCAGTGGGGCGCATAGGGCACAGTGTTTATAAGGGGAGGCTTGCAGTGGGGCTCACAGAACACCGTGTTTATAAGTGGAGGCTTGCAGTGGGGCTCACAGAACACCGTGTTTATAAGTGGAGGCTTGCAGTGGGGCTCACAGAACACCGTGTTTATAAGTGGAGGCTTGCAGTGGGGTGCATAGGGCACAGTGTTTATAAGTGGAGGCTTGCAGTGGGGCTCACAGAACACCATATTTATAAGTGGAGGCTTGCAGTGGGGCTCACAGAACACCATGTTTATAAGTGGAGGCTTGCAGTGGGGCTCACACAACACCGTGTTTATAAGTGGAGGCTTGCAGTGGGGCGCATAGGGCACAGTGTTTATAAGTGGAGGCTTGCAGTGGGGCGCATAGGGCACAGTGTTTATCGGTGGAGGCTTGCAGTGGGGCGCATAGGGCACAGTGTTTATAAGTGGAGGCTTGCAGTGGGGCTCACAGAACACCGTGTTTATAAGTGGAGGCTTGCAGTGGGGCTCACAGAACACCGTGTTTATAAGTGGAGGCTTGCAGTGGGGTACATAGGGCACAGTGTTTATAAGTGGAGGCTTGCAGTGGGGCTCACAGAACACCATATTTATAAGTGGAGGCTTGCAGTGGGGCTCACAGAACACCGTGTTTATAAGAGGAGGCTTGCAGTGGGGCTCACAGAACACCGTGTTTATAGGTGGAGGCTTGCAGTGGGGCGCATAGGGCACAGTGTTTATAAGTGGAGGCTTGCAGTGGGGCGAATAGGGCACAGTGTTTATAAGTGGAGGCTTGCAGTGGCGCGCACAGAAAAGTGGAGGCTTGCAGTGGGGCGCATAAGGCACAGTGTTTATCAGTGGAGGCTTGCAGTGGGACGCATAGGGCACAGTGTTTATAAGTGGAGGCTTGCAGTGGGGCGCATAAGGCACAGTGTTTATCAGTGGAGGCTTGCAGTGGGGCGCATAGAGCACAGTGTTTATAAGTGGAGGCTTGCAGTGGGGCGCATAAGGCACAGTGTTTATCAGTGGAGGCTTGCAGTGGGGCGCATAGGGCACAGTGTTTATAAGTGGAGGCTTGCAGTGGGGCACATAGGGCACAGTGTTTATCAGTGGAGGCTTGCAGTGGGGTGCATAGGGCACAGTGTTTATCAGTGGAGGCTTGCAGTGGGGCGCATAGGGCACAGTGTTTATCAGTGAATGTGGATCTGCACATCCTTGTCTAGGTGTTTGCACAGGGGGTCACCTGTATTTTCAGAGTGAACATTAAAATGAGCAATAACTAGGAAGTGATCGTGGTTCGTACTGGGGGGGGGCTGTGAGAGTAGATTGGCGCTGTATTGGGGATGATACCCCTTTGGTTTGTAAATCACCCCCCCCCTCCTCCCTGAACATTCTCCGCTCATTGATAGAGACCCGTAAAGCTAGTACCTCAGTCATCCAGAGGGGCAGCATATTCCATAGGGCATGTATACGATGCATCCAAAAGAATGACCGTGCCTCCTCCCCGACGGTCAGTCCTATCACACTTTAACATCTTATCACGCGTAGGTAAGCTGAGTTGTATCATGTAACCAGGTTTCTCTTACAAAAGCCAGGTCAGGTTTACTATCTGAAATAATGTCCCAGAATTCCAGGCACTGCTTGGATGGAGATCTCGCGTTGAAATAAATACATTTTAATGGTAGCACTGATGAGTTGCAGTATTCTGCTATATACGGCTCCTTCACTGCCAGCTTCCCCACTTACCTTCCCCACTTACCTTCCAATCTGAGCACGAGAACGGTCCTTCGGTGGTGCCCGTGAAGCCCTCACAGCAGAGCGTCTGGTTCAGTCAGGGTCTCACCCATGTCCGGCATTGCTTCCCTTCTTTTCTGAACTGGGACCGGCAGGGGATCTGGCCCCTGGTACCCAGACTGCCCCCTAGCTTCAATATAATTCAATCATGCTAAAAAGGTTTGGTTTTTAAAAAAGGTAGAAGAGGAAAAAAAGACGCGGTGCACCACGGAACTCTGGCGCAAAACCAAATGGCAGCAAAATACTGAAGCAGTCGGAGCGCTAAATTCAGACAAATTTGTTTTTAAATCACATAACGTTCACAATAAGTTTAAAGTGCTTCGTGCCTTTAGCAGCACTTTTCCAAGGACTTTTCACACCCATCCAAAAGGGAAATTGGATGATAGTTGAAGTCGCAGTCACGGTCACGCTTCTTGAATATGGGTACCAGAGTGGCTGAGCGCCAAGAGCCAGGGACGAGTTCGATTCTTGTGCCCACCTGTGGGGGTCCTCCTGGTAATGTCGATGGGCTCCAGGTCTGCGCCGTGCTTTATTAGTGCACCTTCTGGTCCTAAGGTGCCAGCGGTGGGACTCTGCCACTACTTCCCAGAACCTTGTAGTATTTCTCACGGGAGAGCTCTCTTCCAGCTCAGCCCATACAATGTTCTGCTGAGATACTTTCTTTGTTTTGAGGCGGTGTTTCTACTGCCACCTACATGTTTGGAAGTGTACTTCACTCTGTATACCACAATGGCACAGCATCAAAGCTCGCGAGACAACTCTCTTCATAATAAAACATTCACCCTTGCATCAACTATACCAACTGCTGGGGTTGCTACCAATGGCACGGGTCCCCAGTGGGGCGGGCCCCCAATGGGACAGGTGCCCAGTGGGGCGGGCCCCCAATGGGACGGATCCCCAGTGGGGCGGGCCCCCAGTGGGGCAGGCCCCCAATGGGACGGGTCCCCAATGGAACGGGTCCCCAGTGGGGCGGGCTCCCAATGGGACGGGTCCCCAGTGGGGCAGGCCCCCAATGGGACAGGTGCCCAGTGGGGCGGGCCCCCAATGGGACAGGTGCCCAGTGGGGCGGGCCCCCAATGGGACGGATCCCCAGTGGGGCGGGCCCCCAATGGGACGGGTCCCCAGTGGGGCAGGCCCCCAATGGGAAGGGTCCCCAATGGAACGGGTCCCCAGTGGGGCGGGCCCCCAATGGGACGGGTCCCCATTGGGGCAGGCCCCCAATGGGACGGGTCCCCATTGGGGCAGGCCCCCAATGGGACGGGTCCCCATTGGGGCAGGCCCCCAATGGGACGGGTCCCCAGTGGGGCGGGCCCCCAATGGGACAGGTGCCCAGTGGGGCGGGCCCCCAATGGGACAGGTGCCCAGTGGGGCGGGCCCCCAATAGGACAGGTGCCCAGTGGGGTGGGCCCCCAATGGGACAGGTGCCCAGTGGGGCGGGCCCCCAATGGGACAGGTGCCCAGTGGGGCGGGCCCCCAATGGGACAGGTGTCCAGTGGGGCGGGCCCCCAATGGGACAGGTGCTCAGTAGGTCGGGCCCCCAATGGAACGGGTCCCCAGTGGGGCAGGCCCCCAATGGAACGGGTCCCCAGTGGGGCAGGCCCCCAATGGAACAGGTGCTCAGTGGGGCCGGCCCCCAATGGGACAGGTGTCCAGTGGGGCGGGCCCCCAATGGGACAGGTGCCCAGTGGGGCGGGCCCCCAATGGGACAGGTGCCCAGTGAGGCGGGCCACCAATGGGACAGGTGCCCAGTGGGGCGGGCCCCCAATGGGACAGGTGCCCAGTGGGGCGGGCCCCCAATGGGACAGGTGCCCAGTGGGGCGGGCCCCCAATGGGACAGGTGCCCAGTGGGGCGGGCCCCCAATGGGACAGGTGCCCAGTGGGGCGGGCCCCCAATGGGACAGGTGCCCAGTGGGGCGGGCCCCCAATGGGACAGGTGCCCAGTGGGGCGGGCCCCCAATGGGACAGGTGCCCAGTGGGGCAGGCCCCCAATGGGACAGGTGCCCAGTGGGGCAGGCCCCCAATGGAACAGGTGCTCAGTGGGCCGGCCCCCAATGGGACAGGTGCCCAGTGGGGCAGGCCCCCAATGGGACAGGTGCCCAGTAGGTCGGGCCCCCAATGTAACGGGTCCCCTGTGGGGCAGACCCCCAATGGAACGGGTGCTCAGTGGGGCAGGCCCCCAATGGGACAGGTGCCCAGTGGGGCGGGCCCCCAATGGGACAGGTGCCCAATAGGTCGGGCCCCCAATGGAACAGGTGCCCAGTGGGCCGGCCACCAATGGGACAGGTGCCCAGTGGGGCGGGCCTCCAATGGGACAGGTGCCCAGTGGGGCGGGCCTCCAATGGGACAGGTGCCCAGTGGGGCGGGCCCCCAATGGGACAGGTCCCCAGTGGGGCAGGCCCCCAATGGGACAGGTGCCCAGTGGGGTAGGCCCCCAATGGAAAAGGTGCTCAGTGGGCCGGCCCCCAATGGGACAGGTGTCCAGTAGGGCGGGCCCCCAATGGAACGGGTCCCCAGTAGGGCGGTCCCCTAATGGAACAGGCCCCCAATGGGACAGGTGCCCAGTGGGGCAGGCCCCCAATGGGACAGGTGCCCAGTGGGGCGGGCCCCCAATGGGACAGGTGCCCAATAGGTCGGGCCCCCAATGGAACAGGTGCTCAGTGGGCCGGCCACCAATGGGACAGGTGCCCAGTGGGGCGGGCCTCCAATGGGACAGGTGCCCAGTGGGGCGGGCCTCCAATGGGACAGGTGCCCAGTGGGGCGGGCCCCCAATGGGACAGGTGCCCAGTGGGGTGGGCCCCCAATGGGACAGGTCCCCAGTGGGGCGGGCCCCCAATGGGACAGGTCCCCAGTGGGGCAGGCCCCCAATGGGACAGGTGCCCAGTGGGGCAAGCCCCCAATGGGACAGGTGCCCAGTGGGGCGGGCCCCCAATAGGACAGGTGCCCAGTGGGGCGGGCCCCCAATGGGACAGGTGCCCAGTAGGGCGGGCCCCTAATGGAACAGGCCCTCAATGGGACGGGCCCGCTTAGTCTCGATCAGCTTTGACGACAGCGTTTTTAGTTCTTTAGTCGTGTGCATTCAATATGTTGCCACTATTTTCATTTGGAGCTACCATAGTCTATCATAATAGCTTCGAAGGTTAAGATTTCATTTTGATATTTCTTTTTGTTCCATCTTATATTTCTCCTGTTATTAGCTAGAACAATCTCGTGGCCATACTCCACTTTACTGAGCATGCTTACATTAATTAACTATATATTAGGTTAAATTAACATTAGTTTTCTGAAGTTTAATTTAAAAAATAAATCCCCACATAAAGTATAAAACAAAATTATAGAATTAATTAAAAACAAGCTTAATAATATTAATATAATACAAATGTAGATGTTACATTAATTTATAAATTGAAAAGGTTAAAATATTTTATAATTAATTATGAATGTTTTGTTTGCATATTTTTGCATTAAATTACATTATTTATATTTTAAACTTTTTTTAAATAATGTAATTCAATTTAACATTATTTCCTATGGGGTTTTATTTCCGTCTCCATTACTCTCTATGGGAGGGTGTTGCAGGGTCAGTGGTCGGCCAGGTGTGGTGCTGGACTGGACTTACTAACTACTGTTTCTTTTTGGCAATGGTAAATTACACTCGTGATTTTGTCTTCACCCCTTTTTCATGGGGTGGAGATGGGAAACTTTATGCTTGTTTTTTTCAAAATAGCCTAAAGTAGTGAAGTTACTCAAAAATGTAAGAGTAAATTATGTGTGTAAATTACTCACAGGTGTAAGTTACCTTTGTGAAGAGCCCTCCATGTGTGTAAAGTAGAGGCCACAGGTGGGACGCATAGAAAACGACGGTGTTAATCAGTGGTGCCGGAGGGGGAACACATAGTACACTGTGTACATCAGTGGAGGCTAACGGTGGGGCGCACAGAACAGTGTTTATAAGTGGAGGCTTGCAGTGGGGCACATAGGGCACAGTGTTTATCAGTGGAGGCTTGCAGTGGGGCGCATAGGGCACAGTGTTTATCAGTGGAGGCTTGCAGTGGGGCTCACAGAACACCGTGTTTATAAGTGGAGGCTTGCAGTGGGGCGCACAGAACACCGTGTTTATCAGTGGAGGCTTGCAGTGGGGCGCATAGGGCACAGTGTTTATAAGGGGAGGCTTGCAGTGGGGCTCACAGAACACCGTGTTTATAAGTGTAGGCTTGCAGTGGGGCGCATAGGGCACAGTGTTTATCAGTGGAGGCTTGCAGTGGGGCGCATAGGGCACAGTGTTTATAAGTGGAGGCTTGCAGTGGGGCGCATAGGGCACAGTGTTTATAAGGGGAGGCTTGCAGTGGGGCTCACAGAACACCGTGTTTATAAGTGGAGGCTTGCAGTGGGGCGCATAGGGCACAGTGTTTATCGGTGGAGGCTTGCAGTGGGGCGCATAGGGCACAGTGTTTATAAGTGGAGGCTTGCAGTGGGGCTCACAGAACACCGTGTTTATAAGTGGAGGCTTGCAGTTGCGCGCACAGAAAAGTGGAGGCTTGCAGTGGGGCGCATAAGGCACAGTGTTTATCAGTGGAGGCTTGCAGTGGGGCGCATAGGGCACAGTGTTTATAAGTGGAGGCTTGCAGTGGGGTGCATAGGGCACAGTGTTTATAAGTGGAGGCTTGCAGTGGGGCGCATAGGGCACAGTGTTTATCAGTGGAGGCTTGCAGTGGGGCGCACAGAACACCGTGTTTATCAGTGGAGGCTTGCAGTGGGGCGCATAGGGCACAGTGTTTATCAGTGGAGGCTTGCAGTGGGGCGCATAGGGCACAGTGTTTATCAGTGGGGCGCATAGGGCACAGTGTTTATCAGTGGAGGCTTGCAGTGGGGCACTTAGGGCACAGTGTTTATCAGTGGAGACCATCCGCGGAACACATTGGACACAGTGTGGACCAATGGTGGCCTATGGTGGGGTATATAGAACACAGTGTTTATCAGTGGAGGCTTGCAATGGGGCACATAGGGCAGAGTGTTTATCAGTGGAGACCATCCGCGGAACACATTGGACACAGTGTGGACCAATGGTGGCCTATGGTGGGGTATATAGAACACAGTGTTTATCAGTGGAGGCTAGCAGTGGGGCACATAGTGCACCATGTGTATAGAATGGAGGCCAGAGGTGGGACACATAAGATGCAGTGTTTGAGTGGAGCCCAGCGGTCGGACACATTGGACACATTGTGCACAATTGGGTGCTACCAGTGGGACACACAGAGGACAGTGTGCATCAGTGGAGGCCAGTGGTGTGACACAATGTGCATTACTGGAGCCCAGCGGTGGGACGCAGGGCACAGTGTGCATCAGTGGAGACCAGCGGTGGGACGCAGGACACAGTGTGCATCAGTGGAGGCTAACGGTGGGACACAGGGCAAAGTGTGCATCAGTGGAGACCAGCGGCGGGACGCAGGGCACAGTGTGCATCAGTGGAGAGTAGTGATAAGATACACAGGGCACAGTGTGCATCAGTGTAGCCCAGCGGTGGGACGCAGGGAACACTGTGCATCAGTGGAGAGTAGTGATGAGATGCACAGTGGGCATCAGTGGAGTCCAGTGTTGGGATACACAGGGCACAGTGTGCATCAGTGGAGCCCAGTGGTGGGACACAGGCGCATCAGTGGAGTTCAGCGGTGGGGCACAGAGTGAATCAGTGGAGCCCAGCGGTGGGACGCAGGGCACAGTGTGCAACAGTGGAGCCCAGGGGTGGGACGCACGGCACAGTGTGCATCAGTGGAGCCCAGCGGTGGGACGCAGTGCCCAATGTGCATCAGTGGAGCCCAGCGGTGGGACAGAGGTCACAGTGTGTATCAGTGGAGCCCAGCGGTGGGACGCAGGGCACAGTGTGCATCAGTGGAGCCCAGCGGTGGGACGCAGGGCACAGTGTGCATCAGAGTAGCCCAGTGGTGGGACGCAGGGCACAGTGTGCATCAGTGGAGCCCAGCAGCGGGACACAGGGCACAGTGTGCATCAGTGGAGAACAGCAGGACACACAAAGGACAATGTGCATCAGTGGAGCCCAGCGGTGGGACACAGGGCACAGTGTCCATCAGTGGAGCCCAGCGGTGGGACACAGGGCACAGTGTTCATCAGTGGAGAGTAGTGATGAGATACACAGGGCACAGTGTGCATCAGTGGAGCCCAGCAGTGGGACGCAGGGCACAGAGTGCATCAGTGGAGTCCAGCGGTGTGACAAAGGGCACAGTGTGCATCAGTGGAGACCATCGGGGGACACAAAGGACAGTGTGCATCAGTGGAGCCCAGCGGTGGGACACAGGGCACAGTGTGCATCAGTGGAGACCAGCGGGACACACAAAGGACAGTGTGCATCAGTGGAGCACAGCGGTGGGACACAGGGCACAGTGTGTATCAGTGGAGCCCAGTGGTGGAACACAGGGCACAGTGTGCATCAGTGGAGAGTAGTGATGAGATACACAGGGCACAGTGTGCATCAGTGGAGCCCAGCGGTGGGACACAGGGCACAGTGTGCATCAGTGGAGCCCAGCGGTGGGACGCAGGGCACATTGTGCATCAGTGGAGACCAGCGGGACACACAAAGGACAGTGTGCATCAGTGGAGCCCAGCGGTGGGACGCAGGGCACAGTGTGCATCAGTGGAGCCCAGCGGTGGGACGCAGGTCACAGTGTGCATCAGTGTAGCCCAGCGGTGGGACGCAGGTCACAGTGTGCATCAGTGGAGGCTAACAGTGGGACACAGGGCAAAGTGTGCATCAGTGGAGACCAGCGGTGGGACGCAGGGCACAGTGTGCATCAGTGGAGCCCAGCGGTGGGACGCAGGGCACAGTGTGTATCAGTGGAGGCTAACGGTGGGACGCAGGGCACAGTGTGCATCAGTGGAGCCCAGCGGTGAGACGCAGGGCACAGTGTGCATCAGTGGAGACCAGCGGGACACACAAAGGACAGTGTGCATCAGTGGAGCACAGCGGTGGGACACAGGGCACAGTGTGTATCAGTGGAGCCCAGCGGTGGGACACAGGGCACAGTGTGCATCAGTGGAGAGTAGTGATGAGATGCACAGGGCACAGTGTGCATCAGTGGAGCCCAGCGGTGGGACACAGGGCACAGTGTGCATCAGTGGAGCCCAGCGGTGGGGCACAGTGTGCATCCGTGGAGCCCAGCGGTGGGACGCAGGGTACAGTGTGCATCCGTGGAGCCCAGCGGTGGGATGCAGGGCACAGTGTGCATCTGTGGAGCCCAGCGGTGGGACGCAGGGCACAGTGTGCATCAGTGGAGCCCAGCGGTGGGACGCAGGGCACAGTGTGCATCAGTGGAGACCAGCGGGACACACAAAGGACAGTGTGCATCAGAGGAGCACAGCGGTGGGACACAGGGCACAGTGTGTATCAGTGGAGAGTAGTGATGAGATGCACAGGGCACAGTGTGCATCGGTGGGACACAGGGCACAGTGTGCATCAGTGGAGCCCAGCGGTGGGGCACAGTGTGCATCTGTGGAGCCCAGCGGTGGGACGCAGGGCACAGTGTGCATCAGTGGAGAGTAGTGATGAGATGCACAGGGCACAGTGTGCATCGGTGGGACACAGGGCACAGTGTGCATCAGTGGAGCCCAGCGGTGGGGCACAGTGTGCATCTGTGGAGCCCAGCGGTGGGACGCAGGGCACAGTGTGCATCAGTGGAGCTCAGCGGTGGGATGCAGGGCACAGTGTGCATCTGTGGAGCCCAGCGGTGGGACGCAGGGCACAGTATGCATCAGTGGAGAGTAGTGATGAGATACACAGGGCACAGTGTGCATCAGTGAAGCCCAGCGGTGGGACGCAGGGCACAGTGTGCATCAGTGGAGGCCAGTGGTGAGACACAATGTGCCTTACTGGAGGCCAGCGGTGTGACAAAGGGCACAGTGTGCATCAGTGGAGACCAGCGGGAGACACAAAGGACAGTGTGCATCAGTGGAGCCCAGCGGTGAGACGCAGGGCACAGTGTGCCTCAGTGGAGAGTAGTGATGAGATACACAGGGCACAGTGTGCATCAGTGGAGCCCAGCGGTGGGACACAGGGCACAGTGTGCATCAGTGGAGCCCAGCGGTGGGACACAGGGCACAGTGTGCATCAGTGGATCCCAGCGGTGGGACACAGGGCACAGTGTGCATCAGTGGAGCCCAGCAGTGGGATGCAGGGCACAGTGTTCATCAGTGGAGCTCAGCGGTAGGACGCAGTGCACAGTGTGAATCTGTGGAGCCCAGCGGTGGGACGCAGGGCACAGTGTGCATCAGTGGAGCCCAGCGGTGGGACGCAGGGCACAGTGTGCATCAGTGGAGCCCAGCGGTGGGACGCAGGGCACAGTGTGCATCAGTGGAGCTCAGCGGTGGGACAGAGGGCACAGTGTGTACCAGTGGGGCCCAGCGGTGGGACACAGGGCACAGTGTGCATCAGTGGAGCCCAGCAGTGGGACATAGGGCACAGTGTGCATCAGAGGAGCCCAGTGGTGAGACGCAGGGCACAGTGTGCATCAGTGGAGCCCAGCGGTGGGACGCAGGGCACAGTGTGCATCAGTGGAGCTCAGCGGTGGGACAGAGGGCACAGTGTGTACCAGTGGGGCCCAGCGGTGGGACACAGGGCACAGTGTGCATCAGTGGAGCCCAGCAGTGGGACATAGGGCACAGTGTGCATCAGAGGAGCCCAGTGGTGAGACGCAGGGCACAGTGTGCATCAGTGGAGCCCAGCGGTGGGACACAGGGCACAGTGTGTATCAGTGGAGCCCAGATGTGGGACACAGGGCACAGTGTGCATCAGTGGAGACCAGCGGTGGGACGCAAGGCACAGTGTGCATCAGTGGAGCCCAGCGGTGGGACACAGGGCACAGTGTGCATCAGTGGAGCCCAGCGGTGGGACACAAGGCACAGTGTGCATCAGTGGAGAGTAGTGATGAGATACACAGGGCACAGTGTGCATCAGTGGAGCCCAGCTGTGGGACACAGGGCACAGTGTCGATCAGTGGAGACCAGCGGGACATACAAAGGACTGTGTGCATCAGTGGAGCCCAGCGGTGGGATACAGGGCACAGTGTGTATTAGTGGAGCCCAGCGGTGGGACACAGGGCACAGTGTGCATCATTGGAGCCCAGCGGTGGGACACAGGGCACAGTGTGCATCAGTGGAGCACAGCGGTGGGACACAGGGCACAGTGTGTATCAGTGGAGCCCAGTGGTGGAACACAGGGCACAGTGTGCATCAGTGGAGAGTAGTGATGAGATACACAGGGCACAGTGTGCATCAGTGGAGCCCAGCGGTGGGACACAGGGCACAGTGTGCATCAGTGGAGCCCAGCGGTGGGACACAGGGCACAGTGTGTATCAGTGGTGGGAGGCAGGGCACAGTGTGCATCAGTGGAGCTCAGCGGTGGGACGCAGGGCACAGTGTGCATCTGTGGAGCCCAGCCGTGGGATGCAGGGCACAGTGTGCATCAGTGGAGAGTAGTGATGAGATACACAGGGCACAGTGTGCATCAGTGGAGCCCAGCGGTGGGACGCAGGGCACAGTGTGCATCAGTGGAGAGTAGTGATGAGATGCACAGGGCACAGTGTGCATCGGTGGGACACAGGGCACAGTGTGCATCAGTGGAGCCCAGCGGTGGGGCACAGTGTGCATCTGTGGAGCCCAGCGGTGGGACGCAGGGCACAGTGTGCATCAGAGGAGCCCAGTGGTGAGACGCAGGGCACAGTGTGCATCAGTGGAGCCCAGCGGTGGGACACAGGGCACAGTGTGTATCAGTGGAGCCCAGATGTGGGACACAGCGCACAGTGTGCATCAGTGGAGACCAGCGGTGGGACGCAAGGCACAGTGTGCATCAGTGGAGCCCAGCGGTGGGACACAGGGCACAGTGTGCATCAGTGGAGCCCAGCGGTGGGACACAGGGCACAGTGTGCATCAGTGGAGAGTAGTGATGAGATACACAGGGCACAGTGTGCATCAGTGGAGCCCAGCTGAGGGACACAGGGCACAGTGTCGATCAGTGGAGACCAGCGGGACATACAAAGGACTGTGTGCATCAGTGGAGCCCAGCGGTGGGATACAGGGCACAGTGTGTATTAGTGGAGCCCAGCGGTGGGACACAGGGCACAGTGTGCATCATTGGAGCCCAGCGGTGGGACACAAGGCACAGTGTGCATCAGTGGAGAGTAGTGATGAGATACACAGGGCACAGTGTGCATCAGTGGAGCCCAGCGGTGGGACGCAGGGCACAGTGTGCATCAGTGGAGCCCAGCGGTGGGACGCAGGGTACAGTGTGCATCAGTGGAGCCCAGCAGTGGGATGCAGGGCACAGTGTTCATCAGTGGAGCTCAGCGGTAGGACGCAGTGCACAGTGTGAATCAGTGGAGCCCAGCGGTGGGACACAGGGCACAGTGTGCATCAGTGGAGACCAGCGGTGGGACACAGGGCACAGTGTGCATCAGTGGAGCCCAGCGGTGGGACGCAGTGCACAGTGTGCATCAGTGGAGCCCAGCGGTGGGACACAGGGCACAGTGTGCATCAGTGGATCCCAGCGGTGGGACACAGGGCACAGTGTGCATCAGTGGAGCCCAGCAGTGGGATGCAGGGCACAGTGTGCATCAGTGGAGCCCAGCCGTGGGACGCAGGGCACAGTGTGCATCAGTGGAGCTCAGCGGTGGGACAGAGGGCACAGTGTGTACCAGTGGGGCCCAGCGGTGGGACACAGGGCACAGTGTGCATCAGTGGAGAGTAGTGATGAGATACACAGGGCACAGTGTGCATCAGTGGAGCCCAGCGGTGGGACACAGGGCACAGTGTGCATCAGTGGAGCCCAGCGGTGGGACACAGGGCACAGTGTGTATCAGTGGTGGGAGGCAGGGCACAGTGTGCATCAGTGGAGCTCAGCGGTGGGACGCAGGGCACAGTGTGCATCTGTGGAGCCCAGCCGTGGGATGCAGGGCACAGTGTGCATCAGTGGAGAGTAGTGATGAGATACACAGGGCACAGTGTGCATCAGTGGAGCCCAGCGGTGGGACGCAGGGCACAGTGTGCATCAGTGGAGAGTAGTGATGAGATGCACAGGGCACAGTGTGCATCGGTGGGACACAGGGCACAGTGTGCATCAGTGGAGCCCAGCGGTGGGGCACAGTGTGCATCTGTGGAGCCCAGCGGTGGGACGCAGGGCACAGTGTGCATCAGAGGAGCCCAGTGGTGAGACGCAGGGCACAGTGTGCATCAGTGGAGCCCAGCGGTGGGACACAGGGCACAGTGTGTATCAGTGGAGCCCAGATGTGGGACACAGGGCACAGTGTGCATCAGTGGAGACCAGCGGTGGGACGCAAGGCACAGTGTGCATCAGTGGAGCCCAGCGGTGGGACACAGGGCACAGTGTGCATCAGTGGAGCCCAGCGGTGGGACACAGGGCACAGTGTGCATCAGTGGAGAGTAGTGATGAGATACACAGGGCACAGTGTGCATCAGTGGAGCCCAGCTGAGGGACACAGGGCACAGTGTCGATCAGTGGAGACCAGCGGGACATACAAAGGACTGTGTGCATCAGTGGAGCCCAGCGGTGGGATACAGGGCACAGTGTGTATTAGTGGAGCCCAGCGGTGGGACACAGGGCACAGTGTGCATCATTGGAGCCCAGCGGTGGGACACAAGGCACAGTGTGCATCAGTGGAGAGTAGTGATGAGATACACAGGGCACAGTGTGCATCAGTGGAGCCCAGCGGTGGGACGCAGGGCACAGTGTGCATCAGTGGAGCCCAGCGGTGGGACGCAGGGTACAGTGTGCATCAGTGGAGCCCAGCAGTGGGATGCAGGGCACAGTGTTCATCAGTGGAGCTCAGCGGTAGGACGCAGTGCACAGTGTGAATCAGTGGAGCCCAGCGGTGGGACACAGGGCACAGTGTGCATCAGTGGAGACCAGCGGTGGGACACAGGGCACAGTGTGCATCAGTGGAGCCCAGCGGTGGGACGCAGTGCACAGTGTGCATCAGTGGAGCCCAGCGGTGGGACACAGGGCACAGTGTGCATCAGTGGATCCCAGCGGTGGGACACAGGGCACAGTGTGCATCAGTGGAGCCCAGCAGTGGGATGCAGGGCACAGTGTGCATCAGTGGAGCCCAGCCGTGGGACGCAGGGCACAGTGTGCATCAGTGGAGCTCAGCGGTGGGACAGAGGGCACAGTGTGTACCAGTGGGGCCCAGCGGTGGGACACAGGGCACAGTGTGCATCAGTGGAGCCCAGCAGTGGGACATAGGGCACAGTGTGCATCAGAGGAGCCCAGTGGTGAGACGCAGGGCACAGTGTGCATCAGTGGAGCCCAGCGGTGGGACGCAGGGCACAGTGTGCATCAGTGGAGCTCAGCGGTGGGACAGAGGGCACAGTGTGTACCAGTGGGGCCCAGCGGTGGGACACAGGGCACAGTGTGCATCAGTGGAGCCCAGCAGTGGGACATAGGGCACAGTGTGCATCAGAGGAGCCCAGTGGTGAGACGCAGGGCACAGTGTGCATCAGTGGAGCCCAGCGGTGGGACACAGGGCACAGTGTGTATCAGTGGAGCCCAGATGTGGGACACAGGGCACAGTGTGCATCAGTGGAGACCAGCGGTGGGACGCAAGGCACAGTGTGCATCAGTGGAGCCCAGCGGTGGGACACAGGGCACAGTGTGCATCAGTGGAGCCCAGCGGTGGGACACAGGGCACAGTGTGCATCAGTGGAGAGTAGTGATGAGATACACAGGGCACAGTGTGCATCAGTGGAGCCCAGCTGTGGGACACAGGGCACAGTGTCGATCAGTGGAGACCAGCGGGACATACAAAGGACTGTGTGCATCAGTGGAGCCCAGCGGTGGGATACAGGGCACAGTGTGTATTAGTAGAGCCCAGCGGTGGGACACAGGGCACAGTGTGCATCATTGGAGCCCAGCGGTGGGACACAAGGCACAGTATGCATCAGTGGAGAGTAGTGATGAGATACACAGGGCACAGTGTGCATCAGTGGAGCCCAGCGGTGGGACGCAGGGCACAGTGTGCATCAGTGGAGCCCAGCGGTGGGACGCAGGGTACAGTGTGCATCAGTGGAGCCCAGCGGTGGGACGCAGTGCACAGTGTGCATCAGTGGAACCCAGCGGTGGGACACAGGGCACAGTGTGCATCAGTGGAGCTTACTGGTGGGACACAGGGCAAAGTATGCATCAGTGGATCCCAGCGGTGGGACGCAGGGCACAGTGTGCATCAGTGGAGCCCAGCGGTGGGACACAGGGCACAGTGTGCATCTGTGAAGACCAGCGGTGGGACGCAGGGCACAGTGTGCATCAGTGGAGCTTACTGGTGGGACACAGGGCGCAGTGTGCATCAGTGGAGCCCAGCGGTGGGACACAGGGCACAGTGTGCATCAGTGGAGCCCAGCGGTGGGATGCAGGGCACAGTGTGCATCAGTGGAGCCCAGTGAAGAAGCCTATTGTACAGTGGACATGATACAGCGCACAAGGGCAGATTTGGGGGGAGGCATGGCTATGGTGCAGTATGCAAGGGGACCATGGAACAGTCCAGTGGTCTGATGGGAGGCTTGTTTGTGTATGGTGGAGGCCAGACTCTTGACACCTGATGTCTCACTCACTGCTTGTGTCCCCTCTGCCACAGGGACAGCCCCTCTACCAGGAGGTCACAGTGGACGAGGGCTTGCGGCAAAGTGAGCACCCCCCCAGCACCGAGGACGACGGCTACCTGGAACAAATCAACCCCATCTACAATGACTTGTCGTACCCAGCATCCGACCACTACCAGGACGACAAAGGCTTCGTCATGTCCAGGGCCATGTACGTCTAGGCCACCCCGGGGTCCCCACGCTGGAGGGCCCGAGCCTCTGCTCTGGGGCCCTCGGTCATTGCTCCGTTGACCTGGGGAGCACTTTAATGACCCTGTATATCACTTCTGTTTTCTGCTGAGTTGGAGAGAGGCCTCCGCATCACTGGATGTCACTGGGGTTGCCTCCTTCACCTGTAACTAACACTGGAAGTGCTGCCCCTACTGACCTTACCAGCCCCTCCAGCCTCCATTAGCCTGCAGTTAAAGGGGCATCTCTCTCGCCATTCCATCTTCTGCCAGAACCCACATATCTCCTGCTTAAAAATGAAGCCACATGTCGGGCCCCTTCGGTCTAGTTTTGAGATGTTTCTGAAGGTGATGTCTGGCATCTCCAGGGGGTGATGTCTGGCATCTCCAAGGGGTGATGTCTGGCATCTCCAAGGGGTGATGTCTGGCATCTCCAAGGGGTGATGTCTGGCATCTCCAGGGGGTGATGTCTGACATCTCCAGGGGGTGATGTCTGACATCTCCAGGGGGTGATGTCTGACATCTCCTGGGGGGTCATGCCTGCCATCTCCAGAGGGTGATGCCTGCCATCTCCAGAGGGTGATGTCTGGCATCTCCAGAGGGTGATGTCTGGCATCTCCAGAGGGTGATGTCTGGCATCTCCAGAGGGTGATGTCTGGCTTCTCCAGAGGGTGATGTCTGGCTTCTCCAGGGGGTGATGTCTGGCTTCTCCAGGGGGTGATGTCTGACATCTCCAGGGGGTGATGTCTGGCATCTCCAGGGGGTGATGTCTGGCATCTCCAGGGGGTGATGTCTGGCATCTCCAGGGGATGATGTCTGACATCTCCAGGGGGTGATGTCGGCCATCTTCAGGGCTGATGTCTGGAGGTGATGTCTGACATCTCCAGGGGGTGATGTCTGGCATCTCCCGGAGATGATGTCTGGCATCTCCAGGGAGTGATATCTGACATCTCCAGGGGGTGATGTCTGGAGGTGATGTCTGCCAGGGGGCTGATGTCCGCCATCTCCAGGGGCTGATGTCCGCCATCTCCAGGGGCTGATGTCCGCCATCTCCAGGGGCTGATGTCCGCCATCTCCAGGGGCTGATGTCCGCCATCTCCAGGGGCTGATGTCTGCCATTTCCAGGGGCTGATGTCCGCCATCTCCAGGGGGTGATGTCCGCCATCTCCAGTGTGTGATGTCCGCCATCTCCAGTGTGTGATGTCCGCCATCTCCAGTGTGTGATGTCTGCCATCTCCAGTGTGTGATGTCTGCCATCTCCAGTGTGTGATGTCCGCCATCTCCAGGGGGCTGATGTCCGCCATCTCCAGGGGGCTGATGTCCGCCATCTCCAGGGGGCTGATGTCCGCCATCTCCAGGGGGCTGATGTCCGACATCTCCAGAGGGTGATGTCTGACATCTCCAGGGCTGTCTGACATCTCCAGGGGGTGCATGCATGTGCTGGGATGGTGTGACCTTCCATGTGCTCTGAGGTGACCATGCTCTTGACCTCCCTCGCTGACCCTCCGGTGACGTTTCTCTGTATATCAGTCATTCTGAAGCGTGATTTCTCCCAAGTGTCTGTGGTTGTCCGTCTCACACTAAAGAGTTCACCGGCTCTTATCTTCCTGATAGCTGGAGTGACGTCTCTTTCTTGGGCTGTCACTCTTATTGGTGTTAGGCACGCCCGAGTACCTGCTGTCTGTCTGCCCACACTACACCTCCTCCTACACACCCACCCCTGACCCTGGGTGTGATGTCCGCCCACACTGACCGCCTCAAGGGTTCCTGGAGCCCTCTGCAGGTCACACTCTGGGGGTCATTCATGCTGGAAATAGGGACTGATCATCATTCTGCTGTCTGGACCCACAGTACAGGACAGAAGGGAATAGCTGATGGCGTCATTATGATTTTCTTACACAGATGTGTATGTGAGGGAGCACATGTGTGAGCCCTAACACATGATACAAGGGAGAGGTTACCATGTGTGAGCCCTGGCACATGATACAAGGGAGAGGTTACCATGTGTGAGCCCTAGCACATGATACAAGGGAGAGGTTACCATGTGTGTGCCCTGGCACATGATACAAGGGAGAGGTTACCATGTGTGAGCCCTAGCACATGATACAAGGGAGAGGTTACCATGTGTGAGCCCTAGCACATGATACGAAAGAGCGGTTATCATGTGTGAGCCCTGGCACATGATACAAGGGAGAGGTTACCATGTGTGAGCCCTAGCACATGATACAAGGCAGAGGTTACCATGTATGAGCCCTAGCACATAATTCAAGGGAGAGGTTACCATGTGTGAGCCCTAGCACATGATACAAGGGAGAGGTTACCATGTGTGAGCCCTAGCACATGATACAAGGCAGAGGTTACCATGTGTGAGCCCTAGCACATGATACAAGGGAGATGTTATCATGTGTGAGCCCTAGCACATGATAGAAGGGAGCGGTTATCATGTGTGAGCCCTAGCACATGATACAAGGGAGATGTTATCATGTGTGAGCCCTAGCACATGATAGAAGGGAGCGGTTATCATGTGTGAGCCCTAGCACATGATACAAGGTCGGGTTTATCATGTCTGAGCCCTAGCACATGATACAAGGCAGCGGTAATGTATGAGCCCTAGCACATGATACAAGGTTGGGTTTATCACGCCTGAGCCCTAGCACATGATACAAGGTTGGGTTTATCACGCCTGAGCCCTAGCACATGATACAAGGTCGGGTTTATCACGCCTGAGCCCTAGCACATGAAACAAGGTCGGGTTTATCATGGCTGAGCCCTAGCACATGATACAAGGTCGGGTTTATCACGCCCTAGCACATGATATAAGGAAGCTGTAATGTATGAGCCCTAGCACATGATGCAAGGTCTGGTTTATCGCGCCTGAGCCCTAGCATATGATAAAAGGTCGGGTTTATCACACCTGAGCCCTAGCACATGATATAAGGAAGCGGTAATGTATGAGCCCTAGCTCATGATTCAAGGTCGGGTTTATGACACCTGAGCCCTAGCACATTATACAAGGTCGGGTTTATGACACCTGAGCCCTAGCACATTATACAAGGTCAGGTTTATCACACCTGAGCCCTAGCACACCTTGACTTGAGTTGTGACGTGTTTTCTAGGTTGGCATTTGAGGCACCAGCTCTGTAGCTCTAAAGCCAGCATCACCTTTCCGAGATGAAGTGTCATAGAGACAGAAACCGCGCCCCCTACCTGCGATACTGAGTAGTGGCCCCAGGACATGAGGGGGTGAGTGGGTACTTGGCCCTCCCAGGTCACTTAGGATGTTGTTTCGGGCCCGCCGGTGCTCAGACGCCGCTGGGTCCGGTGGAGGACTTGGTCCCCCGAAGGCCATGATCTAACAAACCCCTTCTGGGTGCTGGGTGTGGAAATGTGTGATTTTAGTAACAGTGGTCAGCTAATCCGAAATATTTCACGTTTTAATATTGATCATAAGATGGGTTTCAGTGAGTGTGGGGTACTTCTAGACACTGTTGCTACTTCTAGGCACTGTGCCTGTTTGTTTCTGTGCTCCAAACCTCGGTCTCATCAGTTTGAGGGTGCAACTGTGACTTCCATCCGTAGTCAAGATGAAGGCTGCAAGAGCCACTCCATAAACTCTACTCCGTGGTAGGGCAGCGCGTGACTCCCAACCCTACTCCACGCTGAGGCTGCAAGAGCTACTCTATAACCTCTACTCAGTGGTAGGGCAGCGCGTGACTCCGAACCCTACACCACGCTGAGGCTGCAAGTGCTACTCCATAACCTCTACTCCGTGGTAGGGCAGCTGATAACTTACAACCCTACTCCACGCTAAGGCTGCAAGAGCTACTCTATAACCTCTACTCAGTGGTAGGGCAGCGCGTGTCTCCCTACCCTACTCCACGCTGAGGCTGCAAGAGCTACCCCATAACCTCTACTCCGTGGTAGGGCAGCTGATAACTTACAACCCTACTCCACGCTAAGGCTGCAAGAGCTACCCCATAACCTCTACTCCGTGGTAGGGCAGCGCGTGTCTCCCTACCCTACTCCACGCTGAGGCTGCAAGAGCCACTCCATAACCTCTACTCCGTGGTAGGGCAGCTGATAACTTACAACCCTACTCCACGCTAAGGCTGCAAGAGCTACCCCATAACCTCTACTCAGTGGTAGGGCAGCGCGTGTCTCCCTACCCTACTCCACGCTGAGGCTGCAAGAGCCACTCCATAACCTCTACTCCGTGGTAGGGCAGCTGATAACTTACAACCCTACTTCACGCTAAGGCTGCAGGAGCTACTCTATAACCTCTACTCAGTGGTAGGGCAGCGCGTGTCTCCCTACCCTACTCCACGCTGAGGCTGCAAGAGCCACTCCATAACCTCTACTCCGTGGTAGGGCAGCTGATAACTTACAACCCTATTCCACGCTAAGGCTGCAAGACTTACTCCATAAACTCTACTCAGTGGTAGGGCAGCGGATAACTTACAACCCTACTCCACGCTAAGGCTGCAAGAGCTACTCTATAACCTCTACTCAGTGGTAGGGCAGCTGATAACTTACAACCCTACTCCACGCTAAGGCTGCAAGAGCTACTCCATAACCTCTACTCAGTGGTAGGGCAGCGCGTGACTCCCTACCCTACTCAACACTAAGGCTTCAAGTGTTCCTCCATAACCTCTACTTGGTGGTAGGGCAACGTGAGACTCCCTACCCTACTCCACACTAAGGCTGCAAGACTTACTCCATAACCACTACTCAGTGTTAGGGCAGCGCATGACTCCCTACCCGACACTAAGGTTGCAAGAGTTTCTCCATAACCACTACTCAGTGGTAGGGCAGCGCGTGACTCCGAACCCTACTCCACGCTAAGGCTGCAAGAGTTTCTCCATAACCACTACTCAGTGGTAGGGCAGCGCGTGACTCCGGACTCTACTCGACACTAAGGCTGCAAGAGTTTCTCCATAACCACTACTCAGTGGTAGGGCAGCGCGTGACTCCGGACTCTACTCCACGCTAAGGCTGCAAGAGTGCATCCTCTAAGTTACTCAGTGCCGAACCAGCACCTGCCTCCAACCCTACTAGGTATTAGGGCTGCTAATACGACTGATAACCCTACTCGACAGAAGAACTTGGAGTGTCTGTCCAGCACTACTCGATGCTACTCCGTGCCTTCTGAGTACCCCAAGGCCTCACCCTGCTCCGGCACCACTGTGCCTTGCCAGCTCTTTAAGTAGGTAGTGCTGTCTCCCTGGGTTTCTGCCTGACCCCCACCCTCCCCCTCCCCCCATGCCTACATCTCCAACTACATCTCCAAGGCTCTGACAAACATGTGCCTCACCCCTGCTCCGGGCCCCTGTCTCCCGGGGTCTCTGCCTGACTCTTCCCTACTCCCCCCGTGCCTACACCTCTCACTACAGTCCCAAACTCTGCCTACCAGGCCACAATGGATGCGCCCCCTTTGCCCCCGACAGCCCACCTTGGGATTCTTCTCTATGAAACAGTAGTAACTGCTGATTGTATTAATGCCCCAGGGGTCACGTGAGCCCGGGGCTGCTGCTGGGAATGTGAATATTTTATAAAGAGTTTTGGTCTGTGAGTTAAACAGCCTTGTTCTGTCCAGGAGTTGAGGTGACTGTCATTCCAATTAAGGTGTTTTTTAATTTTGATTTTTGTTGCGGAAGCTTGTTCAAATCATGAAATTTGTTTATAAAGTGAATCCCGAGTGACTTTTATCTCTTGATCCCATTTAGACAATAACATAAATATTTTGATTAAATGGTATGTTTTGTAAATAAACTGTTTCTCATATGCAGTGCTGCTGGGTATTTCTTAAACGAAGAGTGATTGTGTTTTACAGCGTTGGTCTCCAAGCGGGGGGTGGTGCAGCGATCTTACAAGCCTTAGCCTAGGCATCCGACAGCAGAGCTATCCCTCAGAATGCATAGATTTTACAGGCTTAGGTTTAGGCAGCAAAGCTATCCCTCGGATTGCTCAAGAAATTCTTGTACAGTTCACAAGAACCGGAGCTATCCCTCAGGTTGCATATATCCTACACACCTGGGCCTTAGACAGCAGAGCTATCCCTCAGGTTATGCCGCTCTCCCAAGATTGAGACAGCAGAGCTATCCCTCCAGTTATGCCGCTCTCACTCTACCAAGCTTCAGACAGCAGAGCTATCCCTCAGGTTATGGAGCTCTCACTCTCCCAAGCTTCAGACAGCAGAGCTATCCCTCAAGTTATGGGGTTCTTACTCCCCAGGCTTCAGACAGCAGAGCTATCCCTCAAGTTATGCCGCTCTCATTCTCCCAAGCTTCAGACAGCAGAGCTATCCCTCAGGTTATGGGGCTCTTACTCCCCAGGCTTCAGACAGCAGAGCTATCCCTCAAGTTATGCCGCTCTCACTTTACCAAGCTTCAGACAGCAGAGCTATCCCTCAAGTTATGCCGCTCTCATTCTCCCAAGCTTCAGACAGCAGAGCTATCCCTCAGGTTATGGGGCTCTTACTCCCCAGGCTTCAGACAGCAGAGCTATCCCTCAAGTTATGCCGCTCTCACTTTACCAAGCTTCAGACAGCAGAGCTATTCCTCAGGTTATGCAGCTCTTACTCCCCAGATGTCGCATAGTTCCTATAAACCTATACAGGATCTGCGTGTTTAGACAACATCAACTAAGGGGTTGGTGTCCAGACTGATTCCAGACACCCCCAAAGGATATGTTAGTCTGTAGACCAGCTAGCTCACAGTGCCAATATAAGCCCTCCCCCCGCCCCCACCTTACCAGGGAGCACACAGTTTCTGGCAACTATCGAACACGACAACCCTGACCCCTCAGGGATCGTGGATACAGTACTTTTCGCTCAGTCACTCATGCTCACTCGGTCTCAGAGAGATACACAGATGAGGACGTTTTCATTAGTTATTTATTGAACCAGCGTCATTCTAGTATAAAATGCTGCAACAACCATTAGACCGAAACGGATATATACGATTACAAGCACCGACAGTGTTAATAAAAGGTAGAATTCTACCATGGTGCTAAAATAATGAATATATGCAGACGTATAGCTAGATGGCAGTAATCAAACGTACTCCTAAGATCCAAACCCTAGCTAAGTGTACCTAGCATGTATGTAAGTGTGAAGCCTAGAATCCCCCTAGGAAAGAGCCAACGCCATTACCTGATGGAAGAGAATGAAGGACCCCGTCTTGGTCTCGAGTTGGACACCCTGCAAGGGATGTCCGACCACTGCGTGCTGGAGTGTCTGCGTGCAGGGACCTCAGCGTCTTGTGTCAGCATGGAAGCTTCTCCTCTAGTTTGCCCAGCGAAGATGTGGTACTTATATACCCAAAAGGTACCCTCAGGGGTTCTACCAACATGTGTCATGGTACTGGGGGCCTGTCGGCCAAGGATGAGAATTGTGATGACCCTTATACAGAGTTATTATACAGAAGATGGTAATCCTGCTGTGATACTAAGAATCCTCATGCATAATAAATGAGGCTAGTCTTCGAAGAAAACCACACAACATTTATTCAGCACCTAACTAGGTAAAAGGTCAGCGCCAGAGCCGTTATGTAGAGCAAGGTAGGATAAATGTAGGTAAAAGGTCGTGCAGCTACCTAGGCCTATATTGGGGTACATTGGGGCTCATAACACCCACTCCTCATCCGAAGGACGTTAGATAAATTAATTATAAGCTATGCCTGTCTAGAAAGCATAAAAACATTGTTAAAAAAATCTTTAAAACATGGTATATGTAAAATGATGTAAATAAATGTAAAAAGCTCTATAAGTCCTCTAGGAAGACTATGTACTGTTTAGACCAACTGAGCACATCGAAAGCCATGGTGCTCAGTGAGAGCAGGAGAGAAAATAAAACAAAGATGTTTTCGAATTCTAATTTGGGATTTTTTAGAAAAAGGCCGAATTGTTCCCATCACACGGAGAGGCAAGTGTTTGTGCCCTGTGTGGGAGACGCAACATCACTGCTGCTTGCCTTCGCAGACAACGGTCCCTGTAACACCTCTTGGATCAGGTCAATGGAGCAAAGGTGATCATCTTCAGTTCCCACAGCAGCTGCTGAGGAAGCACATGACACCTGTGAGCCCGTTGTAGAGCCGGTGTCCATTCTGCCAGGAGCTGAAGCATCCCGTGGTGGCTCTAAGAATGCCGACATCAACATGGGAACACGATGAGGACACTGTAACATGTGGGCCTTTAAGGGGTCCATTAGTACGGCAGCGTCCGGCAGCGCAACCGATGGAAGAGTCAGACACATGTCCAACACATGTTCGTATCCGCAGAACAGGCAACGGAGCACAGGCAAGATGCAGTCAACCCAGTCTGATCTGAACGATAGGAACCACTGCTCGCTTAGCACCCGAAGCAGAGGTGTGCCCAGATGGAGTATCATGCGTTCACTGCAACGTCGCACCAAGAGTGCTTTTTCCATCTCTTTGGAAACTGGGACGTCCATAGCATAGCAGGAAAATTAAAACTAGGATACCCACTACAAGGAGTAGGACCAGCGAACGCACTCCAAAAACGCTTCCCAACACGGAGTGAATAAATGATGGAATAACTCCGAAGATCATCTGAAAGGTGCTCAATAGTCTAGAATCTATGCTCTTAAATAGGTGCACTATCCTACCTGTATCAGACATGTTAAAGATACAATGTACCATTTCTCCGAAATGGAGCGGCAAGTTCTTTCGGACTAATGCCTACTTCAGGCGGAAGCCACCCCTTGCCATACACGTATGTGGCGCGCACAGGCTTCAGAGTAAAGTCCCCCTCACTGTACAGTATGTGAAATGCACAGGCTTCCGACTGAAGCCACCCCTCGCCGTACACATATGTGACACGCACAGGCTTCCGACTGAAGCCACCCCTCACCGTACACGTATGTAACGCGCACAGGCTTCAGAGTAAAGCCCCCATCATCGTCCATGTATGTGACACGCACAAGGCTTCAAAGTAAAGCCCCCCTCACCGTACACATATGTGACATGCACAAGGCTTCAGACTGAAGCCACCTCTCACCGTACACGTATGTGACACGCACAGGCTGCAGACTGAAGCCACCCCTCGCCGGACACTTATGTCACACCACAGGCTTCAAACTGAAGCCACCCCTTGCTGGACACATATGTGACACACACATGGCTTCAGACTGAAGTCACCCCTCGCCATACATGTATGTGACACGCACAGTCTTCAGACTGAAGCCACCCCTTGCTGTACACGTATGTGACATGCACAGGCTTCAGACTGAAGCCACCCCTCACCCTACATGTATGTGACATGCACAGGCTTCAGACAGAAGCCACCCCTTGCCATACATGTATGTGACATGCACAGGCTTCAGACAGAAGCCACCCCTTGCCATACATGTATGTGACATGCACAGGCTTCAGACTGAAGCCACCCCTCACCGTACATGTATGACACACGCACAGGCTTCAGACTGAATCCATCCCTCACCATACACATGTGACACGCACAGGCTTCAGACTGAAGCCACCCCTCGCCATACACGTATGTGGCACGCACAGGCTTCAGAGTAAAGCACCCCTCACCGTACAGTATGTGACATGCACAGGCTTCAGAGTAAAGCCCCCCTCACCGTACACGTATGTGACATGCACAAGGCTTCAGACTGAAGCCACTCTTTGCCGTACATGTATGTGACATGCACAGGCTTCAGACTGAAGCCACCCCTCACTGTACACGTATGTGATACGCACAAGGCTTCAGAGTAAAGCCCCCTCACCGTACACGTATGTGATACGCACAAGGCTTCAAAGTAAAGCCCCCCTCACTGTACACATATGTGACACGCACAGGCTTCAGACTGAAGCCACCCCTCGCCCTACATGTATGTGACACGCACAGGCTTCAGACTGAAGCCACCACTCGCCGTACACGTATGTGAGATGCACAGGCTTCAGACTGAAGCCACCCCTCGCCGTAGACATATGTGACACGCACAGGCTTCCGACTGAAGCCACCCCTCGCTGTACACGTATGTGACATGCACAGGCTTCAGAGCAGAGCCCCCCTTTCGGTACACATATGTGACACGCACAGGCTTCAGACTGAAGCCACCCTTGATATTAAACGGATACTTCAGGCTGTGGGAAGGCGTGAATAGGACCCTGCAGTGGGGGAAGAGGAGAGTGAAGAGACACCCTGGGAGGACTTACAGAGGGGAGGAGTGGAGGAGGAAGAGATGTCCCTCACACCTGCCTAAAACCTGGGCTGGACTCCGCTGACGGAGCCGGGGCAGCTAACAACTGCCCTTTGAAGACGAGCCTGATTGGACACTTCAGGGTTTAAACCGGAAGTAGATACATCTGCCCTTTGCAGGGGCAAATCTGCTGGGACCCCAGAAGGATGATACCTGGGAGGGAGTGAAGGCAGTCAATGACGCGTCCGAAGCTGAGGGGGCTCAGAAATGAGAGAGTGTTTAGAAGGGGGGTGGCTTCTTCGGAAAGAAGAGGTCCGAGAGACATCCTACACAGCATGAACTCAAGGACAGCAGAGACACGCCTTAGAGGGAGAGACAGGCCTTTGGTGGGAGAGACAGGCCTTTGGAGGGAGTGACAGGCCTTTGAAAAGAGAGACACAGTGTGAGAAGGTGGGTTGGTATATGCTGTCCACTAGTTAAAGTGGGCACCTTGTACCAGGCCACACGACCCTTATGATGTATGAGGTCAAAGATAACCTTTATGAAAGCTATCCTAGTGGTAGCTGTGGAGAGCAGCCTTCAGGCTTAATCTTGAAGGAATGTAAAGCAGCTTGTTTTACCAGAATCTCACTTCTTGAATGACCAAATAAAAGGAGAACCACACAAGTGTTATGTAAAAATATGTATTTATTACTAAAACACTCTCTACTAATCTCGACACAAGATTAGAACATAAAGCACACAATACTTAATCAATAGAACGTACGTCCTTTATGGGTTCCGGAGTAGCCTGCTACTCGCCAGAAAAGCCCTTCAACATCCCATCAGGGGTAACAGGTGCTATATGAATGCAAACTTTTCTTTCCCTTCTATCCCTCCGCTATCCTTCTCACCCCAAATAACTGACTAATATCCACCACTCAAATTACTTTCATCTTTCACCATACTAATTCACCACTAATCCTTTATGGGTTTCCGGAGTAGCGCGCTACTCACCAACAAAAAAAAAGGCGCTTCAAACCCCATCAGGGGTAAGAAGCGCTATATAAATATAAATACAAACCTTTTTTCCTCTTCTATCCTTCTGCTATCCTTCCGAATCCAAATAACTGACTAACATATCCACCACTTAAAATTTACTTGCATGTTTCACTATACTAATTCAACACTAATCCTCTATGGGTCCCGGAGTAGCGTGCTACTCGCCGAAAAGCGCTTCGACGCCTCGTCAGGGGTAGTAAGCGCTATACAAATGCAATTACAATACAATACGTAAGTAGCAAAATATACAACGGGCTCCAGGGGGAGACCAAACCATATACTAAAAAAATGGTATAACAACGACTTCAATAGACACAGTGCCTAGAGCCCGTAGAATCGCTGGGACCCCAAGGAACCACCCAGAGGAGTGACACAGGGGACCCACGGAGGACGGGTGCAGTGTGGGAACACAACCGCGTGTTCCGTGCAACTCTATGGGAAAGTCGCGGTTGGAAAATTACAATTTAAGGACACTTCTAGGTGGACTTCAAGCAAACCCTTTGGAACATAAGAGGTTCTAAGGCCAGCACCCTTGTGAGTACCGAAGTACCCGAGTTACCTATCCCAGAGGAGCCGGGTGCATAGGGGTCAATTGGTGTCAGAAACCTCCGTCATTTTCAGTGGGGGACTGCAAGAAAGTACTGCTGCCAGGAAGGCGAAGAGTGTCCAGTGGAATCCAAGCCTGGATTCGAGATGTGAAGAACCTGAAAGCAGAGGGGACAAAGTCTGGGTCACTTCAGGTGACCAGGGGCTCGATAGTCGAATGCCGACCGATGTCGGGTGCTTCAGGTGAAGAGAAAGGGTGTTTGTCTCTGCAGCCACGGGGACCAGGAGACGTCAACGACGACCAGGGTCCGGAGGTGAGCTGTCCCACGAAGGATGTCGAGAGCTGAGGGGTCAGTGTCCGGCTGGAGCACCAACAAGCCTTGGCAACGGCAACCCACGCAGACAGAGGAAACGGGTTACGGTGTGGACCAGCAAGGTCCAGGGGACTCTCCAAGCAATGGAGAGTCAGGGCACGTCTGTGTGAGAAGGTCAATCAATCAATCAATCAGAGGTTTATAAAGCGTGCTACTCACCCGTGAGGGTCTCAAGGCGCTGGGGGGGGGGGAGCAGCTCCGGATCAGTCGAAGAGCCAGGTCTTGAGGTCCTTCCTGAACGTTTGTAGGGTAGGGGAGCGTCTGATGTTCACAGGGAGCTCATTCCAGGTTTTTGCTGCGATGTAGGAGAAGGATCTCCCGCCTGTTCTGTTTCTGCGGATGCGGGGGACCTCCGCCAGGGCGAGGTCGGCGGAGCGGAGGTTCCTCTTGGGCACGTGGAAGGATACTCTCTCATTGAGGTATTTGGGTCCGATGTTGAGGGATTTGTAGGCGTGGGTGAGGAGTTTGAAGGTGACCCTCTTCTCGACGGGGAGCCAGTGGAGGTCTCGTAGGTGTTGGGTCATGTGTTCGTGACGCGGTGTCCCGAGGACGAGTCTAGCTGCGGCGTTCTGGATGGTCTGGAGTCTGTGCAGAAGAGTTCTGTTGATTCCGTCGTATAGGGCGTTTCCGTAGTCCAGTCTGCTGGTTGAGTGCGTGGGTGAGTGTCCTTCTGCAATCAGGGGGATGCGCAGGCAGTTGAAACTGGTGGAAGTGACTGCGTTGATCTGGCGGGTCATGGAGAGGGAGGAGTCGAGGATGATGCAGAGGTTTCGAGCGTGGTCTGTAGGGGTGGGTGGATTCCCGAGGGCGGAGGGCAACCAGGTGTTGTCCCAGGCGGAAGTGCAGGGTCCGAGGATAAGGACCTCGGTCTTCTCTGAGTTGAGCTTCAAACAGCTGTCTTTCATCCAGGCTGCCACGTTCTTCATCCCTTCCTGGAAACAGTCTGGTGTCTTCGGGATTCTTCGTGAGTGAGAGGATGAGCTGGGTGTCATCGGCGTAGGATACAATGCTGAGCTCATGGTGTCTGACGATGGCGGCGAGGGGGGCCATGTAGATGTTGAAGCGCGTGGGGCTGAGCGATGATCCTTGGGGTACTCCGCAGTTGATGTCGGTGGGTTCGGAGAGGAAGGGAGGGAGTCTGATACTCTGGGTTCTGCTGGATAGAAAGGATTGGATCCAGTCGAGGGCGGCTCCTTGTATCCCTGCGTCGAGAAGTCTGGCTGCGAGCGTGCGGTGTGAAACGGTGTCGAAGGCTGCGGAGAGGTCTAAGAGGATGAGGGCCGCAGTGTGTCCCTGGTCGAGTAGCATGCAGATGTCGTCGGTGGCAGCGAGGAGGGCGGTCTCTGTGCTGGGGTTGCTGCAGAATCCAGACTGTGAGGCGTCTAGGATGGAGTTCTCTTCGATGAAGGCGCTCAGCTGGGCGTTTACGAGTCTCTCTGTGACTTTGGCCGCGAAGGGGAGGAGAGAGATGGGCCGGTAGTTTTTCAGGTCCGTTGGGTCAGCCGTTGGTTTCTTGAGGAGGGGTTTAACCTACGCCCGCTTCCAGTCGTCTGGGCAGATGCCGGATCTGAAGGAGGCGTTGATGGTCCGTCCTAGTTCGGGTGCGATGGCGGCAGCGGCCCTGTGGAATATGTGCGGTGGGCAGGGGTCCGTTGGGGCTCCTGAGTGGGTTTTCTTCATGGTCGCGGCGATGTGTTCGACGGTGGCGGGGTCCCAGGTTGTGATGGCTGGCTTACTGGCAGCAGTGGGTAGGGGGGTGGAGGTGTCCGGTGTTGGTTCGCTGAAGTTGTCGTAGAGGACCTTGATCTTCAGATGGAAGTAGGAGCTGAGCTTGTCGCAGAGTTCCTGGGAGGGTGTGACGTCCGTGGCTACGCTGGAGGGTTGGTATATGCTGTCCACTAGTTAAAGTGGGCACCTTGTACCAGGCCACACGACCCTTATGATGTATGAGGTCAAAGATAACCTTTATGAATGCTATCCTAGTGGTAGCTTTCAGGCTTAATCTTGAAGGAATGTAAAGCAGCTTGTTTTACCAGAATCTCACTCTTGAATGACCAAATGAAAGGAGAACCACACAAGTGTTATGTAAAAATATGTATTTATTACTAAAACACACTCTACTAATCTTGACACGAGATTAGAACATAAAGCGCACAATACTTAATCAATAGAACGTACGTAAGTAGCAAAATATACAACGGGCTCCAGGGGGAGACCGAACCATATACTAAAAAAATGGTATAACAACGACGACTTCAATAGACACAGTGCCTAGAGCACGTAGAATCGCTGGGACCCCAAGGAACCACCCAGAGGAGTGACACAGGGAGCCCACGGAGGACGGGTGCGGTGTGGGAACACGACCGCGTGTTCCGTGCAACTCTATGGGAAAGTCGCGGTTACAAAATTACAATATAAGGACACTTCTAGGAGGACTTCAAGCAAACCCTTTGGAACTTAAGAGGTTCTAAGGCCATCACCCTTGTGAGTACCGAAGTACCTGCGTTACCTATCCCAGAAGAGCCGGGTGCATAGGGGTCAAGTGGTGTCAGAAACCGCCGTCGTTTTCAATGGCGACCTGCAAGAAAGTACTGCTGCCAGGAAGGCAAAGAGTGTCTGGTGGAATCCAAGCCTGGATTCGTGATGTGAAGAACCTGAAAGCAGAGGGGACAAAGTCTGGGTCACTTCAGGTGACCAGGGGCTCGATAGTCTAATGCCCACCGATGTCGGGTGCTTCAGGTGAAGAGAAAGGGTGTTTGTCTCTGCGGCCATGGGGACCAGGAAACGTCGACGACGACCAGGGTCCGGAGGTGAGCTGTCCCACGAAGGTTGTCGAGAGCTGAGGGGTCAGTGTCCGGCTGGAGCACCAACAAGCCTTGGCAATGGCAACCCACGTAGATAGAGGAAACAGGCTACGGTGTGGACCAGCAAGGTCCAGGGGACTCTCCAAGCAATGGAGAGTCAGGGCACGTCTGGAGCAACCAGGGAAGCCCAAAAACAATCAAAGTGACCCTCTCCAGTACCCACCAGTCAACAGACCAGGGATCGCGAGGTGACCTCGAGTGACTGTACAGAGTGCCAGCCCACTGTTACAAGCGCATAGCGTCGAGAGCGCTACAGCAACCGAAGACAAATACTTGCCGACAGCTCCTAGTACTACATGTTCCATGAGGCCATGCGCTCCTCACAGGCAGCGGAGAACGTCTATAAAGATCGATGCGACGTCAGGCAAAGCGTCGGAAATTCTTCCTTGGAGGTGTGTTGGCGTCCTGTCGATTCTCCGTGAGGTCTGGTAAGGGTGCTACGCACCGACCCGTATTCATCTTTGTTCCTGGCAGCATACCATTCTCCGTTGGTGAGCGCCGTCGCGCTCGTGCGGAGAAAGGTCTCTGCCTCCAGTTACGGCTCTTGTTTTGTCGTAGCCCATTCTCCGTTGGGGAGCGCCGTCGCGCTCGTGCGGAGAAGGGTGCGCCTATCCGTGCTAAAGAAAGCCTAGTTCTCTACTCAGCAGTGACATTGCTCACGTCACGCCGCCTTGTCTAAATCTGTTTTACTTTATCTATTGAACCGTGACATACCGTGGAGCAGCGGTGCTGATTTTCCACGTCAAGCTGTTGACTACTAGTTTATGGTACACTGCCGTTTATATACTAACCGACATTGAGTTCTCCTGGATCATGGTGATACGCAAACCATGTTAGGAGCTACGCTATGCATCATTGTGATATTGTTTGAACCTGATATTCAGAAGTCACTTCTTATCTTATGGTCTGGTTGTTTTTCTGGCTCTATCTTTAACAGGGACTTTCAAGGAGTGGTATAGGACTACGCTCGCTCCCTGTGACGTCTAGTGGAGTTTAGAAAGGGGTAGGTTGCTAGGAGGAAAAACCTGTGTATGTTATGGGGTATCTGTACCCACCTATTTGTGTCCTATGTTTGTAATGTGATTTCTGGTATGACTATTCTCTTCTATGTTTCCCACATTGCAGCCAAAACTAAGAAACAGGTTCTATTACAACAACGAAGTATTCACTGTCTAAGCTTATGGGCGTAATTCTTTTTGTTTACAGGTATAGGAACTTGCACTTAGGAGCTGTTATTTCATATTAGCAGTGCATGTGGCACGGAGGTCGATTTATGATATATACGATTGTTGTTCTCTCCACAGGTCTCCCTCCCTGCTGTCCCCATCCTTTCCTTCCCTCACTTGATCCTCCCACTGACCTGTGCCATAACGGCTACTAAGGCTTGGGGATATCAAGAGGTGGACCACTTTGAGCAACAAACCAATCCTGAGGACAGACCAACGTGACACCCACAGAGCACTCGTGGAGTGGAGGCCGGATATCTTTGGTGATATTGATGCTCGGGGTCGGGACTACACGTAGTCCAAAGCACAGCCTCAGGGATCGCCAAAAAGCATATGCTGCTGCAAATGTACACGTTGCACAGGGGTTCGGGTTGCAAGGTCCCCAAGCGGGATACTGGTCTCAGAGTTGCTGAGAGGTCAGATCAACCTCAGGGACGTTAGGGAACCCACCTCCTGTGTTGCAGAAATCTTCGGAGTCTGCAGGAGCTCGGGCGATGCAAACCGGTCAGGTGCGATTAGGTGCCTGCTGCTGCAGGGGAGTAACTCCTTTACTCCAAGGGAGATTCTTCTGTCGTCCAGCGAAGTGTAGACTGTCGAAGTACTTGGTTTCTTTGCAGAGTCTTGTCCAGGTATAATCTAAAGTCCTGGTATCAGGTTTCCCACTTTATACCCATGGGAAGGGGTTGGACTGACTCTGGTGACCCTCCTAGGGTAGGGGCAGGACAGAGGGGTGGCTACACCCGTGTCCTTTGTCCAGTTTCGCGACAGAGCAGGAGCCGATGGCTCCCAGAACTGGTTCTAGCTGGACTATGCATGGGGACACCAAATGTGCCCCCAGTGCAGACTTTCTGGCACTCTGAGAGTGCACCCACCCAGCCCCAATACACTAAAGCCTGTCTGGGAGGTGGTCACACCTCCCTGTGACAGGAAACCTATTGTCAGGCCTTCCTCTGCTCGAGCTCGGCTCAGCAGCAGGAGGGCAGACTCGTGTCTGTGGCTGGCAGCATCCATTTTGTGCTGCCCAGGTCGAGAAAGCTGGTACCGGGTAGACCGGTGACCCATAGTAGTGGTTCTACAAGGGAGGAATCATACCTCCCACACCAGTTACTGGTGTGGAGGTATGATTCCAAGGTGTTTGACACCAAACACGACATGTTTCTAAGCAGCCGTTTTAAAGTTAGCATTTACCGCGAGGTTATAATGCACTTAAGTATATATGGTTTGGCTGCATCACAGACAACCCCGGGGAATGGATTCTGAAGGCTGCAGAGGGGCCCTACTCATGCAGGGGCCCTCTCACATAAAACACAGCACCCTGCCTTCAGGATTGATAAGGCCTGCCATAGGGGTGACTGGTAGGTTTATATGTGTAGTGATTTAGAAGGCATATAGTGAACCTATATCTCCAGTAAGGGGTGCATGCACCACCTTACACAGGCTGCAGTAGCAGACCTATTGTGTCATTTTGAATGGCCTCTCAGGGGTGGCATAATACATGCTTCAGCCCCTGGGAGGCCTCTGGGGTACCTATGCCCCGGGTACATGGTGTACCATATACTAGGGACTTATAAGGGTATACCAGTATCCAATCTGGAGTGTACCTAAAGTACATGCATTGCAATTACAGGAGAAAGCAGATAGACTGGGGTCCTGGATAGCAGAATCCCAGTCAGACTAGGCCAAAAACAGTGAGACATCAGCAAAAAGTGGAGGTAACTATAAGAAGCAGATCCTACTCTCCTACATAACCCCCCCCCCCAAACGTAAGGAAATTAAACTAACCTTGACCAGTTGAGTCTTCATGTTCTAAGTGGAAATATTTGGAGAGTCCATCTGCATTGGCATGGTTACTCCCAGGTCTGTGTTCCACTGTATAGTCCATCCCCTGTAGGGAAATGGACCACCTCAAATGTTTGGGGTTTTCACCCTTCATTTGTTTTAGCCATAAGAGGGGCTTATGGTCTGTCTGAACAATGAAGTGAGTGCCAAACAAGTATGGCCTCAGCTTCTTCAGAGCCCAAACCACAGCAAAGGCTTCCCTCTCAATAGCTGACCAACGTTTCTCTCTGGGGGTCAGCCTTCTGCTTATAAAAGCTACTGGCTGATCCTGACCCTCTTCATTCAGTTGGTATAACACAGCCCCTACCCCCAATTCAGATGCATCAGTTTGAACAATGAATTGTTTGGAATAATCAGGACTTTGCAGAATGGGAGCAGTGCACATGGCCTGCTTCAGGTCATCAAATGCCTTTTGACAGCTAACTGTCCACTGAACTTTCTTAGGCATTCTTTTGGAAGTTAAGTCATTCAAAGGGGTCACTATGGATCCATATCCTTTGACAAACCTCCTGTAGTACCCAGTCAGCCCAAGAAAGCTCTGACCTGAGTCTGGGTAGTGGGAGCAACCCAGTCCATGATGGTCTGGATTTTGCTCTCCAATGGTTGAACCTGGCCTCCACCCACAAGGTGGCACAGGTACACAACCTTACTCTGCCCTATCTGGCACTTGGTGGCCTTGATAGTGAGGTCTGCTTTTTGCAGGGCCTCTAAAACATTTCTCAGGTGGACCAGGTGATCCTACCAAGTGGAGCTAAAGACAGCAATATCATCTAGATAAGCTGCACTATAGGCTTCCAGACCTGTAAGGACTTTGTTCACCATCCTTTGAAAAGTGGCAGGTGCATTCTTCAAGCCAAAGGGCATCACCACAAATTGGTAGTGCCCACTAGGGGTTGAGAATGCTGTTTTTGGTTTTGCATCCTCAGCTAATCTGATTTGCCAGTAACCAGCTGTTAGGCCAAATGTACTCAGAAACTTGGCAGAGGCCAAAGTATTTAAGTTCATCTGCCCTGGGTATTGGATAGGCATCAGTCCTAGTGACTGCATTGAGACCCCTGTAGTCCACACAGAACCTCATCTCTCTCTTACCACCCTGGGTGTGAGGTTTTGGTACAAGGACTACTGGACTAGCCCAAGGGCTATCTGAGGGTTCAATTACTCCCAGTTCCAACATTTTCTGGACTTCAGTCCTGATACAGTCCCTGACATGATCAGGTTGCCTGTAAATCTTATTTTTAACAGGCAGACTGTCACCTGTGTCCACCTCATGGGTGCACCAGGTAGTCTGACTTGGAGTCAGTGGAAACATATGTCTATACTGATTGAGGACCTTCCTGCAATCAGTTTGCTGCTGGTCAGTGAGGCTGCCTGCCAAGGCTACACCATCAACTGAACCAGCATCAGGGTTCTGTGAGAGCTGGTCAAGGAGTGGATCACTCTCTCCCTCCTGTCCTTCATCAGTAGCCATGAGCAAGCCCATGTCTGCCCTGTCCACATATGGCTTGAGCCTGTTCACATGGAGCACCCTGTGGGGGCTCCTGGGAGTACCAAGGTCCACCAGGTAGGTAACCTCTCCCTTCTGCTCAATGATGGTATGGGGTCCACTCCACTTGTCTTGGAGAGCTGCTGGGGCCACAGGCTCCAACACCCATACTTTCTGTCCTGGCTGATACACAGTCACAACAGCCTTTTGGTCATGCCAGGCCTTTTGCAATTCCTGGCTAGCCACAAGTTTTTGGATGCCTTCTTCATGTACTCAGCCATCCTGGAGCGGAGACCAAGTACATAGTCCACAATATCCTGTTTAGGGGGTTTGAGGGGTAATTCCCATCCCTCCACTAGACATAAAGGACCCCTAGCTGGATGTCCAAACAGAAGTTCAAAAGGGCTGTAACCAACTCCCTTCTGTGGAACCTCTCTGAGGGCAAAGAGAAGGCAGGGCAAAATGATGTCCCATCTATGCCTAAGCTTTTCAGGGAGACCTTTTATCATGCCATTGAGGGTTTTGTTGAATCTCTCAACTAACCCATTGCACTGTGGGTGATAGGGGGTGGTGAATTTGTAATTCACACCACACTCCTTCCACATTGCAGTCAAGTAACCAGACATAAAGTTTGCACCACGGTCTGATACTACCTCCTTAGGGAAACCCACTCTGGAAAAAATTCCCAGGAGGGCTCTAGCCACAACAGGAGCTGTGGTAGTCCTTAGGGGTATTGCTTCTGGATACCTAGTGGCATGGGCCACCACCACTAGTATAAATCTGTGCCCAGATGCAGTTTGAGGATCCATGGGACCAACAATGTCAATCCCAACCGTCTCAAAGGGAACCCCCACCACAGGTAGTGGTATCAGGGGGGCCTTTGTAGTACCACCTGCCTTACCACTGGCTTGGCAAGTGATACAGGAGCGACAAAACTCCTTTGTGTCCTCAGACATGTGAGGCCAATGAAAGTGAGGGACAATTCTGTCCCAGGTCTTGTTTTGGCCTAAGTGTCCTGCTAATGGGAGATCATGTGCCAGTGTTAATAGGAAGCCTCTAAACTTCAGAGGTAAAACCAACCTCCTGGTAGAACCAGGCTTGGGGTCTCTACCCTCTGAGTATAAAAGTCCATCATCCCAGTAGATCCTATGGGACCCACTGGCACTCCCAGCAGCCTCCGCAGCAGCTTGCTGTCTGAGGGGTTCAAGAGAGGGGCAGTTCAGCTGCTCCTGACTCAGATCTGCCCTGGAAGGGCCCCCTATCCCCAAGATCTCAACCTGGTCAGGTTCAATTTCCTCTGAGACCGTTCCTTCTTCAGGACTAAGATCCGCTCCCTCAAGAGTCTGATCCTCACTCTGAGGCAGGGGGGGAAGACACTGCCTTACCCCTACTGCTCCTTCTCTTGGAAGGCACCTGGCCCATTATTCCAGGATCCAGGGCCTGTTCAGTGGAAGACATTTTTGCCTGTGACCTAGTCATGGCAAACACATCTGCAGGGATGCCCAGTATTTCTGCTTGCGTCCTGAGTTCCACTTCAGCCCAAGCTGAAATCTCTAAATCATTGCCCAATAAGCATTCTACAGGGAAGTCTGAACTTACCACAACCTTCTTAGGGCCAGTTACCCAGTTGAAATTCACAACTGCCAAGGAATGGTCAGTCCTGATATTGCTTGCATTGGTCACTTGTTACATCTCACCAAGTATGATCTGGTCAGGGCCCACAAGTTCTTTTGTCACCATGGTGACACTTGCACCTGTGTCCCTGTATGCCATGGCCTCCTTACCATTGATCAAAGGCTGTTGTCTGTACTTGCCCAAGTTACTGGGACTTACAAATAAGGAGGCAATATCCATGCCTCCATCACAGACTAACACAGCCTGAGTTGGGGTTCTGACTAGGCCAGAACCCATCACAGATCCCAAGGTTAACCCTACTAACCCCTTGTTCTGTGTACCACTACTTGGAACTGAGCTAGGGGGAACAGTTGCCTTAGGGGCAGTCGTGGTAGGAGTAGAATCCTTGGCCCTTGGACAATTGGCATCCTTTGTCCAATGGGTCTTCTGTTTACAGATATGACACCAAGGTTTCTTTTTGCCTTTGCCCTTGTTTGATTGTGACTCCCCCCAGATGCAGGTTTTGGGGCCCTTGTGAAGACTTCTGGTCTTTACCCTTCTCCCCACCCTAATCTGTGGTCTTAGCATCTTGCTTCTTAGAGTCACCACCTTGGTTCTGAGCTTTCTACTTCACCCTGGTTCTGACCCATTTGTCTGCCTTCTTTCCCAATTCTTGTGGAGAGGTCAGATCAGAGTCCACCAGGTACTGATGCAACAACTGATTTTGGAAATTATTAAGGATCTGCTCCCTCATAATTAAATTGTACAATCCTTTAAATCATTCACTTTACTGCCAAGTTACCAGCCTTCCAGAGCCTTAGTAGCACAATCTACAAAGTCTACCCAGTCCCGAGTCTGTGCCTTCTGGGTGTCTCTGAACTTAATCCTGTATTGCTCAGTGGTTAAGCCAAACCCATCAAAGAGATCACTCTTCTAGATTGAGTGGTTGTCAGCATCCTCTTCTCGAACAGTGAGGAGCGTATCTCTACCTTTGTCAGCAAAGGAGAGCCACAAGATAGCTGCCCACTGCCCCTGAGGGACCTTCTGTACTTTACAGGCCCTCTCCAGTGCAGTTATCCATTTGTGGATGTCATCCCCACTTTGGTAGGGAGGGACTATCTTGTTCAGGTTCCTATGTTCATGAGTACTTCTAGGAACACTGTTGCTGCCACTGGGGCCCTCTCCCCCACCTGAAGGAAGAGTTGGATTTTCCAGGTTAGAATCATTTTGATCCTCCTGGCCAGGGTTTGAGTCCAGGTCAAAGAAGTGTTCACTTCCTGGACTTTCCTCATCTCCTTTCCCACCCACTCTTTCTACTTCATCAGACCCTGGGGTCTTTCTGAGGTCATCTAAGAGCAACATCTCTATTAGACGTTGGGTGCTTGCACTTCTCCCTGTCCTCAGCTTCCTAGATGTACACATATTTCTCAATTTTTGGAATGAGAGATGGTCATACCTAGTTGGCAGAGAGCCACTGGCTTCTCCTCTAGAAGACATACTAGTGTTATGTGGTGAGGCACCTACTTAACCTAGTGGAGACTAAACTCTCTTGAGTTGGAGAAAGGGTTTGCTAGGCCCTTGACTTACCCAACTCCAAGTTCAGTAGAACTTACTTATTCAATGTTGATGTATTATATGTACCTAAGTACTTTAGTGGTTTTCAGTTAATCACTCAATGAGATTTTTCTGGTAAAACAATAGTAAGCTTAAATCCCAACCGCTGCACACCAATGTGAGAAGGTGGGTTGGTATATGCTGTCCACTAGTTAAAGTGGGCACCTTGTACCAGGCCACACGACCCTTATGATGTATGAGGTCAAAGATAACCTTTATGAAAGCTATCCTAGTTGTAGCTATGGAGAGCAGCCTTCAGGCTTAATCTTGAAGGAATGTAAAGCAGCTTGTTTTACCAGAATCTCACTCTTGAATGACCAAATGAAAGGAGAACCACACAAGTGTTATGTAAAAATATGTATTTATTACTAAAACACTCTCTACTAATCTCGACACGAGATTAGAACATAAAGCACACAATACTTCATCAATAGAACGTACGTAAATAGCAAAATATACAACGGGCTCCAGGGGGAGACCGAACCATATACTAAAAAAATGGTATAACAACAACGACTTCAATAGACACAGTGCCTAGAGCACGTAGAATCGCTGGAACCCCAAAGAACCACCCAGAAGAGTGACACAGGGAGCCCACGGAGGATGGGTGCAGTGTGGGAACACGACCGCTTGTTCCGTGCAACTCTATGGGAAAGTCGCGGTTAGAAAGTTACAATTTAAGGACACTTCTAGGAGGACTTCAAGCAAACCCTTTGAAACTTAAGAGGTTCTAAGGCCAGCACCCTTGTGAGTACCGAAGTACCCACGTTACCTATCCCAGAGGGGCCGGGTGCATAGGGGTCAAGTGGTATCGGAAACCGCCATCGTTTTCAATGGCGACCTGCAAGAAAGTACTGCTGCCAGGAAGGCGAAGAGTGTCCAGTGGAATCCAAGCCTGGATTCGTGATGTGAAGAACCTGAAAGCAGAGGGGACAAAGTCTGGGTCACTTCAAGTGACCAGGGGCTCGATTAGTCGAATGCCCACCGATGTGTGCTTCAGGTGAAGAGAAAGGGTGTTTGTCTCTGCAGCCACGGGGACCAGGAGACGTCGACCACGACCAGGGTCCGGAGGTGAGCTGTCCCACGAAGGATGTCGAGAGCTGAGGGGTCAGTGTCGGGCTGGAGCACCAACAAGCCTTGGCAACGGCAACTCACGTAGACAGAGGAAACAGGTTACGGTGTGGACCAGCAAGGACGAGGGGACTCTCCAAGCAATGGAGAGTCAGGGCACATCTGGAGCAACCAGGGAAGCCCAAGAACAATCAAGGTGACCCTCGTCAGGACCCACCAGTCAACGGACCAGTGATCGCGAGGTGACCTCGAGCGACTGTACAAAGTGCCAGCCCACAGAGCACTCGTGGAGTGGAGGCTGGATATCTTTGGTGCAATTGATGTTTGGGTCGGGACTACACGTAGTCCAAAGCACAGCCTCAGAGATCGCCAAAAAGCATATGCTGCTGCAAATGTACACGGTGCACAGGGGTTCGGGTTGCACGGTCCCCACGAGGGATACTGGTCTCAGAGTTGCTGAGAGGTCAGATCAACCTCAGGGACGTTAGGGAACCCACCTCCTGTGTTGCAGAAATTGTCGGAGTCCGCAGGAGCTCGGGAGATGCAAACCAGTCAGGTGTGCTTAGGTGCCTGCTGCTGCAGGGTAGTAACTCCTTTACTCCAAGGGAGATTCTTCAGTCGTCCAGCGAAGTGTAGACCGTCGAAGTACTTGGTTTCTTTGCAGAGTCTTGCCCAGGTATAATCTAAAGTCCTGGTATCAGGTTTCCCACTTTATACCCATGGGAAGGGGTTGGACTGACTCTGGTGACCCTCCTAGGGGAGGGGCAGGACAGAGGGGTGGCTACACCCATGTCCTTTGTCCAGTTTCGCGCCAGAGCAGGAGCCAACGGCTCCCAGAACTGGTTCTAGCTGGACTATGCACGGGGACACCAAATGTGCCCCCAGTGCAGACTTTCTGGCACTCTGAGAGTGCACCCACCCAGCCCCAATACACTAAAGCCTGTCTGGGAGGTGGTCACACCTCCCTGTGACAGGAAACCTATTGTCAGGCCTTCCTCTGCTCGAGCTCGGCTCAGCAGCAGGAGGGCAGACTCGTGTCTGTGGCTGGCAGCATCCATTTTGTGCTGCCCAGGTCGAGAAAGCTGGTATTGGGTAGACCGGTGACCCATAGTAGTGGTTCTACAAGGGTGGAATCATACCTCCCACACCATTTACTGGTGTGGAGGTATGATTCCAAGGTGTTTGACACCAAACACGACATGTTTCTAAGCAGCCGTTTTAAAGTTAGCATTTACCGCGAGGTTATAATGCACTTAAGTATATATGGTTTGGCTGCATCACAGACAACCCCGGGGAATGGATTCCGAAGGCTGCAGAGGGGCCCTACTCATGCATGGGCACCCTCTCACATAAAACACAGCACCCTGCCTTCAGGATTGATAAGGCCTGCCATAGGGGTGACTGATAGGTTTTATATGTGTAGTGATTTAGAGGGATATAGTGAGCCTATATCTCCAGTAAGGGGTGCATGCACCACCTTACACAGGCTGCAGTAGCAGACCTGTTGTGTCTTTTTGAATGGCCTCTCAGGGGTGGCATAATACATGCTTCAGCCCCTGGGAGGTCTCTGGGGTACCTGTGCCCTGGGTACATGGTGTACCATATACTAGGGACTCATAAGGGTACCCCAGTATCCAATCTGGAGTGTACCTAAAGTACATGCATTGCAATTTACAGGAGAAAGCAGATAGACCGGGGTCCTGAATAGCAGGATCCCAGTCAGACTAGGCCAAAAACAGTGAGACATCAGCAAAAAGTGGGGGTAACTATAAGAAGCAGATCCTACTCTCCTACACACAGGCCTTTGGAGGGAGAGACAGGCCTTTGGAGCAAGAGAAAGCCTTTGGATGGAGAGACAGACCTTTGGAGGAAGAGACAGGCCTTTGGAGGGATAGACAGGAGAGACAGGCCTTTAAAGGGAGAGACAGGCCTTAGAGGAAGAGACAGGCCTCTGAAGGGAGAGACAGGCCTTTGAAGGGAGAGACAGGCCTTTGAAGGGAGAGACAGGCCTTTGAAGGGAGAGACAGGCCTCTGAAGGGAGAGACAGGCCTCTGAAGGGAGAGACAGGCCTCTGAAGGGAGAGACAGGCCTCTGAAGGGAGAGACAGGCCTCAGGAGGGAGAGACACGCCTTTGGAGGCAGAGACAGACCTTTGGAGGGAGAGGCAGGCCTTTGGAGTGAGAGGCAGGCCTTTGGAGTGAGAGGCAGGCCTTTGGAGGGAGAGACAGGCCTTTGGAGGGAGAGACAGGCCTTTGGTGGGAGAGTCAGGCCTTTGGTGGGAGAGTCAGGCCTTTGGTGGGAGAGACAGGCCTTTGGAGGGAGAGGCAGGCCTTTGGAGGAAGAGAAAGCCTTTGGAGGGAGAGACAGGCCTTTGTAGGGACATACAGGTCTTTGGAAGCCGAGACAGGAGAGACAGGCCTTTGGAAGAAGAGGCAGGCCAGGGAGAGACAGACCTTTGGAGGGAGAGGCAGACCTTTGGAAGGAGAGACAGGCCTTTGGAGGGAGAGACAGGCCTTTGGAGGGAGAGACAGGCCTTTGGAGGGAGAGACAGGCCTTTGGAGGGAGAGACAGACCTTTGGAGGAAGAGACAGGCCTTTGTAGGGACAGACAGGTCTTTGGAAGCCGAGACAGGAGAGACATGCCTTTGGAGGAAGAGGCAGTCCAGGGAGAGACAGACCTTTGGAGGGAGAGACAGGCGTTTGGAGGGAGAGACAGGCCTTTGGAGGGAGAGACAGGCCTTTGGAGGGAGAGACAGGCCTTTGGAGGGAGAGACAGGCCTTTGGAGGGAGAGACAGACCTTTGGAGGAAGAGACAGGCCTTTGTAGGGACAGACAGGTCTTTGGAAGCCGAGACAGGAGAGACAGGCCTTTGGAAGAAGAGGCAGGCCTTTGGAAGGAGAGACAGGCCTTTGGAGGGGGAGACAGGCCTTTGGAGGGAGAGACAGGCCTTTGGAGGGAGAGACAGGCCTTTGGAGGGAGAGACAGGCCTTTGGAGGGAGAGTCAGGTGTAGGAGAGTAGGATCTGCTTCACATGGGTACCCCCACTTTTTGCTGATGCTTCACTGTTTTTCGACTTTAGTCTGGCTGGGGCCCTGCTAATCAGAACCCCAGCCTAGCTGCTTCCTCTCTAAAATGGTTTCCATGTGCCTTAGGCACATCTCTGATTGGAATCTGGAGTGCCCTTGTAAGTCCCTAGTATATGGTATACTATGTACCCAGGGCATAGGTACTTCAGAGGCCTGCCAGGGGCTGAAGCATGTATTGTGCCACCCCTGGACGGCCAGCCAAAAGGACACCACAGGTCTGCTACTGCAGCCTGGGTAAGGTGGTGCATGCACTCCTTACAGTGATATAGGTTACCTATATCACTACATACATACACACATATAAACCTATAAGTCACTCCTATGGCAGGCCTTGTCAATCCTGAAGGCAGAGTGCTTGGTTCCTATGTGAGAGGGTGCCCTGCATGATCAGAGCCCCTCTGCAGCGTTCGGAGACCCTTCTTTGATGCTGTTTGTAGTGCAGCCTGACCATATACTCTTAAGCGCATTATAACCTCGCGTTAAATGCTAACTTTGGGATGGCTGCACGGAAACATGTCGTGTTTGGTGTCAAACATCTTGGAATACTACCCCCCGCCAGTTCTGGCGGTGGGGGTAGCATTCCACCCTTCTAGAGGAGAGACATGTACACACCGGCCTGCCCGGTAACTTCTTTCCAAGCCCTGGCATCACAAAATGGATGCCGCTGCCACAGACACGGGTCTGGCCTCCTGCTGCTGACTGAAACTCCGGCAGGGGAGGCCTGGACAATAGGTTTCCTGTCCCAGGGAGGTGTAACCACCTCCCCAGACAGGATAATGTGTATTGGGGCTGGGTGGGAGCACTCTCTGGTGCTTTGAAGTCCTGCACTGGGGGCACACTTGGTGTCCCTGTGCATACCCCAGTTCAAACTGGTTCAGGGGCTTCCAGCCCCTGCTCTGGCGCGAAACTGGACAAAGGGAATGGGTGTAACCACCCCTTTTCCCTTACCCTCGCATAGGTGGGTCCCCAGAGTATGTCCAACCCCCTAACTTAGTATAAGTATGGGACCCCAGTCCTTAGGACTTTAGATTTACCTGGACGAAACTCTGATACAGAATCCTGGACCTTCGACGCTCTACTTTAAGATTAGAGGACTAAAGAATCTCCTTGGGGTCAAGGAGTGACTCCCTGCTTGGCAGGCACCAACGAAGCAATTGTCCGGTCTGCATCGCTGAAGCTCCCGCCGGACGCCGAAGTCTTTGCATCACCAGAGGTGGATTTCCAGACTTCTCCGAGGCTGCCCTGAGTCCCCAGCAAAGCTGAGGCCTGTGGCTGTCGTGGGTAACGTGGAACCATGACCCCTGGACACCGAGCACATTTGCAAGTGCATCCTCTTCCTGGTCTTCCACGAAGTTGTGCTTTGGGCTCCGAGTAACCCCCGCCTCCAGCACCGACTGCACCGAAGATCACTGGCCTTCACTTCACGAGTGTCCCGTGAGCCAGCTCTAAGTGCGTCCACTCGAGGCTCCTTCGCGGTCGCTAGTCCGTTGGCTAGTAGGCCCTCCCGAAGGCCAATCTTCTTCTGCTTGGGCTTCCCTGGTTGCTCCAGGCGTGCCCTGACTTACCCTCGCTGGGTGAGTCCCTCAGACCTTGCTGGTATGCACCACCGTCCTTCTATTTCCACGAGACTTGCCGTTGCCAAGGCTTGTTGGGTCCAATCCGGTCGCCGACACCTCAGTAATCGACAGACGTCATGGGACAGCTTGAATCCAGCTCCTGGTCATCGTCGACGCCTCCTGGACCTCGTGGCTGAAGAGTCAAGACGACCGTCAACCTACCTGAAGCACTCGACATCGGTGGGCATCCGCTCATCGCCTTCCTGGTCACTGGCTAGTGACCCAGACTCTGTCCCCTCTGCTTTCAGGTTCTTCAGATCTTCGATCCACCTTTGGATCCACCCGAACACTTTCGACTTGGCCGCCAGCAGCACTTTGCAGCAGATCGCCATTGAAAACGACGACGAAACCCGACCCCGAAAGACACCTATGCACCCGGCTTCCCTGGGTGAGGTAACTCGAGTACTCCGGTGCTCCCGTGGGTATAGACTCTAGAACAACCCAGTTCTAAAGGGGTTTGCTCCAAGTCCTCCTCTAATTGTCCCTTTTCTTTAAAATTCCAACCGCGACTTTCCCCATAGAAGTCAATGGCGATTCGCGGCTGTGTTCTCACACTGCACGTGTCCCCCGTGGGTCCCCTGTGTCACTACCTTGGGTGGTTCCTTGTGGTCCAAGCACTTCTACAGGCTCTAGGCCTTGTGTCTAGCTCAGTCGTGGTTCTTATACCACTTTATTGGTATATGGTTTGGTACGCCCTAGGGCTCAAACGTGTATTTGTGCTATTACTGTTGATAACTAACTTATGTACTTCGAACTCTAGCCTCATAAAGAGACTAGAGGGGTGTGTTTAGCAATAAATACATATATTTTGAATATATACCTGGTGTGGTCCTCTTTCATTTGGTCACTCAAGAGATTATAGACTGGTAAAACAAGCTGCTTTACATTCCTTCAAGACTTAGCCTGAAGGCTGCTCTCCATAGCTACCACTAGGATAGCTTTCAATAAGGTTGTCTTTAACCTATCTCCAATAAGGGGTTGTTTGGACTGGTGCAAGGTGCCCACTATAATTAGTGGACAGCATATACCAGGCCAACTTCTCACATCAGGCCTTTGGAGAGAGAGTCAGGCCTTTGGAGGGAGAGTCAGGCCTTTGGAGGGAGAGTCAGGCCTTTGGAGGGAGAGTCAGGCCTTTGGAGGGAGAGTCAGGCCTTTGGAGGGAGAGTCAGGCCTTTGGAGGGAGAGTCAGGCCTTTGGAGGGAGAGTCAGGCCTTTGGAGGGAGAGTCAGGCCTTTGGAGGGAAGAGTCAGGCCTTAGAGTGAGAGACAGGCCTTTGGAGGAAGAGACAGGCCTTTGGAGGAAGAGACAGGCCTTTGGAGGAAGAGACAGGCCTTTGGAGGAAGAGACAGGCCTTTGGAGGAAGAGACAGGCCTTTGGAGGAAGAGAGAGGCCTTTGGAGGAAGAGAGAGGCCTTAGGGGGAGAGACAGGCCTTTGGAGGAAGACACAGGCCTTTGGAGGGATAGACAGGAGAGACAGGCCTTAGGAGGGAGATGCAGGCCTTTGGAGGAAGAGACAGGTCTTTGAAGGGAGAGACATGCCTTTGGAGGCAGAGACAGTCCTTTGGAGGCAGAGACAGTCCTTTGGAGGCAGAGACAGGCCTTTGGATGCAGAGACCGGCCTTTGGAGGCAGAGACAGACCTTTGGAGATACAGACAGGCCTTTGAAAGGAGAGGCAGGCCTTTGAGGGAGAGATAGGCCTTTGGGAGAGGCAGGCCTTTGAAGGGAGAGGCAGGTGTCTAAAGGGAGAGACAGGCCTTTGGAGGCAGGTGTCTAAAGGGAGAGGCAGGCCTTTGAAGAGACACAGGGACAGGTCTTCGAAGGAAGAGACAGGTCTTCGAAGGAAGAGACAGGTCTTTGAAGGAAGAGACAGGCCTTTGAAGGAAGAGGCGGAGGTCCAGCCGAAAGAGGCTCAAACAGGCAAAACATTGACTCTTTAAATCTTCCTCCAGCAGTGGGAGCAGAACACAGCAGTTTTATCAACATTGGAAGCAATAACAGCAGACAAATGGCTTCTGAATATGAAACAAAGCAGGTATTGCATGGATTCCTTCAAGTGTCCTCCTGTAATACGTCAGAGCTGTGAAGAGAACACCTCCACCTACCAGAGCTGCAGGGCTTTCCCTTCAAGGGAACAGGGGTTCAAGAAACCGCCCCGACCGTGTCCTCGGTGGACTTTCTTATTCCCACCAAGGCCTCAGCTCGGAAGCCAATGAGGGGCCTGCACTTTGTGAACCGGTGGTCGTGGCATCTGTGGCTGCGGACCCGGCTTCCCCAATGAGGGGTCTCCAGCTCCCAGAGGTCTCTCCCCTTGTGCAGTCCGCCTACTCAATTACAAACCTGTGCTTGGTTGAAATAATATGGCAGCACCAAACGTGAAAATGTGTGCATTCGAAATGAAAGTGTGCATTCGACGTGAAAGTGTGTGCGTTCGAAGTGAAAGTTTGTGCATTCGAAGTGAAAGTGTGTGCATTCGAAATGAGTGTGCATTCGAAGTGAAAGTCTGCATTCGAAGTGAAAGTGTGTGCATTCGAAGTGAAAGTGTGTGCATTCGAAGTGAAAGTGTGTGCAAAGTGTGTGCATTCGAAATGAGTCTGCATTCGAAGTGAGTCTGCATTCGAAGTGAAAGTGTGTGCAAAGTGTGTGCATTCGAAGTGAAAGTGTGTGCATTCGAAGTGAAAGTGTGTGCATTCGAAGTGAAAGTGTGTGCAAAGTGTGTGCATTCGAAATGAAAGTGTGCATTCGAAGTGAAAGTGTGTGCATTCGAAATGAAAGTGTGCATTCGAAGTTAAAGTGTGTGCAAAGTGTGTGCATTCGAAATGAAAGTGTGCATTCGAAGTGAAAGTGTGCATTGTCAGAACACACAGGTTCGTCTTTGAAGAAAAAAAGTTGAACTTCCAAAATGATATTCCAAGTCCATGTTTGCGCGATCATGCAGTGTTGGGGACATGACCAATAACACCTGTGGCTGGTGTGTTTTACTGTATAAAAGCTGTGATATGTCACGTATTACCCATGTAGAGGCATTTCACGTAGACGCTCCCTTTTATCACATTACTGATGCGATCACTGCTGGTAATCTTGCACATGGCGGCCACCACTGTTTGAGGTGTTCTCTATTACACCCCTAATAGTATGAGTAGCGTTGACGGTTTCTGTAGGAAGGTAGGATCCTTCTGCACGGTCACCCCCACTTTGTGCTGGTGTTGCTGTGTTTTATCACTAGTCTGACTGGGATCCTGATAATCAGGACCCCCGTCACTGTCCTTCCAGATTGGCTACTGGTGTCCCCTTGTAAGTCCCTAGTATATGGTACTGAGGTACCACGGGCATAGGTACACCAGGGGTCCCCCATGGGCTGAAGCATGTATTAGGCCACCCATGAGAGACCACTCAAATTGTGACTACAGGCCTGCCATTGCAGCCTGTGTTTGCTGGTGCTAGCACCACTTACGACAGATATGTTTCCTTATATCTAAGGTCACTGCACTTAAAATCTATGTCACCCCTAAAGCAGGCCTTTCAATCCTGAAGGCAGGGTGCTGGGTTATAAGTGTGAGGGTGCCCCTGCATGAGCAGGACACCCCCTAAAAAACCCAAAGTCGATTTTCCAGGCTTTGTAAGTGCAGTCAGCCATTTTGATACATACAGTGGCCATGCGTCAATACGCGATGGCTAACTATATATTGGCTGTGCCGAACCTGGGCATCTTTGGTATCAAACATGTTGGAATCATACCCAAACGTCGTTACTGGTGTTGGAGCTATGATTCCATGCACCACGAGGCTCCTCCAGGAAGACCCCAGTATTCCTGGTTACAGCCTTCCAGGGTCTGCCAGCAAGCTAGTGCCCAGACATGATTCTGCCCTCCTGCTGCTGAGCCAAGCTCGAGCAGGGGAAGGCAGAACAATAGGTATCCTGTCACAGGGAGGTGTGCCCACCTCCCAGACAGGACTTAGTGTATTGGGTCAGGGTGGGGGCGCTTGCCAGCGCCACTGTGTCAAGGCCTTGAATCCTCAGGATCGGATGTTGCTCCAAGGTCTGGTTCATGTAATACAGAATTAATGGAGTGATCAAGCAGGGGAAGGGAAGGAAGGAGACAGCGGGGAAGGAGACCTGTAACAAAATAAAACAACAATAATACCAAAGATCGGATGTGCACTCTCAGACTCTTAATTTTGAATTATACACTAGAGATACCTGAAAAGAAAGGAGAGTGTGTCCTTAAATGAACTCTGGAAGCATGGATTCATGATATCCACTCTGCGTTCTGGGGTGGAGAGGAATAGACAAATGCAACACTACATCCGATGGTTACTTCTTTAAATGTACTGCATTCAACGAAGCACAGTATATCAAGGAGAAGTCTAACAGGGGCGGAGAGTCTTGGCAATCCTGGAACTCTGGAACAACCCGGCTGTAGGAAACATAAACATAGAGAACCACCAGTAACGCCAACTCTGGTTATTTGCTCTTGTTCAGCGTACTTCATCAAGTCAAGAAAAAATAATTGCAACACCTCAATAACGATGGTACCCTTCGTATCCTGGGTACGATAGTAGATAAATCAAGTCACCAAATATAGTTCATTGTAATAGGCTTTCTGACATCAATATCTCTTAACATGAGCTTTCTGAAAAGAACCATTCCAATGGCTGGCAATGCCTCCTGGAATTTCAATGGCTTGTTCTCTCTGCATGAGCCTCGAGCCCTCGGCTCTCCGACATGAAAGAACAGCAGTGTACCTACTCTCCAATATCTCCTTGGAGAAAACGGAAAAGAAATGTTCCTGGTATACGCGCACTCAACTTATTAGGGAACAACAAGACCGCCCGTCCTCTCTGCATGAGTCGAAGCCTCGACTCACCAACAAGAGAGAACAGCGAGAAAATCAGATCCTCACCATGCGCAGCTCGCACACAGGCAGTTTCCAAATGGCAAGAGTAAAATGAGAATAGAAGTTTGGTGCACCACACACCCTTACCGGACCGCTCTCCTTGTCCGTTCAGGAACTCTGATCCAAAATAAACGGCAAAGACCACTGAACCGGAGGCTCTTTGTTCCGTTTCTTCCTCTCACATGGCCACGCTAGCGCATGGCAGAATGTCTCATGGAATCATGGGAATTGTAGTTGCACTGAATTACGGGACCTTTATCGGAATGTGATATTCTGGCAGTGTTCATTATCGAGGCTGTGCCCCCCGCTGATGCGTCGCGACACACTGAGACTGCTTGAAGGGCACATTTGGTGTAACTGTGCATACTCTAGTTTGAACCAGTTCAGGGAGCCCTCGGCTCCCACTCTGGTGTGAAACTGGACAAAGGACTTGGGAGTATCCTACCCTCTGTCCAGCCCCTCCTCTGGGAGGGTTCCCTGAATCGTTCCAACCCTTTCCCTAGGGTACTTAAGGGCTTACCTGTGGGTGGCTCTTCAGAATCGTCATGGGACAAGATTCAGATCCAAAACCACTTCAACCTCGACCGTCTGGGCACCTTGGACTTCGGTGGACTTCGCCCAGAACCAAGACTGCACCAAGGAAGACTCCTGCTGCTCCTGGTCTCGCTGTTCTGCAAGTCTTCTTCATCGTCTGTGCTTCATTCAGGTTCTTCTCCAGGCCTGTGGGCATCAAAGACACCCGAGGAATCTCCCTTGGAGTGAAAGAGTCACTCCCCTGCATCTGCAGGCACTGCAACAAAGCTGACCAGTCTGCTGCTCCTGACGTCCTCCAGACTCCGAAAGGCTCAGTAACACAGGTGGTGGTTCTGCAATTTTCTCGAGGCCCGACCTGTCCTCTCAGCAAGTTTGAGGCCAGTATCCCTCGTTGGAACCGCTGGAACAGAACCCCTGTGCAATGCATTGAGTTGCCGTTGCCAAGGCTTTTTGGCGCTGTCCTCCAGAGATCTTCGGGCTACAAGAAGCTCCAGCCTCCAGCATCTCTTCCTGCCAAGATCTTCATCCTCACCACATTCTCTGCACCGTACGCCTGCATCTTTGGTGAGCTGCTCGAGGTCCTCTTGCTAATCCTATGCCTTTGGTCTGTGGGTCCTCTTGAGGGTCTTCTTTAGCTCCAGTGGGCTCCCCTGCTTGCTCGGGCCTGCTCTGACTCTCCTTCACTTGGTGAGTCCCTTGGACCTTGCTGGTCCCAACGCTGCACCTTCATAGTTTACCACGTCTGTTGGTGCTGTCAAGGCTTGTTGGTGTTCGCGCTGGACACCGACCCCCTGATTCTCGACTTCCATGTGGGACAGCTCGTGAACAGCTCCTGGTCTTCCACAGCATTGCCTGGTCCCCACAGCTGCAGCGACAAGGTCACCGTCAACTCTCCTGCATCTTCCGACATTGGTGGTCATTGGTCTTCTGTGCCTCCTGGTCACCTCTGAGTGGCATAGACTCTGTCCCCTCTGCTTGCAGGTTCTTCTCTTCCAGAATCCACCTTTGGGTTCCAAGGGACTCTTTCACCTTCTTCGCCAGCTGCATCTTTTCTGACGTCCTCCATTGTGGTCTACGGCGTTTTCCAACATCACTCCGCACCTATGCCCCCGGCTTCCCTGGTGTAGGTATCCTGGTTCCTGGGGTTTCCACGGGTGGGGTGACTCTCCAACCTTCTGTCTTCCACGGGGGTTTCTTCAGGATCCACTGGGAAGGGGCCTTCTTCTTAAAAACTGCAACCGTGGCTTTCCCCTTGACTTGCATTGAGGATGCGGCTGAGTTTCCACTCTGCACACGGCCTCCGTGGGGTTCATGGGTACTTATCTCGGGTGGTTCCTTGTGTCCCCAGCTCTTCTGATTCTTCAGGTCCAAGTCCCGACTTCAGTCGCAGTTCGCATCCCACTTATTTAGTATATAGTTTGGTCTCACCCCTGAAGACCACTGTGTATTTGTGCTTACTTACCTGTTTACATTTGAAATATTGTGTGTATCCTGTTGATATCTCCGAGTAGTAGATATACCACACGCTGCTGCAGTCCCGCCCACTCCCTGTCACATTTAAGGAAGTGCGCAGAGCGGACGCGCAGCTTACTTAGAAACCGAAATTGAACAAAGACAGGTCAGACCTTGCTGCTGAACCTCAACCTTATTTTTAAAACTGTTGTTTTAATATCGTGCCGCTCACCTGTATCTCACTGTGCTGCCCTGGTCCGCCGCGGCAAGTGCCGTTTGTGCGGAGGGTAATAGCACCACCATTTTAGTCACAGTACCTCTGAACACTAGAGGTCAGCACTCCACTCGCCCCACACGCTGCTGCAGTCCCGCCCACTCCCTGTCACATTTAAGGAAGTGCGCAGAGCGGACGCGCGCAGCGGCGCGCCAAAGGCGTGCCACAGGCAAGCCCGTCTGCGCCCGTCCGCACCTGACCGCCACCAGACGCCGGCCACTCTGCCCGTTTTGCCATCTACCATCCTCCCAGCCCCTCTATGGCTATATTACGATACTCTAGTCGAGAGCTCCGCGCACTCAATAAAATATCCTCTCTTGTGGAAGGTATCGCCCCCATCCAAGCGACTAAGAGTCCCACCAGTCATAAACACTCCTCACATAATGGCCTATCTTCCTCAACAGCAAGTCTATGCCTCAGAAAACCTGCTAATAGTACTGCTATATCTAATCAAAACAACTTAACAGGCTTATACTGCAACGCCCGCTCCCTCCCAAACCACGCTTTGGAAATTTGGTCTCTACTGGACTCGGAGAAACCAGACCTATTTTTTATCACCGAGACATGGCTCCACGAGTCCTCGCCACCCGATATCTCCTTAGCCCTCCCCCACGACTATCACTTGACCAGACTGTGCAGAAAAGATAAAAGAGGCGGGGGCATAGCTATAGCTTTTAGGACTAACACCAATTTACACATTATTGACACCATCCAAACAGACTGGGGTGAAATCTGTATTTTTAAAATAAACAGTATCAGAAAAGGGACCTGGAGAGGGGCCCTACTCTATCGACCCCCTGGCAACAAAAGTCACTTTACTAGCCATCTAACAGAGGTAATTGCACCGCAGGTCCTGGCCGCTGACAACTTACTCCTTTTGGGGGATTTCAATTACCATGCAGACCTACCATCCGATCCACACTCAGATGATCTTGTTTCCAGCCTTAACACTCTAGGCCTTAGCCAACTGGTAACTGGCCCCACCCATATAGCTGGGCACACCTTAGATCTTTTATTTACTAACTCTCCTCAGGTGAAGGTCGACCAACCAGTCCCAGTTTTATGGTCTGACCACCATGTGCTAAAATTTCAATTACTGGGTATACCAACCCGACAAGACCCCTTGAAAGAATCAAGGCTAAGCAGGTCCTGGAATAAAATAAACTTAGACTCCTTTTCTGCTCATTTTGCCCTCCTTCCAGCATTAGAATCAGATCTCCCCAATGAGGAAGCTTCCTTCCACTTTAATAAGTGTCTGAGCTCTTGCGCATCTGGGGCCAATAAAAGTGGGTGACCAGCCTCTCGAAGGTCTTGGTCTGCCCCAGATGTCCTGCCAATGGCACATCATGAGCCAACCCCAGAAGGAAGGCTCTGAAGCACTGGGGTACCACCAGCACACGGGCTGACCCAGGCTCAGCAACCTTAGGCTCGCTGTAAAGGAGGTCATTCTCCCAATAGATCAGATGTGACCCTGACTGATCACCTGCTGCCTGGGCTGCAGCCTGTCACCGCAGCCCCTCAAGACAAGGGCACGTTCTCTGCTGTTCACAAAATTCCTCCCTGGTGGGCCCTCCTTCCTGCTGCCAATGGGTCAGCCCAGGCAGGTCCCCCAGTTCGGCTACTTGTTCCCCGGTAGGCTCCAGGGCATCCCCCTCAAGGTCTGCTCCCTCCTGGGCAGTGGGAACTATGGAGGCTGGTTTCCCGCGCCCCCTACCCCTTCTCTTTAAGGCAGGGGCCTGGGCCATACTTTCAAGCTCCAGGTCCTTCTGAACGTCCTTACTGGCTGCCATGGACCGAGTGGTCGCGCACGCCCACTCAGGCAGACCCAACATTTCCAAGTGAGATTTCCTCTCCACCGTAGCCCACGGGGAGTTCTCTAAATCATTGCCCAACAGACAGTCTACCAGCATGGCTGGCCTCACAGCTACTTGAAGAGTTCCTGAGACCCCCCCCCCCCACTCAAAGGGAACTTGAGCCACCTCACACTGGCTCTCAGAGTTGTCTGCTGACACTACTGGGCAGAATGCATGGGGGACAACCTGCTCTGGGGACACCAACCGGGAGCTGACAGCAGTCACACTTGCTCTGGTGTCCCTCAGAGCCTCCACCTATGGCCATTGATGGTCACCCACTGCCTGTACTTCTTAGTGTTATCAGGCAGCATGGGGTTAGAGACCTTCTCAAAGTCTCCTAGCGAGACCAGGGTCAATTCTACGGGATCCCATCCACCTGGGGCACCCATCTCCTCCCCTCCCAGGGCTACACTAGCAAGATGGCGGGTTGGTGCACGGGGTGGTGCATTGAGGTCCCTCTGGGGACACTGGGGATCATAATACCGGTGGCCCACTTGACCACATTTAAAACAAGGATGGGGCCCCCTATGAACAGGCCTACCTGTCGGGGGCACTGGCTTCTTCTCACAGGGAGGCTGGGACACCACTCCTGGGTTCCCTTGGGAATTACTTTGCGGCCCTCTCTGGAACTCCCTCGGTTTACCCCTGTCCCCCCCACTTCTCTGTTGGGGACCCTGCCCACCTTTGGCGAAGTCTCCCACAGGACCCTTGCGAACCCGGGTGCTCACCCAGCGGTCCGCCTCCTCAGCAAGCTTCCTAGGGTTAGTTAGCTTGCTATCAACAAGGTGCTGGCGTAGCTCTGGAAAACAGCTACTAGCTAAATGCTCCCACGCAAACAAATCATACAGTTCCCACCTTGCTACCTTTTACCCAGCGATCCATTGCTCTGCAAAAAAATAGACACATATTCAACCCAAGTGGTACCCTCTAACTTCTTACAGGTTCTAAATCTCTGCCTGTACATTTCTGGGGTCAAACCATATTGCGTCATCAAGGCCTCTTTCATGTGGGCATACACCATTCTGCTCTCTTCAGGATCCAACAGGGTATCCCTCCCATCACTCACAAAGCGTCCCCACAACCCCGCTCCTTCTCAGGAACCCGGTGGGACACCATGGCTATCTCATATGCAGCAAACCATTGCCCAATATCATCACTCTTATGGAAATCCTTGATGACATCCTTGGGTATATAAACTCTACCCTCTGTAGGTACTAAAGGTATGCTGCCACCAGAGGGGGAGATCTCTAAACTCTTAGCCTTGATCTCCAGTTCCCTCAATATTCTCTCATGCTCCAGTTTCATTTTCTCAAGTTCAAATGTCAACCTGTTATTCTCAATATCCAACTTTTTACTCTCTAGTTCCTTCTGACCTTCTAATTTGGCCATCTCCAAACTATGCCTCCTATCTCTCTCCCTGTCCTCCATCTCTTCTGGAGACAGGCCCTTTGAGGACACACTAGTACCTGGACTGGAAAGTGCTTTACCTCCCCTAAATCCACTTCGTCATCCTGCTGCCCTCCGGCATTCTCTCCCCCGTCCCCAGGCTCTCCCCCATTCCCGGGGGACTCCCTCGCCTCCCACCAGGCCTTTAGCGCCTTCTGATACTCCTCCTTCCTAGAGAGACCTGCAATAGGGACGGTGAATTGCTTGCAAAAAGACTTTAGCTGTTTGGCAGTGTAGGTTTCTAACCTGTCTTCCTCAAAGGTGAGATCCTCCGAAGCATTGGATGCTGGCTTACCCATTGTAGACATAACTGGCAATTACGATCAAAAAATAGAACAAGATCAACAACGTATGTGGTTGCGTTTAGGTCTGCACTCACTAGTAGTGTACACCAGTTATTGTATGTGGATCACAAATGCAAGTCCTGATCCTCACTGCTGACCACCAATGTTAGAAATGGGGGTCTCTAGTTGGCAGTGGCTGGCCAATGTCCAAGTAGTGACCCTTCTTCCTAATTCAGAGTAAGGGGGCTACACCCTTGGATAACCCCTGCTCAACCCTGTGGTAACGTAGCATGAGCAGACAGGCCTATCTCAGAGGCAGTGTGTGAAGCATTTATGACCATACACAATAACGCAGTGACGACACCACAAAGGGACACCACACAAGTAGCTATAGAAAAATAGGTATCTTTATATAGGCTTAACACAAGGCTCAAATACGATCAAAAAGCCACAATGCACGTATATATCAGTTCACGAAGAAAGGCAATTAAAAGCACTCAAAAGCGTGTGAAACGAACTTAGTTCGAGGCCGGGGTCTACGCGACCCGGTGATGCACAATGTACCTGAGGTTTAAAGGGGCACGGCCCGCAGCTTCGGGAGGAAGCCGCGATGATGACAGGCAGACTAGCAGCGGCCGCAGCTCCCAGCTGCAGCGGTCTGCGGCGTGCACTCACGAGGCTCCTGAGGCGGTGATAAAAAGGCGGGCTCTCAGCGGCAGCAGCTCCTCAGCCGCAGCGGCCCACAATAGCGATAGCGATGATTGTCGTAGCACAGACAAATGCGGGCTCTCAGCGGCAACAGCTCCTCAGCTGCAGCGGCCCACAATAGCGATAGCGAGGATTCTCGTAGCACAGACAAATGCGGGCTCTCAGCGGCCACAGCTCCTCAGCTGCAGCGGCCCGCGATAGCGATGATTCTCGTAGCACAGACGAATGCGGGCTCTCAGCGGCAACAGCTCCTCAGTTGCAGCGGCCCACAATAGCGATGATTCTCGTAGCACAGACAAATGCGGGCTCTCAGCGGCAACAGCTCCTCAGCTGCAGCGGCCCACAATAGCGATAGCGATGATTCTCGAAGCACAAACAGATGCGGGCTCTCAGCGGCAACAGCTCCTCAGCTGCAGCGGCCCACAATAGCGATAGCGATGATTCTCAGCCCGCGTTCCCCGCAGTAGACCCAGAGGCTCTGGAATTCTCGACAGAGGCCTCACCTGCGAGTTGAACCCCTCTCCATAGAAATTCAGAAGGCGGATGGGTGAAGTCTATTGTCCCTGAGACTTCAGCAGGAGGGAAGCTCAGATCAGGCCCTTGGGTAGTTGCTTCAGCAAGATGGATGAAAGTTTCAAAGTCCTTTCCCTCTAGTTACACGGACAGAGGTTCGTCTTGACATCCAGAAGTAACACACCACGTAGGGGTTTCGGCGCAGATATTTATACCCCACAGGTCTTTGTTCTCAAAAGTCACAAGTCACTGAACCCAGCCAGAACCAGTTCGGTGTGGTCCTGGAGCACTTTATTTACGAGGCGGCATCCTGCCTTTGAGGAAGAGGGGTCTGCCATCAGACGCACAGTGGGGGCTGGAGCCATCATTCACCTTGCCAGGCCCAGCCCTGCTCAGACCAAAGGGTCACCCCTCCCCATACTCCAGCTGCAGATTCCGCTCTTCAACCCAGGTCGGGCTCAGCCTGCCCTGTCCCTCCAAGACCAGACATCCAATACACATAACAGCAGAGCACACTGGACGACTTAGGCAAGAAAATACCTACTTTCTAGAAGTGGTATTTTCAAACACAGAATATAAAAATAATCCTCACTAAAAGATGTATTTTAATATTCTGAGCTCAGGCATACTAAATTCGACTTTCCAAACGTGTTCCTTGGGTCAGCTAGGATTATAGGATGTAATAAAACTGCCCATTCTGGCCTAAGGGAACACATAGCCTTGCAATAGTGAAAAACGAAATGGAGTGTAATTCACTATTAGGACACGCCACACAGACCAAGGCAGGTCCTACCTTTCACATTCAACGCACCCTGCCATAGGGATGACTTGCATGATGCCAAGGGAAGGTTGAGGGACTGGGAAGTGGGTTCACTTTACAGTCAAAGAATGGCAGTTCTGGACTGCGCTCAGACTCTGCGATGGCAGGTCTGAGACACACTTTACGCGCTGCTTATGTGGGTGGCGCAATCAGCGCTGCAGGCCCACCAGCAGCATTCGGTCTACCAGCCCTGGGCACGCACGGTGCACTATACGAGGGACTAACAGGTAAATCAAATGAGCCAATTAGGGAATACCAATTCATCCAGTCAATTTACAATAGGGAGCATTTGCGCTGTCGCACTGAATGGCCGTGGCACAGCGCCCAGAGCATCTAACACCAGCAAACACAGAGGAGAAAAAAAGCGAAAGATGGAAGGGAGACCCACGCCAATGGTGCCAGGTCTAACAAACACGTTGCCCATACACCTCCGTATGGAAATTGACCATAAGAAATTTCGCAGATCCCTCAAAACTTTGCTATTCTGAGTCCCTTCCCCCCTGGCAGTTCTTCCTCTCTTTGTTCCCCTTGTTCCTGAATACAAGCTAGCGCTATGAGACCTAAGGGTGATATATGCGCTTAACAAATACCATACCATACCATACCAATGTGTTAGTGAGTGTGTATAATAAATATAACTATTTTTATAACTACACTGTGTGGTTCTTTTTCGTTTAACCTACACTATATGATTAGTTCTGGTAAAACAAGCTTCTTTACATTCCTTCTGGACTAAGCCTGAAGGCTGCTCTCCACAGCTACCACTTAGAGAGCTTTCTAAGTTTGTCTAAGACCACCAAAATCATCATAGGGTTGCCTGGACTGGTGCAGGGTGTCACTTACATAAGTGTGCACCATATACTAAGCCAGCCTCCTACAATTTCCAATGAACATAAGTAGCTCCGGTTTGAAAGGAAAGTTGTAGAACCCCGCTATAGATTCACATACTCTGCATACTGCTGATCCCTGCTGTAGATTCACATGCTCTGCTGCCATCTAGTGTTGGGCCCAGATGTTTGCAAGTTGTTTTTCTTCTAAGAATTCTTCCAAGTCATGAGTGTTGCAAGGTCTACTCACCTGAAAACCAGGTACTGCATGAACGGAGATAGTCCGTCCTCTCACCGAGTGTTTAACCCTCTACGCTGACTGAGACCAGCTGTGATAGGTAAAACACGGAGGGAAAGGGGGAAAATAGGGAACACAAGGAAAGGATTCTTTGTGCCGTGCTGTATCTCACTCAATGTAGGTGTCCAGGAGGGGGCTCTGGCCGATATCGATCACATCAGGGAAGAATTTCAAGAGAGCCTCCTTTAAGATAAGAGGAAAACCAACGTGAATAGGGCCAACGGAGCACAACGCATTCATTCTAGGACCAAAGGTCTGGTGCATTCGTAGGTTCACAAAGGGAGTCTTCCCACCAAAAGCTCCGTCTGCAGGCACTCAGGAGGAGCCGTAACGAAATGAAACACAATTCTACACAGGAACGGCTCCCGTTAGTCCAAACACTTCTCCGATTATCTTCATAGGAGGACGTAGAGTACACCAAGGCCCCTCTCTCAAAGGAGGGTAAAATGTAGTGAATGAAGAAAGACTATATGGTGTCCCAGACAATAAGAATTTCATAAATAGGCAAGAAAATAAAGTTAATTCTTGGAGGTAAACACCAGGGAGGACACATAGGGGCACATGCATCAAACTCCTAATTTGCGATCACCAAATAGCGATTTTTAAGGAATTGCTATCTGGTAATCGCAAATGCCTATGCATGTAGGAATCGCAATAACATTTTCAATTCCTTAACATTAGCTAATAGCGATTGGGAAATTGCGAATAGCTATTAGCTAATGCGACTCCATTCATTCTATGGGCCTACAGGCCCATAGGAATAAATGGTAATGCATTCGCAAATTGTGATTACCAAATTGGTAATCGCAAATTGCGAATGCAAACCAAAGGTGCCCGGGGCCTAAGGCCCCCTGAAGCACCCCCAAAAAGGTAAGTGTTCACATGTGAAGCACACACATGCCCTAAGAGCATGTGTGCACTACATAACACTTTGAAAAATGCATATTTGTGCATTTTTCAAAGCATGCACAAATTACCATCAACTTGAAGTTGATGGTAATTAGCATTTCCTAAATGCACAGTTCGCATTTAGGAAAGGCTGCATGCATCTCAAATAGGGATTCGCAAATTGCGATTCCCTAAATGCATTAGCAATTTAGGTAATTGCAACATGTGATTACCTAATTTGCGAATGACAAAAGGTACATGCATCTGAAAAGGCCTTTTTCCATTGGCAAATGGGCTGATTCTCCGAATCGGCCCGTTTGCGAACGGAAAAAGGCTTGATACATGTGCCCCATAGTTCCAAATATGCATGGAAATAGGACACAGTGCATTGGTCGGAATATAGCGAAAAAGGAGACAACAAAGGAACAGCCTTATGTGTCTTGGTGCCCTGGGTAGGGAGAGAACACGAGGGTCCAGCACTAGAAAGAATCACCACAAAGGCAATAAGCAGCAGCTTGGAATCCACAACGCGGAGAACGTGGTTTCAGAGACGCTGTCGGGGAAACAGATGATCAAAGGAGGCACAGTCACATCTGAATTTCCACTGGAACCAAGGTGTGAGGATGAACACGAATGAAGGTAGCCAAGGTTAGGTTCAACGAAGCAAGCAGCAAAATTCCTTCCCGAAACAGGAAATGAAATCCAGCGTCTTGGCTACGAAGGGCGGTCTTTTTATAGTCCCACCTCTGGAAACAAAGGATGCAACCACATGTGATGCCGCTCGGCCAATCCTGAAGGGATAGGGCACTCCTGCCATCTAAACCAACGAGTTACAGAGATCGGTAACTTCCAAGAAAAGGGCCAGCATGAGGTTTGGTTCCTCCAGTACCATACATAAAAAAGGTGAGTTTGGCACTAATCAACTCCATACTCCTTCACAACAAACATACCGTGTGTTGGAGGCTGGCTCTCTGTACAGTGCACTAAAATGAAGTACATTATGTAGAGAGTCCAAGAATCCCCATGAATTGGTATAGTCAAATAGATAGTACTACCACTCTATTTTGTGGTAGTGTGGGCGAGCAGTTAAGCTTATCCCGGAGTAGTGCTAAGCATTTGTTGTAGTCACAGAGGCAAGAGGCGAGGCACACACTCGAGAATAAATCTGAGACCAATGTTGTAGGAAAATAACACAAATCTTTATATATTTTTGAGAAGCAAGGCTTCAAATTGGAAATAGACTGTGTACAGTTAAAAATACTTCAATAAATACTTTGTAGGCTGTGAACTTTAGAATAAAAGAGATGCAGTACTTTTAGTATCTACGCACTCAGCGGTTGATACTTTCAAAGATTTACCATCGCGGTCAGTGCAGAAAGCAATGGAGCGGGGGTTCTTTGTATTGAGTACAGTGGGTCGCCAACGCAGTCACTGTCGTGGTCGCCAGCAGCAGGTCACTGTATGTCTATGGGAGCACCGCCAACCCGTCGGTCGCGGTTGCTGGGAGGACAGTGCAAGCTTGGTTGGGGGAGTACTGCCGTCACAGTCACCCTTGCGGTCACTGAAAGGAGGACTCCGTCGCTGAGTTTTCGGAGGACCACGCTACCTGGAGTGGTCGGAGGTCTTCTTCACCAACTCGATGAAGATCTTTGGAAATCCAGGTCTCAGGTACAGCAGGAGTCCATGCACACCTGGAGCAGGAGTACCTGGAGCCTTGGGTTATGGATGCCGTTGAAGCCACTAGCAGGAGAGTACGGGCTCTCTGGAGAGGGGCTGTTACCAGCATCGGTCGCTGTGCTGAGAGGATCCCTCGAGGTGATGGAGGCATGCTGAAGGTTTCTTTTCCAGTGGGGATTCGCATCGACACAAGAGCCTCTCCTTATCCACTGTGGTTCTTTACCGGCGGTCGCCAGAGAATAGAGCTGTTAGCCCAAATGTAGGTTCTTTGGCAATTGGTGAAGGCTGGAAGGACTCTGGGGTTTCTTGGAGGACTTGCAGTTCTCAGGAAGGACAGCAGGTCCAGTTGTTGAGTCTTGGTGACAGCTGACAGGGTTTTGCCGGCTTCTTGCTGTTGCAGGGCTCAGTTCCTGGTCCACCGTCTTCTTTTGGTCCATGGAATCTGAAGTCAGGTTCTCGAAGAGCCACCTAAATACTGAGTTTAGGGGCATTTCAGGGGAGGCCAGGTAGTAACCAATAGGGTGCCAAGCTTTGGGGTGTCTACACCCTCTTTATTCTCACCCCACATGATGGGAAGGCACATCCTGTTTCCAAATAGGCCACTATTCCCACCCTCAAGAGGGTGGATAGTGACAAGTGGGGTCTACCTTGCCTGTCCCACCTGAGGGGTGGTTCAGAGGGAGGTAGACACACCTCTTAATTCCAGCCAATCCTCCGGCGAAAGTGGATCAGGACTGGGGGCTCGTCATCTGCTTCTAAAAGCTGCGGCTGGGTGCAGGGTTCAAAAGCAGCATGGCCTTTGAAGCTCCTGCTTCTGCCGAGGCAGATCCAGCGGGGGGAGTTGTGGCCACATCTGCCCAGGGTACACATTGTCTCTGAATCCAGAGAGCTCTGGCTCTCTACCCAGGGGTCCAGAAACATGTCTGGTGATGTCAGGCTGGCTACAACCAGACAGGAACCCCACGAGTGGTCAGTAGGTTTCAGGGGATCCTCTAGAAGGATCTCTTTTGCAAATCCTTTAATAAATCCATCGCTGGGTCCAGCTAGGATTTATTAAGATGAGATGTTTGGTACAAAACATCCCTCGCTACAGTGAAGCCCTCATGAGGCTAGGAACTCATGTGGACGGGTATCCAGCCAATGTACTCTTTATGGCTTCCCTGTGAACTTGCAATGCTCTAAAATGGACTGGACATTGTAGGGGCAACCCTGCTCATGCGGGGACCCTCACCCGAGATATAGTGCACCCTCACTTAGGGCTATTAAGGCCTTCTAGAGGGGGAGGCATGGTACACAGAGCGGTATGCCATGTCGACTCTTCGGTTTGTCCTGCACCTGAACACGTAGCCAGCTATCACAGTGCCACCTTGTCCAGGTTGAGGGGTGCCAGGGGACAATCTACTAGGGATGTATAAGGAAAGAGAAGCTGTGGTAATCGTGGTACATTTTTGGGTAAAGAGATCTGGTGTTGGGGCCCTGGTTGGCAAGACCCCAGCAAACATACAGGCCGTAGTCACATCAACATCAGGCAAAAAGTGGGAGCTAACCATGCAAAAAGAGGCAATTTCCTACACCACGTACCATCCTATAGGGGTGGCGTAACTAAGTTGTGCCTGTGTTCCAGCTCGTCATGTCATGACAATGAGATGAGCTGACTCCTCTCTTACTGGGAAAAGTGCACGGGCACCAACTCCTTTTTCTGCCATCAGCATTGGAGGACTACAACTTTTTCGTGTCCTGAGCATGTTTTTCGAACCCACATAGGTAGTTTTCAATACAGACGCTTCAGGATAGCTAGCCCTCTTCTCGATGATGCCTCCTCAAATAACGCCTAAGTCACCGACGATCAACACTTAATGACCCTGATGTTACAGGCGAATCACTGACAAAATATCGACCTCAAAAATATTGAGGTACAAAAATATTGTGACAAAAATATCGAAGTCAAGAATATCGACATCCTATCTACATCATGGTAAGTACAAAAATATCAAATTAAATATCGATGTCAAAAATATCGTTGTAAAAATATCGTTTTTTTAAATGTTAAAAAAATCTAAAATAAAGTAAATAATACATATAATTAAAAGAAACATAGTTAAAATTATTTTAAAATGTTTAAAAATAAAAACTGATACATATAATGTTAAAATAAATTAAACATATACATATAAAATATTATATATATACTTACTTAATAATATTCATAAATAATTATTTTAATAACTTATAAATTGTTATACACAAAATTAAAAATATATTTAACAAATTACAATATTTTTAATTTTTGTAAAATAAATTATACACAACATTAAGTAAAACAATACAGAAAAATATTGGATAGCGGAGGGAAAAAAATTACTATTCCCACTCCAAAGAGTGCAACAGTAGGGAAAGTGTTGGATAGCGTAGGGGTAAAAATTACTATTCCCACTCCAGTGAGTGCAACAGTAGGGAAAGTGTGGGATAGCGTAGGGGTAAAAATTACTATTCCCACTCCAGAGAGTGCAACAGTAGGGAAAGAGTTGGATAGCGAAAGGGTTAAAATTACTATTCCCACTCCAATAATTGCAACAGTAGGGAAAGTGTTGGATAGCGTAGAGGTAAAAATTACTATTCCCACTCCAGAGAGTGCAACAGGAGGGAAAGTGTTGGATAGCGTAGGGGTAAAAATTACTATTTCCACTCAAGAAAGTGCAACAGTAGGGAAAGTGTTGGATAGAGTAGGGGTAAAAAAATACTATTCCCACTCCAGAGAGTGCAACAGTAGGGAAAGTGTTGGATAGCGTAGGGGTTAAAAATAACATACTTATCAATTAAATAATTGTTTTAATTAAATAATGATTTATTAATAAATTAACAATAAATTATTTATAAATACCAATAAATGAAAATTAATAATTACTTTAATAACATTACATTTCTTCCCACCCTATTCCCCAATAAACACAAAACCCACTCCACATAAAATTTAACACAATTAATATAATTATCAATTAATCAATTAATAAAAATTAATTTACAATTAATAATTAATTAACAATAAAATAATTATCAATGCCAATAAATAATAATTAATAAAAATCAATTACCAATTAATAATTAATTAGCAATAAATTAATTATCAATACCAATAAATATTAATAAATAATTACTTAATTATAATAAATTACTTCCCACCCTATTCCCTATAAACACACAACCCACTCCTAAACTAAATTAACACAATTAATATATTTATCAATTAATTAATTCATAAAAATTAATTACCAATTAATAATTAATAAACAATAAATTAAATATCAATAACAATAAATACAAATTATTAATTACTTTATTATAATTAATTTACTTCCCACCCTATTCCCCTATAAACCCACAACCCGCTCCACTACAAAATGTATACAATTAATATAATTATCAATTAATAAAAATTAATTACCAATTAATAATTAATTAACAATAAATTAAATATCAATAACAATAAATACAAATTAATAATTACTTAATTACAATTAAATTACTTCCCACCCTATTCCCCTATAAACCCACAACCCGCTACGGTACTAAAACGCAAAATTTACTTTAAAAAAATTACTAACTTCTAAACAATTAATACATATATTTAAAAAAATAATACAAAACATAAAACATGTGGAACACATACATATAAAATACATACTAAAATACATAACACTAACATAAACATCGATATTATTAACATCGATATTTTTACTATCGATATTAACAACTTCGATATTAACAAAAACGATATTTCTTACCTTCAGGTCGATATTCTGGTCACCGATATTCTTGATGTCGATATTCTGTCCCTACAATATTTAAAACTTGATATTAATGTAGGTCGATAATTAAAAGTCGATATTTTGACTGTGCACCGTTACGGGCCTCTGCATGCTCTTCAGGGACCACTGTATCTTCTTCGGCGCTCTACAACAGAGAATGCAGACCAGAAGGGAGTGATGGAACGAATGCCCTTCCAACATTGCCCCCAGTGCATTTCCAAATATCTGTGGTCGGACCATCGCGATGTCCGCAACGTTTTCCTTTCACCCTACCACGACGATACCACCAGGGAGTTTTGCTTCACCTTCTGTTAGAAGAAACCCTAAGGTATTGAAGGGAAAGGTGCTGGTCTGATCGCAAGATACGCCTGCAGGAGTCCTCCGAGACTCCATACATCTTTGGGGAAGAAGATCCCTTCAGTGTCGAAGAGTGAGAAGCCTTCAAAAATCCCTGCTGCACAGGCTGCTTCCAGTGCTGAATCACGCTCTTCGAATCTATCAGGCCACGAAGAGCTGCCGGGCATTGAGGCCCCAAATATTAACCAGTGGCTGATATTAATTCAATCGCCCTAAGTGCGAGGGCTATGCCCAGGCTTGGGTGCCGCGCTCGCTGTGACACTGGAACCGAGCTGCACCCAACCAATGAGCCCATCATGGGAAACCAGACTAGGGTTGCTTGTGCACCGGTAACGGAGAGGACCTGGCTTGGCTGTTCTGGCTGGACTGTTCCTATTGGAGCAGGACCACTAATTTGCATATAGCTGGGTCTAATTTGAGGTGATCAAAATAATGAAGGGCTGTAATGCAGCCTCACGTAATTACCAGTGGCTGAGATTATTTCAGGCATTCCACCCATCACTGTTTTCTTTACTTCAGGACTTTGAGCCTCTCCTGAAGACCACCAGCCTCGTAAGAAGACCACATCCAGGGTACATGATCTGGCCCTAAGACCCCTGCCTAAAACCACAAATTTTCCCAGGCTGAGGTAGAGCACCATTCCCGCTGGGGTCCATTATTGGTCCCTGAGCATCGTCAACAAGGACTGCCCTTTCCAGAGCCCTCCTGAATTGGGCGCTGGTCAGCACTGGAACAAAGCTTTGGAGTCAACCAAGCCTCCATCCACCCGTGTCGAAACCCACCTCTCCTCAAGCCCTACATGCGGCAGCAGTGGTGAGCATCCCCGCTCACACCCCAAGACAGCGCACCCTAAGAGAGTGCAGAAGGCACTGACAAACCCGGAAACAAATCACTAGTCAATACCCAAACCCCAATTGGCAACGGAATTCGAGGAATCAGAGGATCCATCATACAGAGCATCCAGGATGATCTTGACACCAGGCAGAAGCATCGCTTTATGTACTCCATCACCAGCAGGGTTTGTGTAAAGCCACCTCCACCGCAGCCATTAGAGGCACTACACCTTAAGAGGAGATGTACTCCATCACCAGCAGGGTTTGTGTAAAGCCACCTCCACCGCAGCCATTAGAGGCACTACACCTTAAGAGGAGATGTACTCCATCACCAGCAGGGTTTGTGTAAAGCCACCTCCACCGCAGCCATTAGAGGCACTACACCTTAAGAGGAGATGTACTCCATCACCAGCAGGGTTTGTGTAAAGCCACCTCCACCGCAGCCATTAGAGGCACTTCACCTTAAGAGGAGATGTTCTCCATCACCAGCAGGGTTTGTGTAAAGCCACCTCCACCGCAGCCATTAGAGGCACTACACCTTAAGAGGAGATGTTCTCCATCACCAGCAGGGTTTGTGTAAAGCCACCGCCACCGCAGCCATTAGAGGCACTACACCTTAAGAGGAGACTCGCCTTCGAGGGTGAAACCTCCTCGAAGCCTCCCTCCCTCTATCTGGCAGACAGGAGGGATGAACCCTCTTCCTCCCCATCCACCTCCAACTACACCCCTTCCACCGTCACTACGCTCACACACACCACTCAGTCTGCCTCTGTCAGAGTCACCGGAGGCATGCCCATTCAACATCTCTGACCTCGACAGTCTCTAGGGTGCCTTCGACCCGTATGATATCTCTTGGACCCAGAACCCACTGATGATCCCTGGGACGACTATAACATGTCTTCCCCACGTGACCACTTTCCAAAGCATCCCCCGATGATATTACGGCCAATCAGGAGGTCATACAATGGGCTGCAGTGTTCTGTAAGGTAGATATGCTCACCATCCAGGTCCAAGCACTCTAAACGCTGATTCACAAACTGCCCTTGGTAGTAACTTTCACTTTTGTCGTAAGTCTCTTCCTCCGCTATTTCCCATGGGAGGGAGTTGCAGTACCAGTGGCTGGCCACGTGTAGTGCTGGACTTATACAAAAATATAAATTACTACAAAAGTGCGCTTTGTGAATACCAAAAAGTAGTAAACTTACTCAAAAGTCTCAAATTTCGCAAAAGTATAAGTTACCTTTGTGAATCAAGCCCTCAAAGTCTAAGCAGACTGTGCAATTCCTGCCCATGCTCAGGGGCATGCTAAAATCTGCCCACATTAGTTTTAAGGTGCCAGTTAAGGCAATGGCAGTCACACCTTAATTTGAATAAAATTATAAACCCCCACCTACCAACCTGTTTCCAGTAAAGCCCAAGTTCCCCCTGACTCCCTGGTGAGTCATAGTGCTGGTAAACGGGCTTCTGCCTAGAAACAGGCCATTCCCGGTGCCCAAATAAGAGAGGAAGCTCAATGTGGTGGGAAAGAGAGTCGCTGTTGGGGCAGCTACGCTTTGGCGGAAAGCCAGCTCGGTAGTCCTCTCGCCACATATGACGGGTCCTCGTGGGAGGGGATGCAGGACCTTGACAAATGTCTTCCTGAGGAGCACCGGAAGAAGAGGAAGGAAATAGTGTGCAAAGGCAAAGTCATCTCCAATGCCAGCATTCACTATGTGTTCGATGACACAGCCTCTAGTGGCCTTAATACTAGTGACCTCCACAGGCACACAGCTATCGCTGCATCTCTGGACTCAAACATGTGATCCTGCAGTGCCTCCTTGACCTCCCGTTCATCAGGGAGCATTTCTCTGCCCCCAGTTCAGTGAGATTCTGCAAAATCCATGGGTGCCGTGCAACCTTCCTCACTCAGAGGTTCCTTTCTGAAACAGCAGTCTGGGGGCGCTAACCCTACTCACCTGATCAGCTGCAGTTTTACCAAAGAGAGCAGCAGGCGTAACGGCAGAGGTTGCTCCAGTAAAATAGCTTCCACCTCAAATGTGCCCTTCCTCCCCCTTTATCACACGTCACCTGTCGGGGGGGAGAACACACAGAAATTGGGTTTCTGGTTGGCAGTGGTATGCACCCTGCCCAAGCAGGAACCACAATCCTAGTCCGGGTAAGTCAGACACACACCCTAAATTAACCTATGCTCTCTGTCTGGTAGCTTGGCACAGAGCAGCCAGGCTTAACTTAAGAGGCAATGTGTACGTTTTGTGAAATACTTGAAACAGTAAAACTGTGAAAACATCACACAAAAAAAATTAATTTACTGAATAAAACAAGACCAAAAGGATAAAAATCCAATTAGTAGAACCGGAGTTATGAATTTTTTAAGAATAGCTTGAAATATAGTGCTTAGAAACACAAAAAGCCAACCGGGATTATCTGGTCACGCTTGACTGGGTCAAATCTGAAAGTTCAGGCCAACCGCGATGGAGCGCGGGTCAGATACAGGGACCAACCTTGTCCTGCTGAAAAAGTACCTTTGGATGGAGGATGCGTCGACATCGAAGACCAGATGCGAGGAGAAGAGGAGGAGATGCGTCAGCTTTGATCCCTTTCAGATGCAGGCGATGCATCAGTTCCAATCTGTTCAGTTGGAGATGCGCCGTCGGTGAACCCATTCCAATGAAGGCGATGAGTCGTTGTCGAGCCTCGCAGCCAGTGATGCGATATACTCGAACAGTGATTCGCCGAAGGAGAAGAGTCGGATCTGAAAACGACGGTGATGCATGAATTTTGCAGAAAAAAGCCTGAAAAACCCATTTCCAAAGGCCCCAGACTGGACTGGCACCACTCGGCAGGGCAGGACTCACAGTTGGCAGAGTCCACAGGCTGTAGAAGGGTTGTTGAAAGTCTCTGATGTCCCTGAGACTTCAAAACAGGAAGCAAGCCCTTGGAGTCACTTTAGTTCTGGGGATGTAGAGATGCAGGTCCAGTCCTTCTCACTCCCAGGCAAGGAGGGCAGCAGGGCAGGCACAGCAGATTAGGAGTCCAGCAAAGTTCAGCAGAGTGACAGTCCTCTCAGTAGCACAGCAGCCCTCCTTCCTGGCAGAATGTGCTCAGGTCCAGAAGTGTACTGAAGTGGTGGTGTCTGAGGTCCAGTACTTATACCCAGTTGTTCCTTTGAAGTGGGGAAGACTTCAAAGTCCCTTCTCTGGCTCCAGACTCACTACATGGGGGTAAGCGAGTCTTTGAGTGGGGTCAGGCACAGCCCATTCAGGTGCAAGTGTCAGCTCCTCCCTCCCATCCTGCCCAGGATGACCCACCAGGATGTTAATGGCACATCAGGATATGGATGGCCAATCAGGCACACCTAAGCTCTCTTTGTGTGCAGCTGTCTAAAGGGAATGCACAAATCCCAGGTTTCACCCACGCCAGACGTGTATTTAGAGACAGGCAGAGGCACTGAAGGGTTAAAGTAAGAAAATGCCAAGTTTCGCATTTTCAGACTTGAAACTTAAAATCCACCTTTATCATAAGTTGTGGTTTTGAATTTTGAGTCCAGAGATAGCACACTTGAAATGTCCATCTGTTGGAACCGGGTTTACCGAGTCCGCCACGGTAGCATGGCGTGAAGCGGGGAAGGCACGCGAAGGCAATGTGTAAGGCAGTTGTGCAGCACACTCTTACTCTGACTCAGAAATGCGAACGCAATAACATGACACCACACCAGGCTTTTGTATTTAAAATCAAGATCTTTTGTAAATAAATTAAGTTGGCATTAGATGAGGCAGATTAATTCAGATCTACATTCAAATTCATTGCATTACTCAATTGGTGCACATTTTAAATAAAGCATCATAGCTCATCAACATTGTAGGCCACTAAGAGGCCGCAGGAATTATCTCCTACACGTAGCACTTAATAACGATCTCAAGGTACGTTAATAAAACAGGGGCCTAGACATGCAGTTCACTTTAGCATATTCAATTACTTAAAAGAAGGCTTTTCACTTTACATTTAAATAGGCCTGCATTAATCTAGGCGCGCCCACATTCAGTACAGTGGGCGTCGCAATTCCAGTACACCTGTAACATAAAACACTTCAACTCAATTCAATTAAATACTTTCCCCCTGTGGTAAAAGACTTCGCAGTTAAAAGCATGGCCTAGGCAGTAATTACAATAGGCATCTGCAATAAGTTATTAAATACTATAGGGAACCCTCGACATGTCCAGTATCCTGGGGCTTCTATGACCCTTAGGGGTTAACTTTAGGCTAGGCCCACTCCTCTCCGGGGCCTCGCCTCATGGGGAAAGTTATACAATTACTTGTGGGGTTAATGGTGGCCCCCGGCCCCCAGTGGCGTTTTGTGGGCCCTAGGGGCCTCCTGGGCTCACCTGTGGTGTTGGTCGTTGGTCGTGCTTCAGGGCGACTGGCACTCCCCCAGGCCCGGCCCGTGTTCTGGAGGGCGGGGCCCGGTAGGGGTACCTCGGCCTTCAGGCCGGACTGGCTGGACGTTGCGGGGCCGGTATCACCTTACTCCGGCCCCCGGGATCAAGGTATGCCGGTGGGGTCGTTGCGGGGCTGGGATCTCACTCCTCCAGCCCCGGGATCAAGGTAGGGTAAGGTTGGCGGGCTCAGGGTCGCAGGGGAAGGGAGCGGGAGCCGGCAGTCCTCTCCGGCCGGCTCCCCGTCTCCCTCTGCACTGCCGGGGCTCTTCCCGGGCTTCCGTCGGCGCTGGGGCGTGACCGGGGCCGGCGCCCAATCGTTGCGCGGCCTTCCTGGGTCACGCCCGGCGACCCCGGTTGCTCGGCAACGGCGTCTGCGGGGCCTGGAGGCCTCGCTGGTGATCGCGCTGGCGATTTCTTGGGCCGCGGCGGTGGCAATTCTTCGGCCGCGACGGCGGCGGGGGCAATTCTTTGGCCGCGACGGCGGCGGGGACACTTTTTTGGCCGCGACGGCGGCGGGGGCAATTCTTTGGAGGCTTCGGTGAGGGCGCGGACGGCGCACCTCACCACACACACCTGAGGGGCTTCCTTCACCTCAGCGCTTCCTCCGGTGAGGGCGCGACGGCGCACCTCACCACACGGTGCCTCTTCTCAGGCGGCGGCGGCGATCTCCTCACAAGGTCAGTGACCTGAGGGGCGACAGAACGCAGGGGGCACCAGCAGCCTGTGGGCAGGGCTGACTGGCAACGTACTTGGGAGCAGCCCAGCAACAGGCAGAAATGAATAGGGGGTGAAGGTCTAGCGCTTCAGGGTACGGCGCTTTACCTGGTGATCCCCAGTTGGGCAGTTTAGGCTTTAGGCCTGGCTGGATGGTCAGGCCTCCTCAAGTTAAGGTGTCTTGCGACTGCTCCAGATTGGTTGCTTCTTAGGCGCTTCTTGTTAGGAGTTTCTTGTCAGAAGTTCCTTATTATAGGTTTCTTGTCAAAGTTTCTTGTCAGAAGTTTCTTCTTATGAGGGGGGGGGAATGAGTTGGTGGTCTGGGAGTGCTTGATGTTCCTCCCTGCACGCTGAAGGTGGTTCCCTGGGTCCCCTCACACTGGGCAAGGTCAGTGGGTGGTGGTCGTTCCTCAGCTATCTTACTCCAGCAGGGCCTCAGCCCTGACAGCAGCAGTAGTGTAGGTCTCCCCCCTAGGCCCTAAAGCCTATACTCCGGCGGAGGTTCTCCCAGGATCAGTGGTGCCTCATCAACTGACTAAACCCAACTGACTAAAAGTTTTCCCTCCAAACCTTTTATACCCCTAGGTCAGGTGACTCTCCCAAAGGCGGCAAAACATAACTCCTCCCACAGCCCTCGAAGGTTCTGGAACCTTCTACATGCCTGGCTATGTGGCCCAGAGGCGGGGATGGAATGGATACTGTATCCCTATGTCCCAGCCTGACCCTGGCTACTAGTGTGTATGCGTGTAAGGCCCCTCTGCAGTAGCAGGGACCTGCGGCAGCCATCTTGAGTGAGTTTCACACATGGTAAAACAACTGGGGGAAAAACGAAAAATTTCTGGGAAAAAGGGCCACGTCCAACACCATCTTTTCCCAATTGGAAATTACACTTTAAACATGTAATAAAGTAATCCCAATGTTAACCTATAGGAGAGATGGTCCTTGCAGTATGGAAAAACAAATGCAATAGTTTTTCACTACCATGGCATATAAAACTTAAGAGTACATGTCCTGCTTTTTACATACACTGCACCCTGTCCATAGGGCTGTCTAGGGCCTACCTTAGGGGTGACTTACATGTATTAAAAAGGAGGGTTTGGGCCTGGCAGGAGGGTTAACTTGCCAGGTTGGCATGGCAGTTTAAAAGTGCACACACAGGTTCTTCAATGGCAGGCCTGAGACATATTTGAAGGGCAACTGAAGTGGGTGGCACAATCAATACTGCAGGCCCACTAGTAGCTTTTAATTTACAGGCCCTGGGCACATGTAGTGCACTTTACTAGGGACTTATAAGTAAATTAAATATGCCAATTCTGGATAAGTCAACGTTACCAATGCTTTAGGGACAGAGCACATGCACTTTAGCTCTGGTTATCAGTGGTCAAATGCCAAAAATCCTAAAGTCAGCAAAAGAATTCAGCGAAACAGGACATCAAAAGGGAAAAAGTCAGGGTAAAACTACTCCAAGGATGCCAGGTCTAACAGTCATCTAGACAGACAACACTACCGCCATTTTCTACCTACGGAAACCAGCTCTCAGCTTCAGCACAGAGGATTTGGTATTGGGTGACCCACTGTGACATACAACTTCTAGTGGAACACCTTCCAGGTGCGGACCTGCTCAGCAGGACACAGCAAGAAGTCCACAAGTGGTAATCCCACCTTCAAGTCCTACAAAAGTACTTCCAGCGTTGTGGTACCCCAAAAATAGACCTGTTTGCACCCCCAAAAATGCAAAATGCCCAAACCTTGCATTTAGATATCCACAACCACAGTCCGTGGCAATTCAGTGAGGTGAAGTAGTCAGGGATCTTTGCCTGTGCTCTCCGGCCTCTCCCACTCCTCCCATACGTGGTGAAAAAAATTAGACAAATGTCTCGGACACTCATCCTGGTGCCTCTCACCGCGGCCAGATACCTGTGGTACTCCTTGGTTCTGGAGATGTCCATCAGCCCCCAGAAGAAGATCTGCTCTGGCCAGATCAGGCATCCAAGCCCCAGACAGCTCTTCCTAGTCATCTGGCACCTAAGCTCTAAGACTTTGTCTATTAAAACCTTCTGTGGGAATGTATGACCTTTCTACGAGATGTGCTCAATCATTCAGGCGTTTGTTAAGCGCGACTACTCACCCGTAAGGGTCTCAAGGCGCTGGGGGTTGGGAGGGGGGGGTGGGTGCAGGTTCCAGTCCATCAAGGAGGGAGTCTGTCGAAGAGCCAGGTTTTGAGGTTTCTTGCGAAGATGGGGAGCGATGTTGTCTGTCTGAGGTGGAGTGGAAGGGCGTTCCAGGCTCTGGCCGCGAGGAAGGAGAAGGAGCGGCCTCCCGTTCTGGTCTTTCTGGTGCGGGGGACCACGGCGTAGGAGAGCTGGGCTGATTGTAGGGTCCTTTGGGGTGCGTGGAATTTGAGTCGGCTGTTCAGGTATGCTGGTCCAGTGTCGTGGAGGGCCTTATGTGCGTGGGTGAGCATCTTGAAGGTGACTCTAGCCTCGATGGGGAGCCAGTGGAGTGTGCGCAGGTGCTGGGAGATGTGGCAGTGTCTTGGCAGGTTGAGGACCAGTCTTGCGGCGGCGTTCTGGATGTTCTGTAGCTTGCGGGTGAGGTTTTTGTTTATTCCGGCGTAGAGTGCGTTGCCGTAGTCGAGTCTGCTGGTGACCAGGGCGTGAGTGACGGTCTTCCTGTGTTCGAGGGGGATCCATTTGAAGGTCTTACGTAGGAGGCGGAGGGTAGGGAAGCAGGAGGACGAGACGGAGTTGATCTTGCGGTCCATTTTGAGCTCGGAGTCCAGGATGATTCCCAGGTTGCGTGCGTGGTCCGTGGGGGTGGGCGGGCTTCCGAGGGCGGGGGGCCACCAGGTGTCGTTCCAGGCATCGGGGTTTGGGCCCATGATGAGTTCTTCTGTTTTGTTGGCGTTTAGTTGTAGGCAGCTGTTTTTCATCCATTTGGCGACGGCTTCCATGCCTTCTCGAAAGTTGTGTCTGGCGGTGTTGGGTTCGTTGGATAGGGAGAGGATGAGTTGGGTGTCGTCTGCGTATGACACAATGTTGAGTCCGTAGGTTCTGACGATGGGGGCTAGTGGAGCCATGTAGACGTTGAAGAGCGTAGGGCTGAGGAAGGAACCCTGGGGGACTCCGCAGGTGGTTGGTGTAGGGTCCGAGAGGAAAGGGGGGAGTTTGACCCGCTGCGTTCTGCCCGAGAGGAAGGAGCGGATCCAGTCGAGGGCCTTGTCCTGGATCCCTGCGTTGTGGAGTCTGTGTATTAGGGTGCGGTGAGAGACTGTGTCGAACGCCGCTGAGAGGTCGAGGAGGATGAGGGCTACTGTTTCTCCTTTGTCCAGTAGGGTGCGGATGTCGTCTGTTGCGGCGAGGAGGGCGTTTTCCGTACTGTGGTTTTTTCTGAAGCCGGATTGGTAGGAGTCGAGGATGTTGTGCTCTTCGTTGAAGGTGGGGAGTTGGCGGTTGATGGCTTTCGCGATGAATTTCGCTGGGAAAGGGAGCAGGGAGATGGGTCTGTAGTTTTTGAGGTCGGTGGGGTCCGCCGAGGGTTTCTTCAGGAGTGGGTTGACCTCGGCGTGTTTCCAGTCTTCGGGGAACGTGGCAGATGCCAGGGAGCTGTTGATGGTGTGGCGGAGCATGGGTGCGATGGTGTCGGCGGCTCTGTTGAAGATGTGGTGGGGGCAGGGGTCCGTGGGGGCCCCGGAGTGGATTGACTTCATATTCTTCAGTGTGTCTTCGGTGGTGAGGGCTGTCCAGTAGTCAATTGCTGGGGTCCGGGTGTCGAGGGTGGTTGGTGAGGGTTCAGTGTGTTGGTTGTCTTTGTCGAAGTTGTCGTAGATGCTCTTGATTTTGTGGTGGAAAAAGGTGCTGAGTTTGTCGCAGAGGTCTTGTGAGGGAGGGATGTCAGTAGATTCGCTGGTGGGTTGGGCGAACTCCTTGATGGCTCATGTAGGCTCAGGCATACATGAGCCTGTTGCACTGCAAAGTGGAAACGATTTGTCAAATACTGCCTCGCCAACACTTTAACCCCTTAAATCCTAGTGTCCATGACATCATCTGCGGTCTCCTACATCTGTGGGAGTCAGGCCTTCCCTATACATCTATACGGCTACAGTTAGCTGATGTTGTGGCTTATCTGCGAAACAGGAAACCTATTCAAGACTCTGATGGTCCAGGCCTTCATGGAGAGTGTTAAGAGGGTTACACCTCCTAGAATACTCCTTGCCTCTGTATCAGTCCTGGGTCCATTCTTTAGTCATGTACATTCTTGCTCCCTCCAACTCCTTTCCTGGAAAGTAGCTTTCCTAGTGGTCATTACTTCTCTCAGACACATTAGCACACTGCAGGTGCTCACTATGTAAGAGCCCTTCATCTAGGTACATAAACTTAGGGTTTTTCTCAGAACCAATCACGTTTCTCACCAGGGTGGTCTCCCCTTCCCATCTCAATCAATCTATGTAGCTACTAGACATCTTTCTTCTGCCTGATTTGGTAACAGAAAATGTGTTACACATGCTAGATGTCAAAAGAGGTCTTATAAATCTTTTTGTAAGTCTATCCAGCTCTTTGTTGCTTTTTCAAGGCCTCACAAAGGCCATCCCATTCTATCATGTCCATCCATACCTGCTATGACAAAACCAAGATCGTCCTAACTGTCCCGCCCAGGGCACACTCCACCCATAAACAAGCATTGGCATAGCCAATAGGTCTCGCCTTTGGGACCTTATAAGTGCTTAGCTATTCAGCATATAATTACTATTACATTACTATTTTTGCCATTCACAAAGCGCATGAGAAGCAGCTCGCTCCCAAGGACATCTACTTACTGGTACAACAGGGTGCGAGGGCCTGCAGCAGCCACCTTGCCGTGCAGAAATAAAGAAAGGGGCACAGCCTTTTGAAGTGGCATCATGCCATGCCCAGAAGGCCTCAGCATTGTCCCAATGGTCATCAAGTTGAAGCCCGGGGAGGGGTCTCTTTTGAGGAAGTGGGAGGGAAAGAAATCAGAAGCACAAAAATTGCACACACATTTTTTTCACTAAATATTGTGCTCTCATTCCATCGCCTGGTTGGTTTTAGATGCACCACAGGTCACAACTAATAACGGTGAAAACCCGGTTACCTCTAGGTACTTTCAACTTTATCTGGATACCCCTTTTCTTGGTGGGAAATTATCTTATTCAAGAACTCCTTTCATCGGGTTTACTAGGATGTCGAATCTCCCATGGAGGTATTGTCCTACCAGGGTGGGGAGAGGTTGCCTACGATGAATGATTATGTGAGTGAGGCTTCCTCGATCATTAAGGTTGGCTATTCTTCTTTTCTTGGGCTTACTCTGATCCACGCCAAAATCTTGGTAATTTAGGTATCAGTGATTTGTACAATAACACTGATATAAATAACACTGATAACCCTACATGATTTACAGCAAAACAGTGCCAGTAATAAATAAAAGGTTACACCCACTAACAGGGAACTGGCTTCCATGCACAAACTGCAAACTCTATGATACAGGGAGTTACCCACTGAGGAGTTGTCACAGAAGTACTCACTGGTAAACCTTATTGCTTACGGCAATGGGTTTAATAAATTCAGTCATTGCACAATAATCTCGGCTATGTGTTTGGAGTTCCAGGAAGAGCGCCTTGAGATCCCTGCAAGCAGCCAGTGTTCGACTGCAGGTAATAAAAAGAGAGAGATTACTTTGACTACTACAACACAGTAGAAATACACCAGTTGTTCGCTCTAACTCCCTAAAACAGGTGGCGGTTGACGGGGGGAAAGTTAAACTTCTAATGGTGATCCTGAGATCTGAAACAGTCATGTACCCTGTGTCCTCAATGTCTGCACCCCCTGCATCATTCTTGCTATGTGTGTTTGGTGATCTGAAACAGTCATGTACCCTGTGTCCTCAATGTCTGCACCCCCTGCATCATTCTTGCTATGTGTGTTTGGTGATCTGAAACAGTCATGTACCCTGCTGTCCTCAATGTCTGCACCCCCTGCATCATTCTTGCTATGTGTGTTTGGTGATCTGAAACAGTCATGTACCCTGTGTCCTCAATGTCTGCGCCCACTGCATCATTCTTCTTATGTGTGTTTGGTGATCTGAAAAATCATGTCAATGGTAGAGGTTTGATTTGCCCTTAAATTGTTAACTGAGCCAGCGCCTAACCAACATTTGAAAACTATACGCTTTAAAGACATTGGCTGTGTTTGTTGGCCTCCCCATAAACAATTATTTAAAACGAAAAAGTAAAGGCATACTGTTGTGCAAGATGGTGACTTACTCCGTAGCACTGGAGTCTGTTCCCTAGCAGTGCGCTAGTCTTGGGTGGGGCCAGGTAACTTGCCCAAACCTGCTATGTCCCAGATATGAGATCCAGGAAGTAGTGCTCCAGCTTGAGAACATGTAGGTTCTCTCACTGCATCAAGAGGCTGCAAGGTGGTCACATTCACTGGGAATGATGTGCTGTCGAGCACGACAGACCCTCGTGCCCGGATGTTTGTGCAGACGGGTGTAGTGGAGGCAACGAGGAGCGGCAAAGTGCTTCAGCGAATCCGCAGACTGTGCCAGTCGGTGCGCACAGGGCTGGGTTGGCCTAGGAGGATGAAAAGCGCGATGCAGGCTAACATCCCCATATTGTTACAGCGTGCATTACCCTCTCGGGACCGAGCACTCTATGTGGGGGCCAGAAGCGCCTCTTAATTCAGCCGCCTGGCAGAGGACATCACGAAGACATGAACGGTCAGGAATGTAAAATACAATGCACTGCCAAGGACTCTGGGATCAGAGGGTTTTTATTCTAAAGGAAAAGGCACAAACTGCTCCGTCTGCAAACGGCAGAAAAGTACCTCATAACGTAAATAACCGTTCAGGAACATCCACTGGGCTATCAAAACACTAAGAAAAACTGATGCTAAATCACCAAAGTCAAAGGCATTCCTTCACTGATCTCGGATGGATGAATAACGAAGGGCACGAGCAGCGTCTAACCTGTTCTTGTCAAACTTCCAACGTATCTCTTGCTCATATTAACCTAAGACACTTTACCCGCTTGAGATGCCACCGATTCACACAGCAGCCACTGGAGGGCAGTAAAGTCAAAGAATATGGACTCACAAATTAAAGCCTACACTCAATGTATAACATGGTCATTAATTTGCGTTCATCAATTTCAGTACCTGCAGCGCACCCCCTCTGTTATTTTGCATTGAGGTATGCGGGTGGCTGTCAATACAGCATACAGAAGCTTCTGGCCCGCACATGTAATGTATAACTGCTTCTAAGACATGGTGACAAATTCACCAGAACAGAGAAGTGGGGAACGAGACTATGTCAGCTTTCTGAAACCAGCGTGGTCGCGAAAGTCATAGTGCCCGTGCTGGGGAAATTAGTACAAGTAACCTGATACTGGAATGCAGCCTGCCGTGCAGCTGGCACACTGTGCGCCGCTAATCACTGCGCTCGCTCCCGAGACACATAGGCTATGGGAGGGAACATTTAAAGATAAGGCGGGACATACCCACGTCTTTGGCCATTTGCGTGCTTTCTTTTGTGAAAGCCTTACGCAATGGCCAATCAAATGCGTAGGCGTAAAAAAAACAAGACGAGGAAAAGCTCTGGGAGTTGGAGTGCTTACAAGAAGCCTCCCATAGGGCAGCGCATGCGCGCTGCGCTAGGGCTAGGCTCGACCTAAAAATGGCCACCATGGATTTATTAGGCAACACACTGCAAGCTGAAATCTGCAAAGCAGCTACCTGGTCCATCCCACATCTTACCGAACACAAGTATGTGGATATACTGGTCCCCAAAATGCGATACTTGTCCAAACAGTCTTAAGGACTTTATTTCAGACATCTGCATCGAACACGCTAGCCACCGCTTTATGAGGGTATTGCTTTTCAGTCTATGCAGAACATGTGTATCTTCCGCCACGCATGCTAAGAACAGAAAATGTTAATTACCCTGTAACCATCTATTCATAGTGTTTAGTGCTGTAGATACACAAGTGCCCGCCCTCCTTCCCAGAAGGCTGTGTTCATATCAGATCTCTTCTACTTTTACTTAGTTAACGCTGGACAGTGTGCATAGTGCACAATACTACGCTGACTCGATGCTAATACACATTCATCCTGTGTGCGAAAAACAAACTTATGGAGTTGGCACCCATGTGCATAAGGGAAGAGTCAACAGACTTCTTAGAAGGAAAACAACTTGCAAACATCTGAGCCTCACTCGATATGGCAGGCGTGTGCAAAGCATGTGAACTTACAGCACTACATTTGATAAACATACGGGTGATGCAGAATTTCTCACCAGTGCTCTGCAGCAGCTGATCCCTCTACTAGGAGAGGACACGTTATAGCGACACTAGCCCTCAGAGCTGCATACATGGGCATAACGACACTCCTGCAGCCCCTGCGGTGTGGGGTACAGTCTTCTATACATAAAGGGGGGCCTCCCCTCAGCTCGTCAGCCCCCTCACCATCCCTTGCAAGGGACCCCACAAGGCTTCCTTATGCCACTGGCTGCATACTTTCACAACCCAATCCCAAGACACTGGTGGCAGTAGCAGCACATCCAAGACAACACAGAACTCATGTTTATCCCGCCTGTATAACTGGCTAATGCCAGAGAGATATTCAGATAGGTGTAGAAACTCTTTTTCAATTGGTTTTCACCATCAACATGAAGAAATAATCATGCTCTCACGAAAATGGAAAGACCTTCTTGAGGGCAACACCGGACGCCACAGTGTGCATTGCCAAACTGATGACAAGGAGAGTGAGTACACCGCGGATCTAACTTCCCTCTACCAGACGATGCAGTCTGACAGCGACGCACAGAATGATTGCCTCATGCATTCAACTTAATATAAATGCTTGACGGTATAAAACCAATTCAGGAATGATTAAGAGAGCCCTGGTCGCAAACACAGAGGGACTGGGATGATCTAGTGGTTGTTACATAGAGAAATAGAGCGGTGGAACACGCACAAACGAGTAAATGAAACTTATTCAACTGGCCTGTCCCGGTGCCATCATAACGTGCTCCAGATCTGGGTGGTGTGAATAGTGGTCAATGGTCAGAACCAGAAAATGTATTTTCACACCTTAAGTGCTTTGCAAGGACAAATACAAAGTAAATTAGTACAACTCCTTACAGACAACACAACGGTAACATGTTATGTCATCAAAAAAGTGGGCTGTCTCCTTCCCCTGTCACAGCAAGCACAGGAGGTATGTAAAAGGGCAATTGCAAAGGAGAGTACATTAGTAGCACACCGCGTACCAGGTGTCGGCAATGTTCAGGCACACTGCCTCAGCAGACAAGTAGTCATGACACAGTCAGTCAGTCAAATATCTTTATTCGGCTGACTTGCAACCATAAAAGAATACATCATAAAAACATTTAAAACACAAATTAAAAATGTGATACAGACAATGGATAATGTGCTTCAGTAATAGTTCATAATCGAGATGTAATCGAGGAGTAATTCAATAAATTAATATATCTACAAAATAGCAGCATAAACTAGAAACAGTGTATAATAAACTTCTAAGGAACCCCTGTCCTGTGGACCATAAAATCCAAGAATAATTCATTAAAAAGAGGACAAAGGAGATCATGTCCCAACAATATTGTGCAACCGGACGGCTGTGGAGATGTATCTGTAGACCATTAACAAGTGAATTCATCATTTAAAAGCTGGAGATGAATAGAAATCATTGCAGGTAAAACCAGAATGAGAACCTTTTGCAACACAAGAAATCGCTAAATACCATCGAGGCTTTGCATCGAGGCTTCAATATCCACAGTCAGAGGGGAATGCACTGTCGATAATCCGATATGGACAATTTGCTTACCATTTCCTGCAATACCACTGATAATACAGGTAATAAACAAGTTCGGAACATCGAAAGTTCAGGACATATATTAACGGGGAACTTGGCTTCTGTGGTCGAAGAGTCGGGATATTTATGTCTAGTAGAAAAAATGTTTGACTATCATTAAGGAGGGAACTAGAAAATGTTCTGAGGCGAAGAGGTGCAGATGCATTAGAACAGGTGTCTCCGACCAGTGGATCGTGAGCTACCAGTAGCTGATTGACACCTTGAGTTCATTTTTAAATAAGCCCAGGGTCACATTTGTCTTTTAAACTTAAGGGAAGTCTGTGTTTATTTTTCATTATGATCATCAGGCTGCAGAGAGCGGACCTGATAATGAGCCGCGCTGGAGTCAGATTTATGACCCAGGTGGGGTACAGAGGTGAATAACTGAAGCACTGAGGTATTTAACTCTTAAATAAAAGTTCTTAACAACTCAATATTGGAGCGGAGAACAAAATGATGTTTCTGAATGCTTTTAAATTTGAGAGAATTAAAATGAAAAGTTACCTTAATGATTCACTTTTCATTTTCTCCCATTTCGAAGTGTCGCATTTACAAGCAGCAGCAGGCCGCTTACTCCTGGTGGCCAGTAGACCCTGTGCCATATTTACAACTGGAAAATAGTCTTTTTTTTTTAAATGGGAGAAATTTGAAGTGAAGAAAACTATTTCTATGAAACATTAAGTATTCATGTCTTTCTCCACTTTCAATTAAGTCAGATGCGTAATTACGAGTTTGGCGGAAGGGATACTGCATCACAAACGTGACGGATATCCCATCCACCGCATTAGGATATAATGGAATTGTAATTTGGCAGAAGACATATCCATAATTTTTCTGATGGAGTTACCCTGTACGCTGTTATGTTTCATAGGGTACCGCAATATAGGCTTGAGTGGTCCCCTAACCCTTCACCTACATTTACAGTACCATTACACTACATAACGGGTTTTGGTATTGACCTTTTACCTAGTTAAGCGCTGCATAAACGTTGTGTAGTTTTCCCCGAAAACTAGCCTCATTAATTATGCATAAGGATTCTCAGAATCACAGCAGGATTACCAACTTCTGCATAATAACCATGTATAAGGGTCATCCCTTCCGTCATCCTCGGCCAACATGACACGGCAAGATAGAATCCCCTGAGGGTACCTTTTGTGTATATAAACACTATATCTTTGCTAGGGTGGGCAGACGAGAAAGACTTCCATGCTGACACACTGACGCGAGACTCTGAGGTTCCTGCACGCAGACACTCCAGCATTCAGTGGTCTGACATCCCTCGCGGGGTGTCCATCTCGAGACCAAGACAGGGTCCCACAGTCTCTCAATTCAGGTAATGGGGTTGACTTCAGCCTAGGGGGATTCTTGGCTCTACACCTACATACATGCTAGGTACACTTGGGTACATCTAGTTAGGGTTGCATCGTAGGAGTACGCATTATTATTGTCATGTATTCATATGCTTGCATATATCCATTATTTTAGCACTATGGTAGAAATCTACCATCCATTTACTCTGTTGGTGCTTAATATCGTTTATATCTGTTTCTGTCTTATGGTTGTTTCAGCACACCTATTTTACACTAGAATGACGCTGGTTCAATTAAATACTTATTGAAAACGTCCCCACCGTTTATTCTGTGTATCTCTCTGAGACAAAGTGAGCACGAGTGACTGAGCGAAAAGTACTGCACTGTTTCCATGATCCCTGATTGGACAGAGTTGTCACGTTCGATAGTTGCCAGGAATTATTCTCTCCTTGGAAAGAGGAGTTTACAGTGGCACTGTGAGCTAGCTGGTATACAGGTAAACTTACCCGGTGGGGGTGTCTGGAATCAGTCTGGACACCAATCCCACAGTCTATGTTGTCTAAACGCGCATATCCTATACAGGTTTATTTGAACTATACGACATGGTGCCGCCAACGTTGGTTTGGTTCTTATTTAACGGTCAAATCTGAGTAGTTCAGTCGTGCTTTTCTCAGAGACCCCTACTCACATCTACCCAGAGACGTCTGGATTGGGAAGGGAAAAATCTGCCACAGTTGAGTAGGCATATCCTATTTATTGACTGTAGGGTTATTCAAGCTTGAAGGACAAATAGTCCCTATTGTGCATAAAACCTTATCTCAGTCTCCTTGAAACTTTTTCAACAATGGCTGACGAAGACAACCCTGCGAATGCAGGGGAGGAAGGAGAACAGGAAGGCAAAATAAACATTTCAGAAAATGTCAGAACTGCCCTTACTCAAAAGCTAACGGACTACGGAGTCACAGCTAGGGGTGGGACAGTAACATTCGTGATTGAGGCACACGAATCATATAGAACAGAGTCATTCTATTCATGGGTTAAATTCCTACCAGCAGATGCACGCACAAATACATTTCATTCTTACACTGAAGATGACACACCAGAGGAATACTGTCCTTATGAGGACATTGAAGTTCCGCTCACCTACCAGGAGCACATAAACTAGTTTAAAGGTGCCCTCCCACACACAAAAGATAAAGTAAGACTCTGTCCGCTTGGCAGAGACGGAGCGACTTGGCCGGTCCTAGCGGCTTATACACCGCACCCAGACATTGACACAATGCCGGTAACAGACTTACGTCCGCTACACAAAGAAGTAATAAAACTTTACAGAAACCTGACATAGTTTGTTATGAGAACACTCGCACGTCAGCCAACAAGGGCTACACCAGCAGGACAAATTCAGGGATCTACAACTAAAATTACACCACAAACGCTACATGCAGTTATGGGTAAAATGCCCACTAGACGTGAGCAAATGCCATTCTAGATAGCTCAGAAAATAACACAGTTAGAGGCAGGGTTTCCGCACACAAGCCCTCAAGAAAAACACAGAATGCTAACAATCTGCTTGCCAATGGGGATAGCTCCTCAGATAGAGGATTGTACCTCTTGGGGTACAGTTTTCGCTGCCATATATACCAGAACTCATGGTATCCCTTCAATAGCAGTCATACCAGAGGTATTAAGACAAATACAGAATGAGTATGGAGCAGAACCTGCTCTGAACTTAGGGATGAAATTGTAAGGAAATGTTTCCCAGGTTTCAACTATTATACTAGCAAATGTAAAAGGGGAGGCAATAGCAGTGGCAATACGCCAACGCCTGAGGGATTTCACTCCTTTACAACAGGAGCGTGAGTTACCTAAAATTATCGAAGACAATTATGTCAAATTAGGCAGATATAATTTGGGAGCTAGAGCAACAAAACCTCAACTCATGGGTGGTCCTGAAAAGGACAACACCAAGCAAGCACCTGATTCTTCCAAGAAGAAATAGGACAATAAAAAGCAAAAGAATAGAGAAAATAGGTCACAATCCAGGGGTAGGTCTCCTCAACAGGAGACCTCAGGAAGGAGGTACAACCTTAGTAATCGTGATAACATAAAAAAACCTGACAGGTATCAGGATACTGATACACGTTCCTCTCATTCCTTTCAGGGTTCATCAAAAAACTATAAGAGGGAAGGACGGTCAGAACACAGAGAAGAAGAACGGACAAAGTCCAGAGACACACAGCGTACTTCGGACTATAATATCAAAAAAGAAGATAAACAAAAATCAAAACCCCAATTTAAAAAGAAGAAGGTAGCAGATCTTAGAGTTAGACATGCCCAGAATTCTGAGGACTCAATTTCTGAACAGGGAATGGGCTCTGACGATGCTAGTCAGCGCAGCAGAAGTAACAATAGCTCGCCAGAACCTGATGGAATTTCTGGTGACAGAGGCGTTGAATGAACATATCAAGGTGGAGACACCTGATACAAGGGTAAGTGTCCCACACCCATTATATGAAATAACACTCCAAATGGAGGGAAACAAACCCAAGAAAATTAAAGGTATCTTTTGGGAGAACCTGACTTATGGCTATGACATCCTTTTGGCTGAAAAAGATTGGCCGCCTGAAATCGTTATGGAGTGCCCAAAGGGAGAAACAGTAATTTTATCGGCTTTCTCCGACCTTGTACCAATATACTTAAAGCATACATATGCGCAAGAGTGGGCGGTAGGACTTGGTCCAGCGTTATATCCCAACTATGTAGGGTGGGATGCTAAGTCACCTCACCATGAAATCCCAGTAAAAACTACTCCAACTCCACAGAGACAATACCCTATTAAACAAGAAGCGAAGAAACAGATCAGGGAGATCTTAGATCAACTTGAATACCAAGGTGTAATAGAAACTTGCACATCTTCAATGAATAATCTTTTGTTTCCTGTGATGAAACCTGATAATTCATATCGTCTAGTTTTAGACTACAGACATCTGAACACATGCACAAAGACATTTTCAGTACAGAACGCACACAGTGCCACATTGATGAATAACATTGTGCGGAAAAAATACAAAACAACACTAGATATCTCAAATGGATTTTTCTGCCAAAATATAGCACCTGAAAGCAGATATTTGACAGCATTCTCAGCTCTCGGTTCCCAGTGTCAATTCTGTAAACTGCCCCAAGGGTATGAGAATAGCCCTGAGCTGTTCTCAGCTAGGGTAACAGAGTTACTTCAAAAATTGGGTGAGGGGGCATTGTCCTATGTAGATGATATTTATCTGACGGATGATGATTTAAAGGATCATTTGACCAGGGTGAGCAACATAATTTTGGGGTTCGCCTCTGAGGGCTACAAATTCAACTTAAAAATCAAAAATAGCCCACCTCTAGTCCTATTTTTGGGATACGAGTTGTCAAGTGAAGGGAAAAGCCTAGCAGCTACTTTTTAGAAAAGTGTGCACTGCTCCAACCTCCAAAACTCTGAAAAACTTTCAAATCATATTGGGATTCCTAAATTTTGGCCGAACATACATTTTGGATTATGCAGAAAAAGTAAAACCTTTCTACGATTTAATCAGACTTGATTTTTCAATTAGACATTGGACACAGGAACGCACAGATATACTTCGTTCCTTACAAACTGACATGATAGCTTCAAAACACCTACACACACGTGTAAATACCACAAATTTGGTGATCCGTGTAATAGCGGGACAATCAGGGTACACTTACTTAACCTTCAATGAAGGCGAAACAGTACCCATAGCATACACATCACACTTGTACACAAACGCTGAAATGCGTTTTGCTTCAACAGAGAAAATTCTGACAGCAGTACAGACTGCTGTAGTGAGAGAAAGAGCACTGGCACAGGGGAAACAAATAATTGTCGTAACTCCAGTACCGGCCTTAGAGGCTGTTATGAAAGCTGGTGTTCTGAACAGCTCTACATCTGCGATGGATACAATGGGCTAATTCTCTCACTGCAACAGATGTAGACTACAAATTTGATTCTACAATAAAGCGCAAGCATTCCTGCAATACAAACAAGAATATCCTCTCCCACATGAAATAATGTCTCTAGATCAGTCTGAATACATTATTTACACTGACGGTTCTGCTCAGCCTGCCATAGGAAGTAAACAGCAATACAGCGCAGCTTGCTTGATTGTAAAAGGATGTATGCAGGATGGCAAGTTCCATCCTAGCAGTACGAAGAAGCAATCTCTAAGCGATTGCATGGCACAGCTGGCAGAATTAAAAGCACTATTACTGGCACTAATACAAACTGATCGAGAATTTCCCACAGTCATAGTGTGCGATTCGTTTTACTGTGTCCTATCTTACAATGAATATCCTCACTACTGGGGTCAGAATGGGTTTAAAGACTCAAAAGGTTGCACAATAAAGCACAAAATGCTTTGGGAACAAGTGGCAGAGTTGAAAAAAGATTTGCCAAGAGCTTAAGTGATACACAAGCTGAGTCATCAACGTGATGGCGTTCACGTTGAAGGGAATTTATTGGCTGATGAAGCCGCAAAAGGGGCAGTACGAACTGTTGCCGTAGCTGCAATCACTTGTTCTAGCACGAGAATAGACGGAAGCACAATGGTAGCTGTCGTATCATGCAAAAACAGCACAGCCTTGCCGAAAGGTTTTCCACTCAAATACTCCTACAAGTTAGATGCGAAAAATATTCCATATGCTCAAATTCCAAGAAGGGTGGATAGAGTAAGACCAAACATGGATCACAGGTTAGGTTTAATTCTAGCTGCACATGAGGGTCTGTGTTTGGGGCATGCAGGGATTACTGCGAAAGTTTCATTGCTGAAACAACGCTATTGGTGGCCAGGTCTGACCAAACAGACAAAAGCGTTTGTAGTTAAGTGCGACATTGGTCAGCAGATGAAGGGTTCGACTGTAGCACGTCCACCACACACACCATTACTAATATCAGACAGACCTCTCGCATGTGTCTATTTGGACCACTGCAGCCTCTTACAATCTGATGGGGCTAACAAGTGCATCTTGGTGGCAGTGGATTCATGTTCTAGATTCCTGTGGGTTTGGCCTCAGCGCTCGGCTGAAGCTCGAACTGTTATAAAAGATTTGCGAGTCTTCATAGGGACATACGCAGTTGGCACATTACAATCTGACCATGGCCCCGCGTTTAGCTCTAGGGCTTACAAGGAAGCTATGGGAAGTTTGGGTGTTGCATTGCAGTACTCCTCGCCGTACCATCCTGAGGGAAATTCAGTCATGGAGAGGAAAAACCAGGACTTAAAGCAATCTTTAACAGCAAGGGTATTAGGTTCGGGTGGCAGTTGGGTCAATCACCTATATGGGTACAGCGTGCCCTCAATAATATGCCAAGAAGTTCTCTAGGGGGTGTCACTCCTTATGAAGTCCTATTTGGGACGAGAATGTGGGTACCTGATCTCGATTATGAAAGCACAGTGGCAGATGAAAAACCTTTTGATATCGATAAACGTTTGGCTGTTTTACAGGATCTTAATGAATTCCGGGCACTACAAAGCAACGTGCAAGTAAAACGCACCACCACTGGGGAAGTGAAATCAGTAACAGCAAGACCTTCCTAGATCCCAAAACTCAGGGATCTGGTCAGAAAAAAAATTGTGGACAAGAAAGAATTTGGGCCATCATACAGAAAGCCTGTACCTGTCCTGGCTGTCGAAGGAACAAGAACAGTACTTCTTCTGCCTCTTGCCGGCAAAAAAGAGAAGAGATTCGTCTCAATTGATCTGATCAAACCACACTATGTGGCTGATTCTGAATTGCAGGCCACTTGGGCTCCTGGGTAGCCTCCGCTCTCCTCTTGCTACCATACAGGAAGTTCAGATGGAAAGACTTATAACATTCGAAGAGTCTACAATTAGAAGTAATGGAGTTTCCAACAATGAAATGGAACTCGTTCCTATTGAAATTGAACAACAGCAAAATTCAAGTGAGACACAAATATCAATTTGGCCAACCTCTGACATCTACATCAATATGCCTCTACAGTAGACAACTGCCAGTTCAACAAAACCTGCTGAGCTACCAAAGATAGATCGAACTGCATCTGGCTACTTCATCGATTTCAACAATTTTTCTCTGGATCCAAGTGAACCTGAGTCAGCGCCAGGTCCAGTTTACCGCAAAAAACGACTTCACGATTTCTACATTTTTCTAAAACAGACATATCTAGTTTCACCATGGTTACAGCTCTGGATAATCACTGGCATACTGTTCCTACTTTTCTGGATAGGTTTAGTGACTGTCTTTTCTTTGATCGTGAATGGACACTATCTCCCAGAACGCTCTGCAGTGTCAAAAGTGAACTTGATATTGAAACATCATACTTCAACTCATCGTGAACAAAGAGAACTGTCCTATGAGGACATTACAGCAGTTCCAGTACCTGACGGAATAGTTTGGGATAGAGTTTCATATGATGTATTTGGTCCCACTGAACTTTTAAAAATAACACGTGTTCAAATTTTCTTTAAATGATATCATCACCTCAAGTACATATTCTGACGATTGGGATTTTGAAACTGTTAATAATATGTTGTCTGATTTAAGAACTGTCTGCAGCATTTACGAAAAATGAAACGTTTGATGATTTTTGTGATTTTAACACAATGTACTGTTATCAACACTATGGTCATCATTTTCTGCACCACATAATATTTTCTCATACCACCAATGGGAACATTGCCCAACACCACCAAAAGGTAGTTCACAAACGTTTGCACAAGGTTTGCTTATTTTTCTGGATTCAATACTGCTGATCCACGATCATATTATTATAAGCTTGCACCTACATCTGCACAGAAGAATATGCTTACTATCACAAAACAGATATACTCTGCATCCTTTATTGCCCAACTGTCTGAACAGTGTTTCGGCTTATGGAAAGACACTATAGACATAAAATCAGTCTGAGGTACTAAGGAATGGCAGATTCAGGGAACTGAGGCACTATTTAGAGCATGCCTCATACCACAACAAATGATTTTTCTGAACAACACTGTGCAACAGACTTCCTGTCTTGGGGTAGCCAAGATTAAGGACTTGAACACACCTTGTATTCCCTCACTTTCACACTTGGATGGATGGCAAAATTATACGGAAAAGGATGTGGGTACACTAGATGACATCATGCATGGTGTATCATACAATTCAACAGACTCCAATTGGAAGGGATGGTTAGTTTGGCCTATCGACACAAATAGGTGTCAGTCAAGATTCATAGGTACCGCCGAAGGGTTTAGTATCCATAGGCCTGACTCACGATATGTACAACGAGAACATCCGGGGGGTGGTGACATCATACAGTGTTGGGAAGTTATGCCTCGATTGGCTAAGAACCTCAACACTGTCTCAGGTGAAACAACACTTGTCCCTCCTGTCAGATGACATGGATCTCAGGGACTTTTTACTAGGTCCCCGAAAGCCACGTAAGAAACGCTTCTTATACGCTGTTTATAATGAAATTTGGACAATCTCCCAACAGGAAGCTCTGGAGAGATTACATGAAATTGACTGAATTAACCTAGAAAAGGCTTTGGCTGTGGTTGAGAATGGCATGACCACACTAACATCTAGGATTTATTCACTGGGCAACATTGTATCTTCTGCTATAGATATAATGAAACAGGATATGTCCATCTTACAACACGGACAATCACAGTTACGTTCTATTATGTTATTAAGCTGGATGCTACAATCCCTGCGCTCTGGTTATGTGCCCTGGAGATATATCAACAGTACGTCCCTGTTCTCTGCATATAATTTGACTGAAAAGCAGACAACAATGGCACAACGAGATGCAAAATATACAATGCTGCGCATTGAAAAATTAGAGCAATTACCTCTCACCATGGCAGAATCACCGTCCGCAGAATGGTTAATTCATGGCCATATAATGTTACCAATAACAACTTTCCAGTTTCAATATTGCCTATCACACCACCAGCTAGACAGGTATGAAGCAATGGCTAGGGAATTAATCCATGAATCTTTGGAATTACAGTATAGATTTTGATGCAGGAATGGGGACACTGAAGTGTTTCTCAGCGGTACAGACTGCGTAGAATTTGTTGAGTGGATCTCTCATTTGCCAGGACATTATGCTTCATGGGGCCTGTAATGGTTCAGTAGCAAACTTGTCATGAAAGGGTCCCCAGCTGCTGTGATTAAGCCAGTGTTCAGGCTGCTTTCAAATAGGTGTTACTTGATGCTGAATGATCAAGGTTGGTGTGGGATGCTTCCAGGCATCGCATATCTTGTCACTGTAAGCTCCAGGGTTACTTGTTGTATGCAAGTATTGTTTCCACCACTGAACACAGTCAGGGAGGCGCCGTTATGGCCTTCATTGAATGTTTCCTTTATATGGTTTGATACTCTGAGCCGAATGAAAGCCATGCTTTTACAGAAAGATGTGCCCTTAACCTCCGCCTGAGAGACCTTTGATCTCCAGGTTGCAAGCTCTTCAGCTGAGATACAGGCACTAATACGAACTAACTGCCCTTTCCATTCCAGAGAAAAGGTACAGCGTATCTTTAACATGTCTGATACGAAGGGTATAGTACACCTATGCAAGACCATAGGTTCTGGACTGTTAAGCACCTTTCAGACAGCCTTCGGAGTAGTTCCAGCCTTTATACATTCCGCATTCGGAAGTGTTTTTGGAGTGCTTGGGTTAATCCTGCTACTGCTAATGGGTATCCTGATTTTACTTTTTCTGCTACGCAATGGACATCCCAGTCACCAAGGAAATGGAAAATATGCTCTTATGGCAACGTTACTGTGATCGAATGGTACTCCATCTTGGCACACCTCGACTTCGGTAGCTAAGCGAGTCTTGGTTCCTATCATTTCGACTAGTCTGGATTGACTGTGTTTTGCCTGTTCTCCGCTGCTTGTTCTGCGGACACGAATGTGTGTTGGACCTCTGTCTAACACTTCCATTGGTTGCGCCACCGGACGTGGATGCATTGCTGGACCCGTTAAAGGCTCACGAAGTGCACAGTGTCCCCAGCGTATTCCATTGTTGATGTCAGCATTCTTAGAGCCACCACGGGACGCATCAGCTCCTGTTGGATCGGATACTGGCTCTACTACAGGCACACAGGCTTTGGATACTACAATCGCTGCCCCAGCATCGGCTGTGGGAACTGAGGAAGATCATCTTTTTTCAATTGACCTGATCTGTGAGGTGTTACAGGGACTGTCGTCTGCGATGGCAAGCAGCAGTGATGTTACGTCTCCCACACAGGACACATACACATTTGGCTCTCCGTGTGCTGGGAAGAATTCGGCCTTTTTTCAAAACAACCAAAAATTGGGATTATAAACCAAAACTTTTTCTTTCTATGCTGTTACTGAGCTTCATGGCTTTCAGACGTACTCACTGGCTCAGACTATTTATATGAACATATTTTTAAAGGACTTTTAGAGTTTAATTTTTAGAGATTTTATGAATTTTTAGAAGCCTTTTAACCGCCTTTTTAAAAATGTTTAAATACTTGATTAGAAGGGCATTCCCTTTTTAGTATGTCATCCGGTCGGATGAGGAGTGGGTGTTATGTTTCATAGGGTACCCCAATATAGGCTTGAGAGTCCCCTAATCCTTCACCTACATTTACCGTACCATTACACTACATAACGGGTTGTGGTATTGACCTTTTACCTAGTTAAGCGCTGCATAAATGTTGTGCGGTTTGCCCGAAAACTAGCCTCATTAATTATGCATAAGGATTCTCAGAATCACAGCAGGATTACCATCCCCTGCTTAATAACTATGTATAAGGGTCATCCCTTCCGTCATCCTCGGCCGACATGAAACAGCAAGGTAGAATCCCCTGAGGGTACCTTTTGGATATATATATACACCATATCTTTTGATAGACTTCAATGCTGACACACTGACGCGAGACGCTGAGGTTTCTGCACACAGACACTCCAGCTCGCAGGGGTCTGTAATCCCTTGTGGGGTGTCCATCTTGAGACCAAGACGGGGTCCCACAGTCTCTCACTTCAGGTAACGGGGATGACTTTATCCTAGAGGGATTCTTGGCTTTACACCTACTCACATGCTAGGTACACTTAGGTACATCTAGTTAGGGTTGCATCGTAGGAGTACGCATTATTACTGTCATGTATTTATATGCTTGCATATATTCATTGTTTTAGCACTATGGTAGAAATCTACCATCATTTTACTCTGTTGGTGCTTATTATCATTTATATCCGTTACTGTCTTATGGTTGTTTCAGCACACCGATTTTACACTAGAATGACGCTGGTTCAATAAATACCTATTGAAAACGTCCCCACCTTTTATTCTGTGTATTTCTCTGAGACAAAGTGAGCACGAGTGACTGAGCGAAAAGTACTGTACTGTTTCCACAATCCCTGATGGGACAGAGCTGTCATGTTCGATAGTTGTCAAGAACTATTCTCTCCTTGGTAAGAGGGGTTTCTAGTGGCACTGTGAGCTAGCTGGTTTACAGGCTAACATACCCGGTGGGGGTGTCTGGAATCAGTCTGGGCACTGATCCCACAGATTATGTTGTCGAAACGCGCAGATCCTATATAGGTTTATAGGAACTACACAACAGCGCCAAACTCGTAATCAGGCCCTCAATGTTTTATGTAGCATGCTTATTCACTTAAAATTCCCCCCATTGAAATACATTTATTTTTATGTTACAAATATGGCACTATGTCTGCAGGCCACTGGGAGCAAGATGCTTGGCGTCTGTAAATGTGACACTTGTTGGCTGCTGTACTCAGTTATGTGCCGGTAGAAATACATCTGACGACTATTAGGAAAGGGGTTCGACAAAGAGGGTTTTTTGCAGTAGCAGTCATTAAAGACTTCCTAAAAGTGGCTGAAACCTGTACCCTCAAGTACAGTACCACCACCTCAGTGGAACTTAAACCTAGTATCAGGTGGGTTAATGATAGCTCCTTATGAATTTTTGAATGAGAAACCCTTCAAATTTCTTATTCAGCTCTTCTAGTAGCAATGAGTTCTGTTCGAAGGGTTTGTGAATAGAGACAGTGACGGGAGAAGTCAATAGAAGAAGTCCATGTTTTGTACCAAAGGTAGTGTCACCTTTTCATGTCAATCAATCAATGCTATTGGGAGTCTGGGGGTTTATTGACAAAAGAAGCTTTATCGGCCTGTGAGTGAAAGTTTCGCTTCGCAGCAATGAGTGACGTGTTCATAGACACAAGACAAGATGCAGATGTATCTACTCATGTACACAAGTTTTACTTATGGTCACATCTACTTCTTACAATGAGCTCTAGAATGTTCTAGTCTAGCGATCCTGGGAAAGGAAAAGGTTCTCCTCAACCTGTGTTGACAGGAGAATATGGTAAGAAATGGGAAAACGGGGGGTATTTACAACATGTTCAATCTCACAGTGCGCTTGTAGCAGTCAGACTTCCATTAGCCTATCCTTTGAAGAATCTGTCCCGCCAACCCCATACTTGCGGCAGTGGTCGCTGCGCCAATCCGAAATGAATGGGAACCGTATTCTGCAGGATCTAAACCTACTGACCCCAGAGCTCGGCTGAGCACCCTGGTAAATTGGAACCTCGTGAGTGGCGTCCCATCCTCATGTACCAAAAGAGGGCCCCCGCCCATTGCACCCAGTGAGCCATAAAGGATTCCAGGTTGCCCAGCGGACAACAGTCATTCCCTGAACAGTGGCGTAGCTAGGGGGAGCGGGGGGGCGGTCCACCCCAGGCGGCACTATTTTGGGGGCGGCGGCCGCGCAGCACTGGTGGCCTGTGGCGGCGGCCTTTATAATTTATTTGAGGACACTCAGGTTTCAGATTGCTGATGTGTGACATTTTCATAATTTCAATGACTATGATAGACAATAGAAATTACAGCATCACAAATATTGAGTAACAGCAAAGCCACAGGTCATTTGCAGCAGTTTTCAGATCTTCTTAGAGTTTCTTGTTGCTCAAATGGGTGCTTCAGTCGTCTTCATTGCTTGATTTCGCTCGCGCAGAAGTGTCACTCATAGTCATTGAAATGTCACTCATATTTACACTGAAATTATGAAAATGTCACACATCAGCAATGTGAAACCTTGGCAGCTATGGAAGGTGTTTAGGGTCTCGTCAGCAGGCACTTGGCGTGTATACTTCATGATGGTAAGACACTTTTTTCATAAGTTGATACTGTGACTTACATACTGAGAGGTGCCAACCTCGAGCTTTGGGAGGGAAAGGTTTGTGTTTTTCCTGAATAGATGTCCCATACAGTGACTGCTTCCTAAATTAATTTAAAGCACGATCTGTATTATGTTTTATTAGCTCTTCTGCTTCTGCATTCACCGTCCTGTAGCACTGAAAATCGCAACATACATTAGTGTCGTTGAGCAACATAATTCAGAAAGTTATCCTTGTCAAATACATGCTCAGAAAGCGATTTAAAACAGTGCACGTTATATTTTATCACCTAAGGAAACTGATGCAGCCCAGCATCAGTCCACAGACATTAGGTACCCGAACTCACTGTCTCTCCAGTGCAGCTCTCTTTTATCCTCTCTCTGATTGGCTGAAAGCGCTTACCTGTTTATGTGCTACAGTACATTTATATATAGCTTTCTTTGTGCTCATGACTTCTCTTCAACGTTACAAATGGGGAATGTCATTTTCTGAATGGCCATTAGTCTAGACACTTTCCACATTATTACCACTACTCTTTCTGACTTTAATAGTTGTTCCAGGCTTTTGTGTTTAACATTAATGGGACATCCGTCGTCAGCTGGGAAACTGATAAACAAGTGCTCCTCCTGCCAAAACGTATGGTGGATTAATAAAAAAAAAAATGAAACACTGCACACCCCTTTTGTTGCCTGTGTCAAACATTAACCCGTCCTCTTTTGGTGTGTCAGCGTCTGCCATGTTTGGATTTTCTCATAACAGGACATACCATTTTACCCACAACACCGCCCTGGCTGGCTGTAACTTATGTGTGCCTCACCCTCACTCCCCTGAGCCTTGCCCGATGCAGAGTGTCTGAGGCGAGTGTCTGAGGCCACTGTCCAATTAGGTTACATGGGCACTAGGGTAGTTCCCTTCCATTTCTGGTGCTTTGCAGCTGTTAGAGTTGAAATGTCACCCATACCGACCCCTACGGTAGAGACCCTGCCACCACTGTGGAGTACTGGAGCCTGAGGAAGGTAAGAGCTAAACGGTTGTCACGAGGGGAGGAAAGGATCTTTGGTGAGTGGCAGGGCAGTGGGCACAAGACAAGTCCTATAAAAAGAAGTGGGGGGACTAACCAAGTTAGGTAGGCAGTCAGCAAATGACATCATGACACGTGCCATCCATAGCTGCCAAGGTTTCAGATTGCTATGTGTGACATGTTCATAATTTCAGTGTGGTTATGAGTGACATTTGACACTTTCTTGCGAGCAAAAATCAAGCAATGAAGATGAGGAAACATAAATATCAGAAATTAGACCCATTTGAGCAACGAGAAACTCTTAGAAGATCTAAAACTGCTGCAAACGCCGGCTGCAGCTGACTATAATTAAAATGACAGCTTTGGACATCGCTAAGAATTAGCACCAAAAAGAGCAAGGACTGTAGGAAGGTGGAATCTGACTGCATGGTTGCCCCCATTTTTTTCCTGGTGTTTTGCTGGTTTTCGACTTAGTTTGGCTGGAATCCTGCTATTCAGGACCCCAGCCTATCTGCTTTCCCCTCAAATTGATTGCATGTACTTTAAGTACACTCCAGATTGGATTCTGGGGTACCCTTATAAGTCCCTAGTATATGGTATACTATGTACCCAGGGCATAGGTACCCCAGAGGCCTCCCAGGGGCTGCAGCATGTATTATGCCACCCCCGAGAGGCCATTCAAACTGACACCACAGGTCTGCTACTGCAGCCTGTGTAAGGTGGTGCATGTACCCCTTACTTAGATATAGGTTCACTATATCTATCCTGATCACTGCACATATAAACCTATCAGTCACCCCTATGGCAGGCCTTATCAATCCTGAAGGCAGGGTGCTGGGTTTTATGTGAGCGGGTGCCCATGCATGAGCAGAGCCCCTCTGCAGCCTTCGGAACCACTATTCCGGGGTTGTCTGTGATGCAGCCAACCATATACTCAAGTGCATTATAACCTCGCGGTAAATGCTAACTTTAAAATGGCTGCAAGGAATTATGTCGTGTTTGGTGTCAAACACCTTGGAATCATACCTCCACACCAGTAACTGGTGTGGGAGGTATGATTCCTCCCTCCTAGAGGGAGAAATATGACAGCACCGGTACACCCGGTACCAGCTTCACAGAGCCCTGGCATCACAAAATGGATGCTGCCAGCCACAGACACGAGTCTGCCCTCCTGCTGCTGGATGAAACTCCGGCAGGGGAAGGCTTGACAATAGGTTTCCAGTCACAGGGAGGTGTGACCACCTCCCAGACAGGCTTTAGTGTATTGTGGCTGGGTGGGTGCACTCCAAGAGTGTTTTGATGTCTGCACTGGGGGCACATTTGGTGTCCCTGTGCATAGTCCAGCTCAAACCGGTTGCAGGGGCACTCAGCCCCTGCTCTGGCGCGAAACTGGACAAAGGACATGGGTGTAGCCACCCCTCTGTCCTGACCCTCCCATAGGTGGGTCCCCAGAGTTTGTCCCACCCCTTTCTTGGGTATAAAGTAGGAACCCCTGGCTACAGGACTTTAGATTTTACCTGGACTAAACACTGCAACAGAAACCAAGTACTTCGACGATCTACACTACGCTGGATGACTGAAGAATCTCCCTTGGAGTAAAGGAGTTACTCCCCTGCAAGGCAGGCACCTTTAACGCAACTGACCAGTTGGCATCTCCGAAGCTCCTGAGGACTCCGAAGAATATTGCCACACAGGAGGTGGGTTCCCGAGGTCTCTGAGGTCGATCTGTGTCCACAGCAAGTCTGAGTCCCGTATCCCTCGTGGTGACCATGCAACCCGAACCGCTGGACACCGCGTCTATTTGCAGAAGCATCAGCTTTCCGGCGACCCCTGAGGCTGAGCTTTGGGTTACTTGTAGCCCTGACCCCGAGCAGTAATTACACTGAAGATTGCTGGCCTACACTCAACGAGGGTTCCGTGGGCCGCCATTTTGTGATTCCTCTCGAGGTCCCTTCGCGATCCCTGGTCCGTTGACCTGTGGGTCCCAAAAGAAGGCAACTCTAACTTTCAATGGGCTTCCCTGGTTGCTCCAGACGTGCCCTGACTCTCCATTGCTTGGGGAGTCCCCAGGACCTTGCTGGTCCTCACAGAAGCATCATTACTCTGACTGCATGGGTTGCAGTTGCCAAGGCTTGTTGGTCTCCAATCCAGAAACTGACCCCTCAGCAATCGACATCCTTCGTGGGACAGCTCGCCTGCGGATCCTGGTCGTCATCAACGTCTCCTGGTCCCCGTGGCTGCAGAGTCAAGCTTCACCTCTTCGCACCTGAAGCACCCGACATCGGTGGGCATTTGATTGCTCCGCTCCTGGTCACGTGAAGTGACCCAGACTTTGTCCCCTCTGCTTTAAGGTTCTTCACATCTTCGATCCAGGCTTGGATCACACCGGACACTTTTCTTCTCCATGGCAGCAGCTCTTCTTCGCAACACGCCATAGAAAACGACGAGGGTTTCCGACACCACTTGACCCCTATGCACCCGGCTTCCCTGGGCTAGGTAACATGGGTACCGCGGTACTCACAAGGGTGCTGGCCTTTGAACCTTCTAAGTTTAGCTGGGTTTGCTTGAAGTCCTCTCCGAAGTGTCCTTAAACTCTAAAATTCCAACCGCGACTTTCCCATAGAGTTGTACGGAGCTCGCGTCTGTGTTCCTACACTGCACCCGTCCTCCGTGGGTCCCCTGTGTCACTACCTTGGGTGGTTCCTTGGGGTCCCAGCAATTCTACGTGCTCTAGACACTGTGTCTAGTCAAGTCGTGGTTCTTATACCACTTTCTTAGTATATAGTTTGGTCTCCCCCTGGAGCCCACTGTGTATTGTGCTATTTACTGTTGTTCTAGTACTGTGAAATTGTGTGCCTTGTTCTCTAATCTCATAAAGAGGTTAGTAGAGAGTGTTTAGTAATAAATACATATATTTTATATATACCTTGTGTGGTTCTCCTTTCTTTTGGTCATTCAAGAAGTTATATTCTGGTAAAACAAGCTGCTTTACATTCCTTCAAGACTTAGCCTGAAGGTGTCAAGGTTCTATTCCAAACTCCCAGGATCGGTGTGTTGCTCAAATGGGTCCACCTCTCAATCGCTCCACTCTCTGATGCTATAACAGCGCAGAGGGTAGGAATGATTAAGCGAGGGAAGGAAAGGATGGGGACAGCGGGGAGGGAGACCTACAACACAAGAAACACAAGATAAGCCTATTTCACTTTCTGTAATACATATCTAAATTCATAACTTATACGGAGCAATAACTACCTGTAAAGGAAAAAAGAACGAGCATTCTTGCACCCATGTCTTAGATGAAGGTATCATATCTTAGGAAGGCTCTTTATATGCAAAAACGAGAAAAACACACATATCATGAGTTTCACCACACTATGGGTATACACTTCGTCCCACTCAACGCTCACTCATACTGTACCCACCACAATGATTGTTGGTACTTGCATCACAGAGGGGGTTGAACAAAACTCACACCAAAGCCCCTGCTAGGAAGAAAGATCATAAGAGCACATAAAGTATTTAGTAATACTCATCATCAGAAAACGAAATAAATGGTACTGGCATTAACTTCTCATGCCTAACACTCTTCTGCTGTTTTTGCACAGCCCATGTAATGTATAACAACTTTTCATGCCTAGCACTCTTCTGCTGTTTCAGCACAGCCAATGTAATGCATAACACTTCCGGTAATAAGGTATTTTAGCAGGCGTAAATACCATGTATCCAGACTCAGTACTTGATGGAGGTATAGCTTCCTTCCTCTACTATAAGGTTAAGAAACTACGATAGAACACATAGATCCAATTCACCTCTTCGTGAGTATACAAGTTATGCCCCCAGAGCGGTGACAACGTCACCCTTACCGCCCTGTATGAAAGCGTTTCCAAAGGTCAAGGATTCTCGTAGCGCGGGTCTTCCCTGATCCGGCGTCCCGGCCGAACAGAATTCGCAGCACTGATCACCGCCGCCGCCCTGCTAGAAGAACTCGTAGTAGGCGCGTCATCAGCACGCGCGCCTACCCGGAAGCAGGATTCCTGGGTAATGTAGTTCTTCGGTGGCGCGAGCGTACTCTGAATCTACGCTCGCCTCGCGCCCTGAAGCAATCGCCCGTGGACTCCAGGTGAGTGTGACAGTACATTCCCCTCCCTAAAGGGGCCGACTAAGACGCGGTTTACCTGGAAACCGCGCATGGAAAGCGCGTATCAACCTGGGAGCATGAACACTCCTTGCGGGTTCCCAGGAATTCTCCTCCATGCTATATCCTTTCCAGGAAATCAGATACCATAATGAGGATCCCCTCATTTTTGAGTTCAATATTTTAGATACCTCATATTCAGGTTCACCATCCACCCAAACTGGGGAGGGCGATTTCTTCACCGGCGTGTAGGAGGGTTTCAGCAGGGATACATGAAACACTGGGTGTATTCTCAGGGTCTTTGGCAAGGATAACCGGACTGAAACTGGGTTAATGCATTTTATCACCTTGTAGGGCCCTAAATAACGAGGGTTGAATATACTGTATCGGCGAAACCTGAGGTTTCTCGTGGATAACCAGACCACATCACCTGGCATGTATGGGGGACATTCCCTACGGCGTACATCTGCATGTTTTTTGTACCTTATTTTAGCTTTCTGAAGATTCAACTGCGTCTTTTTGATAGCGCTTTGTATTCTTTTCACTCTGTCCTGTACCTCAGGTAATTTATGATCCATCCCAGGGTGGACAAAAGGTAGGAATCTAGGATGAAATCCATAATTGCTGTAGTACGGGGTGTGCTTGGTGGACTGATGGGTCGCACTGTTGTAAGCTGTTTCTGCCACCCACAACAGATCCACCCATTCATCAGTGTTTTCTTTTACATAGCAACGTAGATATTGCTTTAAGTTTTGGTTCAAACGCTCAGTCTGCCCATCCGTTTGTGGATGGTAACTTGTGGATTTTGCTGATTTTATTTGCAATGCCTCACACCACACCTTCCAGAAATGAGCCGTGAATTGGGATCCACGATCGGATACAATAGTGGATGGCACGCCATGTAATCGCACTATCTGACTCAGAAGAATCTTGGCTAATTGCCCAGAAGTAGGTAGAGTCTTGCAGGCTATGAAATGTCCCATTTTCGTGAGACTGTCTACGACTACCAAGATAACAGTGTGCCCTTGGTCTTTAGGCAACCCTACTATGAAATCTACGGATATAGTATTCCATGGAATCGAGGGTGTGGGTAACGGTTGCAACAACCCTTGAGCCTTTCTGTGATCTGATTTTGCCTTGGCACATATTTCGCATTTTTGTACAAAAAGTGCCACGTCTGTCTTTATTGAAGGCCACCAAAAATATCTCAGAATTCTGTCTAACGTCTTGTCGATGCCATTGTGACCTGCACTGGGAACCGTATGACACCAATGAAGCACTCTTTCCTGTAATGCTTTTGAGGGAATCAACATCTGTTGATTTCTGATTGGCACCCCTTGTCTCATTTTCCATTGAGGATGTTCCTTGAGCCATTTCCTCCATAAGGGCGATGTGCTTGCACGAGCCACAGAACGTAAAAATTGTTCAGAGTGCACAACGCCTATGACTTGATCAGGGGCCAATATTGAAAGGGTTTGTTTCATCGGGCTACATGTAGTTTCCCGTCGGGTAAGAGCATCCGCTTTCCCATTCGCCGCACCAGGTCTATAGGTGACAATATAATTGAACTCTGAAAAAAACAACATCCAGCGCATTTGCCTAGGGGATAACATACGGGCAGACCTCATAAACTGGAGGTTACGATGGTCTGTGTATACTGTGACCACATGCTTAGCCCCCATCAAATGATGTCTCCATGTAGTGAAAGCATCCTTGATGGCCAGCAACTCTTTTTCCGCAATGGTGTACCTAGTTTCAGCCTCATTAAGCTTACGAGACATGTAGGCTACTGGATGTAGCTGTCCTGTCGTTACATTCCTTTGCGACAGAATTGCACCCACCGCCATGTCAGACGCATCAGCTTCCACTACAAACGGCTTCTCAGGATCTGGGTGGGCCAAAACTGGGGCAGAGGTAAAGGCTCCTTTCAATTGATTAAAGGAGGCTTCAGTTTCTTGAGTCCATTCAAACGGAACTTTTTTCTTAACAGTTTTGTTATCGGTGTCACCACCTTTGAAAACTGGGGTATGAACCTTCGATAAAAATTAGCAAATCCTAAAAAACATTGGACTTCCTTCATATTGACTGGTTGTGACCAATCTTTTACCGCTTTTATTTTACGATCAGACATTTCCAATCCCTGAGGTGAAAGAATCACTCCTAAAAACTCCACCCTCTGCACATGGAATTCGCATTTACTTAATTTGCAAAATAATCCATTGTCACGCAAGGCTTGCAGAACCAAACACACATGCTGATAATGCTGGCCCACGGAATCAGAATAAATCAAAATATCGTCAATATAGACTACTGTAAAAACATCCAGATACTCCCGCAACACTTCGTTCAAAAAAAATTGAAAAGCAGCAGGAGCATTACACAGCCCAAATGGCATCACAATGTACTCAAACAACCCAAAACGAGTGCGAAACGCTGTTTTACATTCATCTCCCTTCCTTACTCTGACCAAGTGATAAGCACCTTTTAAGTCCAACCGTGTATATATTTGGGCAGTTTTAACCTGGTCTAAGAGAACTGGAATGAGAGGTAAGGGATACCTGTTCTTAATGGTGATGTGATTCAAGGCCCTAAAATCGATGCACGCACGTTTTTCCCCGTTTGCTTTCGGTATGAAAAACAAAGGGGAGGCTGCAGGAGACTTAGATGGTCTTATGAAGCCATTCGCCAAATACTGATCCAAATATGATTTGAGATGCTCGTTTTCCTTGTCCGTAAGAGCATAGATCCTGCTACATGGTACTACAGCACCAGGCACTAGGTCAATTTGACAGTCGTAGGACCTATGAGGGGGTAACACATTGGCTTGTTGTTCATTGAACACTTCCCTGTATTGTTCGTATTCCGGGGGTAAGGTAATATCCTGCTCTGCAGTGGTAGCTATGTGAAGAAGAGTGGCTAAGGCTTTTACTGAAAGATCACTGTGTTCCTGACTGCCATGATCCTTGCATTCCGGACTGTTAAATAGAACAGTCTTGGCAACCCAATCTATGGAAGGATTGTGCTTAATTAACCAAGGTAACCCCAGTATAATACCATACTGAGGTGCTCGTATTATATTGAAGGTTAGGGACTCTACATGTTGATACGCACAGCGTACTAACAGTGCACTTGTGGAGAAACTGATAGGTCCTGTGATCAACTCCCTCCCATCTATGGCCAAGACAGTCTCAGGCACATCTTTTTAACTAAGGACAACTGTAAATCAGCAGCCAACTTCTCATCCATAAACAACCCAGTGGCCCCTGAGTCTATCATAGCTTCCATGTCTCTCCAGCCATCTGGCAACTGAATACCGATAGGGATCCTAAAATGTCCTGATGTGATCACCTGTATATCCTGAGTTGAGGGGATTACTAAACCGCTCAAAAAGCCCCCTCCTGTTGCCTTTGAGCCTTCTAGTTTTCCGACTTAGGGAACACAGATGCACTCGTACTACCAAACCCTGGTTTGTTCTTGGGTTTAGCCAGGCAATCCCTTACAAAATGGCCTTTCTTGCCACAATACAGACATAATCCATTCTTACGCCTCTGCTCTCGTTCCTCCTGTGATAAAGGAGCTCTAACAGTACCTATCTCCATAGGTTCTGGCCCTCCGGCCGTACTAGGTTTAGAAAACCTGGGTTTTTCATACCTGGAAAAAATTCTATCAGGTCTTCTTCTATCGGTCCGGCGATCGTTCATCCTACTGTCTAACCTCAAAGCCAAATTAATGAGATCAATACACGTGGCCGGTTGAGGGTCTACCTGGGCTATTACGTCTTTGAGCTCATCTCGTAATCCCTGATGAAACAAAGCTGCTCTCTTATCCTCAGGCCATCCAGTTTCCGATATCAATCGCTGAAAGGTATTCAAGTACACAAGCAGATCTTTATTGCCTTGCCTTAGTTCCAATAACTCCCTATCGGCTGTGAGACTATGGGATCGTCTATCAAAGATATTCTCAAACTCTTTTCTAAATCCGTCCCAATCGTATAACAGGGGATCATCCTTACGAACAAACGGGACAGCCCACAAGGCAGCATCACCAGCTAAATACGAAATAAGGAAGGCTACCTTAGCTTGGTTAGTTGGAAATGCCCGAGGTTTACAGGTAAAATGCAACAACACCTGTGTCATAAAAACCTGTACTTTGCTCTCATCCCCTGTAAACCTTTCAGGGGCTGCCAAAGGTATAGGTGTGGGAAATTCCACCGACAATGGTGGTGCTGCTCCTGCAAAGGAACCTGACGGCCACGTAGCACCACTACCTCTTCCTGCGCTCACGTCAAACGGGTTCCTTTGTAATTTGTCAACTCGATCTTGTAAGGCCGCAGTTTCTGCCCTAGAGGCAGCTAACTCCTGTTGAACCATAACCAAGGCCGCCATTACATCGTCTAAGGTGGCCATCATCAACCAAACACCGATCAGGAGAGAATAAATTCTTGGTCTGCGAATTCTGTCACGGTTCTATTCCAAACTCCCAGGATCGGTGTGTTGCTCAAATGGGTCCACCTCTCAATCGCTCCACTCTCTGATGCTATAACAGCGCAGAGGGTAGGAATGATTAAGCGAGGGAAGGAAAGGATGGGGACAGCGGGGAGGGAGACCTACAACACAAGAAACACAAGATAAGCCTATTTCACTTTCTGTAATACATATCTAAACTCATAACTTATACGGAGCAATAACTACCTGTAAAGGAAAAAAGAACGAGCATTCTTGCACCCATGTCTTAGATGAAGGTATCATATCTTAGGAAGGCTCTTTATATGCAAAAACGAGAAAAACACACATATCATGAGTTTCACCACACTATGGGTATACACTTCGTCCCACTCAACGCTCACTCATACTGTACCCACCACAATGATTGTTGGTACTTGCATCACAGAGGGGGTTGAACAAAACTCACACCAAAGCCCCTGCTAGGAAGAAAGATCATAAGAGCACATAAAGTATTTAGTAATACTCATCATCAGAAAACGAAATAAATGGTACTGGCATTAACTTCTCATGCCTAACACTCTTCTGCTGTTTTTGCACAGCCCATGTAATGTATAACAACTTTTCATGCCTAGCACTCTTCTGCTGTTTCAGCACAGCCAATGTAATGCATAACACTTCCGGTAATAAGGTATTTTAGCAGGCGTAAATACCATGTATCCAGACTCAGTACTTGATGGAGGTATAGCTTCCTTCCTCTACTATAAGGTTAAGAAACTACGATAGAACACATAGATCCAATTCACCTCTTCGTGAGTATACAAGTTATGCCCCCAGAGCGGTGACAACGTCACCCTTACCGCCCTGTATGAAAGCGTTTCCAAAGGTCAAGGATTCTCGTAGCGCGGGTCTTCCCTGATCCGGCGTCCCGGCCGAACAGAATTCGCAGCACTGATCACCGCCGCCGCCCTGCTAGAAGAACTCGTAGTAGGCGCGTCATCAGCAAGCGCGCGCGCCTACCCGGAAGCAGGATTCCTGGGTAATGTAGTTCTTCGGTGGCGCGAGCGTACTCTGAATCTACGCTCGCCTCGCGCCCTGAAGCAATCGCCCGTGGACTCCAGGTGAGTGTGACAGAAGGCTGCTCTCCACAGCTACCACTAGGATAGCTTTCTATAATGGTTGTCTTTAACCTAATCATCAATAAGGGTCGTTTGGACTGGTGCAAGGTGCCCACTTTAATTAGTGGACAGCATATACCAGGCCAACTTCTCACACTGACAATACAAGACAACAGTTTAGTAGAGAACACAGATCTTTACTGGACCCCACCAATGTAGAAGGGGTATTGCTGGGTGCACATGAGGCATTCAGAGTTGTAGTGGCATGAGCATCACCAGAGCCTGCCCTGATGTCCTGGCATAAATATCTTTAGTGTCACACAGCGAGTGACAAGTTACACACCAAGTGTATATACACCAGACGACACTTCAGGCAAAGATTGACATTTTTTTTCTTCCCATGGCAGAGAAGCAGCTTGGTCTTCAGGCGGGTATTCAGTCCACCCTGCATTGCTGTTTAAAGCCTACAGCACAGCAAGTGTCGAAAGACCCCTAAATCCAACACCCCACCTTCAGATCCAGATTCACGCTGGAAAGTACAAAAGTAGTCTGTCTCGAGTGACAGTCATGACGCACGCTGATGAGAGTACCTGTCTGTGAACATGTGGCATTGCGGCTGTTTGGAGAGAGCTCAAATAACAAGCATTTACAATGCAATAGGTCTCGCAATGACATTATTTTGAGCTATTGACATTGTAAATGGCAATGTCTTTAAAAAAATTAAAAGGCATTGTTATTTACAATACCAAAAGCAACACCTATTGCATTGCATAGCGCGGTGTCCGTGAAGACGGCGCCGCGCTTATTAAAGTAAAAATAAAAAAAAAAGTGTGTGGGGGGGGAGGGGGGGAGGTGGCAGAGCCCTGTGGTGACTCACTGGAGAGCACCTTGAGTGCTGCACCCAGCTCGGCAGTGCCAATGCCGCCCTGCCAGGGGCTCCCCGCACTTTATCCGGGGCTAATCTTATCATTTCTATAAGGCATTTGCAATCGCTTGTGTTTGCAAAATAAAAAAATGATCTCTGGTTTCCCCCATTTGTGGAAGATGTCGCTTCACGTGCACTATAAGCTGTATAGAAAATATGCATGTCCAATAAAGAAAATATATTTTCTCTCCGAAAATGAAGTGTACTTTTGCCTCAAGATTTAATTTAAGCCTTGGGTGTAGACATCGTATCATTCTGGATTTCCTGTTTTTTTTAACTTAAAATATATATATATATATATATATATATATATATATATATATATATATATATATATATATATATATATATATATATATATATATATATATATATATATATTATCTACTGGTGGTCGCCAGTAGATAGTTATAGTTAGGACCTATTTTCCATAGGAAATCCACAACATTCTATTTCCAATAACTATGGCGCCGGTTGACGAATCTTCGCGAAATTTTCAAAACTTATGGCCTGCTCCGGTCCGCTCCTATTCTGAAAGTTTCGGGGTGATTCGGCAAGTGGGGGCCGAGAAAAAAGGGGGGTCTCAAAACGTGTTTTCCCCATGCAATTTTCCATAGGAAACTTTAGACACGGCTACAGCCTCGAACTGCTGAACGGAATTACACCAAATTTGGCAAAGAGGTAGTTCTTCGTTCAGAAAGAACCCTTTTGTTAAATGGTGTAAATCCGTTCAGTAGTTGCTGAGAAAATCAAAAGTAAAATCACATATATATCTGGGCGGAGCCTAACCACACATGTCATCGTGAGATCTGATTGGCTGTCAGCACTTCATCCTGGAATTGCTGGCAGCCATCTTGGGACCAATATACATGATAGTACCCCATTGAAATGCATTGTAGTGAATCAAAGATTTTGAGGGTTACCAAAAGGAGAACTATAAAGGGTGATAACAGACTTTAGTTACATTAGAATTCATTTGTTGATGGTACCATACTAATTTCAGGAATTGTGGTGTGTTCTAAGGTGATTTTACCCTGTGAAAAACCTTCTGCTGGGATATCATGAATCATGTTTGAGAGAAAACTATTTTCACATGCTTGTCCCATAGAGTTTTGGAAGGTGCTCCAGAAGCTAAAATGAAAGCATATTTTCAGTAAATTCACATTATCTTTCTCAGTCATGTGAGAATGAAGTCTGACATTCTCAGTAAAACATGTACATCCAACAAGGGCAGAGACTGTCAGTTGATTCCTTTGTGTTCTACTGCAGCTTCCCAGAGTGTTCTAAAGAACAACTAGAGCGCTACAGTCTTACTTATGACAAAAGTACACCTGAAGCCATCTTGATTGGAATAAACCGTTAATACTTAAAACATTTAATTTAAAAAGGAACAAAATGAGGGGGTTCTTTTTGAAATAGAAATTATGGTTAGTGCCGCAGAAAGAAAAATGAGGGCATGTTTTAAGTGAGATCTCAAATCCTCTTCTATTTCACTAGAAAATTCTGACATGCAGACTGAAACAATCACTTTCAATACCAGCAGCAGACTTCCAGTTAACTCCCTGGTGAGCAGTAGCTTTACTATAGTGATCTAATGAGCAACTACAGTGCTAACATTCTGAATTTATGGCAAATGTGAGACACATCTGAATGCCTTCTTGATGGAATCAAAGTAAAAAACTGAAAGCATTTCCTACTGAGGAGCTTGCAGTAAATGAGGAAATTAGGAAACTTCATAACAAAGAAGTCTTCCAAGATGGCCACCAGAGAAAAAAGAGCCCAAATGTAGCACAAATATTACCCAGATGTAGCCCACATATAGCCCAATGACAAAAGTGTGCAAAACACTTTTTATTTTTAGTATTTTTGCAGTTTTATGTAGTGCAGACTGGTCAGGTATTGGAGCGTTGCATCTTAAAACATGACCCCCTACACTACAAAAACACCACTGCTCTACCTTAAACCCTAAAACACTACCCCCAGCACGACCCCCTACACTACACAAGCACCACTGCACTATCCTAAACCCTAAAACACTACCCCCAGCATGACCCCCTACACTACACAAACACCACTGCACTACCCTAAACCCTATAACACTACCCCAAGCACGACCCCCTACACTACCCAAACACCACTGCACTAACCTAAATCCTAAAACAATACCCCCAGCACGACCACCTACACTACCCAAACACCACTGCACTACCCTAAAACATGACCCCCTACACTACACAAGCACCACTGCACTACCCTAAACCCTAAAACACTACCCCCAGCACGACCCCCTACACTGCCCGAACACCACTGCACTGCCCTAAACCTTGAAACACCAGCCCCTGCACGACCCCTACACTGTTCGAACACCACTGCACTGCCCTAAACCCTGAAACACCACCCCCAGCACGACCCCCTACACTGCCCGAACACCACTGCACTGCCCTAAACCCTGAAACACCACCCCTTCACGACCCCCTACACTGCCCGAACACCATTGCACTGCCCTAAACCCTGAAACACCACCCCAGCATGACCCCCTACACTGCCCAGACACCACTGCCCTGCCCTAAACCCTGAAACATCACCCCCAGCAAGACCCCCTACACTGCCCGAACACCACTGCCCTAAACCCTGAAACACCACCCCCAGCACGACCCCCTACACTGCCTGAACACCACTGCACTGCCCTAAACCCTGAAACACCACCCCAGCATGACCCCCTATACTGCCCGAACACCACTGCTCTGCCCAAAACCCTGAAACACCAGCCCCAGCACGACCCCCTACACTGCCCAAACACAACTGCACTGCCCTAAACCCTGAAACACCAGCCCCAGCACGACCCCCTACACTGCCCGAACACCACTGCACTACCCTGAAACCAGAAACACCACCCCCAGCACGACCCCCTACACTGCCCGAGCACCACTGCACTGCCCTAAACCCTGAAACACCAGCCCCAGCACGACACCCTACACTGCCCGAACACCACTGCACTGCCCTAAACCCTGGAACACCAGCCCCAGCATGACCACCTACACTGCCCGAACACCACTGCACTGCCCTAAACCCTGAAACACCAGCCCCAGCATGACCCCCTACACTGCCCGAACACCACTGCACTGCCCTAAACTGTGAAACACCAGCCCCAGCATGACCCCCTACACTGCCCAAACACCACTGCACTGCCCTAAACCCTGAAACACCAGCCCCAGCACGACCCCCTACACTGCCCGAACACCACTGCACTGCCCTAAACCCTGAAACACCACCCCGTGCACGACCCCCTACACTGCCCGAACACCACTGCACTGTCCTAAACCCTGAAACACCACCCCCAGCACGACACCCTACACTGCCCGAACACCACTGCACTGCCGTAAACCCTGAAACACCACCCCCTGCACGACCCCTACACTGCCCGAACACTACTGCACTGCCCTAAACCCTGAAACACCATCCCCAGCATGACCCCCTACACTGCACGAACACCACTGCACTGCCCTAAACCCTGAAACACTACCCCCAGCAAGACCCCCTACACTGCCCGAACACCACTGCACTGCCCTAAACCCTGAAACATCACCCCCAGCAAGACCCCCTACACTGCCCGAACACCACTGCCCTAAACCCTGAAACACCACCCCCAGCAAGACCCCCTACACTGCCCGAACACCATTGCACTGCCCTAAATCCTGAAACACCAGCCCCAGCACGACCCCCTACATTGCCCGAACACCACTGCACTGCCCTAAACCCTGAAACACCACCCCCAGCACGACCCCCTACACTGCCCGAACACCACTGCACTGCCGTAAACCCTGAAACACCACCCCCTGCACGACCCCTACACTGCCCGAACACTACGGCACTGCCCTAAACCCTGAAACACCATCCCCAGCACGACCCCCTACACTGCACGAACACCACTGCACTGCCATAAACCCTGAAACACTACCCCCAGCAAGACCCCCTACACTGCCCGAACACCACTGCACTGCCCTAAACCCTGAAACATCACCCCCAGCAAGACCCCCTACACTGCCCGAACACCACTGCCCTAAACCCTGAAACACCACCCCCAGCAAGACCCCCTACACTGCCCGAACAACACTGCACTGCCCTAAACCCTGAAACACCAGCCCCAGCACGACCCCCTACACTGCCCGAACACCACTGCACTGCCCTAAACCCTGAAACACCAGCCCCAGCACGACCGCCTGCACTGCCCGAAAACTGATGACATCATCCAGTGACTGTGTGTTTCTGTAAAGTTTAAATATGTTTAATATATATAGGGAAAGGCGTATTGAAGAATGAGTGGGTGTATAAGTGTCTGAATGGATGATTTAGTACGTGAGTGACTGACTCTACAAGTGAGTGATTAAACGTATCTTACTGAATGCATGGGTTAGTGACTAAACTGTGTGAATGTCTGTATCCTTCTGTTTGTTGGTGTGTAAGTGGATGCATGGATTTGCGAATAGCTACATGAGTGTCTATATGGGTTATTGATTGGTTCTCTGAGTATCTGTATGGCTGCCTGAGTGTTTGTGTGGGTGGGGTGTGTGTGACTCTGTACATAGATGTGTGAATGGGTGATTCACTGGGTGCATGATTTCAAGAGTGCATCTGTGATGGACTGCTTGGGTGGGTGAGTGTGTGTATGGGTGTGTTAGTGAGTGAATGTATATCTCAGTGGTACATGTGCGAGTAACTACATATGTAAAAGGCAGTATATATGTGTGTTAGAGTATTTAAATGGCTATAAGTGAGAGTGTGTGATCGTGAGAGTGGCTGTATGGATGCGTGTGTGCTTGTATCAGTTATTGTATAAGAGCGTAAGAATGTGCTAGTATTTGTATGAGTAAGTGAGCTGGTGTGTGTATAACTGTATAGGTGAGTAAATGGGTGTGTGATTAATTTTTTGCATGACTGACTAGGTGTGTGAGTACCTCTATGGATGAGTGGCGGTGTGTGAGTGTTTATATAGGTGTATGAGTGCATATGATAGTCCTGTACTGAGTGAATGTAAGTATGAGTGACTGTATGGGTGAGTGAGTCGATGTGTGTGTGGACCTAAGAATCAGTGAGTGGGTATGTAGTTTTTGGTGTTGGAGTGTCTATGGTTTTGAGAATGGCAGTCTGTAATTTAGAGTGGGTGTATCAAAAGTTATATTAGGGTGTGAGAAGATGCATGAAATTATCACATGGATGATGTCATCAGTGATGTCATTTGAGATGTCATCAGTGATGTCATCAGTGATGTCACTGACCATGCCATGAATGATGTAATATGTGACGTCATCAGCAGTGCATTGTGGGGGCGTGAGTTATAGTTAGCTCAACTAACTATAACGGCCGAATTTCTATGGTTTTGTACGAGTGAAATGTGCAAGTAACTATAACGTCCCTGAAACCTATGGTTTTTTCAGTGAATTTCAAAGGTTTTTAACATGATAATTTGTAACTATAACGTCCCTGAAACCTATGGTTTTTTCAGTGAATTTCAAAGGTTTTTTAAATGCTAATTTCTAATTATAATGTTCATTAAAGCTATCTGCTGTGCGATCCAAAAACAAGCTGGTCCGTGTAGTGTTGTGGACAGTGGACGCAACCATGTTACCTCAGGCAGTGGGGAAGATCTCGGTCATGAACCTGTGTCGTCGCCCCTGTAAGCGGAAGCGCAGTGGGCTGGTCAAACGTACGCCACTCCAGCGTAGAAGTGTGAATAAATAGTCCAGGGTTCTGGGCGTGGTTCACTTGTGTGAAAGCCAACGCGTCTGCCAGAGCGGCGACCCTCACCTTGCCACGTGGCTGCCGCCATGACCGCGGGCCTCCTCGACACAAGCCCCCTGCGAACACAGCGGCACAGCACTGCACAGTTATGTCTGTACAGACTACTGCCTTCGATCTTCACTGCGGACAGCAGGGCTCACAATTCAGATCGAGTCGCGATTGCAGATGACGCAGTCCAGTAGGCAAGACACATTGCTCCCAGTGCGGCCCGCCCAGACCACGCATCATCGCAGGCTGCGTACACGCTGAGCGCCAGAGGTACCACTAACTCAGTGCACCACAAGTAAATGCCACGTGGCCTTATTAAGGCAGAATTTATTAAACGAAACACATTGCTACCAGTGCGGCCCACACGGACCACGCATCATCGCAGGATGCGCACATGCTGAGTGCTTCAGGTGCCACTAGCTCACTGCACCATAAGTCATCGCCACGTACCCTTAAACCTACATAATATCCTTTTAGTATCCTTGCTTCAAGAACTTTTTTGATATCAATTATAGCTTTAGTACAATGACCAAATTCATCTTGCAAGTCCAAAGGAACACTGAATGGCAGTCTACACTGGGGATAGCAGAGCCCACAATTTGAATTCAGTTTTGATTTATTTATTGCAGAGTGAACTGTACTTTATGTCGTTGGATTTTCTCAAGAGGAAGTCACAAAAAGCATTCCTCGATGTCTGTGCTGACTACTGCCTTCGATCTACACTGCGGTCAGCAGAGCTCACCGTTCAAATTCAGCCTTGATTTATTAATTGGACAGAGAATTGTACTCAATGTCATTGAATTTTCTCAAGAGGAAGTGACAAAAAGCTTTCCTCGATGTCTGTGCTGACTACTGCCTTCGATCTACACTGCGGACAGCAGGGCTCACAATTCAGATGGAGTTGCGATTGCAGATGACGCAGTCCAGTAGGCAACAGACATTGCTACCAGTGCGGCCCTCCCGGACCACGCATCATCGCTAGCTGTGCACACGCGGAATGCTTCTGATGCTCCTACCTCAGTCCACCACAACTGATGGACCCTTTATGACAGAATCTTTTGTGTATGATTTCAGATCTGGTGCCCCTAACTTAGTGTAGCACAAGTCATGGACCCTTTATGATTGAATCTCTGTGTGTGATCTGATGATTACTGTTGTACTTGTTACCAGCACCAACCATTCCCGGAGGGCTGGCTTACACTCACCCCACACGCATCCAGCACAGACGTCACTGGACATGTGACCCTGGTAATAAAAAGGAGTCGAGTGCACGTGCTCGTACCCAGTTCCACTATCTATCTGTGTCCGTGTGTTCATTATGTATGCAACATGCTGCTCCTGGGCCCTACCACATTACATTGTGCTCTGGACAGCGTATGCAACCAACTTACCTTTGACAGTGGGAGAAAACTTTGGTTATGTAACTTTGTCTCGGTCATTGTACAAGTACGTACGTAGAGACTGGATGATTAGAGTACTGCAAGGAGAGTGTATAGTGAATTTATAAGTGCGTGGGGATTGGCGGAGTGATTGTATAAGTACATATGTTGGCGCACCCTAACTCCGACAACGAGCTTGTCTCTAATTGGCTGCCCTCCATGTCCCAAAAACTGAAATTTGGTTTTTGCATGGCCCAGTATTGCTACAGCTGCAATACTCCACTGAATGTGCAATAAATATTCACACCCACACAGATGTGTCATGTGCACCATCTTTCTTGTGTGGAACTATGGATGAATGTAGGGTCAGTGATTCCCCGTACCTTCCATGTTGGCCATGTTCAGGGACTTGGCTCACAGAGTGACACATTGACGCTTGCGACCCGGGTGACGGCAGCACTACAACAAGAACACCCGCATGGCGCCAGTGTTGCAAGATTTTTTAAGCATTCTCTAGCCCAAAGACAACCAAAAAGTAGCCCAAACTAGCCCAATATTGCTACTTTAAGGAAGGAGGGGCAGGGACATCGTCAAGCAGGCGGTGAATGGATTGGAATTGATGTTGCAGCAGGCTGCCAAGTAAATATTTGTCTAATAAAGCGCTTTAACATACTAGTTTGCTGGAGCGCTGTATATATATTTATAATCTGGCAACTAGCACAAACCAAAATTTTTACCGCACAACCGGGAAAAATATAGCCCAATTGTGCGTGATCTAGCCCAATCTGGCAACAGTGCCGCATCAGTTGATTCCTCATACAGACCAGGTCGGAGCCACGCCCATAGCTCCGGAGTCATTCTTCACAGCCTCACGCAGGACTGGCATACGCCAGGCCAGCCCACTCCGCTTACGCTTACAGGGAAGGACAACAACGCTACATGGCCCAGATTTTCATTGCAGTGATCTGCTGGTCACACCCTAGTTGTCAGTACGCCACAGCCACCCCCTCACGGCTAGTATACACCCACACCACACCCATCCAGCACAGGCATCACAGGACACATGACCCTGCCAATAAAAAAGACCGGGCGCACGTGCTCGACGCCATTTCAGAGTTGCTCGCACCGGATGCACTGTGGCCGGACGGTGACTTTCGGTCCACTGAGGTACGGGTACCGTAGCTGCTGAGCGGGTGTACAGCCTGCGGTGATGGCCCGTCCCGGCGGTCTGGACAGCTCAGGTTTTGTGTGCCCTGCTGGACCGCAGTGTAGGCCTGAGCCACCGAACAGGGAGGCCTACCACCACGTGCGTAGCCTCACTGTTCACTGAGTTAGTGGCACCGCAAGGACTGAGCGGGTGTGCAACCTGCGATGATGATAGGTGCACTAGTATGTCCTCTGCCATGGCAAAATCAAGACGCAGCACCAAATGTGAGACCTGTTGGCCTGCGGAGCGGGACTGCATGATGCGGAGGGTGCCCTGTCCGCGAAAAGGTGAGCAGTGAGGCCTGGGTGCGCAGCGGTGGGCAAATACGTCTGGGCGGCGGGAGTGGATACACAAAGGCGGCACAGCGATTTAGGCGTACGCAGTCGTATATACTCTCCCATTACTAATTCTGTACTATGTTTAGATGTGGGAGCTTGAGGGCTCCACTAGGTCCCGGCACGTGGTTGGAGACACAGCACTCACTGTCCCTCTTCATCTCTTCCTTTCTCTCCTTCACACTCTTTCTCTCTCTCTTCTTCTCTCACTCTTTCTCTCTTTCTCTTTGTCTTCCTCTCACTCTTTCTTTCTTTTTCTCTCTCTCTTCCTCTCACTCTCACTGTTTCTCTCTTTCTCTCTGTATTCCTCTGACTCTTTCTTTCTTTTTCTCTCTGTCTTCCTCTCACTCTTTCTTTCTCTCTCTATCTGTCTTTCTCTCTCCTTTGATGGATGCATGACGCACAATCTTATCTTGCTTTTTGTCTTGCAGGCCTGCGATGAAGCGTGACCATCCTGCAATCAACACTCAACCTGAATTGTGAGCTCCGCTCTCCGCGTGTACACAATGGGTGAGGAGGTTTCTTCGGCACGTGGTGGACCCTCTTCGACACACGCCGGTGGTGTAAGGTGAGCAGAGAGGCTTGTTTGCGCAGCGGCGGGCAGTCACCTCCGGGCAGTGGGAGTAAATGGGGTGCAGCAGCCTGGGTGCGCAGCGGCACGCAGTCACCTCCAGGCAGTGGGAGTGCATGGGGTGCAGCAGCCTGGGTGCGCAGCGGCTGTCATACACCTCTGGGCAGTGGGAGTGGATGGAGTGCAGCAGCGGGTAGACACCTCTGGGCAGTGGAAGTGGATGGGGTACACTAGCCTGGATACACAAAGGCGGGACAGTGATTTAGGCATACACAGTTGTATGTACTCATCCATTACTGATTCCATTTTTATGTTTCAGATGACTAAGCTTGAGGGCTGCCCTATATCCCGGCACGTGGTTGGAGACACACCGGTGAGAGAAAGGTGAGCTGTGAGGATTTTCTCCACAGTGTCAACTCTCACTCTCCCTCTCCATCTCTTCTCTCTCTCTTCTCTCTCTCTCACACTCTTTCTCTCTTTCTCTGTCTCTTTCTCTCTCTCATTCTTTCTTCTCTCTCTTCTCTCTCTCTCTCCTCTCTCACTCTTTCTCTCGCTCTTCCTCTCTCTCACACTGTTTCTCTCTTTCTCTCTTCCTTGTATCTCACTCTTTCTCTCTTTCTCTGTCTTCCTCTCTCTCACACTTTCTCTCTTCCTCACTCTCACTCTTTCTCTCTCTCTCTCTTCCTTTCTCTCACTCTTTCTCTCTCTCTCTTCCTCTCTCTCACTCTTTCTCTCTCTCTTCCTCTCTCTCACTCTTTCTCTCTCTTTCTGTCTCTCACTGTTTCTCTCTCTCTTCATCTCTCTCACACTTTCTCTCTGACTTCCTCTCACTCTTTCTTTCTTTTTCTCTCTCTCTCTCTTCCTGTCACTCCCACTGTTTCTCTCTTTCTCTCTGTCTTCCTCTCACTCCTTCTTTCTTTTTCTCTCTGTCTTCCTCTCACTCTTTCTTTCTCTCTCTCTCTCACTTTCTCTCTCCTTTGATGGACGAATGACGCACAATCCTATCTTGCTTTTTATCTAACAGGCTGTGATTCACGAATCGACACCCCCCCCACACCACCACAGCTGAACGCGTGTACAAACTGCGATGATGCGTGGCCATCCTGACAACGCCTGACAAAGTTGTTTCAGCACGTGGTGCACCCTCTTACACACACGCCGGTGGCGGAAGGTGAGCAGAGATACTTCTTTCTGCAGCAGCGGGCAGTCACCTCTGGGTGGTGGGAGTGGATAGTGTGCAGCAGCCTGGGTGCACAAGAGCGCACAGACACCTCCGAGCAGTGGGAGTGGATGGGCTGCAGCAGCCTGAGTGCGCATTGCCGGAACAGATAATTAGGCGTGTGCAGTTGTATGTACTCTGCAATTACTAATTCTATACTATCTTTCAGATCACTAAACTTAAGGGTGCACTATGTCCCGGCACGTGGTTGGAGACACACCGGAGGCACAAAGGTAAGCTGTGAAGATTTTCTCCAGTGTCAACACTCCCTCTCCATCTCTACCTTTCTCTCTCTCACACTTTCTCTCTTTCTCTGTCTGTTCCTCTCTCTCATTCTTTCTTTCTCTCTCTTCCTCTCTCTCCCTCTTTCTCTCCCTCTTCTCTCTCTCTCTTTCTCTCTATCTCTCTCTCACACTGTTTCTCTCTCTCTCTCACTCTTTCTCTTTCTCTGTCTTTGTCTGTCTTCCTCTCTCTCACTCTTTCTCTCCTCTCTCTCACTCTTCCTCTCTCTCTCCCTCTTTCTCTCTCTCTTTCTCTCTTTCTCTCTACCTCTCTCTCACACTGTTTCTCTCTCTCTCTTTTCCTTGTATCTTACTCTTTCTCTCTCTCACTCTTTCTCTTTTTCTGTCTTTGTCTGTCTTCCTCTCTCTCACTCTTTCTCTCCTCTCTCTCACTCTTCCTCGCTCTCTTCCTCTCTCTCACTCTTTCTCTCTATCTTCCTCTCTTTCACTCTTTCTCTCTCTCTCTTCCTCTCTCACACTATTTCTCTCTTTCTCTCTCTCACTCTTTCTCTATTTCTTTGTCTTCCTCTCTCTCTCACTCTTTCTTTGTTTCTCTCTTTCTCCCTCACTCTTTCTCTCTTTCTCCTTTGCTGGACGCATGATGCACCATCTTATCTTTCTTTTTGTCGTACAGGCTGTGATTCACAAATGGTCCAGCGATGACACGACATGGCTGTTGTTGTTGTTTTGTTTTAATAAAATGTTTTATATGTAAATCCATACATGACTAAGATTCTTATTTGTCCAACCTAACGTGACTGTCACATTTGTTTGTGGGGGGTGGGGGTGAGGGGAGATGGTGGACAAGGAGCTCCTACTGGGGGATGTCGGTGCAGTGTTGGGTGTCCGACCTGCATGATCGTTGCCTTCATTACATCTGTTCTCAGAGACTTAAGAGCCGGCGGTCTGACTCGTAGATGAAGAACTGCGAGCTGACTAGCAGGCTCATAGAGGGAGAACCGCGGCCCGTCAGTTCGCAGAGGAAGAGCTGCGGGCCAGCTCGCAGAGGAACACCTGCGGGCCGACTAGTATAGGGAAAGGTGCGGGCCATCGGCTTCCAAAGGGATAGCTGCGGAACACTGATGTGGGGAGAGGGAGCGTGAAGAGCGTATCTCGCAGAGAGACACCTCCGGTATATTTCCAGTATTGGCTTCACAGATACAACTGCGGGCCCGAGAACTCGCACCCGAAGAGCTGTGAGCCGACAAGTGGTTCGCAGAGGCAGACTTGCGGGCCCAAGTATGTTGTTGGAGGTATGCTGTTGATGGTGGAAAAGGGCGCGTTACCTGCTGATGTAGGGAGACGCAGCGTGAAAGCGGTATCTCGCACAGACAGAGCTCTGGTATATTAAATTGCCCCCGGGACCTTTCTTTTATATTTTCACTCGATGCGAGGCACAAGATGGCTGCTAACACTTCCTGGTTTGAATTGTTAGCAGCCAATCAGAGGCAAGCTCGTGCTCGGGAGTTAGGCACAGTCCAGATATATATATATTTTTTTCCTTTAATATCTCAAAAACTACTGAACGGATTTACACCATTTCCACAAAACCGCGCTTTCTGCACCAAGACCTTTCTCCCTGCCAAATTTGCAATTCTTTCTTTGTCACACAGTACATGTAATGCACCGCTCTCATCAAGAATGGAACCAGTAATGGCACAATTTCCCTGTTGCTCCACACATAAATAAATGTAAAGAACAAATCAGAATAGTTCCTTTATTTTTTCAAATTGCAAAACTTCTCTCTATTGGTTATTTTTGAACTTTCCATATAAACAGTTTTTTAAAAATTTAAGAACACATACAGGTGAGAAGTTCAACGTATTCTATCAACAAACTTTCTAGAACATTCTACGACACGTGCAGGTTAAAAGTTCATCATTTTTTCAAACCTAACGATATTTTTTTGCACCATTTTCTCGAACATTTAAGGGCACGTGCAGGTTAAAAGTTCACCATTGTTTTAAGTTTGAACAGTGCCTTCCAAATGCAAGTAGCAGGTGTGGTTGAACTGACCAAATTTTATCCTATCATATGAACTCTACGTTGAAACTGCTTTTTATTAACCAATGACAAAGATGCTTTTCGACAAACTAATATCACCCTACTTTTTAGTAAACAATGTTTTTCATCTCCCAATCAGTTATCGTTTTGTATGAGAAAAAAAGTAGTTCCCCATCTTTAAACATATCTCTTATTCTACGAACGGACTGCATGAGCTACAGACATCTATCCATATCTTCCAGCTACACCTTCAAAATGCTAGTGTGGATCGTAGGACATAGCTATGTTTTCTGGTGCAAGAGGTATGCAGAACAGAGACGTATTGACTTAGACCTAGGTTTACAAAATGTGGACATTAAATGGTTTGGACAGAGAGGATTGAAGTGGCAACCAATTACTCCCTTTGGTTAAAACCTGTTTGCATCTCCAACTCCCTGACCTCATGATTGTGCACTGTGGTGGAAATGACCTAGGCACATTGACTGGGGTAGGTTTGGAAATGCTAATGAAGGACACCTTTAGACAATTGATGTTGCTTTTGCCTCAAACTGTCTTTGTATATTCCAATATATGCCAAAGACAGAAGTGGAAATGGTCAAACAAATTTTGTCCTCAGATTGAAAAATCTAGGAAGAATGTCAACAAAGCTGTGTCTGCATACCTCAGAGACCATAGAATGGGGTCGATCTACAACAACAACATATGTTATGATATGGCTGATATCTACAGAAGTGATGGAGTACACTTCACAGATCAGGGAAATCGAGTTTTTCTGAATAACCTGAAGCTGTGCATCCGCACTTATATGTAGCTCCAACTAATAAACACAAAGGCTCTTTTAGAGCCGCCTTATATTCCCAATATCGGTTCGCAGACTGACAACTGCGATCCGGCTAGCACAGGGAGACCTGCGGGCCGTCGGGCAGCCTCACAAAGGGAGAGCTACGGCCCGTGGGCTCGGCTCGCACACAAAGAGCTACGGGTCGTCGGCTCGCAAACGCAGAGCTGTGAGCCAATGGACTGGCAGTGTTTTATGGTTTAGGGTAGTGCAGTGGTGTTTGTGTAGTGTAGGGGGTCCTGCTGTGGGTAGTGTTTTAGGGTTTACGGTAGTGCAGTGGTGTTTGTGTAGTGTAGAGGGTGGTACTGGGGGTACATTTAGGGTTTAGGGTAGGGCAGTGGTCTTTACGTAGTGTAGGGGGTCCTGCTGTGAGTAGTGTTTTAGGGTTTAGGGTAGTGCAGTGGTGTTTGGGTAGTGTAGAGGGTCGTGCTGGGGGTAGCGTTTTACGGTTTAGGGTAGTGCGGTGGTGTTTCTGTAGTTTAGGGGGTCGTGCTGGGGGTAGTGTTTTAGGGTTTAAGGTAGTGCAGTTGCGTTTCTGTAGTGTAGGGGGTCATGCTGGCAGTAGTGGTTTAGTGTTTAGTTACGTAGTGCAGTGGTGTTTGGGTAGTGTAGGGGGTCGTGCTGGGGTAGTGTTTTAGGGTATAGGGTAGTGCAGTGGTGTTTCTGTAGTGTAGGGGGTCGTGCTGGGGGTAGTGTTTTAGGGTTTAAGGTAGTGCAGTGGTGTTTCTGTAGTGTAGGGGGTCGTGCTGGCAGTAGTGGTTTAGTGTTTAGTTAGGTAGTGCAGTGGTGTTTGGGTTGTGTAGAGGGTCGTGCCGACAGACTGACTCACAGAGCTCCGAGCCAATGGACTGGCTTCTAAAGGCATAGCCGTGACCTTGTGATGTGGGGAGAGGCAGCGTGAAAGGAGTATCTTACACAGACACAGATGCCAGTGTTGCCTCGCAGAGGTAAAACTACACACCCGATGGCTTCTACACGGAGAGATGCGAGCTGACGGACTAAGTCACAAAATGGCTGCCAACACTTCCTAGTTTCAACCGTTCACAGCCAATGAGCCGCGAGCTCGTGCTCGTAACCTTCAGCCAATCAGATGTCAGAATTCTCAAATATCGATATCTGTAAAATTTGATATTTCTCAAAAACTACTGAACGGATTTACACCATTTCAACAAAAGCGCGCTTTCTGGACCACAACCTTTCTCCCTCACAAATTTGGCGTAATTCCGTTCAGCAGTTTGACCTGTAGCCTTGTCTAAAGTTTCCTATGGAAAATGCATTGAGAAAACACATTTTGGGACTCCCCTTTTTTCTCAGCCTCCCCTTGACCAATCACCCCCAAACTTTCAAGATAGGAGTAAATCAAAAAAGAGAAACTTTTTTGAAAATTTCGTAAAGATTCGTCAAACGACGCCAAAGTTATAAGCACATGGAGGGCTCCAGGAGAGGGGCCGCGCAACCCCCTCCCAACATGAGTGAAGCCCTGGGGCTGCGGGGACCCCAGCGGGCCCCCGCAGCCCCAGCGACCCCCAGCAGCCCCAGCGACCCCCAGCTATTATTTTTTAAGAAATGCCCGCGGAACCTAGCCCACCCGGGGACCTCATTAAAATAAAACGCGGGAACCCGCGACCCCAGCGCGAATTGCGCAGATATTTTTTTTTTTATAAAAAATGCTTTTTTTTTGGCCCTGGGGTCCTTCTGGGACCCCCTGAGCAGGCCTAGGGGGTCACGGTGTTTCTACCCTGCCCCCTTCTCTTGTTTTATACCTTTGTTTCTCTGTTTTCTAGTGACTCGCTTCTACCGAGCCACAAGATGGCTGCCAACACTTCCTGGTTTGGAGTGTTCGCAGCCAATCACAGTGAAGCTCGTGCACGGGTCTTAGGCTCCGCCCAGATATCGAAACTTTTATTTTTCTTTTCTCAGCAACCACTGAACGGATTTACACCATTTTACAAAAGGTCGCTTTCTGAGCCAAGCACTACCTTTTTGCCAAATTTGGGGTAATTCCGTTCAGTAGTTTCGGATGTAGCCTTGCACAAAGTTTCCTATGGGAAATTGATTTTTTTACTCTTATTTTTTGTATTTCTCAAAAACTACTGAACGGATTTACCCCATTTAAATAAAAGGTCGCTTTCTGAACCAAGCTCTACCTTTCTGCCAAATTTGAGGTAATTCCGCTCAGCAGTTCGGGCTGTAGCTCGTCGCAAAATTTCCTACGGAAATTAACATGGAGAAAATGCGTTTTGGGACCCCCTTTTTCTCAGCCCCTGCTTGACAAATCACCCCCAAACTTTCAAGATAGGAGCTAACCTAAAAAGTGCAACTTTTTGCAAAATTTCATAAAGATTCGTCAAACGACGCCAAAGTTATTAGCAAATCAAAAAATGCTTTTCCTATGGAAACTAGGTTGTAACTATAACTACCTACTGGTGACCGCCAGTAGGTAATATATATATATATATTCACTGAAAAAACCATAGGTTTCAGGGGCGTTATAGTTAGTTGGACATTTCACTCGTACAAAACCATAGAAATTCCCCCGTTATAGTTAGTTCAGCTAACTATAACTCGCGCGCCCGCAATGCACTGCTGATGACGTCACATATTACATCACTCATGACATGGTCAGTGACATCACTCATGACATCACTGATGACATCTCAAATGACATCACTGATGACATCATCCTTGTGATAGAGTGGCAGACCTCCTCTCACCCTAATATAACCTTTGATACACACACTCAAAAATACAAACTAACATTTTCAAAACAATGGACATACCAATACCAGTTACAACACACCTATTCAGTAATTCCAAGATCTACACACACATCCACCTATTCACCAATACTCCCTATACAGTCACTCATACATGTACTCACTCATCATATGTACTCATACACCTATACATCCTGTTACACACCGCCACTCATCCATAGAGTTACTCACACACATAGTCACACATGCAAACAAAGTATCAAACATCCATTTACTTGCATATACAGTTATACACACACTACCACACTTACTTCTACAGAAACTTACACATACTTACTCTCTTAAACAATCACTTATAGAAACACCTACTTATTTGTACAGGAACTCTTCCAATCTCTCACTCTCACATATACTCACTTATATACACCAATACTCACATATACTAGTTTAAAACATATGTAGTTACTCATAAAGACACTATTGAGACAGTCATTCACTCACTAACACACCCATACACATACTCATCCACCTATACAGTCCTGCACACATGCTGTCTTCAACACATACAAACAGTGAGTCACTCATTCATGCATCTATGCACTAAGTAATACCCCCACCGAACCATACAGACACTCAGACACTCATACTGATACTCAAAAAACCAACTAATAACCCATATAGACACTCATGTAGCTACTCACCAACCCATGCAGCCACTTATACACAAAGTGAGAGACTGATACAGATATTTTCATATTTAAACATTACTCACTAACCCATGTATTCACTAAGATACACTTAGTCAGTTATACAATCAATTTTACAAAAAAATCATCCATTTAGACACTTATATACCCATTTATTCTTCCATCGACCTTGAGATATACATATATAAAACATATTTAATTTTCAGAAAAACACACATTCACTGGATGATGTCATCAGTGATGTCATCAGTGATGTCATTTGAGATGTCATCAGTGATGTCATCAGTGATGTCACTGACCATGTCATGAGTGATTTAATATGTGACGTCATCAGCAGTGCATTGCGGAGCGCGCGAGTTATAGTTAGCTGAACTAACTATAACGAGGGAATTTCTATGGTTTTGTACGAGTGAAATGTCCAACTAACTATAACGCCCCTGAAACCTATGGTTTTTTCAGTGAATTTCTAAGGTTTTTTAAATGCTAATTTCTAACTATAACGTGCCTGAAACCTATGGTTTTTTCAGTGAATTTCTAAGGTTTTTTATATGCTAATTTCTAACTATAACGTGCCTGAAACCTATGGTTTTTTCAGTGAATATATATATATTTATTATACTATGTATACATGTGAAAATGTCTCGGTCCCCTGTTTGCCTGGGTGGCACGGAAAAAATGGGTGGAACTGACGTCAGCACGCCGACGAGGTTCTCTTATGGCTCCGATGACGTCATACGGTGTCGCGAGCGGAGCCGTGCTATTATGACGTCCTCGTTGACGTGGGAGAGCTAGGAAAGAATTTCCATGGAATGCTGGTGCAGGGGATATTCACCTAAGTGTTCAGGCTAGTACTTTGGGAGCAACTGTTTATGTTGCCACTCCAGAAACCGAAACCAGTGATCCGAGGGCAGAGGCCCTACAGATGGCACACGAGGTGGGGTGCCCAGTCGTGTGCACCGGCGGGGCAGCGAAGTGACAAGCACCACAACCCACAAAAAGGTAACGAGGGCACTGAATAACACAGGATCTTCTCTTTGTATCTGGCAGGAACAACGAAGTTAAAATGCCCTAGTACCAAAATGTAGAATTAGTGCTACAACAGTCTTCAAGAGGACCTGCGATGCCGCTTCTGCCTCCCGTACCCTGGAGGTGGCACATGGGTCACGCGGTACGGTCATACTGCGGTGGGACGCACACTCGTTGACCTCTCATGGCACTGCTCCACACTTCAGGGAGGACGCTTTCCATTAGCTATGTTTTCTGATGACATGTCGTGCCGCCCCGTCCAACAACAGAACTCCTTTAGATCCAAACAGACTCTTCCACTCTCTCACCGGAAGTGAAACCAGGCCACGCGGACACTTTCACAATACAACAGCGGGGAATGCACTAATCGGTAAAAAAAACACATTCCTTCCTCCTAATTAATCAAATAAACGTCTCACTGAAGAACAGGGGCCAGCTTCGATCGGTAAACAGCCGTTACAACGACTTTTTACTTTGCGATACCATTACAACGCATGCATTACCACGCATGCGTTGTACATCACGAAGTCATTACTACGCATTTTAGAACGCATGGTCATTTACCACGCATGCCTTTACAACGAATTTTGTTGTAAAGGTATGTATGGTAAATGACCATGCGTTCTAAAAACATGTAGACGATCCATGTCGTTGTAAGGAAACAGAGGCTGTTCCGTTTCCTCACAACGACGTGCACCGCCCCTCAGAGACGACGTGAAGCAGGAACCACGAGGAGAGAGGAACCACGAGGAGTGAGAGGTAAGGGGGATTGGGCATGGGGTGGGGGTTTCTTTTCTAGGGTTTAGGGTAGTGCAGTGGTGTTTGGGTGGTGTAGGGGGTCGTGCTGGGGGTAGTGTTTTAGGGTTTAGGGTAGTGCAGTGGTGTTTGGGTAGTGTAGGGGTTGTGCTGGGGGTAGTGTTTTAGGGTTTAGGGTAGTGCAGTAGTGTAGGGGTCGTGCTGGGGGTAGTGTTTTAGGCTTTAGGGTAGTGCAGTAGTGTATGGGTAGTGTAGGGGGTCGTGCTGGGTTAGTGTTTTAGGGTTTAGGGTAGTGCAGTGGTGTTTGAGTAGTGTAGGGGTCATGCTGGTGGTAGTGTTTTAGGGTTTAGGGTAGTGCAGTGGTGTTTGGGTAGTGAAGGGAGTCGTGCTGGGGGTAGTGTTTTAGGGTTTAGGGTAATGCAGTGGTGTTTGTGTAGTGTAGGGGTTGTGCTGGGGGTAGTGTTTTAGGGTTTATGTTAGTGCAGTGGTGTTTGGGTAGTGTAGGGGTAGTGCTGGGGTAGTGTTTTAGGGTTTAGGGTAGTGCAGTGGTGTTTGTGTAGTGTAGGGGTAGTGCTGGGGGTAGTGTTTTAAGGTTTAGGGTAGTGCAGTGGTGTTTGGGTAGTGTAGGGGTTCATGCTGGGGGTAGTGTTTTAGGGTTTAGGGTATGGCAGTGGTGTTTGGGTAGTGTAGGGGGTCGTGCTGGGGGTCGATTTAGGGTTTAGGGTAGTGCAGTGGTGTTTGTGTTGTGAGGGGGTCGTGCTGGGGGTAGTGTTTTAGGGTTTAGAGTAATGCAGTGGTGTTTGTATAGTGTAGGGGGGATTAGGGTAGTGCAGTGGTGTTTGTGTAGTGTAGGGGGTCATGCTGGGGGTTGTGTTTTAGGGTTTATGGTAGGGCAGTGGTGTTTGTGTAGTGTAGGGGTAGTGTTTTAGGGTTTAGGGTAGTGCAGTGGTGTTTGGGTAGTGTAGGGGTTCATGCTGGGGGTAGTGTTTTAGGGTTTAGGGTATGGCAGTGGTGTTTGGGTAGTGTAGGGGTCGTGCTGGGGGTCGATTTAGGGTTTAGGGTAGTGCAGTGGTGTTTGTGTTGTGAGGGGGTCGTGCTGGGGGTAGTGTTTTAGGGTTTAGAGTAATGCAGTGGTGTTTGTATAGTGTAGGGGGATTAGAGTAGTGCAGTGGTGTTTGTGTAGTGTAGGGGGTCATGCTGGGGTTGTGTTTTAGGGTTTATGGTAGGGCAGTGGTGTTTGTGTAGTGTAGGGGTAGTGTTTTAGGGTTTAGGGTAGTGCAGTGGTGTTTGTGTAGTGTAGGGGGTCATGCTGTGGGTAGTGTTTTAGGGTTTAGGGTAGTGCAGTTGTGTTTGTGTAGTGTACGGGGTCATGTTTTAGGGTATAGGGTAGTGCAGTGGTGTTTGGGTAGTGTAGGGGGTCATGCTGGGGTTAGTGTTTTAGGGTTTAGGGTAGTGCAGTGGTGTTTGGGTAGTGTAGGGGGTCGTGCTGGGGGTAGTGGTTTAGGGTTTAGGGTAGTGCAGTGGTGTTTTTGTAGTGTGGGAGGTCATGCTGGGGGTAGATTTAGGGTTTAGTGTAGTGCAGTGGTGTTTAGGTAGTGTAGGGAGTCGTGCTGGGGGTTGTGTTTTAGGGTTTAGGGTAGTCCAGTGGTGTTTGTGTAGTGTAGGGAGTCGTGCTGGGGTAGTGTTTTAGGGTTTAGGGTAGTGCAGTGGTGTTTGGGTAGTGTAGGGGGTCGTGCTGGGGTAGTGTTTTAGGGTTTAGGGTAGTGCAGTGGTGTTTGTGTAGTGTAGGGGGTCATGCTGGGGGTAGTGTTTTAGGGTTTAGGGTAGTGCAATGGTGTTTGTGTAGTGTAGGGGGTAGTGTTTTAGGGTTTAGGGTAGTGCAGTGGTGTTTGTGTACTGTAGGGGGTCGTACTGGGTTCTAGTGTTTTAGGGTTTAGGGTAGTGCAGTGGTATTTGTGTAGTGTAGGGGGTAGATTTAGGGTTTAGGGTTGTGCAGTGGTGTTTGGGTAGTGTAGGGGGTCGTGCTGGGGTAGTGTTTTTGAGTTTAGGGTAGTGCAGTTGTGTTTGGGTAGTGAAGGGGGTCGTGCTGGGGGTAGTGTTTTAGGGTTTAGGGTAGTGCAGTGGTGTTTGGGTAGTGTAGGGGTCAACCAACATGAATTTGTCCTTGTGTGATGTAACCAATGCTCATGTAAAGCACTCCAATACCTGACCAGTCTGCACTATATAAAACTGCAAAAAACCAAAAAATAAAAAGTGTTTTGCACACTTCTTTGAGTCTAAAAAAAAGCTTTTATTTGAAAGATTAACAGAGTTACAGCAAACCAACAATGCATAAATATATTCAGAATAAAAATTATAATAATGGAGTTACTGGAATGTGAGAAGCAAAAGCGAAAAGCTATTTTATAGGTTTTGTAGGGGAAATAAAAGAGAAGGGTGAGGGAAGGAGGGGAAGGGGAAGAAGGAAGGGCGGGGAGAGAGAAATTCATAAAACGGTTAAAGCAAATAAACATGGGATAAATAAATAATTGCATTGTATAAGAAAAAATGACGGATAATACAACAATTCAACAATTCGATAATTATAATAAGCCAATAATATATAGGAATCAAAAAGCAGAGAACATTCAAGGTGGTTTGAAATCTGCAATATTTGAACGACAATTATGTGAAGGCGCTAAATTATCTAAATAAGTAGTAAGAGGCAACCAAAAGAGGACTCTATTAAACTTTGGTTTGCAAGAGGAGGCAAAGGCAATATCAAGTCGATGAAAATGACAGAGACTGTTCCACCAGTGTTTGACAGAGAGTTTGTTGAGTGTTTTCCAGTTAAGCGTAATGTGTTGAAAAGCCAAAGCAAGCATGAGGTCAAAGAGACCATGTGCGAGGGAGAGAGATCTAAAGAATCTGACAAACTACCGGAAAAAAGGAGAGGGATGGAATAAGGAATAGAAATATTGAATATACGAGTAATGTAGGTCCAAGTGTTCGTCCAAAAATAGAGACTGGGGAGCAAAGGAAAAGAAGATGTAAAAGATCAGCATTGGAGGAACCACAAGACCAACAATTAGTATCAGAAGAGCGAGAGAAGCGAGCCAGGGAAATAGGAGTGAAGTAGAGTCTATGATATAGAAAGAACAATGATTGAGTAAGAGAAGCAGAACGAGAGATTTTAAGGGAGCGAGACCAAAGTCGATCCCAAAAGGAAATATTCCACTCACATCCCAGGTCAGATTCCCACGAGAGTTCCAACCTAGTCTTAGCACGCTCTGGATTAGGAGCAGAGAAATATTTGTAAATAAGAGAGGCCTTAGGAGATAAAAGGAGGATTTGCAAAAGAGAATCTGGAACAGCAGGGGAAGAGGAAAGAGGAAGAGAATAAAAAGTATCTAGAATAACGGTCATTAGAGTAGAAAATTTGTGTAGAAAGGAGCGGGGACAGTGAAAAGTGGATTGAAATAGAGGAAAGGAAAGGGGGATACACCATCAAAAATTGTTTAACCCAAATTATACCTTTCAGTCTCCAAGCCCTCCAAAATAGTGTTCTATTATTCATAGTAATACGGGAATTATGCCAAATAGGCGAATCTAGAAAAGTATCCCTGGACATAAGATTTGGGGAAATAAGGGGTTTTAGTAAAGAGCAAACATGTTTGAACAGAGGGAGGGATGTATAAGAATTTTTGCAGAGAAGGAAAGAACCTCCCTAAAAGAAAAAGGCAGTAGAAAGGTGCGTTCAATGGAGAGCCAGAGGGGAGCAAAAGGGAGGATTCAGAAAGGAGCCACTTTGAGGCTTGTCGTAGACAAAAAGATTTGTGATATAGGCGGAAATCTGGAAAATTAACACCTCCATTAGATTTTGATTTACGTAAAGAGGATAAGGAAATTCTGGCTTTTTTGCTCTTCCAAAGAAATTTAGAAAGACAAGAGTCAATCCGTTTAAAATGATAAACAGGAATATGCACAGGGAGCATAGAGAGAGCGTAAATCAAAATAGGGGTAATCATCATCTTGATGGAATCTAAGCGGCCCCACCATGAAAGAAAAAGAGGGTTCCAAGATGTACATAATTTATCAATCCGAGATAAAAATACTGACATATTAAGTTTAACGGTAGAAGCGATGGAGTTAGAGAACCACATACCTAAGTATTTGATTTTGGAGCTATTCCACGCAAAACCAGTGGAAGAGAAGGAATGAGGAAAACAAGTTTTGGTAAGAGGAAGTATTTCTGTTTTATCAGAATTGATCTTATAGCCAGAGACAAGAGAAAAAGAAGTGAATTCACGTAATAGAGAAGGAATAGAGGATTCGGGATTAGAAATAAAGAGTAGAATATCATCCGCATAAGCTGAGAGTTTTAGATGTTGATCCCCGTAGGAAAAACCGGAAATAGAAGTATTGTTACGAATTGAAGCTAGAAAGGGTTCAAGAGTAAGAACAAAAAGGAGGGAGAGAGAGGGCAACCTTGACGGACTCCTCGTTGAAGAGGAAAATAGGATGAAACGAAACCATTAATCAGTACCGATGCTCTAGGAGCAGAATATAATAAAGAGATGAGTGAGATCAATTTGGGGCCAAAACCATGCCACTTAAGGGCTGCAAATAAGAAGGACCAATCTACTCTATCGAATGCTTTTTCAGCATCAACAGAGATAGCCGCTAGAGACGTGGAAAGGGAGGGGATCTTGTTTAAAACATTAAAGAAGAGGCGAGAGTTATCTGAAGTTAATCTACCTTTGACAAAACCACATTGCTCTTTCCCAACCAAGTGTGGCATAAGGGGGTCCAAACGCAATGCTAATGTTTTGGCAAAGAGTTTATAATCAACATTGACTAAAGAAATCGGGCGGTAGTTTTTGCAGTACAGGGGATCTCGCCCTCCTTGTGAATAAGGCAAATGGTAGCTTCTTGAAAAGTACCTTCCGTCTTCCCAGAAAGATGGAAAAAATGAAAAAGATTTAAAAGTTTGGGAAGCAATAAGTTAGAAAAATGTAAATAAAATTCAACAGAAAAACCATCTGGTCCAGGAGTTTTTCCTTTTTTAGTATCTTTAGGGCAGAGGATAGTTCAGCTAGAGTTAAATCTGTATCAAGATCTGTTAGGTTAAGGTGAGAAGTAGAAGGTGGTGGAATGGTAGCAAGATAGGATTGGACAAGGGAACTAGAAGGAGGGGCTTCAGGGGTATAGAGATCCATATAAAACTTTTTAAACGTATCCAGAATGTCTTGATCTTTATGTAGGAGAGAGCCATCCGGAGAGTATATGGAGTCAATTAGAGTACGGTCTTTACGAGCTTTCAAATAATTCGCTAAGAGTTTCCCCACCTTATTCCGGCCACCATAATAGCGGGCGCTACTGCGTAAAAGGATAGAAGAAGCATTGTCGGTTGAAGTCTTATTAAATGTTAATTTGGCGCGTATCAAGTCTGGAAGAACTGAGTCCGTTGATGAAGTATAAAACTTATGCTCCAGGTCTTTAATATGCGTCAAGGTAGTTTTATGCTGCAAAAGGAAACAAAATCTATAATAAAGCCTCTTGCAGTGGCTTTAAAAGAATCCCATAGAATATGGGGGAAGAAGTGGTAGGGCTATTTAGGTCAAAAATTCATTGGTAAAGGCAGCAAAAGAAGAAGAAAAACAGGGTCAAGGAGAAGAGAGTTATTGAAACGCCAACGGGAGGACCTGGGACGTGGTGGAAGTAAATCTAGATCAGTTATAATTGGAGCATGGTCAGAAATAACAATAGGCTCGATAGAAGAGGATAGCAGATTTTGAGACAGAGATTGAGAGAGGAAAATATAATCTATGCGAGAAAGAGAGTTATGAGGTGGAGAAAAGAAAGAGAAGTCAAGAGTGTCAGGATTAAAGAGTCTCCAGGAGTCAACAAGATGGGATTGAGATATAGTGTCAAGAAAATGTTTATGAGTTTTGTGGGGAGTAAAGCGAACTTGAGATTGACGATCAATGAATGGATCAACGACTTGATTGCAATCACCCCTAATATAAAATAATCATCTTTAAATTGGATGCATTTCTGTGTAATTAAAGGCCAGAAGGAAGAATCGGGATGTGTAGGCCCATATACATTAAAAACCGTTAAGGAAACATTATTTATTAACAACTTTGCTATCAACCATCTCCCCTCATCATCAATTTCTTGTGATATAATTTTACATTGAAGTTTTTTATGACATAAAATTACAACACCATTTTTCTTGTTCGAAGTGGGAGAAAAGAGAACTGTACCCACCCAACCACGCTTTAATTTTAGTGCTTCAGTTTCTGTAAGGTGGGTCTCCTGGAGGAGGACCAAATCAGGGTTATAAGAGGCTAGATGAGAGAGTATCCTCTGTCTCTTGATAGGGTTAATAAAACCTTTCACATTCCATGAAATAACCCTGAACTTAAAACATCAAAAAACATATAAGAAGTGCAATCTGTAATGGAGAAAAATTGAAATGGACAATAAATAATAATAGGGAAGAGGGGTATAAAGTTCAATGAACAACAGATGAAAAAAAGATCAGTAGGATGAAGAGAGGGAAAACAGAAGAAGAGGGAGGAGAGCAAGGAAGAAAGAAAGACTAAGAAAAAGAGGAGACAGTACATGCCAAACGACGACTGTAATACGTACGTTAAGGGGAACAGGAAAGAAAGAGAGGCAGCAAAGGACAATAAGACAACCTACCCAACAGGGGCAACACAGCACATCAGGACATCCATAAGACGGATAATAACAGGAGCGGAAATAGGGAATACGGATTAAACCTGTAAAAAGGAGGGGAAATATATAATCAGAGAAAAGTCAGACATGGGAATGTATACATAACAGCAGGACGTCAATAAAGGTAAAAGAATGAAATAAAAAACATGTACAAGATGAGGATAATATCAATATACCTGTAAAGGAAACTATGGATTAATTACAAGAGTTCAATAATAACAACTGAGTAAACAAAAACTGAGTGAAAATCATACACCCTTAAAAAAGAACAAAGTCAAGTTCCAGACGAGGAGGAAGAAGTCTCCATTGATGCAGTAGAGTGAGATTGAATAAAACGACGAAGGTTCGCAGGATCCTCGAAAGTGGAAGTTTTATTAAGAAAGGTGACTTTGAAGAGACATGGGTGAAATAAACCATATCGTGCACCTAAGGAAATTCCTTACGGCGTTTAGCGGTCAATGAGGAGACATCTTGGGAGATGAAGACCTTAGTACCATGCCAGGAGAGGTTCTTTTTGGCTTTGGCAGCATTCAGAACCAGCAGGAGGTCGGTGAATTGCAAGAATAAGATTATTATTCCACGAGGCTTAGAGGGTGCAGACGAGGAAAAAGGGCGAGGACCCAGTCTATGAGCACGTTGAATGTTTAGTTTGGTGGTAGTAGGAAGGTCCAAAAATTGAGGCAAAAAGATGTAAAGTATGTGACGGGGTCCTCCCCTCAAGTCCCTCCGGGAGTCCATAAATACGTAGATTATTGCGACGATTCCTGTTTTCCAAATCCTCAGACGCCCTTTTCAGTTGCGAGACTTCCAACTCCAACAAGGATAACTTGGTAGATAGTGCTTGAACATCATCGAGTTGGTGTTCTACCATTGTAATGCGAGTATCCATTGAAGACCACTTATCGTCTAGCGTTTGCAGACGGGAATTAGTTTCCTCAATGAATGGACGATGGGCACGCAGTTCCTCCCAAACCATTTCCAGAGACACCGGAGAGATGGGTTTAGGGGTGAAGGAGGATCCTGTTTAAGTCTCTTGCCAGAAGTGGAAGGCAACGACCCCTTAGTCGACATATTGGTAGAATAACTGGTAAAGTCAAGGCACCCCCGTTCCTCAAGGCAATCACTGCTTGACGGTACTTGAGAAAGACAAGAAAATTTATTAAAGGTGGAGACACTGGACCCAGAGGTGGTAAGATTATTTGTTGTATTTTTGGAATACTGCAAAAGACGTCTGCTTCTACCCATGGACAGCCGAAGAGGGCACTCGAAGGAGGGAGAGCCCCCACAAATGAAGATAAGAAGCACTCACATAGAAGAATTCCTCAAAAGCAGCAACTTTGTAAGGTGACCAGGTATTCACCAAAGACTGTGAAAAGGCGTAGCTTGAGAGCGATGGTATGAAGAAGTGAAAAAAAACGGCAGAGTCAGGGTAAATGACAAAATGGCGGCCGCCAAAACCGCAAAAAATTGAAACTGCACCTCAGTAAATTCTTCCCAATTCTCCAGACTGACTAAGGCTACTGTTAATAGTTAAGATGGCCATAGTAGGGTTTATATCCTGGGATGAATGGAGAATAAATATAAAATCTTGAGGAAAAAACATCCTGAGATGAAAAATGCGGTAAAAAGTAAAACAAAATGGCGGCCGCAACTAAGTGAACAGCATCACCTGCTTATTCTCCCCTTCTGGGCCGATTTCACGAAGGAAAAGCATCCCAATCTGAGGCGCTAACGATCCGGTTCAAGAATCCGGCATTCTTCGCCTTTTGAAAGCGCTGGGTCCGCTCTTGATAGAGGACGAAGTCCGACAAAGCGCGGAGTCACAGCGTCAGGCGGCCATCTTGGGTCGCGGTGCCGTTTTGCACACTTCTGTGATTGGGCTATACGTGGGCTACCTCTGGGTGATATTTGTGCTACATTTGGGCTCTTTTTTCTCTGGTGGCCATCTTGGGAGACTTATTTGTTATGAAGTTTCCTAATTTCCTCATTTACTACAGTCTCCTCAGTAGGAAATGCTTTCAGTTTTTTACTTTGATTCCATCAAGAAGGCATTCAGATGTGTCACACATTTGCCATAAATTCAGAATGTTAGCACTCTAGTTGTTCATTAGATCACTGTAGTAAAGCTACTGCTCACCAAGGAGTTAACTCGAAGTCTACTGCTGGTATTGAAAGTGATTGTTTCAGTCTGCATGTCATAATTTTCTAATGAAATAGAAGAGGATTTGAGATCTCACTTAAAACATGCCCTAAATTTTCTTTTTTGCAGCACTAACCATAATTTCTATGGCAAAATGAACCCCCTCATTTTGTTCCTTTTTAAATTAAATGTTTTAAGTGTTACCAGTTTATTCCAATCAAGATGGCTTCAGGTGTGCCATAGTTTTGTCATAAGTAAGGCTGTTAGCACTCTAGTTAAATAATCTGTGTTAAGTTGCCTATTGTTTTTGTGATTTGGTGTCTCACCTTTCTCCGCTCTCACTTTTGATTGTCCCCCACCGTGGTGGCTCTTCCTGCTCCACGCCTCTCTCACTATTGTCCCTCCAGGTGTGCTACGCCCCTCCACCCCTTAACTTTCTCTTTTCATCTCCCCTCATCCTTCTCTCCTCACCTTAAAACCCAATCATGTCCCCCCCTTATCCCCACCCTCCCCCCTCCAGACCTTGCTCTCACCAGACATGGCTCCAACTCATGGAACATCTTATACCCCTCGAACCTTTCCAAAAACGCAAAGAAAATTTTTAAACATAAATTACTGATTCGTCACCCAGAAACATTAATAGCTGACATCTACCTCAGTCTCTCCTCTCCCATCAAATCCAACTATATTTTCTTTTCTAAACGCCCCTCCAAATGGAAAAACATCTTCCTTCACCATCTTACAATCTCCAAATCTGGTAACATTCCATATGGTTTCCAATGTTCTACCACCCCATCCCCAGCCTTTCTCGGGGAAATTGACATCTCCATATTCAAATCTGGCAATATCCTCATCCAAGCCTCGGATTACCACCTCAACCTCTTCGAGAACCATTTTAGCACCTTGACCCACCAACTTTCTCTAACAGTCCCTAACCCTCCCCCAACCCAACTGCCTGACACCTCTATGATGTCTCCCACCCCACCTGCTCTGTCCCAGCCTCCCTTTCATGTCTCAACTGCACATGCCGACACGCCACCCCGCACGCCCCCAATGACCAACCCCCTCCTACACCTATCCCTACCTCTAACCCCTCTCCTACTTCTCTACCTCCGCAATTTGACTCTCCTTTTTGTCCCCCCGTTTCCCAATCTCTACCTCTCCAAACTGCCTTCCCCCCCCCCGCAACACGTACAGGCCTATCCTAACATCCCTCTTACCCACCTATCTTCTCCTTCCACCTTGACTGACTCTACGACTGATCCACCTCCCCTCATGCTTATCACCTCACCAATCAGTCAGAACTCTCCTCTTTCTCCCCCTTCTGGCCTCTCCCCACCACTGCGCACCAGACTCTCCTCCCCGACCAATTCTAATCCTACTGCATCCCCCCCTCTTTTACAACTGAGCTCCCCCTCAATCATCCTACTCAGACATTATCAAATATAGAACGAAACCTTTCAACCTTGACGTCTGAACTTACTCGACTAAGAGATGATTTCAACTCACCTAGGGCCAGATGTAGGTAACTTCAATTTAGCGAGTCCTTAATAGCGATTTTTACCGAATCGCTATTAAGGACTCGCTAAATGGAATGTAGGTAGGAATCGCTAAAATATTAGCGATTCCTTAACATTCCTTAATAACGAATCAGTAATTGAGATTCATTATTAAGGAATACCTAACCATTCATTCCTATGGGCTAGGAGGCCCATAGGAATGAATGGGAAGATATTCACTATTAGCGATTCGGTATTAAAGAATCGCTAATAGCGGAGGTATTTCAAGGGTGCCAGGGTGTCCAAAGGACACCCTGTTGCACCCCTGAAATGTGCATGTGTGCACATGTGGCGCACATACATGCCCTAAGGGCATGGATGTGTGCCACATGGCACATTGAAAAAGCAAAAAGTGCTTTTTAAAGGATATCGCTACTTACCACCAACTTGAAGTTGGTGGTAATTAGCGATTCCTTAAAGCTCAAGTGCACTATTTTTAGTGCTACGTACATTGCATTTAAGGAATCGGTATTTCCGATTCCTTAAATGCAAGACAAAATAAGGAATCGCTATTTTGCGATTCCTTATTTTGCATGTAGGTATGAACTCACCTACATTGCACTCAGCCAAATACCGTTCGATAACGCTGAAATTCTCCGAATTTCGGCGTTACCGACCGGTATTTCGCCACCTACATCTGGCCGTTAGAGCCTTATCCTTCTTGAACCACACTGATTCCCTCTGCCATTGCTATCAAAACATCCCCCGATATAACCAATGGAGAACTACACCCCTACGCAACAGATCTCATAGGCCTCTCCGCACAGTGAGCTATCTATCCTCTTCTGACCTCATTGACCTTTGCAACTCTTACCTTCCTCTACCTATGAGTTCAGATCTTCCCCTCATACACACCAATATCCCAGTGATTGTAGGAACAAACAGAATCCCTCCTGCACCCACCTCACCTAGACCCCCCCCGCTCAACTTACCACCATTCTCCCTGGCAATCCTACCAACGATAACCCTAAACCCCTCTCTTGCATGCTCGTCAATTGCCGTCCGGCTGTCCGACATGCGACTGAAATATCTGAAACCATCCTTAGCGAAGCTATTGATATTGCCTTCCTTACGGAAACCTGGCTCAATGACCACTCGACGGCCTTTCTTGACCTACTCCCCCCCGGTTTGTCTATCCTTAGGAAAGACAGACCTGTCAGAAAAGGAGGTGGTCTAGCTATAATCTATAAAAATTAACTTCAGCTCTCTCTATTAAAAGACTAAGACTACCTAACCTTCGAATACCTTGGCGCCGAACTCACTGCTCAGGGCTCTCCCCCGATCCGACTACACAATATCTACCACCCTCCGGGTGAACCCCTTCTCTTCGCCGACGACTTTTCTGACCTTCTTTCACAATCCTCTCTGTCTACCTCAAAAAATCTCTTCTTAGGAGATTTTAACATTCATTGGAATAATGTTGATGATCCCACAGCCTTGCGCCTCACTAACCTCCTAGAGATCAACGACCTCAAACAAATATGTCAAATTCCAACCCATATCAAAGGAGCCACTCTCAACGCCATCATTTCCAATCATGACTTGACCTCCCTGTCTCACATCCTCCCCATTGACTGGTCCGACCATCACATCATTCTGTTTAAGGTCATAATCAATTCCCCTTACCCCTCCACACAAATCACCAAACCTCTGAAATGGACTAGAAATCTGAGACAAATCCCACCGGATGTACTCGAGTCTAAACTCCAAGCCCAACTCCTTCTCACCCCCCTCTCCCTAAATGCTAGTGAGCTCACTGAACATTTCAACAAGACCGCCAAGGATGTCTTGGACAATTTAGCCCCGCCAAAACAAAAAAAACAACAAATTATCCCATCCAAATCTTGGTTCAACTCAGATCTCAACAATGAAAGACGCTCTCTCAGACTGATCGAAAGAACTTGGAGACAACACCCCTCTCCCTCCCATCTTGCCCTCCTCAGATCTGCCAGATCAACTTACAAGAAACACATCTTCAATAAAAAGGTTACCTTCTTTCGAGCACAACTTGAGCGTGCCAAAAATATGCCCAGAGAACTGTTTAGCATTGCAAGGCAACAAACATCATCCACTCCCCCTGTGCTGTTGGCCTCCACAGAGAGATGCGAGGAAATTGCCAACTTCCTCTCGGATAAAATTTCCAAAATCGATCAGTCCTTCCATCTAACCCTACCCCCTCCCTCCCCCAGACTTACTGCTGACGTTCCCTTTGATTTACCTCCCCTGTTGACCCTGCCCCTTCCTCCTAATCCTTCAACTAACCCACCCATTTCAACGTTTCCTGAACTCAACCTTCCCAACGTTCTGCTGAAAAACAATGCCTCCTGGCATAACTTCCTCCCCGTGACTGAACTCGAAGTCCTTAACATCATTTCCAAACTCAAGCCAACCTCACATACCATCGATCCCCTCCCCTCAAACCTGGTCCAAGACCTTAAGCACATCATTGCCCCGTACTGGACTACTATCATTAACACCTCCTTTGCCACCGGTTGCGTGCCAAACTCTCTCCAACTCGGACAAATCACTCCCATTCTTAAAAACCCCTCTGCGGACCCAAATGACCTCAATAATCTCCGCCCGATCTCAAACCTCCCACTTCTATCCAAAGTCCTCGAAAAATGTGCTCTCCGACAATTGGACAATCACATCTGCAATTTTAACCTTCTTGACTACTTACAATCCGGCTTCAGAAAAGGATGCAGCACAGAAACCGCCATGCTTAATATCGTCGATGACCTCCACTGGTCACTCGACAATGGTGAGTTCTGCCTACTTATTCTCCTTGACCTCTCGGCTGCATTTGATACAGTTAACCATTCTTCCTTACTTAACTCACTTAAAGCTCGATTCGGCCTTAATGGTCTTGTCCTCAAATGGTTCTCCTCTTATCTCCAACACAGAACACAGCAAATCAAAATCCATGACTGCCTCTCTAACCCTACACCGGTCTCCCTAGGCGTCCCTCAGGGCTCTATTCTCTCCCCTCTCTCTTCAACCTATTTATGGAACCCCTTACCCTTATTCTGAAACAAGCAGGAATCAACTACCACCTCTATGTCGATGACACACAACTTTACTACAAGATTAGATCCCACGAGGATGTTCTCCATCTCAACAACTCCTTGAAGAAGATCCAATCCTGGTTTTTCTCCAACCACCTCAAACTTAACCCCAAAAAAACAGAAATCATTCTCTTCTCTCCTAACCACAACCAGCTCCCTATCCAAAGCTGGCTCTCTGACCTAAATGCACTCAACTGCTCGCTCTCCTTATCAAACTCAGCGAAATCACTTGGTTTCACCATTGACAACAAACTTACTCTCAATGACCATATAAATAACTCGGCTAAAGCAGCTCTCTTCACTCTCCGACATCTTAAAAAAATCAAACCCCTCATTCCAGCTGACGACTTTAAAGGGGTTGTCCAATCTCTAGTTCTCTACAAAATTGACTACGGTAACGCTATCCTCTCTGGTACCCCCAAAGTTCATCTTGCTCCCCTTAGATCTGTGCTCAATCTAGCTGCCAGACTAATCACGGACTGCAAACGCTTTGACCACATCTCTCCTGCCCTCAAAGCCCTCAATTGGCTACCTGTTGAAGGTAGATCTGCCTACAAGACTGCATGCATTACTTACAAAGCTCTTCACCAACAAACCCCCTGGTACCTTACGAACAAACTCAAAAAAGCAGGCTGCTCCCGAACGATGAGAAGCACCAATGCCCGACTCCTTGTCCCCCCGCTGTTAAAAAAGAAAACCACTCAATCTAGTTCCTTCTCCGGGAATGCCCCAATAATCTGGAATGTTCTCCCTAGGGACTTGCGCTGTAACCCCTCCTACCTCGGCTTCAAAAAAGACCTCAAATCTCACCTTCTCAACAAATATTGGGGTCTTTAACCTCGCCGCTGACCCCTCACTCAAGCCTCCACCAATCTGCTTCTACTCCTCCGCCCTCCTGACTCTCTCCCCTCCCCCCAGAATCTCCCTCTGATGTTACTTCCTTTCTCCCCAAACCGTTCTCTTCTATACTTTTCAATCTTTTCCTTCTTCCTCGCCAACCAGCTTTGAACTTCGGCTTCCCCCCCCGCACTCAACTAGGAGCTCTATACTTTGTTTTTGTTATCGTACCAAAACAGCCTCGCTTGGTAGCCTCTACTCATGTAATTTATCTTTTGACAGTTTTATTCTATTTCTATGTAAAATAGTCTTTTTTTTATAACCCCGCCCCTATGTAATTTAGCTTTTTTGCCTACCTATCAATCTAAATATGTCTGTATCCTACTGAATCAACGGTTTTACTGTATCAATCAACGCCTTTTATCCGAATGTTTGTTTTTATCCTATTGAACCAACTGTCTTCACTGTAACTATCAATGCTCATGTAAAGCGCTCCGATACCCACGGGTCCAGCCAGCACTATATAAAGCCTTTCAAATAAATAAATACATTTATCAGTGTATAATTGCAAAGAGTTCAAGATCAATTTAGGAATAGGATAACAGTCTTTACTTTGTTTCATTGCAGGCACCAACCAAAAAGGATGTTTAGAAGAAGGTAGCCGCAGTGTAAAGAGTGAATTTTCTGTCCTATTTACCAGGCCGCTGGTTAAATAGTTGAAAATAATTACTGTTTGGCCGGCAGCTGTGCAAATAGCAGAAAAAGGTCACCATTTACCCGACCACTGGCTAAATGGTAGAGATTCGGCACGGTTTGGAGGGTGGCTGTGCAAATAACAAGTAAACGTCACTATTTACCTGGCCGCAGGGTAAATAGCAGAGGTTTTCTCCTCTTTTGTGAGCAGTCAAGCAAACCAAAAAACTTCACTCATTACCCAGCTGCTGGCAAAACAGCAGACATGTTCGGGTATGTTGGCTCAGTGGACTAATGCGTCCACTGCAAGGGCCTATGTTCGACCTCATGGTCACAGGTTCAAATCCCAGCAGATCCACTCAGCCTTTCATCCATCTGAAGTCGATAAAATGGGTACCATTTAGTTGAGTAACAATAAACATCTGTTATTCAGCGCCAAGATACCTACGGGTGAACGTGCACTTTACAAATATAGTTATGTTAAGTTAGGTCGGCAGAAAAGAAACGTCATTATGTATGTGACTGCTGGTTAGATAGCAGACATTTCATGTCATTTGACCAGTAGCCTGGCAAGTAGCAAGTAGAATTATAAATATTTACCCGGCAGCTAGGCAAATAGCAGAAATGATGTACACGTTTACCTGCAGAGGTGACTAACGATAAAGATGATTAGAACCTTTGCAAGACTAGTTAAAGCTGTTTAGTCTTCTAAAGCCATGTACTCGCTCTTACTCACAAAGCCGTGGAAATGTACCATGACCAGATATAGGATTCCCTAGACTCCATGCTAACAGAACCCCCTCGTTTTCTACAGCAAATCAGTGCATTCTAGAATTATTCTGGTTCAGTTCAATTAAACAAATCATCCTAAAACACCTGGAGACAATGATTTATAAAAGCAAAAAACAGAACTGGAGAATGTTGTATTCCAGTGACATAAAGCCATCTAATATTTAGAGTGATTTTATCAAAACAGAAACAATTGCATAGGCCCCTTATGAAGTGACCAACACAGTATAATTAAGAGGCTTCTTACAATCTCATGACAGAAGTAAGAAAAGCTATCGGCCTGATTTAGAATTTCTAGGATGAAGTTAACTCGGTCAGGATGGCCTCATCCACCCGAAGGGAACTCCGCCCACCAAATTTAGAGTTGTCCGCCGGCCCTGTGGACAACTTTCTACATTGATAGGAACTGTTGTCATGGCAGTTCCTGTCTATGCATGAAACGTGACCGTCTGCGAGACATAAGCAGGAAACTCATGTTTGCAGGTATGTTGCCAATGATGAAAAGGGTGTTCTGCAGGGGTAAGTGAATATTGGAGAGAGAGTAAAAAAATGTGGGCCTGGAGCATGCATTGTCCAGGCAGAACAGTCGAACAAACAAGTAGCAATCCCTGTTTGTAAGTGAGTTGGAATGTTTTTTGCTTTTATTATTATGTACATTTTTAATATAAGAGTTGAGAAGAGAAAGCTCAGTCCATAAGGACTGAAGCGAGGCCTCCATTTACAGGAGTTGAGTGGAGGACCCAGGAAGACGGATATGGTTGTGTGTGACAGTGGTGCATGTATGCTTGAGTTATGTCTTTATCAAGAAATGACTAGGTTTCAAATAACTGTATCCCCATTAAGTAAATGGGATTGTAAGTAGGGGTGGACGTAACTCTGCGGAATCTTGCAGAGGTTTTATGTAACACCACGGAACTCTGTGGAGTAAAGCTCTGCGAGTTCCTCCCACGAGTGTTTATTCAGCAGGCAGCTGAGTGAACTGCCAAGATGCATTGCTTAGCTATCTCCTGCTTTCCCTTCTCCATTCCATAGCAGCCCCATTAAAGTGTCTGACTTAATTTACCTCCAGCAGGTGTCCCAAAGCACTAATTGCCTTCTGTAATTAAGCCTCCCTGTGTAGCCCAAATACAACCTATCTCTCTGCATTCCCTTTTGGCTGCTGCTTGTCGATTCAACTTCTGTGTGCTGTGTTACCAGATTTAAAAGCCTAGTCAAGCACAATACACCTTAAAAATAAGTCTAAAGCTAGCACAAAGCCTTCCATAAGAAGCCCAAAAAGAGTCCAGCCCTATAAAATAATCAGAATGAAGACCACAATTGCATGCATGAGTGAATAAAACATTTGTATTACATGCTTTAAAACCATACTCATTATTCTTTGCAGACAGGCAAATATTCCTAGACTGCAGAGCACCTTATCTGTGTACCAGCTCCTGGGGCTCCTAAAACAGAAGTTTGATTCCTGCATTTCTTATTTGAATATTTTTATTTAAAATTGATTTTTCTGCTTTTCATCTATAAACAGCTTAGTTTAATCCATGCACTTACCTTTGTACAAACTAATGTACATGTGTATATGCACTTACTTTCAAAGGCTTCATTCCCATTACAAGATGGCCACCACACTCCCATTGAGTGGAGTCCCTTTTTTTTCTTCATAGCCGGCTAAATAAAGACCTGCTTTACACTATTCACTGATCAAATTGTACATCATCTCTACTATTTAGTCTATTGCTGGCTAAACAGCAGAGATTATGTACTTTTTGGCGGGCAGCTGGGTAAATAGCCACTTCCTTAAAAGACTCAACGGCTGAGATCCTCGCATGAAGAGTGTAGGATCTGGCCCTATCTGCAGGGTTATCCCCAAAACGTTTTTCCTTCCTCCGCCTATTTTTTGGACCTTCTTTTTGTTGGCTTTAGGACTCTGGGCACTTTACCACTGCTAATCAGTGCTAAAGTGCATGTGCCCTCTCCTTTAAAAATGGTATGTTTAGTTTACATCTGTTTGGCATACTTACAAGTCCCTTGTAAAGTGGTCTCCCACGTACCCAGGGCCTGTAATCTAAATGCCACTAGTGGGCCTGCAGCACTGCTTGTGCCACCCACAGACATAGCCTTTCAAACCTGTCTCAGGGCTGCCACTGCAGGGCCTGTGTGCACCATTTACTGGCTCTTCGACTTGGCATTTAAAACTACCTGCCAAACCTTAAACTCCCCTTTTATTACACATATGTCACCCCTAAGGTAGACCCTTAGTAGCCCGATGGGCAGGGTTCTGTGTAAGTAAAAGACAGGACATGTCCCTTTATATGTGGCATGTCCTGGTAGTGACACACAGCCTATTTCGTTTTTCACTACTGCGAGGCCTGCTCCACTCTCAGGCTAGTATTGGGAATTCCCTTATATATATGCGTAAGTGGTTATGCCCGATCTGAAAGAAGTGGCGTTGCCATATTTGGTATGTTTAGAATGGTGGTGATAAATTCTGATTACTGGTGTACGTGAATTTTACATTACTATTTTAGAAATGCCACTTTTAGAAAGTGGGCATTTCTCTGTGCTTATGAATCTTTGTGCTTTGCAGCCTGACTCCAATACACATCTGGGCTAGGTGACAGCTACACTTTGTGCATACTTTCTAGACAGCCACAACACAGAAAGGGCTGGGTGTGACAGGGGATACATCTGCATACTTAAAGTCTTCCTGGACTGGGAGAGTTCATTCACACTTTACATTTGTATGGGTTGTGTCCTGCCCTCACCCCAAGGGCTGATCTACCCCCTACTGACTGTCTGAAGCCAAGGCTGGGTTAAAAGGGATTGTTGCACACTTCTAAAGGGTTCCTGTGAAGTCACCTCTTCATCAAAGACATTTTAGGGTACAAGTACTGGGACTCTGATCCCATATTTTTAGACTCTGTGTGAGACTTGTATCCAGATGCTGCTGGCTCTACATTCTGCACATTGCCAGAGGACTGCTGTGCTGCCAGGAGGAACCACCATTTGGACTACTTGCTTTCTTGTGCTGGACTGCCACCTGTTGGGCTGCTGGGGTGACTGCCACACTGCCAAGGACCTTTATGTGCTGGTCTGCCTGCCTGCTTCCTGTGTGCCCCTGAGTGTTCTCCGAGTTGCCGAGCGTGGGGGTGAGCACTGTTTACGGCTCCTCGCCTCTTCAAGCATAGCGCGTGGTGAGAGATTCATCATTCCCCCAGGGACAGCGTGTCCCTTTCTCATCTTGTGTCAGCTGTGAGTAATAGCTCCTGGCTTTATCAACACGTGTTGAGGGCTTTGTCTTTCTCCCAAGATCAGTGCGCATCGTCTTGCACCCGCGATGCCGTAGCAAACAGGATCCCCCTCTACTGATGCGACTACGTGCCCAGGAAGTTCAGCGTGACTTCAGCTGACCCCGAGGCTCGTTCTGGGCCCGCCTCTAGATCAGTGCATATGCCGGGAGGACAACAAGGGTGTCAGGATTCCCGCCACAGCTCACTTCTCTTGACTATCACAATATACCTGCATGACTCATATCATTCCTCCCAACACTTATGAATAAACAAACGTCTGGTACCCTGAATTTTAACTATATTACATGCTGTTGATAATAGCTAGCTGTAGCTGGTGTTCCCCAGTTGTTTGAAAAGGCTTAATAGCTTTTACAAATATTTTACCATGCATATGCAAGGTCAAGTTTCAGGCGCCACGGAAATATCCAGAAAATCCACCAGAATAAGCATCAAGCAACCGGCATAGATGACCTTAACGTGAACCTTCCTGAAGACAGCCCTCATCAAATTAATCCCCTCCACCTGTTCCCTGCTATAAGCAATTAGAACGCGACCTTTGTGAGCATTCTAAAACACCTTCTAGAAGACAGCCTCATCAAATTAATCAGCATACAACAATTATTAGAAAGACAAACAATAAGACGCATCCACAATACCAACTTGTAAAGTCAAATTTGCAAGTAATGCAATTTATTTACAATGAAGTTATGACTTTTAGTTGTGGCAACACAGTTGCTCAATCCTCCTAAGGTAATACAAATATTTACAATAATTGGTGCTCAGGGTTGGGAAACGGGAAATGAGGGGTGATTGTGATCAAAGTGGAGACGTGAGGGTAGTGGACAAGGACAGGGTAGTGTGACAGGATTGGAGCCGGACAGTTGATTAAAGATTTATCTGCAATCTGACAGCGATCTTTTGACCTGCAGTTTCATTACTGCATATGCGCACGGATGGCCGTACCCCCACCCCCCTTCTGAGAGCTCTGGTGAGCCATATTTCCACACGATTGCCCAGCCCATAGTAACACGCTGGATGCTCAATTAGGTGCTCTGTCATAGTCCTGATAAAGACCCCACCCTAAGGCTGGACTCACCTAGTTAACTTTATAGGGGTCGAAACGTCGACTACAACCAGATCACAAGCCAGGACAACTGTAATTTATTGACCGTGTTCATGTACTGCTATGTGATATATTTGGAACAATTGACCTTTGTCAAGGCCGGATCAGTATCACCATGTGAATGTGATGGATATATGTCACACTACCCTGTCCTTGTCCACTACCCTCACGTCTCCACTTTGATCACAATCACCCCTCATTTCCCGTTTCCCAACCCTGAGCACCAATTATTGTAAATATTTGTATTACCTTAGGAGGATTGAGCAACTGTGTTGCCACAACTAAAAGTCATAACTTCATTGTAAATAAATTGCATTACTTGCAAATTTGACTTTACAAGTTGGTATTGTGGATGCGAGTTATTGTTTGTCTTTCTAATAATTGTTGTATGCTACTTAACCATTTCTTTGTTGTACTGTACTATTGACCTGGGTCTGGTAGCCCTTCGGGTATCCCCATTGATACACAACACTCATCAAATTAATCATCTGCACCTGTTCCTTGCTATAAGCAATTAGAACGAGACCTTTGTCAACATTCTAAAACACCTTCTAGAAGACAGCCTCGTCAAATTAATCATCTGCACCTGTTCCTTGCTGTAAGCAATTAGAACGAGACCTTTGTCAACATTCTAAAACACCTTCTAGAAGACAGCCTCGTCAAATTGATCATCTGCACCTGTTCCTTGCTATAAGCAATTTGAACGCAACCTTTGTGAACATTCTAAAGCACCTTCTAGAAGGCAGCCTCATCAAGTTAATTATCTGCACCTGTTCCTTGTTACAAACAATTAGAATGAGACCTTTATGAATGTTCTAAAGCAGTCTTATTTAAAGACCATCCGCACTCCTCCCCTTCACTTATCCTCTTTGCCTGCCACTTACCTGTTTCCCGGCTTCCAGGACTCTGTCTTTCCAGCTCCCTTGATCCTCCCGCTTCGACCTCACCCCAAAGAACATTCCACATTAGTCTTGCACCTGGATGGAAAAAACAACACGAAGAAAAAGAGAGGCACATTAACAGATTTGATTATACTATGCGCTGAGCTCAGTCGCAACATCTTGCTGCAAACAAAGGTAACCAGTGTTTTTGTTCAACTTGTACATACTGTTGGCAGGGCTCTGCCAGAGAGGACTTCTGAGAAGCTAACTCCATCCAAATTTGCTTGTGGGTTTAATACTGAAATCATAATCACTACAGTTTTGAGAACTTTGAAGGGGCCACTACGGACAATCTAAATGAAAACAAAACAACAACAAAACTAAAGGTTAGTTGAGATTTGAAAAGCTTTCGTGAGGTGATACCTTAAGAGATAGAGTTAATACTAGGGGTTGGCGGAGTGCGCGGAGTCCTACTATGTGGAATTCCACAGAGTCGTAAAAAAACTCTGCCGCACTACGCGGAGTTACGCGTTCGGACAGACTTTGCCATCGCACCCGCTCGCGTCGCATTGGGAACGTGGAATACGTCTGCGCGCTCCAAAATCGCACAGGAACGTCGCTACGCGGTCCTGAAGTGTGATCGCATTCTAAATCACACGCGAACAGCACCATGCGGTCCGAATGGGCGCGACTACCTTATTTTTCTGCTCTCTGTTATTGTGCTAGGCTGTCAGGTCAGCACCAAATTGACTTGCACAGAAGCAGAGTGACGCTAATTCCCAACTCCCCTAATCACTTTCCTAATTGCATTTAATGCCTTTTAAATGCAATTAGGCTGAAGAAACCAATGGGGGAAAGGGGTAGGGGACGAAGAAGAGACAGCTACGCTTCCTTCTGGTTCTCCTCAATGGTTATTGCATCTCGTCTGAGGGTTTTGAACTGCATAGGAAAAAACCTTAATGTATCACAGTTGTTTAATTTTATACAGAACCTTAATTCTTTACTATTTTGTCTCTATAATCACTTACCCAATTATTTAGTAGTTATTGCCTCTCTTCTGTTTAAAATATGTTCTTTTAGTTTAATTTATAACCTGTCTTCTTAAACTGGATGTTCTCTTTTTTCTTCAGGTATTCTTCAGGGTGAATATGCACCAAGGATCCAGTCAGCAGAGATGGAGCTGTGGTAAGTATGGTTTTATAAATGCACTAATCACCCTAAAACATGGGGTACGAATTAGCAAAATACACAATGTCCACAATAACTCCTCAATTCATAAGAAGTCTAACTGGGAAGTTGAAGGGGTATTCACAGTGTTAACAAGCCTTTATTTTCCTTACTACGTCATCACTCAGAAACGAAGTCCTCACTAGAGAACTCAAGAAAGCGCCCCTATGGGAACCCAGATCGACAAAGGCATGCGCTTCAAAACACTATTGAATTTTTCACTCGGACACGCATCTTGTATTGCGCGCTAACCAGGAAATGTGTCTCAGGTATTGACATGCGCAAACGAGGTATCCTCAAAATGAATTCCTTCCCTTAGTACACCTTACGCAGACACTAAGTGGAACGCTAGAATCATGCACACGAACAGTTTCCTCAATTTGGACCCAAGGACGCCTGCCCACAACGAAGACGTTAACTTCGTGTTGCGAGGTTACCAGAACACTCTCACTTATCTCAACAAATGCTTGGTAAATCAGACGCAATGCGTAAACTGAAAAGATACACACAATCTCCACACTTAAATGGATAAACTTGAGGAAAACAAATACTAAATCTCAAAATACTAAATTCATGGAATTCTGTACTTTACTTTACGAAGGCAGGAACGTGCCGCAATTCTAAACAAGCGACGACCAAAATCGACGAAACGCTACCTCATCTAACTAGCGCGCCGAATCTCAAAACAACTGTTACCTCCAAGTTCCTCAGGTGAAGTGCAAGGATTCTAATGCCTCAGCTGCCAAAGTTCTAACTCTGGCTTCCAAAGCCCCAAAACGCTAGAGCGCTAACCTGTGACCTTTCCTGTCCTTCTGGCGGCCATCTTAGGGTTCCTTCAGGTGTTGCATCTAACTCTAGCAACTCCATTCCTAACCCTGCGTAATGCCTGTTGCGTGACCACATTAACTGACAACCTCTCTTTAGTGACAGTTGGCTGAGTTCTGACAGTACCACACCGCAAGGGTGGCTCTTCCAAACCTGGTCTATTTGGATACCTCTTATGAAAGTATTTCACCAATCGTGGTGCATGAACGTCAGAAGCTAACTCCCATGACCTCTCGTCAGGTCCATAACCCTTCCAATCAATCAAGTAGTACAACTGTCCTTTCTTCTCCTTTGAATCTAAGATTTGTTTAATCTCAAATTCTTCTCCCTCCTTAGTCTGAATAGGTTGTGGGGGTAGCTTGTTTCTCAATCCTTCAGTTACCCTTTTTAACAAAGAAACATGAAAGGTTGGATGTATTCTTAAAGTTTCAGGTAGCTTCAACCTATAAGTTACAGTACTTAATTTTTTCTCAATTTCATAGGGCCCAATAAATCTTGGTTGGAATTTCCTATTCCCTTTTAATCTCAATTTTTTTTAACTTAACCACACCTTTTCTCCTACCTGAAAATCTGGTTCCTTACGCTTTTTCTTGTCGGCATAGAATTTGTAATCTTTTTTTGCCTTCTCTAAATTCTCTGTCGCTGACCTATGAATGTTAGTTAAGTGCTCAACTAAGTCTGTGACAGCTGGAACTTCTGCTGCTTGCATATTTACTGAGAGATTGGGATGTCTGCCTGAATTTAAGAAAAAGGGGGAATAACCTGTGGAAGAGTTCTTAGCGTTATTATGTGCAAACTCTGCTGCCCTGAGATCTGACCAATCCCCTTCCTGATCTAACAAATTTAACCTCAAATATTGTTCAAGTTCTTGGTTCGCTCTTTCCATTTGGCCATCAGTTTCTGGGTGGTAACTAGTGGTATATCTGGTTTCTATATTTAGTTTTTGGGTGAATGCCTTCCAGAAGTGTGATAAAAACTGTGACCCTCGGTCAGAGACTAAAACCTTCGGAATTCCATGTATGCGCACTATGTTTTGACTAAATGTTTGTCCTAACTCCTTAGCTGTGGGTAATCTTTTTAAGGGGACAAAGTGTGCCATCTTTGTGAATGCATCCACACAAACCATTATAGTATTGTAACCCTGACTTAAAGGCAAGTCGACTATTAAATCTAGAGTTACTGTATGCCAAGGATGGGGTGGATTGGGTAGTGGTTGTAGCAACCCGTTAGGAGCTTGTCTCTCAGACTTCCCTCTGGCACAATTTTCACAAGTAGCAACATATTGATAAATGTCGTTAGTCATATTTGGCCACCAAAATCTTCGTTTGATCAATTCAACTGTCTTTTGGATTCCCTTATGTCCGGCCAACACATGATCATGACATTCCTCCATAGCCTTCTTTTGCAGATTCACCGTGGGTAGATACAAGGCTCTCTCTTGAAAGGGTAAACTGTCTCAGATTTCTCTGTTGGACATCTGGGTTGCCCATTCCTTCATTTCACTTTCACTCATGACTTTCTGCACTGAGTTTTCCTGGGTACTCTTAAGAACCGCTCCAATAACTCTTCCTTCTTCTATAATGTTTTGATCCTCCAATTTTTCTGGGATATCTTCAGTGCCAATTCTTGATAAAGCGTCTGCCTTGCCATTCTTTGTTCCTGGACGATAAGAGATCACAAAATCGTAATCGGCAAAGTACAAAGACCAACGAAGTTGACGAGGGGTTAATGTTCTTGCCGATTTTAAAAATTTAAGATTTTGATGATCCGTGTAGACTATAACGGTATGTTTTGCCCCAAGCAGATAGTGCCTCCATTCCTTGAAGGCGTCTTTGATGGCTAGTAATTCTTTTTCTGTTATGGTGTAGTTCACCTCCGCTGGGGTCAGTTTCCGAGAACGAAAAGCAACTGGATGAAGCTGACATGTTCTCTTATGCCTTTGTGATAGTACTCCTCCCAACGCTAGGTTTGAGGCATCGGTCTCCACATAAAATGGCTCTGATGGGTCAGGATGCAACAACACAGGTGCAGTAGTAAAAGCCTCCTTCAGAAGCACAAATGCTTCTTCTGCCTCTTTGGTCCATGCAAAAGGAACTCCCTTCTTTAATAATTTCGTAATTGGAACTAGCTTCTTGGAGAACTCTTGAATGAACCTCCTATAGAAGTTTGCAAATCCGAGGAAGCTTTGCACTTCCTTGACAGATTGCGGAGATTTCCACTCAATTACTGCATCCACTTTGCGTTTGCCCATTGTTATTCCTTCAGGAGACAAGACAAAGCCCAGGAAGTCTACTGAAGTTACTCCAAAGGCGCATTTTTCCAGTTTCACAAAGAGACTGTTTTCTCTTAATTTTTGTAGGACACCTTTTACATGTTTCTCATGTACTTCCTCATTATCAGAATATATCAAGATGTCATCTATGTACACAATTGCACACTGGTCAATATATTCTTTTAAGACATCATTGATAAAGTGTTGGAAGGCTGCCAGAGCGTTGCAGAGACCATAGGGCATGACTTGATATTCGAAGAGCCCGAATTCGGTCCTGAATGCCTTCTTCCACTCGTCTCCTTCCTGGATTCGTACAAGGTGATAGGCTCCTTGAAGATCCAACTTTGTATAGATTCTTGAACCCTTAACTTGATCTAAGAGGACTGGTATTAACGGCAAGGGGTATCGATTCTTTACTGTGATTCGATTGATCGCTCTATAATCGATACAGTTTCTCAATTCGCCTTCCTTCTCCGGGATAAAGAAAAGTGGTGAAGAGACTGGAGATTGGGATGGCTGAATAAATCCATTTTCTAAATATTTCTGTATGTAGTCCTTTAAATGAGCGTTCTATTTCTCAGTCAGTGGATAAATGCGGCTGCAAGGAAAATTGGCTCCCGGCTCCAACTCAATTTTACAGTCATACGTCCTGTGAGGAGGACGTTTTTCCGCTTCCTTCTCACTGAAAACATCACTGTTCTCCGTATATTCTCTAGGCAACTCAACTGTGTGTATTACACACACTGTCGCTCCGCTATCACAAAGGTGAGTGGCGGGGGTTAACCTTCAATCCTGCTTTGAGTTCTGATAGCAATTCTCCTTGCAAAATTCAGAATCCATGGTTATAGTTCTGGAACTCCAATTGATAGTGGGGTTATGCTCAGTGAGCCATGGCAATCCCAAAATTAACTGAAACTGCGGGGCATCACTTAAGTTGAATTGTAATTTCTCACAATGACCATCCGTAGACTCCAATTCCACCGGCTCTGTGTGACTCACAATGGGTCCTGAAGATAAATTGGTGCCATCCACTGCCCTGACTGCTTCACTTTTCTCTTTTTTAAGGGCCTGTATACCAATCTTCTCTGCAAACTGTAAATCACAAAAATTGCCAGTGGCTCCTGAATCCACCATCACCATGATTCCTTTCAAGCAAGTTTCTCTGAACCTCAATGTCATGTGCATGATCAAGTGAGGCGAGGAGGACTGCAATGTATTCGCCAATGTATGGTCCTTAGGAGTTGTGTCCAAACTTGCATCCACCAGTCCAACTCCTCCTACTGGTTGTGCTGCCAGTTTTCCTTCAGCACTTGCTTTGGCTTCTTAGGACAATTTCGAACAAAATGTCCTCCCACTCCACAATATAGACACTGCTTGTTCAATCTGCGCTTCTCCTTTTCCTCCTTTGAGAGTGGACCTCGTATCGTCCCAATCTGCATAGACTCGGTTCCATGCTGGCCTTCTACTGCTCTAGCTACTTCAGATTTTGCACGATCGTATCGCGGGATACTAGGACAAAATTCTCTTCTCTTCTCTCCTTTTCTCTCATTTTGTCGGTAGTCAATTTCCAACACTAAATCGATAAGAGCTGAAATTTCAGTTGGTCGATTAGGTACTTGAGCAAGAGCATCTTTCAACTCCTCTCTTAGCCCCCGATAAAATACTGCAGCACGTTTGTCCTCTGGCCAGTTAGTTTCCACTACCAGTTTATTAAATTGAGCCAGGTATTCTATTAATTCTCGATTCCCTTGTCTGAGTTCAAGCAATTCGTTGTCTGTAGCTTGAGAAACTCGTCGACGATCAAAAATCCTGTGGAACTCTTTCTTGAACTCATCTCGGTCATAAAGCATTGGATCGTTTCTTGAAACCAAAGGCATAGACCATGCCGCTGCGTCTCCACTTAAGTATGATAATATGAACGCCACTCGTGATTGTGCGTCGGGGAAGACTGCTGGCCAACACATAAAATGTAAAGTACATTGTGTCCAAAATATCTGTGCCTTTTGGGGGTCCCCAAAGCGATACCAAAGGGGATGATGGACGGAGCGCCTGAGCAAATCAAACACTCACCCCCAGTCAACTGATCTGGGTTTAATCCATCATCATTCTTTAGCTCACTCCACCACCCCAGTTCAGACATGGCCATATGCAAATCAGTCTGACCCTGTGCCTCATGGGAACAGTCCAGCCCGAACTGCCAAGCCATGTCTTCCCTGGACCGGAAACAAGCATCCTGGGCCCGGTTTCTGGCCATTCAGCCGTCATCAGCCAGGCTAGCTTGAATCCAGTGGCAAAGTGAGCAAGGGACCCACGTCTGGGCATACCCTGCCAACTTAGGGCGAACAAAGCGATACCAAAGGGGATGATGGACGGAGCGCCTGAGCAAATCAAACACTCACCCCCAGTCAACTGATCTGGGTTTAATCCATCATCATTCTTTAGCTCACTCCACCACCCCAGTTCAGACATGGCCATATGCAAATCAGTCTGACCCTGTGCCTCATGGGAACAGTCCAGCCCGAACTGCCAAGCCATGTCTTCCCTGGACCGGAAACAAGCATCCTGGGACCGGTTTCTGGCCATTCAGCCGTCATCAGCCAGGCTAGCTTGAATCCAGTGGCAAAGTGAGCAAGGGACCCACGTCTGGGCATACCCTGCCAACTTAGGGCGAACAAAGCGATACCAAAGGGGATGATGGACGGAGCGCCTGAGCAAATCAAACACTCACCCCCAGTCAACTGATCTGGGTTTAATCCATCATCATTCTTTAGCTCACTCCACCACCCCAGTTCAGACATGGCCATATGCAAATCAGTCTGACCCTGTGCCTCATGGGAACAGTCCAGCCCGAACTGCCAAGCCATGTCTTCCCTGGACCGGAAACAAGCATCCTGGGACCGGTTTCTGGCCATTCAGCCGTCATCAGCCAGGCTAGCTTGAATCCAGTGGCAAAGTGAGCAAGGGACCCACGTCTGGGCATACCCTGCCAACTTAGGGTGAACAAAACGATACCAAAGGGGATGATGGACGGAGCACCTGAGCAAATCAAACACTCACCCCCAGTCAACTGATCTGGGTTTAATCCATCATCATTCTTTAGCTCACTCCACCACCCCAGTTCAGACATGGCCATATGCAAATCAGTCTGACCCTGTGCCTCATGGGAACAGTCCAGCCCGAACTGCCAAGCCATGTCTTCCCTGGACCGGAAACAAGCATCCTGGGACCGGTTTCTGGCCATTCAGCCGTCATCAGCCAGGCTAGCTTGAATCCAGTGGCAAAGTGAGCAAGGGACCCACGTCTGGGCATACCCTGCCAACTTAGGGCGAACAAAGCGATACCAAAGGGGATGATGGACGGAGCGCCTGAGCAAATCAAACACTCACCCCCAGTCAACTGATCTGGGTTTAATCCATCATCATTCTTTAGCTCACTCCACCACCCCAGTTCAGACATGGCCATATGCAAATCAGTCTGACCCTGTGCCTCATGGGAACAGTCCAGCCCGAACTGCCAAGCCATGTCTTCCCTGGACCGGAAACAAGCATCCTGGGACCGGTTTCTGGCCATTCAGCCGTCATCAGCCAGGCTAGCTTGAATCCAGTGGCAAAGTGAGCAAGGGACCCACGTCTGGGCATACCCTGCCAACTTAGGGCGAACAAAGCAATACCAAAGGGGATGATGGACGGAGCGCCTGAGCAAATCAAACACTCACCCCCAGTCAACTGATCTGGGTTTAATCCATCATCATTCTTTAGCTCACTCCACCACCCCAGTTCAGACATGGCCATATGCAAATCAGTCTGACCCTGTGTCTCATGGGAACAGTCCAGCCCGAACTGCCAAGCCATGTCTTCCCTGGACCGGAAACAAGCATCCTGGGACCGGTTTCTGGCCATTCAGCCGTCATCAGCCAGGCTAGCTTGAATCCAGTGGCAAAGTGAGCAAGGGACCCACGTCTGGGCATACCCTGCCAACTTAGGGCGAACAAAGCGATACCAAAGGGGATGATGGACGGAGCGCCTGAGCAAATCAAACACTCACCCCCAGTCAACTGATCTGGGTTTAATCCATCATCATTCTTTAGCTCACTCCACCACCCCAGTTCAGACATGGCCATATGCAAATCAGTCTGACCCTGTGCCTCATGGGAACAGTCCAGCCCGAATTGCCAAGCCATGTCTTCCCTGGACCGGAAACAAGCATCCTGGGACCGGTTTCTGGCCATTCAGCCGTCATCAGCCAGGCTAGCTTGAATCCAGTGGCAAAGTGAGCAAGGGACCCACGTCTGGGCATACCCTGCCAACTTAGGGCGAACAAAGCGATACCAAAGGGGATGATGGACGGAGCGCCTGAGCAAATCAAACACTCACCCCCAGTCAACTGATCTGGGTTTAATCCATCATCATTCTTTAGCTCACTCCACCACCCCAGTTCAGACATGGCCATATGCAAATCAGTCTGACCCTGTGCCTCATGAGAACAGTCCAGCCCGAACTGCCAAGCCATGTCTTCCCTGGACCGGAAACAAGCATCCTGGGACCGGTTTCTGGCCATTCAGCCGTCATCAGCCAGGCTAGCTTGAATCCAGTGGCAAAGTGAGCAAGGGACCCACGTCTGGGCATATCCTGCCAACTTAGGGCGAACAAAGCGATACCAAAGGGGATGATGGACGGAGCGCCTGAGCAAATCAAACACTCACCCCCAGTCAACTGATCTGGGTTTAATCCATCATCATTCTTTAGCTCACTCCACCACCCCAGTTCAGACATGGCCATATGCAAATCAGTCTGACCCTGTGCCTCATGGGAACAGTCCAGCCCGAACTGCCAAGCCATGTCTTCCCTGGACCGGAAACAAGCATCCTGGGACCAGTTTCTGGCCATTCAGCCGTCATCAGCCAGGCTAGCTTGAATCCAGTGGCAAAGTGAGCAAGGGACCCACGTCTGGGCATACCCTGCCAACTTAGGGCGAACAAAGCGATACCAAAGGGGATGATGGACGGAGCGCCTGAGCAAATCAAACACTCACCCCCAGTCAACTGATCTGGGTTTAATCCATCATCATTCTTTAGCTCACTCCACCACCCCAGTTCAGACATGGCCATATGCAAATCAGTCTGACCCTGTGCCTCATGGGAACAGTCCAGCCCGAACTGCCAAGCCATGTCTTCCCTGGACCGGAAACAAGCATCCTGGGACCGGTTTCTGGCCATTCAGCCGTCATCAGCCAGGCTAGCTTGAATCCAGTGGCAAAGTGAGCAAGGGACCCACGTCTGGGCATACCCTGCCAACTTAGGGCGAACAAAGCGATACCAAAGGGGATGATGGACGGAGCGCCTGAGCAAATCAAACACTCACCCCCAGTCAACTGATCTGGGTTTAATCCATCATCATTCTTTAGCTCACTCCACCACCCCAGTTCAGACATGGCCATATGCAAATCAGTCTGACCCTGTGCCTCATGGGAACAGTCCAGCCCGAACTGCCAAGCCATGTCTTCCCTGGACCGGAAACAAGCATCCTGGGACCAGTTTCTGGCCATTCAGCCGTCATCAGCCAGGCTAGCTTGAATCCAGTGGCAAAGTGAGCAAGGGACCCACGTCTGGGCATACCCTGCCAACTTAGGGCGAACAAAGCGATACCAAAGGGGATGATGGACGGAGCGCCTGAGCAAATCAAACACTCACCCCCAGTCAACTGATCTGGGTTTAATCCATCATCATTCTTTAGCTCACTCCACCACCCCAGTTCAGACATGGCCATATGCAAATCAGTCTGACCCTGTGCCTCATGGGAACAGTCCAGCCCGAACTGCCAAGCCATGTCTTCCCTGGACCGGAAACAAGCATCCTGGGACCGGTTTCTGGCCATTCAGCCGTCATCAGCCAGGCTAGCTTGAATCCAGTGGCAAAGTGAGCAAGGGACCCACGTCTGGGCATACCCTGCCAACTTAGGGCGAACAAAGCGATACCAAAGGGGATGATGGATGGAGCGCCTGAGCAAATCAAACACTCACCCCCAGTCAACTGATCTGGGTTTAATCCATCATCATTCTTTAGCTCACTCCACCGTCCCTTGCAGCTCTGCAGATCCCAGTAAGTCCTTTTATGATTGTTGTGGACTTCTTAGAGTAGAACCGTAGAATCTTGGGCAATTGGTCTATTGGAATATTGGTGCTATCTATCGTGATTCATGAAGATTCAGAAAGCAGGCCCAAGACGGCTTAACAAATGATGTCACGCTGCACGTTTTACAGCTTTAAACCACAATTCCCATGATCCTGTGGGCCCGCGGGTAGTTCCTAATACGCAACGTCATCATGACGGTACATGAGTATAGTCAAACCACGCACACCTGAGTAAGGCGGCTACCGAAAAAACGTACAAAAGATCACTTTCGCCGGTCGTCAGTTACCTCCGGTCATAGCTCCTGCAAGCCTGGGGTACCGACGGACAGGTGAGTGATCCTAACTGAACTCTACCGTTCTTAGCATTCATGTAATATCTGCTGTGGTAACCGTCTTTTTAAACTAACTTGGTATCTCAGAGAAGAGAGATGGACCCATATAGTGTTTAAATTGTTTAAATTGTGACAGTCTGACCACCACATCCTGTAACACAACAGAGACGGTCTGTCGTTAGAGGCTGACACAGACTATCTTTGTTTAAATCACTGTATTACGCATTTGCGCACTGAACGTTTCTTAGTCGAGTTCAGGCACATGGTTTCTGTTGGACTTAGTCCGGTCATATAACAGATTAAAAAAGCTCCATGCTCTTGCCTTGCATCGAAATAGTCAATACGATGAAGCGCAGAAAGGTGGAAATTATATAGTCAGGTATCCGCTAACCAAGGGGTGGCTGTTGTGCTCTACAGGGGAGGAGGCACACTTCCATACGAACTCCACTTCCCTATTCCGTTGTTTGTCTTTTAACATCAATGTGATTACCCAAAACAGCAGCTAGATCTTGATATACCATCTGTGCTGTTTGGTGTACACATGCGCAGAATCACGAGCAGCATTATTCCGATGCTCGTTTTTGAACTTTATAAATACACTCCATCTGTACCAACTGTGCTGTTTGGTGTACACGTGTAGAATCACGAGCAGCCGCATTACTCTGATTCTCGTTTTGAACTTGATAAATACATTCTCCGCCATGGTTGTCAGCCAGTTCCTATAGGTTCCCATCTGGAGGTCATTCCGGCCCCCTTTTGGGATCATTTTGTGAAAATATTTCTATACAAAACTTATGTTGCAGGAAGATCAGACTCTACATTACCTTTTCTAGTCTGACTCGTGCAAAAATTTTCTTTTTAGAGCAGTGCCTCCCGTCCTGAGCTGTTGCCAGGTGAGGTGAGGCGTCTTACCCGAAACCAATGGGTAAGCTCACTTTACACTCTAATTATATTTGTATACTGTACAGGTACATTATACGATGAGCACATATTACTCACGTGATTATAAGGTTATAAGACACAAGCATTTGATCTCTGTCATTTTTGTCTTCCACAGGTTACCACCAGTATATCGTAATTCACCAAAAGTGAGACTACTGGTGCTGTAGGTTGTATTTTTTCTAAATTACACCTTTAAGTGTTTTTTTATTATTATTTTTTTCACTTTATCACTTTGTTACGCAGTAGCATTGAACATCGAGGTCCTGAGGAAGGCCACAACACCACTGAGGTCATACTGGCCGAAACATGTAGACCTGTTTATTGGACAGATGAAGTTAATTCTTTCAAACTGCACATGCACTGTTTTTAACCCTGACACCAAGAGTTAACTAATAAAGTCTATTTTTCTCCTGGTAGTTAGTTTTAGAACACGTATCCCATTTAGTTGAATTTTTTGCACTGCGCCCATCACTCAAGTACTTTAGTGCTTTACATCTGCCGGATTTTAGTAGATCCTATATAAGAATAGTATCTAAAACATCCCTGAGCTCCTCCCTCACAGTGAGGGGGTTGTAGCCCTTGGCTGCACTAGGTGTTCCAGCCAAGAGGAGAAATCCCAGATGATGAAGCATGCCACTTCGGTGGGTGATGGTATTCCGTCCTTATTAAAGGACTCCTTCTATTTATGATTGAGAGCCTCTGCTTGTGTCTTTTGTTTTATGTTTTTGGTGCTTTCTTTAAGCCCGCCAGACCCGTGGATAATTGTGTATTTAACAATAGTTTTTGTGGGGAATCTATCTGCGCCGGTCTTAAAACTTCCCTTGGACCCTCCACTCCCGGTTTGTATTCTTCATTGTCTTAGCACCACACACAACTTGTACTCCATAATAGTGCACAATGCAGTACTCATCAATGAGAAGTCATTTATTTTTTAACTGAAAGTGTCTGACTCTGTTTATTATAGTTACTTGAAAAGCCTTTAGAAGAAAAACATAATCCAATCACTGTTTTTTAATCCTGTGATGTTATTTTCTGCCAGTCCGCCTGTTACTTTTCTGCCACACAGTCACTGCTTTTTTATGTTTGGCAACATGTGTGGGTAAAAGAAAACATAAAATTGGCCTCGTGATTCTCCTTATCATAATCATCACATAAAATAAAGTCCAATGGCCGTAGGGGACCGGCAATGTACTGCTACTGGGCTACGCTGTTATTTCAAACTATTGTTTGCAAAGAGCATTATTTACAATTTGTCTTTTTTGTTTTTCTCAATATAGCTGCTCCTGCTGGTCCAGCGGACCACCCGACAGGCAGGAGAAGGAGGAGATCAATTCTCAGCTCCTGGGCCCCAGTGCAGCCGGTCCCCCTCAGCCTCCAGCTTCCCGGCCATCCCACACCGGCACCGCCGCCAGCCAACTGCTGCCACCCCACACCAGAATAAAGCAAACACAAGGAGATGATGGCAAAGTGAGCTAAAGAATGATGATGGATTCAACCCAGATCTGTGACTGGGGGTGAGTGTTTGAAAAGTTTCAGCACTCTGTCCATCATCTCCTTGTGTTTGCTTTGTCCGCCCTAATTTGGCAGGGTATGCCCAGACGTGGGTCCCTTGCTCACTTTGCCACTGGATTCAAGCTAGCCTGGCTGAAGAGGGGTGTTACCCCGAAACCGGTCCCAGGATGCTTGTTTCCGGTTCAGGGAAGACCTGGCTTAGCAGTTCGGGCTGGACTGTTCCCATGAGGCACAGGGTCAAGACTGATTTGCTTATAGCTGGGTCTGAACTGAGGTGAGGAAGTGAGCTAAAGAACGATGATGGATTCAACCCAGATCTGTGACTGGGGGTGAGTGTCTGAAAAGTTTCAGCACTCCGTCCATCATCTCCTTGTGTTTGCTTTGACCGCCCTAAGTTGGCAGGGTATGCCCAGACGTGGGTCCCTTGCTCACTTTGCCACTGGATTCAAGCTAGCCTGGCTGAAGAGGGGTGTTTCCCCAAAACTGGTCCAAGGATGCTTGTTTCCGGTTCAGGGAAGACCTGGCTTGGCAGTTCGGGCTGGACTGTTCCCATGAGGCACAGGGTCAAGACTGATTTGCTTATAGCTGGGTCTGAACTGAGGTGGCGAAGTGAGCTAAAGTACGATGATGGATTCAACCCAGATCTCTGACTGGGGGTGAGTGTCTGAAAAGTTTCAGCACTCCGTCCATCATCTTGTGTTTGCTTTGTCCGCCCTAAGTTGGCAGGGTATGCCCAGATGTGGGTCCCTTGCTCACTTTGCCACTGGATTCAAGCTAGCCTGGCTGAAGAGGGGTGTTACCCCGAAACTGGTCCCAGGATGCTTGTTTCCGGTTCAGGGAAGACCTGGCTTGGCAGTTCGGGCTGGACTGTTCCCATGAGGCACAGGGTCAAGACTGATTTGCTTATAGCTGGGTCTGAACTGAGGTGGGGAAGTGAGCTAAAGAACGATGATGGATTCAACCGAGATCTGTGACTGGGGGTGAGTGTCTGAAAAGTTTCAGCACTCCGTCCATCATCTCCTTGTGTTTGCTTTGTCCACCCCACACCAGAATGGCAACAGGCCATTGCTGCGCCGCATCCTGCAGTGGCTGGACACTATCGAGGGCCGGCTTACCGTGATGGAACAGCGCATGGACCAGCTACGGACCGACATCCATAACGCCCTCTTCTACCCTTTTTAATATTTTGTTTTGGTGGGAGGGATTTGTTGTTTGTTGGGGCTGGGTGGAGAGAGTGGGAAGGGAGTTGGGCATGGGACTCTAGAGACTTTGATGAACATTTTGAGTTTTGGGTCTAGAGTCAGTTTTGTTTGGGAGAGGGGTGGGCATGTTGTTTGTGTGGAGAGGGTGGGTTGCTTTGTAAATAAATAAAGGGAGATGCCGTGATGGAGGGTGAAGGCGAAGACATATTCCCCTCTTACGTCTCACCTCTCCTATATCGCTCCTTCTCACAGGATCCGGCTAGGAGGGATCGGGAAGTCTCTGTTGCCTACATGGACTTCCGTGGTTTCAACGAACTGCACGTGACCACTCACAAGATCCAATCAACAGTGAGGATTACAGCCCACCGGCCTTGATAGGCAGCGCGTCCGCTGACGAAGGGAAAAACGACTGGAAGCCGAGGAAGGACTACACGCCCGACCCGCTGAGGCAGAAAAAGGAGGACAGAAGAGGAGAGAATCCTGAAGCGTCCCGGACCGAGTCTCGACGCGTGGAAGCCAGTTCCCTGAGGAGAACGCAGGAGAGGGAGCCGGACCGGATCCGGTACCGTGAAATAGGCCGCCGCGCTCCAGGAGGAGCGTGGTTGTCAGAGGTACGTGCACGGCTTCGGGGTATATTCACAAGGGGCTCCGGTGAGACGGGAGGTCCCTCTGACTATAAGGGAGGGGGCGGTTAATAGCTCCTGGAGGGAAGACCAGCAGTTGGCATCTCCCTAGAGCGTGGCGCCCGCGTAATGCAACTGAAACAACACTTGTGGTGGAACAGGTGGCTAGCCTATCCCTTTACTCCTTTTCCACTATAAAACCGAGGCACGGAGACACAGTCCTCAACCCTTCTTGTTTTCCCTTTTCTGAGGACCAGAGAGGCGTCCCGAGAAGAAGAAAGAAGCACTGTTCAGACGGTCCCTTGCCTGAAGAAAGTCAAGATAACTGAACTGACTCTAAAAAACACTAAATAAAACCTTGGAAAACGAACTTAAGCATTCTGTTGTTTCTCCCACTGTCACATGTGGTGGAGAATGCGGGCATAGCTCCATAGTTCTGTAATATGGAGAACCTCATCCAACACGTGATTTGTGGACAAGAAAAGTTGGAATGGCAGTGGAGAGACAATTAACATCTGCCCAGGCGGACAGGGAACTCTTTAAAGATTCTATGTCCTGACAATTGGACAGAAGGTAGCAGTTGACCAGCTTCAATTGACTTCCCAAGTACGACCAGGAACGCAATCAGGAAATCCTAATGTTGTTTTGCAAAAATACGTTCCAGGTGAAGATCCTGATGCGTTCTTGTTAAATTTCGAAAGGGCCGCGAGGGCTTCTAGCTGGCCTGAGCAGAAATGGCCTTTCTTTTTGGCACTCTTACTAATAGGAGAGGCACAAGCCGCCTATCAGGTCACCAACGCCACAGGCAACACCCCTTATTATGAGATCAAGGACATCATACTTGACCACCTCGGTATGGATCAGGAGGCTTATAGGGTGAAGTTCCGGAAGGAGCGAGGATCTCCCGGGGACAACCCAAAGACCCTGTATTTCAAACTCAAGGCTGCCGCGGATAAGTGGCTAAAACCACAAGAGAACACCAAGGAAGAGATCATGTACCTTATATATCTTGAGCAGTACTTGGAGGCCCTCCCCTTTTCCACTCAACGGTGGTTAAGGCAGCATACCCACTTGACGGTAGAGCAAGCAGTGGACATGGCCACTACCTTCTCCAGAGCCAGTCAAGAGCCCTTCCCTGGGATACAGAAAAACCCTCTCGTTCCACCGCAGGACCTGTTAAGGTGGAAAAGAAGATTCCTAAGCCAATACCGGAACAGCCAAAACCTAGAGGTGTCAGGGCGGAAGCACTCCCCACAAGGGGTCCTCAGTGCTTTGACTGCGGTGACTGGGATCATATCGCCAGGTTTTGTCCACTTAAAAGAACCAGCGAGGAACCAATGGACGTTAGTTATATACCCAAGTCCATCCTGTATACAGAGGAATGTGGCTTTTGATTTTATGTAAGTCTCCTCATGAATGACAAACCAGTGAAAACGTTACTTGACTCTGGGTGTCACCAGTCCGTTATTCAGGCATCCTTAATAGAACAGAAAAACCTAGTGTCAGGCCAGCTTGTGCCCATACGTTGTGTCCGTGGCGACATAAAATGTTATCCCGTAGCCGAGGTATGCATCCAGATACCCGGAGGACCTAGCATCCTCGCAACCGTAGGAGTCCTCCCCAACCTGCCCGAGAAGTTAATTCTAGGATCAGACAACCCACTCTTTCTACGCATACTTAGGGGAAACGTGACTCTGCCCAAGGAGACAGTACAGGGAAAACATGCCCTCATCACCCAGGCTCCCTGGCTGTCAGACAAAAGCTTTAGATATGCTCAAACCCATGACCCCACTCTCCAAGCCGCCTGGACCCAAGCCAACCTTCCACCTAACAACCACCCCCCTGTCTGCCCCCATTTCCACCTGGAAAATGGCCTATTGTATAGGACTGGTAAACCTGCCGACCCCCCTCAACTGGTAGTACCTCAAAGTTTTAAGGATGAGGTCTTATTCTTCGCTCATTGTCAAGACCAACAGAGAGATCTACCATGAACTTGCACAGGAACAGAAGATGCTAGTTCCCAACTCCCTCTCAAGGATTCTCCAGAGTCCGATAATAATCTAGACTCCAAAAGACCCCCAAGGGGGAAGGGGGAGTGGATAAAATAACAAACAACAGGAGAGACTGGTCCTGGAACTGTTCTTTCAGCTTCTCTTTGGCTTTCGTCCGTCCTGCAGACTGAAACTCCGAGAAGACCTGAGGACACTAACGTTCCGAGTATCTTAGCTTTTCTTCTTTATTATTCTTTGTTAATATTCTCTTCTTTCTTCTTTTATTGTAAATAGTACTCCGTAGGTTAACCCTACTTTCCTGTCTTTAGCCTTTTACTTATTGGTTCTTCTCAATGTATTGTTATTCTTTCTTCCTTCTTTCAGAATCCTACGTAACTATATATATATATCCTTATCTGTACAGCTAATACTACTGATAGAAACTTAACATCTTTCTCTGTTTTCTTACAGCCTTTGAAATTACGAGTTTGAGGTAAGTTTCTTCTTTTAAACCTTCAAAATATATACATGCTTTCTTAAAGTCTTGTTTATATTTCTCTATTAGAAACGATGCAGTCACTTAGCTTCTCTCTTCTCTTTTCCTGGCTGCCGGTGACTGGAAACTGCTATTAACAGGTTAACAGGCAATGAAGACTGTAGATCTTCCGCTGAGAGAGGGGGGGGCGCGTCTTAGCTGGGAACGCCTCCTCACATTCCTTGCCTCTGGAAAACAACCAGCAAGAACCTTGTCAAGTAGACAAATGGGAGCTACTCCCGACGGGGACGAAACGGAGAGAAAAACCCGGGAGAATACCCGACGCGACACTCTAGGGAAGGAAGGAATCCCACGGAGCTCATTTCCTGAGGTACGAGCTTGGAAATTTCTCTGGTGAAGTGCACATTCGTTATTGAGCGCGAGCTTCATCAAGGCTTCGGGCACCTGTGGTGAAATAAACTAGACCGCGAGTGTAGATTTAGAATCTGCGGCCATCTTGGAATTCCACTCGCGGTATAACATTTTCCAATTATTATTCCAGGACTGATTTCTCCTTTTAACCCAATGTCTTTTGTTCAGTAATGCACACACTACATGTGCTAGGTGGCCCAGAGGTCTGACACTCATTCCCACTTACTCGCAGGACACAGGGGTGCTCAAAAAACCACTCAGGTCATTTTGCAGCATTTCTATTGGCCCGGCATATTCGCACATATAAACAAATATTGCCAAGAATGCGAGGTATGCCAAAGGAGAAATCCCTATAGACCACCCGCTGTCCCCCTCCAACCCCTCCCGATAACAGGGAAACCATTTGACACAGTAGGAATGGATCTTATAGGACCATTGCCCAAATCAAAAAGAGGTAACCTATACGCCTTGGTAGTGGTAGACTACGCCACCCGCTATCCGGAAGCCTTCCCTTTAAGGGTCCCCAATACCAAAAACATTAGTGAGAAACTGGTGGAGTTGTTCTCTCGAGTAGGCTTCCCCCGGGAGTTCTTGACGGACCAGGGGACTACCTTTGATTCCCATCTTATGGCCCAGATCTGTAAATCCCTCGGCATCTCACACATTAAAACCTCAGTGTACCACCCACAAACCGACGGTTTGTGTGAACGGTACAACGCCACGCTTAAACTAACACTGAAAAAAATGTTGGCTGTGGAGGGAAAGGATTGGGATATGCTTCTTCCCCTGGCCCTCTTTGTCATTAGAAGTCAGGTCCAGAGTAGTCTTGGATGTTCTCTTTTGGAACTCCTATATGGGAGACAACCGAGGACGCTCTTGGATATGACCAAAGAGGCATGGGAGCAAGAAAAACCCGAAGAAACCAGAACCCTCCTTGACTATACATTAGGTTTACGCACTCGAATTCATAAACTGCGAGAATTCGCAAATGCCAACTTAGAGAAAGCCCAAATACGCCAAAAACCCTTTTATGACAAAGGAAAAAAATGACGTCACCTGAACATACACGACTGGGTATTAGTTTCTTTACCATCTCCCTTGACCAAAACACGATCCGAGTGGAAAGGCCCATATGAAGTCAAAAGAAAGATCGGACTGACCACCTACGAACTTCAAGTCACACCGAGGAAAACCCAAACATACCATATTAACCTACTCAAAAAGTGGTTAGGGCCCCCTCCCAAGAACAATCAGTTTACCATTCCCACACGAACAGAGGAGGTCTCCACTTTGCCTCAGTTAATCATCAATGAAGAACTATCACCTAGACATAAAGGCTCCTTGCAGGATGTATTGGTCCCTTATTCATCCATATTTTCTGACCTCCCAGGGAGAACCCATCTAGCAGAACACACCATTCTCACCTCCCCCGGGAAGGTCGTAAAAGAACGCCTTATCGCATACCTGCAGCCAGACGCGAATGTTGGAGATGGGAGTCATACGACCCTCTCAGAGCGATTGGTCTTCACCAATAGTTCTAGTTCCAAAACCGGACGGTTCAGTCCGGTTTTGTATCGACTTTAGGGCTGTCAATGCCATATCCAAATTAGACTCATACCCCCTCCCTCGAGTGGATGAGCTCATTGAGAGGATAGGCGAAGCCCAATACGTTACCACACTCGACCTTACAAAGGGATATCAGCAGGTCCCCCTCCGAGCAGCTGACCAAGAAAAAAACGCTTTTTCCACACCAACGGGGTTGTATGAATTCACGGTATTGCCGTTCGGCCTCCATGGGGCCCCGGCAACGTTCCAAAGACTCATGAATTGGGTTCTCCGTGAACATCAATCCTATTCATCAGCCTACCTGGACGGCATAGTGATTTACAGCCGTACATGGGAACAACATCTGTCCCATTGTAAAAAAATCATGCAGGCCCTTAAAATGGCTGGTTTACACGT